>JAUNZM010000304.1:1200000-1800000 GCA_033459285.1 Clamator glandarius | reverse complement strand
GCTGGTTGAACCACATTGGAATCATAGAGTTGTTCAGTATCTAAACAGAGTCCTGAGGGTGCCCTTCTGCAAGTAGTCTCCAACCTTCCATAGGTGTTGTCAAGTCAGCTCGTATAGCCATCAAGCTAATTTATACCAGGTGAAGTGCTCAACATTAATTTTCCTCCTCCTTTCTCTCAAGTTCCCCTTCTCATCTGGTACTGGTCTACTGTTTTCAGTAAATGCAAATTGCTTGTAAAAATGTATATATCAAATTTGTTATCTTAGAAAGAAGTTCTCCCTAGTGGTCTAGCAGCCTCTCAGTGGCAGCATTATTTGGCAGATGTCCCAGAAGAACTTCATGTTGCTAGCTAGGCTTTCACACGTGACTGTAATGTGTTCTCACCTTTATACAGAAACACTTAAGTGCTGATCATCATTTACTTGTGGATCTGTCAGTTACAACAACCACCTCTAGATCACAGCAATTCATAAGATGTGCTCTGGGTATCCACAAAGACTTCAAGCAATTGCATGAATGTTCATAGGATCATTGATTAAGCAACAAGAAGAATAATGTTTTCAAAAATCAAATAATAAAATGTCCAGGGAATCCAGCACTTGTCCACCTTTCCTGCTAGGCAAGTTGTCCTTCTCTTACCCAACTTTCTCTTATGTAAACTTCAGGTTCCCTGAACTAATTCCCAACAAATAGCCTTTCTCTGGCGTTTGTATCTTATGCCGCATATTCTTTGCATTTTTCCTATGGATGTTATGTCAGAGATTCTTCACTTCTTTGCTTCTTTTTATCACATTCCCTTGCTTTTGCACCCAGATCCTCCCGGTTAACTGGTTCTTCACCTCTGTCTGCCTTTCCAGCCTGTAATCTCACCTTGGGTGTCATCACCACTTGCCCTCTCCTCTGAGCTTGCAAAGCCTCTGTCTGTGGAGACCTTTAAGAACAGGTTAGACACACACTTACCAGAAATAGCATAAGTACAGTTCATTCTGCCTTCAGGGAGGAGACCAATTACAGGACTTTCTGAGGCCCCTTTCAGACCTGCATCTTTCTGATTCTATTATCCTCTGCATTAGTGGGAGAGCTAACGAAACCACACTTCTTGGCACAAATGCTTCCAAGCGATTGTTATCTTTGACTCTTGGGCTTGCAGCTGGAGCTCCCCTTTTGGCTGCCTGCAGGGTAGCACATGATGCAGCTAGTGCCAGAGCTCAGGCTTGCCATTTCAGCTGCAGTGATGACTCAAGTATCTGAACTTCTTACCATGAAGTTATCAAATTATTTTCATTTTTGGGCATTCTATGTTTTCCAAGTACAACGAATGTAGATACTTCTTACTATAAATAGGAGTCTTTCCCTTGAACTTCCCTGTCATTCATCAGATTTTCCCTTCCACTTTTATTTTAGATCTTTTGAGGGAAACATCACTTTTGTGCACTAAAACTCTGGAACATTCACAGAGATCAGTAGTCATGGTGCCTTTGGGCTGCTGGCTGGCTTTGATGATCTTAGAGGTCTTTTCCAACATTAACAATTCCGTAATTGTATTATTTCAATCACTATAAATTGGATAGGGGAAGATTTAGATTAGACAGTAGTAAGAAATTTTTCACGATGAGGGCAGTGAGGCACTGGCAGAGGTTGCCCAGGGGAGCTGTGGCTGCCCCATCCCTGGAGGTGTTCAAGGCCAGGTTGGGTGGGGCCTTGAGCAGCCTGGTCTAGTGGGAGGTGTCCCTGCCTATGGCATGGCCTTTGGAATTAGATAATCTTTAAGATCCCTTCCAACTCAAACCTTTCTATGATTCTGTGATTCTTATGATCAATTGGACTGCAGATACATAACAGAGAATAGTATAATTATTTTTATTGTGCTGCACTTTTTTTTCATCATTGTCATGCCATTCAGATATTTGTCTTCTATAGTAATTCTGCAGGTCATGCAGGCAGCATACCATACACCACAGCACATCCTGCAACTGTTTTGAGTATAAATACTCTTCCAGTCAGCAGCCAAATGTGCTGTCAAGTGTGCAGGTAGGATATGCCAGTTGAGTAATCCATCTCTTTCTAAACTTCTACTTTTCTGTTGTATTAAATTCCTTGGAAAACAGGTTTAGAAAGAGTAAAACAAAAATTGCTTTAACGCGTGTAAAAACATTTCAGAATGAATACCCCATTTTGCACATCCAGCTGCAAATTGCTGTTATCTTTTCAGAACAATTAGCCTATTATACAGCTTCTTAAAACCTGATACCAGCCCATCATCTTGGAACTTGAAGTATAAAACCATTCATTAACTTCCTTATACTTTGGATCAGGTCACAAAAACAGCTTAGTGTTCCAGCATCCTTCGCAATAGGGTTGCTCATTATCAGATATCAGCTTTTGTGCTAACAATTCCACGCTGAGTACAAAAAAAAAGAAGCCAAAGCATTTGCCTGCAGTTTTTTATTATTTTAAGCGCTTTGGACTGAACTTACATCAATATTGTTATTGGTGTACTTAAAATAATAGTCAAAAGAATAGATGACTGGAAAAAGGTGAGGTGGTTTGAAGAGGAGGAAATGCCGATGCTGCTGGAAAAACAATTTAAAAAAAAAAAATCCTTGTGTTTCAGTAAGGCAAGTTTTACAGCATGCACCACTGAGTTTCATAGAATTGCTCCTAATTTGTACAAGAAGAACTGAAAAAAGAGTAGAAATTTTATACAGGTAGAAAACAGTCGAAGTATATAAAAAATTTCAATCAAAAAGGATCTTTGAAACAATCAGAAGGCATTTTCAGAACTCTGGTGCAGACTCTGGTACAAAGCTCAAGAGCCTTTCAGTCTTGTGTAACCCTCTGAAGTAAATCCATGCAGCTCTACAGGACACAATTCAGAAAAGGCATTTCTGAAACCAAAGGTCTGACTTCTGTATGGTTTCCCCTGTGCTGTTTGCTATTTTTTTCACCTAAAGAGTACAACATGATGTGTACTTGTCAGTCACAGCAATTAATTTCTTTTCTTTTTGCCTATTCCTTGAAAGTACTTCTGGCTTTAATCTGAGAGGGAATTTTTAAGTGTAATATATGATTTGTTTTTTCAGTTGTGCTTTGCCTTGTTTGCTTACATTCCTTTTCTGCAGTTCAGTTTTCTAATTGTTTTTATTATCCATTGGATCTCCAGTATGCTGGAATACAGGAGAACCTCAGATAGACAGATACATTTAGTCTGGGACAATAAAACCTGAGAATAAAGTCTTGTGATTCAAAAAGCTAATTGTTGTCACACCCTGCTCCACAGGTGAAACAGCATGCAGCAGAGAGCCCAAACCATGAGGATGCTCCTCTGCCTCCCGGTGCTGCTGGTAGCACCATCCTTCTCTGGGTATGGAGTCCCTCTTCATGTCTACATTAAGGCTATTGAAAGGTAAAATGCAACTTCCTTTTTTAGGTAAGGGCTGGCAGGACACACCGTCCTTCTCCTCCTAGTGCTGCTCATAGCAGGGCATGCTGGCCCTCTAAGAAGCTGGCAGAAGCAGCTGGTCCAGCGCTATAATGAAAAAATGCACAGGTGCTGGGAGTTTGCCTGAGGGCATAGGTCCCAGATGAGAAAGGCAAATAGGGAGTAATAGATGCAATCCTTTGGTAGGGGATGGACATAGGGACCTATCCAGCAGTCCAACACAAAGGCAGCTCTTCCCTTGGGCTGAAGCATGACAGGGATTTTTTCCTGTTTGATGAGCTGAATTGTTCCTTTCCTTTGATTCATTATGGGGAAAAAAGGCTTAAATTGAGATGCTTTCAGGCTAGTGCTCGTGGTGTTCATTACCATAAGCTGGCAGGAGGCAAGACTGTCCTGTGATGGTAAAGAGCAGGAACTTTCCTCTACCAGCATCACTCAATCCAAGCTGCTTGTAAAGCTATTCCACTTTCTTCCCTCGTTTTTCTCCTCCCTGACTGAAGGATGCACACTGCCAGCAGCCCTCAGGGATGAGGGGAAACCTCTGATTGTGATGTTTCAAATCAAGGAACAGGTAACGAATGCTCAGAACCTCTGTCAGCAGGTGACCAGGATAAAATACCAGTTTCTAAGGATGCTGTTTTCACTCAGGTGGCTGGTGCTGCCTGGGAGGAAGAATATCAAAACCATTTTTCAAGGAAGAAGAAACGCTCCCAAACAGTAATTCTACTTGAAATTGAAAGGGGGAACTGAGTTAGGGTGAAGTTTGATAGTCATAAATAGTGGATTTTGTAAATCTTGTTTCAGGCATCTATAAGCAAGGTGATTCTGTTATGACAGTAACTCATAATCCCCAATACTCTTTGAGTTTGCGATGAACTATATACTGGGAAAGACTATGATTCCCCCTTGCCTGTTTAGGTCATGATGACCCTGTAACTCCTACATGATGGGCAGTCACAGATGCCTGATATAATCAGGTATCATGGTCAGCGTTTCCACAAGACTGGTGATGTTTGAGAGAAGTGGGTTTGTTAACAGTATTTCTTGGCTTCCACAGTCCAAGCTTTTATTGTAAAAAAACATAACAAACCAAAATAAACTACCCTTCATATTAGTTAATGGGCATGTAAAAAAATGAAACTTTTTCTTTGGAAGCAGTTTTTTTTTCTAGCATAATGACAGATTTCACTAGGAAAAAATTCTGTTTATTCCAAAATAAACTGTTAACACTCTAAACCATTTCTGTGGGTTCCTATATCTATTGTAATCTAATCATAACTACTTTTAGAACACAGGTGAATAGTAATAGTAGACAGCACTGATCTCTCAGACAATTTGAGACTCCCAGTCGAGTTTCTGCTAGAGAAGCATATCATAAAAAGCACCATCACAAATTTGCTCCTTTGTTACAGAGGCTGCCAAGCAGATCAAGGGCTCGGAGGGCCTGCCATTTGAAGTCTCTTCAGCATGAAGATGTACTGTCAGGGATCAGTATGGAGGAGGCTTTTGTTCTGCTGCTGGAGTAAGTGTTTTTAGATGAAAGGAGAGTGCCAGTGCCTGGGCCATCAACCTGACATTTTTCAAGACATGGAATTCACTTAGAACTAAGTACGGGATGGTGGACTGAAAAATAACATGTATTTATTTTTCCTTTGCTTACTATCTTGAGAAGCATCCCAATTGCTTTGTAAAGGAATATTGATGCATAATTAACCTACCAGAATGAAGAATTTACAGCATAAAGAGAAAACATTTGAAATTGCACAAGCATGGTAGCTAAATGAAAAGTTCTGAAGCTACAATATAGTCGCTGGGGATGTTTCCATTACCTTCACTGTGTTTTGATCAAGTTCTTAAAACTTCCGGAGGACAGAGATTTACACCTGTCACTAAGATCCATGTCACAGAACCATCACCCTAGAAGACTGTTTTAAACATGAACATAGGAATGATTTTGTGTCTTACTCCTTAAGCAAGCCCTCCAGATCCCAGATGAAATACACTGGGTAAAAGAGCAGAAAGGGGAAGGCTTTTAAAGCCATAGCAATGAGTTTGTTTTAAAATGTCTTTGACATCTTTTACTTATGAAATAGAAAATTCTTCTTAAAAGAACTTTCTTCTGTAACACTAAAAAAATAAGAGTACTAAAAAAGGAGAAAGGATGGTTCACTGTAATCCTTCAGTTAATGTTGTTGGATTTTCAACACTCCTGGCCTTTTCACTTTACCCACCATCCAGAGCCCACGGACACTCCTGCCAAGGACTGACTGACTTTATGCTGTATCATCTGTCTGAAGATCTCCAAGCACCTAATGAAATTCAGTGCCTGATTATTTACTGTTTAAACCAAGAACATTTTATTCACCATTGCAATTCAGCCATCTCTGAGGTGAAACACCGCTTTAGGCAGAAAGCATGTATTACTTGAGAGGTCTAAGCATAAAGTATTGAGTATCACGTTCTTAATAAAACTAAGAGAGATTTTTAGACAAAACTAATTACTCATTGAGCATGCTATCTGGTTAAGAGAAATCTACAAAGAAAGTGATACAGGATTTTAACTGACACAATTAGTTAAATCCCTGTTTTAACTTCTGAGCTGAAAGCTGTATAAAATGCTCTGCCTGCTAAACAACACGCTGAAGGCTGGCCCAGGGGAAAGTACTGCCAACACAGTTTTCTAATCTTTTTTTAGGAGGAGAGGGACTAAAGCTGTCTGCATTTTGAGTACTTTGTTAGAAGAATTTGTGCCTGGAGAACAAGACATAACAAATGACCATACTGATGCAATCCCACTGGTAAATGTCTGCCACAAGATCTCTGCTTTCTACCAGAGGATCTGAGTCAGTTAAGGATCTCCAGAAAGTAAAGCTGCTATGAAGGGGAGCACCCTTCCCTCCCATTTCTGTACTGGCAAACTCCTGCTTCATGGATCAACCAGGATGGACACACTGTCACTTGGAAATACCTGTGCAGGGGAGGGTTGGATCTCGCTCCCATCACATCATTTTGGTGCAATTTAGTGGTTGCAGAAGAAAACGGATACTCACTGAACTAGATTATGGCATCATCTGTTCTGGTGTTAGTCTGAGGTACATTTTTGACATCAAGTCATCAAGTTCAAATATACTGTGGTATAAATGAGAAAAAACCCACATTACTCTAAAGTACTAAATTTACTGTTGCTGCCTGCATGACTGTCAGTGCTTTAAAAAATGCTTCAAAATATTTATCATCACAAAAGACTAATTAAAGATACACAATAGTTTAGCAACAGCTCACCTTTACAAACTGGAAGTTAATTTCTGGTGGGATATACCGTAGAATGCTGTTGATGCTCTCTGATTGGTTTATTTCATTCATTAATTTCCTTATGCCCTTCAGTGGCAATAGTAAATGAATGATTTCAAGACGGCAGAAGACAATCCCCTGTAACTTCTGTTACTGGTGAAGATGTCTCAGAGCTTTTAAACAGATGACACTGTGAGTAGCTTGCTACAGCCTGGCTATAGTAGCCAGGTCTCGGGTTCAAGCACAAAATAATGCAGGTGATCACACACAGCCTTGGCCTCCCTGTTCACACAAGGCTTGGCAGTGCAGGTTGAAGAGCAGATGGGTTATTTGGTCACATTACTCATTCAGCTAAAGCTCAGCACTTTGTTTAATGCTTAGCTGTTTAAGATTGGAGTGGCCAGCACTCTGCAGATTTGAACCTGTTCTTCCTACCACATCAAAGGGATCTGGATACTGGGGCAGATTTGGATCTTCCACCAGTTTTAACTGGTATCAACTATGTGATATCTTGTATGAACTATGTGTAATAACTATGTTACTTAAGATGTCCAAGCACCTAATATGAGCACCACGTAAGTTAGCCCATAGTGAAAGAGCAAAAAAGCCCACAATACTTTGAATCTAGTAACTAATATAGCCGTTGAAATACTATAGAAGTGATTGGAAATTCAGAATTTGCAGAAAATCTATGGCCAGTGTTGTATACTAAGCATCAGTCATTATACAAGTTAATACTGAGCATTAGTGGCATGATCCTGTTAAGGAGATACTGTAACATAAGGACTTATGCTAGGAAGGATTTTATAACTTCATTTCTCAGTTTCTGGTAGTCAGAAACAGTCCTGTAGAAATAAATGCAGTTATACTGGTGTAAAAAGCTCAGAATTCACACAATGAGGCAAAAGAAGATCATGTGTTGTTTAGTGAATCCCTGCAATCTATTTTTTTTTCTGTATTCTCTCATCTCACAAGCACATCTGGTGTTTTAGGAACATTGTATTCAACAGTGGTAAAAGGACACTAGGGCCAAGAATAACAAATGAAAAATAAAAAACACTGGGGCCTAATGCTGATCTCATATGGGTGTAAATCAGAGAGATTCCAGCAAAGCTTTTGGAAGCACACCAGGGAAATACTTGTGTCTGATTCACAATCAAAACTGTGGAGACCAGTGATTTTCATCAAGACTCCCTTTCCACTGGGAAATTTTACTGCAAAAGATCTTTAAAGGGACTTCTTAAAAATATCACGGGTTCTAAGGAAGTGACAAAGCTAAAGCAAAAACACTAGTAGCTCTTGTGCCTGCACCACATAATGTAAAATACCCATCAAACCAGATTAAGCACAAGTTTTTTGATTTGCAGTTTGCAGCACAAAAGGGGAGTGTGACAGCAAATAAATATATATTTTGCACATAGTTACTGTATTAGTATAAGGTTGCTTCTAAGCCCCTTAAAGACAGAGAAAGTCATTCCGCTGACTGCAGGGTGGGCCATCCTCAGTAACAGGACCTTCTGGATAATATACGTTATTAGGCTTCGTATTTCTGCTCTTGACCTGAGGCACTGCCATAACCACAACACTTGTAACAGTTGGGGATTCAACTAAATAGACCTTCTTTGAATTGTAAACAGATCTCAGCTGCTTGTTGACAAAACTGTTGGAAGACATCAGACATTAAAACCTCTTAGCCTCTCTTTGTTGTAGGGAGATCGTAGCAGGGAGGAGCAATGTATCCATAAATCAGTACAGAAACTATTTTTGAGTCTGAATATTCTGCTTTCCCTCGGAACCCCGCAACAGGAAAGCAAAAGGACATTCTAAGACTCGGATCCAATAACTGCATCACATTTCGTAATCCCACCTTCCACCATAAAAGTCTATTATTTTGTCTTGTTGCTATAGGCTTCACAGAGCTAAATCACATCCAATTAGAACCATTGTAAAAACACGGACCTTTCTCTAACCCCCACTTGATGCCAAAACATCAGTAAATTTTGTATGCTTTGCAGGTGCTGCTGTTTTCACTTCATCCCATAGTATTTGCATTTTTACCTCTTGAAATAATTTCCC
This sequence comes from Clamator glandarius, assembly GCA_033459285.1. NCBI lineage: Eukaryota > Metazoa > Chordata > Aves > Cuculiformes > Cuculidae > Clamator > Clamator glandarius. The sequence continues at coordinate 1,791,190 of JAUNZM010000304.1, read as the reverse complement.
TCCTCCTTCCTGTTTCAAATATTGGTGGAATCTCCCCTCCCCTCCCCTGCAGTGTCCCTTCAGGGCTGCTGTAAAGCTAACTGTAGACAAGAGGACTTTCTGTGGATTTAAAGGGACTTTGTAGGAGGTACAGACTTTAGCTATCATACACATGCTTTGCTTTTAAAACAATTCTTTGCAAATTATGTCTTTCACTGTTGTGCAGTCACTGCTGCTTAAGCTGTCTGCAGTTCGTCAATACCTGGGAGCAAAGCTGCCCACGGAGAATGATGCTCCCAATCCTGCTGTATAAAATCTCTCCCTATTTTTCTCTACTGTTCTTTAGGTGAGGATACCCTTTTAATGTCCACTTGGCCAGAAGTCAGCATGCTGCTTGCTTTGTAAACAGAGGAATAACCTAGTCAGGCTTGCCCCTTGTTTGACTTTGCATTCAGTGAGCATCAGGCCAAACGGCAGCTAGAATGCCTGACCTTAAAGACTGAAGTTAAGTAAGAAATGCTAAGATCTTGAGGCAAAGGGTTTCATATTACTGACTCCTGTGTTTTTCATTGATTAGCTCTTTTACAACTGATAGTGGGTTTCAAGTTTTATTTGGAAACTTTGTCAGGAGGGCAGAGGTGGGGGAAGGTAAAGAGTAAGCAAGGCTAAGGGTTTCTTTTATATTTAGTGTGTGGCATTAAGATGGGAATAAACAAAGGTGTCAGAAGAGAATGCCATTAACATACCATTTCCAGATCTACCCCTCGCTTATCGTTGGGTCAGTTCTCTGTGGCACTAGGTGGGGGGATGGGGTGGACACTGGAAGGAGGGACGACACAAGAGGCGGAATTTTGGAGTTGTTCATTGCAGAGGATTTCTGCAGATGTGTTCAACTCCACCTGAAGCAAATGGGAGTGATCCGCATTTTATGAATTAATCCACGGTTGTGTTTGAGCTTCAAATTCTAGATCCTTGAGACAGTGCTGCGCAGGTGAGACACCATGTAGGGAACTTCCCAGGATGTGTTCACAGCATGCAAAATGTGCCCTTGGCAAGATCCTCTGCCATTATCAGATTCAGGAAAGACTCCACTCAAGCAGGAACACTGAGAAAATTATCAATGCAGAAAGGGGTAAAGAAAGGGAGATTCTTATTTTGCCCAGTTTCCAAATGCCAGATTCAGAGCCTTCCAGAAGCAAAGCTATAAGAATATAAGAGGGAGTCTTAATTAAATGATCTTTCCAAGCTTTTCAAAGCTGCCAGGCACAGCAAGGCTGGGAAACACTGCTGCAGTAGGAGTCAGATATGGACCAAGGACATAAGAGCTGAAGTCAGTAGAAATATCCACAAGGAAATTTAGATAGCAGCAAGTTTTAGGTTCAGAATTATCAAGGAAGATGTTTTAGTAATCACTGGAGGACTCAGAAAAAAAGTATGTATTATGACTCTCTAAAAGACCATGCAATGTTAACAAGTCATGTAATGGGGGGTGTGCCTGTGCGTCTGTGTGTGTGGGCACGTGCGTGCCTCCTGACCCACTGGTGTTGAAAAAGCTTCAAGTATCAGTCTGTTTTGAACTAATGAGACGAAAAGAGAGCATGAAGCAACCTGTAATTTCTGTAGGCTGTGGCTGAGGTGTTAAAGAGAGGGGGCGTATACTGGAATGCACATAACCCTTTTCTAACTTCTCAACTCTTCCCCTGTAGAAGAGAAGGATTGACATGGGAGTTTTGTGTCTACTCAAGCTCTCAAAGAGCTCAAGGAAAGCAGGCTGTATTCTGACTGAGCTCCCTGTTTCTTGAGTGGTATCTTCTCCTGTCAGGCCTGTGTTTAATTAATGTATTTAATCTACCTTTCCAGTGCAAGTTTTTTACTCAGGAAGACAAAATCCAACAGCCTTGTACTGAGGAAAGAGCATTCAGGCTTCAGAAACTGTTCTCTAAGTGGGACATGGTTCCATCCAACTGAATGTTTTCTTTGACAAAGAAATTCTAGGCTACTAGGATTTTTTGGAATTATCAGTAGCTGGTTACATGGGCTTTAGCTGGTGCTCAGGAGGTGACATTGGACTCCCTACTGCCCGATCCACTTTTATTCTCACTCTGACTGTGGCTTACCACATTTTAAACAGCTGAAGAGTACTGAAAGATCTTTCTTGTTTAGTATCTGCTCTGGCCTTCTAGTGGGAAGCAGAGATTTTCTCTGAAGGACAGACAGAAAGGTCACACTTAGTCAGGCCCCACAAAAATTGCAGTCTGTGCTCCAGACTACCGTTATCAATTCAAATACACAGATGATTATTCCTGTATTATTTCTCCCACTTACACCCCTATGGCCATTTTCACCTGTGCTAATGCAGACTGCCAACTGTTCAAAACTCTCTAATAATTCAACAGGAAAGAGCTGAGAGATAAACAGGAACACTCAGAGATCTATGAAATACAACCTATCAGGAAACTGCAAAGGAATTTTTGTTTTCTTAAATACAGAGAAGGCTGAACAGAGACGTGATAACAGTCCTCAAAAATGTAAACTACTGCAGCAAAGAGGAAGGAAATAATCTCTCCCACGTGGAGAGGATAAGGATAATAGGCTATAATTTTAGCAGGGACTTTTTTATTAAATATCAGCAAAACCATTTCTAGCTATTAGGATGGTGTTACTGAAGCACTGGGATAGGCTGCCTTGGAAATCTCCTCATGTGGAATGCTTTTGAAGCAGGCTGGAACAATATATGTGCTAATGGGACAGGTACCACTGACCTGCTGTGCCCTTGTGGAGGAAGAGAAAGAGCTGGTGACTCCTTAAAATCCCTCTAGCCTTGCTTTCATGTGATTTAATGATTCATTGATAAATACATGTTTATTTGTCATTCTCTGGGAGAATTCTAAAAGTATCCTCATGGGTTTTGTCTCCAGAGCCTTCCTTAAGATTATTACTCTTCCCAACACTAGGCTACTCTCTGTGGTTCTCTCTTATAAAAGGTGAAGCTAGTCCTGCCAATCAGGTGCTATAAACCTACCATTAATTGAAAGACAATGGGACTAATCTCCTAAGGAACTTACAGAAAATAGGCTTTGGCTACCTAGTCACTTGCCTTCCCTTTTGCAGTGGCCTGCACTATAGCATCACCAAGTTTTGCTCTTCAAAGACAATCAGCAGTGAAACACTGAAAATGGGACCTGAGACAAGAATGGTTAGCAGCGTCAGTCTCTGACTGTCACAGGCAGCCGTGTCAGGTAATCCTTTGATAAACTCAGCAAAATCCATCTCCGGTCTAGTTCGATTGCTTGTCCTTGCAGTTCTCACTGGCTGGCTTCTCCAGAACATCAGCACTTAGGCAGCCAAGAACTTTCCTCTAATTTCTAACCTAGCACTTTTTCTTGGCCAGTTCATTAGTTAGTTCCTGTACTAATGCTGTGTTTCCATCTCCCTAGAGATTTCCAGTTTAGTGGATTTGTAGCTGGCATCAGTATCCCTCCTGGTTTTCATTCTGTAAGGCTGAACAGGTCAAGCTGTAGCCATACCTGTTCAGACAATCAGGTAAATGCACCCATAATAGATGAGCAGCACAGTCCTTCCCAATATAGCAAAGAGGTGGCCCAAAATTACAGAGTGGAGAAAGAATGTCTCAAAACCAAAACCAAACCACTTCTGTATCACAAAATCAAGGCTTAGAAAGGTTAAGCAGTGAAGTTGCCCTGTTATTTGCTCTATTAGAAGCGTAGTTCTCCTGCAGGAACTCCTGTGGTCTTGGTTATGGTTCTCTCTTGAATACTGCTACAAATCCAAAAGTGGAGAAGAGCAATTCTTGCATCAGTCTTGACAGAGCATGGCCTACTTTCTGCTGCCAGCAGACTGCACTGGTTAGTACTGAAGCCCAAGAGCTGTATCTCTTCTCCCCGTATCTCCTCTGCAGAGGCCAGCCCCACTGGTGACACCAGCGCTGCAATGCTCTGGTTACACATTCAGCAGCAATGCTGCTTGAACCGGCTCGTCCCCACCCTTCTCCACTCCCAGCTGCTTTTTCCATTTCCCGCCGGGCACTCTTCCTACTGCCAGTGTAAGTGTTTGTGCAGTTATGTGCAGAACCAGGTCAGGGATCTGATCCCAGCCAAAAAAATAGCCTGCAAATTAATTTTTTTTCCAGCTGGAAGAAGTTCTTCTGTTTGGTTTCTTGGGTGGCTGCAGAAGCACTTTGGCTGGCATAAGGGGGGGAAGAGGATGGAGGTGGAAATAAACAACTTCGCCATGCGTGTTCCACCCAAGTGAATGTGACTGATGCACAGAGCCTGCCCTCCACTCTCAGCTAACGTGGGCTGATCTTGCAAGAGAAATCACATATTTGTTCTTTGTCATGCCCCAGATGCTCCCCACCCTCCTTTTAAGGAACTCTGCTCTTTCCTCATCCATCATTAGTATGCAATACCAGAAAGACTCTGTAATCAATCAACATGACTAGAACAACCAGCTTTTGGAGGTCTCCCACTTTTCATGTGTTATAAAAACAGACTGGAAGGGAGTTTTGGGGCTTCTGATTCTAAAGCTGGTGAGTGCTGCCACTTGTGTCACACGATTCCTTTTAGAAGATGGGCTGCAATTCCTATGCTTTAATCTCTGGACAATTACAATGGATTCTTGCATCATAATTAACAGTTACTAGAAAGAAAATGTGAAAAATGTAGTTCTTTGTAATAGCATTTAATAGCAAGTAAGTCTTAGTCAAAACTGTGCTCATTGGGACACTCCTTTCTTGGGCAGCTATTACAATTCAAGTTAAATAAATCCACTCCTTTTTCTTCTCACATTATTTTGGCTCTTAGCTTTGCTATTAATGACATGGATAAATAATTTCCAAGAGAAATTTTATTATTTGAAGTCTTCTTATTCTAAGTCATTTGGCTCCAGACATTTCAAGGGAGGCTCATACAGTCATTACTACTAATACACTTTGTAGAAAGACTCTTTCATGTTACCCTGGGAGAGGGTATTGGGAACTTGGTTTGATTGAAGTGTCTACAAGGACAAAATGGTTACTGTGAGTTTTGACCTATTTCTGTAGATATTCTGAGGACATAGTACAAGATTATTACTCTTTGCAATATCTCTCTGGAGGGTGTATTAAAAAAAATGCCCCTAACATTGCATTTAGATAGATTTTTAAGAAAAAACTAGTTTTAAAAAAGCACTTTGTTATATATCATGCAGTCTTGTCTGAAATTTGTACACTGTAGATATTTGTTTACCTACTAAATAAAGTTATATATGTTTCATACCCATCTGACCATGTAAAGATATTTTGGACATGTTTTTTTGCTTATGGCACGTATAAGGACTCAGAAAACTGTGGCCAGGCTTCACGGGTCATTTGCTGCAAGTCTGTTCACAAAGAACCTGCACAACACAAAGTCCTTTTAATCCCAGGAGTGCCTCAACAAACACAGTGGACACACACTCAGTGTAAATTTTCTGTTAATAAAGAATATTTATTTATAAGCTGATCAATCATAGTGTCTTTTAAATAGACTATTCTAGGAAAAGTAAATTAAAACAGATAATTATCTATATTAACATATGTCCAATGGTCGACTTAAAGGGAGTTTTTAGTTAACGTACAGATTCCCATCATGGGAGCAAGTCAACAGCAGAAGCATACATCTGTGATTGGGGTTAAATGCTCCTTACATTAAAATTTTAAAAAATGCCAACAGGTGCTAAAGAGTAGCAACGAGTGCCCTCTGTGCCCCTCACCTCCATTTCCCTGTAGGCTTCAAACGGTCACTTCAGTGACAGCAAGACACAGTGATATTAATTTTCATTCAAAGGCAGGAACCATGACTGTGGCTTTTGATTATAGAATCAGCCTCATGGTTTCTGATGGGCTTTAAGCCGTAGGCCAGACTATAAGGATTGAACGAGCCATATCCTAGCCCTGCTTTCCTGTGTGACATTAGCCTGGTCCCTAAATGTGTCTCACTGCTTCATTTCATACATCTATAAGTTTTTTTAAAAAAGCTGTTTGAGAGGAATGCAGGGAGACTAAATTAATCAGCACTTTGAAATAAACTTGCAGTAATAAGCACTGGTATTTTCTCTGCAAAATGAGGCCTTTTCCTGGGAAGCATCAACACAACAGGATTGTCTGCTGACAGACTTGTCAGCACTTTTAGTCAAGCTGAAGTACTAGAATGTGCATTTGGCTAAATGGTTTAAACAGAATATATTACTTACCATAAATTTTCTATGCTACTTTAATTACAGAAATTGTCCTTCAAAAGACAACTATGCCTACCTGATCTGCAGGTAGTACTGAGTAGCAGAGTTTCTCTAAAGTCTAGAGAATGATGCTGATTTTTCTGCCTGAAAATTCCACCTAATGACAACATCATATTCTTCTACTGTGTGACTTGATTCTGCCTATGTACATTTCCATTCCATTTCCATTGTAGTTGCTTTTAACTTAAGCAAAAAAGCAAGATTTAATTTCAGCTAAGACCAGACATATTCACAAATCCACAAATTCAACTAAAAAAAATTCTTGAGGAGGGGAAAGAAAGGGCATTTTGGCAGGGGGGGAAAGTGAGAAGGGACTAGAAACAGAGTGAAGTGGAAATTTTATCTGTGCAAGAACAGTATCTTTGCTGCAGCAGCTAGCAGGCACAACTTTCTGGACCTAATCTCTTCAGCAGTTAGTTTTTCATCCGTACTCTCTGCTGTGCGTTGGTGAGAGAGGGAGCAACCGGGATAGCGGCTGCGGCTGCACAGCCCATGCCAGGAACCTCTTGGTACTCTGGCTACATCACCGTGTTCCAACCCAAGTGAGCTCATGGGGCTCAGCTGGCCTCAAAGAGGTAGCACGGACACATAATGAACATAACTGTCACAGAAAGTCCAAGAGGGACGCTTGTTCCATGAACTGCCTGGACAATAGAGAATTGGCGTGCCACCCCCTCTCTCGCCCCCCCAGCTGATGCCAAGGCGGGTGGCCGGCTGCCGGCAGATGAATAGCAGGTCTGTTCCAGCAGCTGCGCGTCTCGGTCCAGTGAGAAGAGAGTCTCTGAGAGCACAGAGTGCCCCGCTCCGCGCACGGGCTGCAGGGGAAGAGATCTGGGGCAAAAGAATGCCTTCGGAAGGGGAGAGCATCAATCTTCAAGTAAGTCCGTCTCGGGGAAATACGTGTGGAAGGGAGAAGTGGGAAGGAAGATCCCGGGGTGGGGGAAATATCCACCGCTCCTATCATTCACTTCTCAGCTTTGGCAGGCAATTTAACTTTAAAAACTCAGTGCTGCTTTTTTCCTCCTCCTTTGACGAAAATCTAGGAGCAGGATCTCTGCTCTGTCCTGCCAGGAGCTGTTAGGAACCTTATTCCAAAACAGTAAGGTGAAAAAAGGAGCATTGCTAAAAAGAGCTGCTTTTAGGGGGAAGGTGGGCCAGCAAGGACAGAAGTTACCCTTCAGCTCTCAAAAGGAGGCAGCACATACTTTAGAAGCTGCAAAAAATCTCAGTCTTTCCTCATCTTACAAAGCCTTTCTCTGTTTGGCTGAAAGTTCTCTCAATCTGGAGAGGAGGAAAAGAAATAAATACAGCAAATGCTGAGGGAGCGCAGAGGCCAGGGTTTCCTATGTAGGGTTTACCGAGAAACAAAACTTCATGGTGAAGCTCTTTCAGTTCTCTGTTTCTTTTCTGAGTGTTTGTGTTTTTTAAGAAGGATGGTTCTTGTGCTCAGCATGTGTTCTAGGAAAGGGCAACTACCCAAGGGTTTGGAAAAAGAAACTATTAGAGATGACTTGGAATCAAAAGCCCAGATCACAAACATCCATCAAACTTCAGAAGTTCAAGTCCAGATTTGCACTTCAGACAACTCTAGAGAAGGGAAGAATATGAAGCATTGCCCAGGGCACAGCTTCCAGGCCTAAGCAGGCTGGCAGCAGTGTCCAAATTTTGCAGCTGATTTCTCTCTTTATGATGGACTTAACCACCCTTACATTTGAAAGTAAGGGAGCCCATTTGGGGCTTCAATTTTTATTTCTTTGACTTACATCAAAGAAACTAAAATGGAAAGATTTGTGCCCTCGGAAATAATCAAGACAATTATCCTTAGCTAGAAAGAAAGATTCAGACTCCCTGATTCTGCAGAACATATCTCCACTGAGAATCAAGGTGCAGAGCAGTTTTTTAAGACTGGGGAACAGTTATGCTCAGATAAGAGAGACAGCAGCTGAGGAAGATACCCAGGTACCTGTGGCAGCTGATGAAAATATATCCTTGTATATTAATGCTACCCAATGGAAAGTTTCAGGTCTAAGATGGATTTGAAGCCCAGGCTTCACAGATGAAAAAAAAAAACTTTACTAATTAAATGCTCACAAACTTCTGAAAAATCTGGTGTTTAGATTTTTCTCTTTTGATCCATCTTGAGGTTAAGTGAAGAGCCAAAAGTGATTCTCAGCCTCCTCAGCCTTTACAATAATCAGAATAGGCCCAGAAGATCAAAAGTTGCAAAACTGAAAAGAGCATACCTCTCTGTTTCTAGAGCAGGAAGGTGTGGACTATTTCTATCCACCTCTACACAGGTTACCACAAGAAAAATCATGCTAATGAGATTTTATATACAATTCCTTGTAGAGCTTTTATTAAGCCACCAGGCAGTACAAAATATAGGTGAATGCACACAGGTTCCTGCATGCTTATGACCAGGCAATACATAGTGCTTGCAGGGGAGGGAAAGTGTTACACAGGACCATGAAACTGAGACAAGTAGAGGGTCCTGGCAACAATCTGACTTGAGAAGTGTGAGGTGAGGGAAGGAGTGATGGGTAACAGGTGACGGGTAGCAGAGGAAAAAAAAAAAAAAGGAATCTTTCAGTTTAAAAAACATTTAAAAGCCTCTTCTGAGTCCATGCTCCAAGCACTGACTGCAGCGCAGGTGTCCTGGAAGTTTCCAGCTGTGGGTTTATGAAGAGCTTGTAGGAATGCACACTGCCTGCTCTGGGGTGGTAAATGCATGACTCACTCCTCCTCAAGGTGATCCTGGATGGAATAGCAGGAATAGTCCTGAAAGTTAGCTATGATTCAGTGTAGAAATAGGATTTTTTTGTTTACAGGGAGAGGGTAGTGTGCCCAAAGCAGCTGCATAGTACCTACTAGCACTTCTTATACAACATTTACATGGCCAGGCTAGACAGGTAACAAGCAACAAAACCCAATATGAGCCTCTGGCCTACCAGAGGAGAGAGCTAGTAAAGGCAAAGGCGTTTAAGAAGGCTCTGAAGAGAACTGGTCAGTCCCCAATATTTTTGCTTATCCTAAAGCACAAAACCAGGAGCTCACTCAGCATGTCATCAGCCTGTGGAATTTACCATCTCCTAGAGCAGGTCAGAAGGTCAAATATCAGAGGAAGCATTGAAAAGAGGTTGGAAGGTTTAGTAACTATATTTACAATTATTCAAGCTGAAAAAAATTGCTTTCAAATTCCATAAGCCAATAGCAGGATAAAAATAAATCCTCTTTTCAGCTCCCTACAGGCAATGGCACTATTGCTGACCAGACTGTAAGTGGTATCTTGCATTAGGGAAGTTATACACCAACTGTCCATAAGTGAGACCTAGGATTTCTTTTTAACATCAAGAAGTATTTCCCATTAATCTGGTTTATCCCTTGCAAAAAAATCCCTTGTTCTGTGTGTTTCAAAGGATTCTGTTTTCCAGTTCTGAATTCTAGGAAGACCAATAAAACCTCACATTGTGCACAGAGAGATGCTAGAAGGAAATGGTGCTAAAATGGAAAAAAAAAGCCATGAGGCTGTTGAGCAGTGTTACTAGATCTACACCAGCCAGCCAAGTGCTAAGACAAAAGATAAAATTTGAATTACAATCTTTTAATTAAAAAGATTATTTTGCCTATTAAAAGATAAAACTTTAACAAGAATTAATTTGAGCAATGCATTTTTCTTCTCAGACATCTCTATTTGTGGCTTCAAAGCGAAACTTTCACCTTCCCTTATTAAGCATCTGCCACGGACAAGAAACCAAGCAGGCAGACCAGTGACCTGATGAGGTATAATAGAGCTGGGATCAGAAATACACATTTGGGATAGAAATAAATAAAACAACCCAACAAGATCCCGTCACCAATTCCTTTTTACTTCAGAAAACAAATGTTTATAAATTAGAATAGAAGAATGGCTTCAATAGTCACACTATGGCTGATTTATCTGCACTTCTTTTTGCTATTATTCCCCCTGGCTCTCACTTCCAATCCTCCCATAGAAATTTGCAGGGTGGAGAGAGAGGAGGAGGGAGCCATAGGACCGTTCTTTTCAGCAGCAAAAGGCCCATTAAATCTGTTTAGCCATGTACCTCAGCTGCCACAGTTCATGATTTGGCATCGATGATTTAAGTTAATGTACCAGACTTTGAATGAGAGCAACTGAGACAATACCCATTCCACCACTCCCACCACTGCAGCAGGAACCAGGGGAAAGTCTGTGGACAGCTGAAATCAGTAACATGCACACATTATTGCCACTGCTAATTCTGTCAGAGCCTCAGATGAGTATTGCAGAAATGGAGCAAAGATTGGGGCCGCTTCTAAATGGCTTTATTAGGTTTGTATTTTTAGATTTTTAAATTTTCTTATTCATGAATGGGTCCTATGTATAAATGGGTGCTTAAGGGATGTGCGCTGGATGAATGTCATCCATATTCGTATTGCAAAAGAGGCTATATTGCATCTATCTTTTCATAGTTCTTACATTTTGGATAAAAAAAATTTACAATCCTCTGGGATAAGAAGCAGAAATAATACCTCATCCTTCATAAATCATACGTAAAAGAGTAAACAGATAAAATAATCATTCTGGAAAACACCCCCTACACTGAAATTTTTTGGCAAAAGCTATTTAGTGAATGCTCTTAATGCAAAATACATCTGTGGAAATAATGACAGGTTTTTAAGCAACTTGCAAAGAAGAAAGATTTCAAATAATTGGATAATTTACCTCCAGTGCTCACTTTTTGACTAGATCTACAGCAGGAAGATTTTAGTCAAGCAGAGAAATGGAGCTACCTCTAGGTCTGACAATGTGGACTTTTCCAAAATGTCCACAGAACAAATGGAAAGTCCCACTTACCACTGTAAATCTCATCTCTCACATCCCACTTTCAGCCTAGGCTTGATGAAGAGATGCAGCGAGTGTGTTCACAGCTGGGTTAGACTTTTGGGTTTGTGGTTTTTTGTGGCTTTAATATGTGCCTGGAGGCTGTGGTGTGCTTACAAGTTCTTGGCCTGGGCACATATTTGCCTGCTTCTGCAGCAACAGCCAGCTTGTGCTTTCTGGTGCTGGAGGACCTTTACTCTCCTTCAGCAATTTCCTAGAATGGTGGCCGTCTAATACTACCAGCTGAGCAGTGTCCCTGCACCATTAGGCTTCAATAGGTTTCTTTGGGCAAACTTGCTTGCTCCCTTAGCAAGTTTGCAGATGACACCAAGCTGGGTGGAAGTGTGGATCTGCTGGAGGGTCGGGAGGCTCTGCAAAGGGACCTGAACAGGCTGGACTGCTGGGCTGAGACCAACGGCATGAGGTTTAACAAGGCCAAATGCCGGGTCCTGCACTTGGGGCACAACAACCCTAAGCAGAGGTACAGACTAGGAGAAACCTGGCTGGAAAGCTGCCAGGAGGAGAAGGACCTGGGGGTGCTGGTTGACAACCGACTGAACATGAGCCAGCAGTGTGCCCAGGTGGCCAAAAAGGCCAATGGCATCTTGGCTTGTATCAGGAACGGCGTGACCAGCAGGTCCAGGGAGGTTATTCTCCCTCTGTACTCAGCACTGGTGAGACCGCACCTTGAGTACTGTGTTCAGTTCTGGGCCCCTCACCACAAGAAGGATGTTGAGGCTCTGGAGCGAGTCCAGAGAAGGGCAACAAAGCTGGTGAAGGGGCTGGAGAACAAATCTTATGAGGAGCGGCTGAGAGAGCTGGGGTTGTTTAGCCTGGAGAAGAGGAGGCTGAGAGGAAACCTCATTGCTCTCTACAACTACCTGAAGGGAGGTTGTGGAGAGGAGGGAGCTGGCCTCTTCTCCCAAGTGACAGGGGACAGGACCAGAGGGAATGGCCTCAAGCTCTGCCAGGGGAGATGTAGGCTTGAGATAAGGAAAAAATTCTTCACGGAGAGGGTGGTTAGGCATTGGAACAGTCTGCCAAGGGAGGTGCTTAAGGTGAGGATGGATGAGGTACTTAGGGGCATGATTTAGGGATTGGTGGGAATGGTTGGACTCAACGATCCGGTGGGTCTCTTCCAACCTGGTTATTCTGTGATTCTGTGTTCTGTGGGTTCTGTAATTTGGGCCTGGATAACGACAGTCAGCACTGAGTGGCAGAAAGAGCCTTTCAGAAAGAAGTGCTTCAGAAAGAACCATTTCTGTGACATCCCTGTGCGGTATGTGCAACTCAGCCATCAAAACTTTGAGGAACTTATCTCACCATGCTTTTACCTACACTAACCCAGTCAGTAAGCCCCTCAAACAGGATCCCAGTCCCCACTCCCCGGAGTGCACTCCTGTGCCACTCATTTGACTATGATAAAGCTGGTTCAGGGAGATAAACTTGGATAAAACTAATCACTTCTTTGGCAAGGTTGAGTATCCTGGTTTGCTGTCCTGCAGCGGTTCCCAGGAGGATCAGACAACTGCTAATGACTAGGACTGCGTGGCCACGAGAGCGTGTAGGACCTCTCCTTTCAGTGGCAGCTGCCCCTCACTTCACATCAGTTAGGTGAAGGTCTAAGCCTGCGCGTAGCTAGTGGAAGAAGCAGGAGTGGCCCTAATAGTAGCAATGATTACTCTCACCAGTGGACACCACTCAGACTGCAAGATTTCAGCTTGCTACTTGAGAGTAAAACCTTTACAGAACTATCTAGAGATTCACTGTGCTCTATTTGGTCAAGACAGGTGTAAAATAGGATATCAAACTTAGGAACAAGAATGATCCTACGTTCTTCTCTACGAGCTGCAGGGACCTGCAAGTCTGTGTAGCAGTATCCATGCTGGTCCCAGAAACTGGTAGCATCCATACTAGAAGACAGACACAAATCATGCTGAGGAGGAGACCTTTTCTTACAGCTAGTACTAATTGGTCCTTTGTTTTATAGGCAGATGTGGCATTTCTCCTCTCCTCTATACATTCCTCCTGCCCACTCTATGTAGACAAGGCCAACCTTCCCACTTAGGGTCAACATCCATCTATGCCCTTCCCAAACACAGGGATGGTATTCTCTCAACTTGAGAAACTGGACCCCAAGCTTTAGCATATCTGGAGAAAATGAGGCACATGTAGAGTTAAATATACCCTTGGAGTAGTCCCATGGAAATCAGCAGCCTTACACCAGAGGCCAACCCAGTCCCTTGCGCTCCACCTTGTAGAGGGGTGGTGAAAGAAAAGTAGAAAACACTTTCTGAGAGAGGGAGCCTGTTTCTATGCTGTGCACTGGGCAAGCCATGTCCACAGTGAAACCCCACGTGTGAAGGCAGAGAAGAGAAAAAGGGCAAAGGGGATGTTTATAGAGAGCATATCAAATAGTGAATTAGCCCAACTGACCCATCAGTCAGTAAATCTGCTCTCACTTAAACAATAGGCCATGTAGAGACATTGCACAGAAGAGTACAAAGGCCTGTTGTTAAATAGGATTCTTCTACTGGGGTTAGGGTTAGGGTAGGGTTAAGATAACCCAGCAGCAGAAAGGAAAAGGCAATAACATGCTGGTGGAACTGTCATTTTCTCTGATGTATCCAAAACGTCACCTGCCAGTGCTATAACTACAGAAAGGAGGCTGTTCTGCCAGAGAACACTGACTGCAGAGCATTCACACCCCACCTGCCATATGAGTGGTGCTGGCTTTTTGGTCTTGCAGGGACAAGGGGTGCCCCAACCTCCCTGGGCTCCATGAGAGGCTCTGCCTGAGGCTGCAAATAGCAGCAGCAACAATGCATGCCAATCTACAACACGTGGCACTAGATATATGAGTTTCACTCAAAGCTGGGTCTGCTATAACAGTAACTGATGGGACATCTTTTTCCCCATCCCTCTTGTAGGGCTTGTTCATCACTGATTGGAGCACACAGCACCTCACCTCCATGTCTGATAACCACAGTGAAGACAGAGCTCAGGTCACAGATAGAAATGGTCAAAGATGTGAGGGAGGGGAAATGTGCTGTATAAAAGCAGTCTGACAAAGTCCAGACATTTCCAAAGAGAAGGTTGGGATGCAGGGAGTCACTTGGGTCAGAGGTTGCAGACACCTCCCCTGAGATAAGGGGAGAGGACACCAGAGGCTGGTAGCTACAAAAGCTTAGTAATAACAGATTTCTTTGCCTCCTTTATAAAGCTTATACAACTGAAGCATGGGGAGCAGAGAAGGAGCAAGGCCCAGGAGGCATGAGGTCTTCCTGCAGAACTGGGAATTGGATGAAGTGATACGGGACCTGAGGTGACCATATGGTGCCTGTGCAGTACCGGGGGGCTGATGGGATGCTCAGGGATTTGTGTTGTGGGAGCCCTGTGCCCCACCAAGAGGGGCAGCAAGTCAGTGTGGCTGCACCCTGTCCAGAAGACAAGGTCAGCCAGCAGCTGCACCAAACCAGCCAAAGAGAGCTCCCCCATGCTATTTCACCAGCCTGGCCTGGCCTGCCCACAGCAAGACCCCCTTCCCCCTTGTTCTGCCATCGCCTTCTCAGCCACAACCTTTAGGGGCACCATCTCTCATACCTGTTTCACATGTTGAGACACAGATACATCTCACTCGCACCTGCACCTTGCCGATTGGGGGCACAAGGAGTGGGTTTTTTTTACTGATTAAACATAAACCTGGTTATGGTGGTGGCAACACGCAGTTCTCCCAGCTGACCAACAGCAAAACCTCCCACCAAGACATCTTTGTGTGCGGGAGTCCTCAGCAACATGAAGTACCTGCTAAAGCATGACTAAATCAAATTTTGTGTCTTTTATCAAAAAGTTGTCTCCCTCAGCTTCATTCCAGCCCATGCCTAAGAACTGAACCACACACTTCTCTGTTTGCACTCATCTGATGAACAGGTACAGCACCTCTGCTCATTTAGAGACTAAAAATTGAAGCCTGCAGCTCAAGTCAGCATTTCTCAGCCCTTCCTGAAAACCATGTATTCGTTTCTCTACTGAGAACCAAAAATGGGCAATGCTGCATGCATGCAGTAACCGCGCACAGAAGCGAGAGCTTCTCCAAGTACAAAAGGGTGCACGGGCATTTTCACTGCCATTTCCCCATCCCCAGCTTGTGAGTCAAATGTTTATAAAACTCTCTCTGAGAAAAGGCAATACAACAATACTGTAATCTAGACTGCCCGAGGTATGTAAACATGTAACAGAAACATTTGGATTGGACACAAGAATCATCGAAGATCCCTTGTGCAGATGCTGCAAGATTCACATCACCAGTTACCATACACCTTGACACACTTCTTTGAACCAGGCAAGTTATAATGCCTTGTCAAATTACATGAATCAGATGTGTGACTCTATAATTACAGCTGTGAAAACAATTACACTCAGGATCTTAGAGCTTTCTATACAAAATAACCCTTGGGGAAGAAATTTCTCATGAAGCTGCTCAGGTCAAGGTTCAATGAGTGCTGGAAATTCTGGGGGAATCCTGTCAGCAGGTTTAGAGAAATGAGAACAAGAAAATGAGATGATGTGCTGTTTTGAAGATTGTTCAGGCTCTTTTTTTTTTCTTTAGTTTTTTTAATTTTTGCAAATTTCTCTTTGCACTCACGCAATTCTAAATAATATTTCAGAGGATTAAGAAAGAGCCCCAAATTCACTGCAGACCTTGGATACGTGAGAAAAGGAACAGATCTTACCAATCTAATAAGAGCCAAAGGGCAATCAACCGTTCTTCTATAAAATATGTTTTACTGAAGGAATGTTTCTGCAGAAAATAATGACACAGCAGTACTTTGGACTCTCACAGGACTTGTGTGAGAACCAACTTCTTCTGTCCCTAGCAGAAGCAATGTGTTCTGCATCTCTGCTTCTTCCTAGCTAAATTAATATCCATTATTTTTTAATAAATTGTTAAATTGTTTTATTTAGTTATCAGAGTCCACTCTGTTACTTCATACAATGTAAAGAGGAATATTAATTGAAGCTGTCAATAAGAGAACAAACACAATTCTTTCCTCATTGGATGTAACTTCAACATCAATACGAAACTAATTTCAACAGACTTTCAAAGCTTTAGGCACACAGCTGTGTTTGCATCTCTTTCTTGGTGGAGCTAGTCATGCTCAACCATGTTGGTGTAGGAAGCAAACCCCAAAGCCAAAGAGAAACAAGCTAAATTATATTAAACATAAGTTCTGACTCAGAATGACCATACAGGTTCTTGATGAAACAATTCTACTTTAAGATTGCACCCTTTTTTAGCTGATTCAAGATGAAAAGTTCCCTACACATCCCTGTGTGATTTCAGGCTGTGGCCACACATTTCTTGCTGACTGGATCTAAGTGCTGAAAGGGGGGAGGTTCACCTTGCCACCACCATCTATTATTATTGCTCCCGCAATACAACCGCTCAAAGTAATTACTGTATCAAGACTGCCAGGGCTAGGAAGCCTTCCTTACTGAGTGTCCAACTAAACTCAGACCACTGTGAAAGAACTTGCTTAGGGAATATGCAATTATGTGTTCTAAGGAAGAATTAAATCCCTTGTCTTCACAAGTTTGGACAGAGACAGAAATAGCAACTCCTTTAGACAGGCCTTCATCAATCTTATTGCAATGCGATAATTGTTTGCATTCTTGGATATTTCTTGGCTGGTCATATTAGCTAAAGATTTAGTTTTTCTGGGGTGATAAAGGGCCGTGAGATATACAATCCGGGTTCTTAACTTAGATGCAAAACCCAAGGAAAACAGATTCAAATGCCAATACAATAAAAAAACATTACTGCATAAAGTAAGCACCTGGTATTATTTCATTTTTGCCCATTGTGATGCCTTGACTGGCCATCCACATGGATCAGAGAGACATACAGCGAAGGACTGATGTGCTACAAGAAATTATAAGATGCTGCTGTTTTCCTCCCTTTTAACACAAACAGACTTCATCTTCATATGCTAGATTCTTGGGAGCTGATTCTGGACCAATTCCTTAGCCAGCCCCCATTTTTGGCACATGGCTGTGAAAAAATTGCCGAGGGGAGTTGTGTCAAAGGGCTTTTACTTTGCTCTTAATGGCTTCACGTACAGTCTGAAGGAATCTGAAGCACTCACAAAATGTGGTTTCCCCTCTGGTGTTTGCTGCTCAGCTGGCTCAGCAGTTCAACCATTTAAAACCATTGTGAGTGGATTTAGCACTTCTGAAATAATGCTGGCCTATTCAGATCTGGAGAGAGATGGACAAAGTCCACTAGCCCAACTAAAGCCCCTCTTACCCCTTTCTCAGTTGAGAAGCCAGGGTGTAATGGAGTCTGAGGGAGAAAACTACTCATATCCAGGTAGAGCTACAAAGATCTTGGAGGAAAGAGATGTGGGCCTACCACAGTAAAGAAGCTGACACAGGCTTAGATGAAGCAACATCTTTAACATCTCAGAAAAAGAAACAAAATAACAAACAAAAAAATCCCAAACACACCAAACCCCAACTACTTATGTATAGTAAGAAAATCACTAAGGAGAAGGGGGAAAATAAAGAGGAGTGCAGCCCTAGAAGAGACGTCCAGCTGGCTGTGGTCCACAAAATGATGCTCTATGAATGTTAGCGAGCCAAATGGGGAGAACAGATCCAGAGAACTGACAGTCTTAGAGTTTTCTGTCCCCAGAAACCAGAGGAGATGGAGCTCCCCTCTTCATCCTAGCCTGAGCTACTAAGTATGGCAAAAGGTGTGTTTCATCTCTGAGCTGATCTAATGCTCTAATTCTGCTGAGACCATAAAAAAAAGAGATAACTAAAGCCAACTCTCATGTGGATAGCGTTGCAGGCATGCTATAGATCTTATCTTTATGCAGAGATTTAAACCCCAGACCAGGCTCAGACGGGCAACTCAAGAGCAAATGGCAACAGGTCTTGGTAGCTACTAATTAAGTTAGCTTTTGGTTACCGATGCTGAGCTGAGCAGCCCTCTGATTCATTTCCACCATACTCTGCACTATCTTCAGTAACAAACCTCCAGGCACCACCCTGAGTTACCGAACTGGGTCAGACTTAAGATGTTTAGTTTTTTTGGGCCACAGCAAAATGGAAATTCTCTTACGGATTCCTGGGCTCAGGGTTCAGATGCGGGCCAGCATGATGGTGAACTCAGGTGTTTACAACCAGGGTGGAGCAGGGTCATTTTAAAGCACTTCCTCTTGTCTCACATGCCCAATGTACAAACGGGGACATTATCTCTCCTGTGGGAGCAACTGATTCAGATGCTTGGCCAGCTGCAGGGAAAGGTGTCCCCATAGCCACCAACAGCAAAAAAACAGCTAAAAAATGAAAAGATGCATCACTCTATGGCTGCAAACGGTAACAATACATTCCTCTTTATTCTGATCCAAAAGCAATTTTTTTCTTCCTTTGTTCCCCTCCCTGTTTTTTCCTATCTGATAAGAACTTGTTTCTCAGCTAGGAGCTCAATCTGTCTGTTATTGATGTGCCTGACATAATTTTTATGTTCCTCCCAATCTTTTTATTGTACATATTATCAAATTACATGAAAAGTGAAATTCGGCCAACTAGATCTCAAAGGAGTTATGCAAGAGCATGTTGCACAGAGCTTTATCCTGAGCCCTGTACAATTATCCATGTATGTCCAAGGACTTGACCCATCTGTTCATGAAGTATATTAATCACAGAATCACCAGGTGGGAAAAGACCCACCACATCATCGAGTCCAACCATTCCACGGGTATATACTGCTGCAGATCTGGCTGGAGCAGTCTGAAAGGATACTGTTCCCAGCGACTATCCTTCAAACTGAAGGCACTGTCCTTGACCTCTCTGAGAAATAAGGGACAGCATTTAGCTGACTAACTCCTCTAGCTACATCCGCCATTTCCATAGAAATGATATATTTGTACCTTGCACATGACAAAATACTTCTTCATTTGTTATCATCTGCTCAGTGGGTGTAATTGTAAGGCTGATTCAGCAGAAATGACAGTAACGCTCGTGGGAAGTTTGTCTCAGGACCAGAAAAATACACAGGCTAGGTGAAGTCTGTGATTTACTGATCACAATCTTTATATGGGAAGATCTATGTCCTTTGCAGGTCCTCTTGGCCTCCCAGTGCATTGTGAAGGGCAGGTAGTATTCTGTGACTTCTCTGGATTGTGCTATAGATAATATTCCGTGGGCCTAAAACTGTGAGAATATTGTATCTGTTACCAAGCAGCATTCGGTTTGCCTTTTGCCCAAGGCACCTGTATTACGTACACAATCAACACTAACATGTTGATACCTGTGAGCAGAGAGAAATTCACGTTCTGTACTCAAATGCTGCAGGAGCTGAGGTGTTAGGCGAGTGTATGGCATTAAGGTAGGGAGAGCAGGGAGGGAGAGGAAAGACTTGGCAGCTACATTCAAATGTAATAGGTGTAGCTGAGCAAAGGCCTTCAAGATGGAAGATTGAAGAGGTATCCTTTGAGGCAGTTTTCTTCAGAAGGTAGATAACAAGGTAAAACAAATTCAAAAGGACCAGTGAAAACACAGCTATTTGGTGCCAGGGTCAAGAACTGAGAAGAAAAATTGTAATGATTTCACTAAATACTTATCTTCCTGTCAGGCAGGGATAAATATAGTTTAAAAGTTGCTGGTCATGCCAATCATATTAATAAGTGGAAAGAAGTTTCTTTTGTCCATCTTCTTTAGTTATGTCAGCAGAACCATCAAATAGAATATCAAGCTGCTCAAACAGGATGTGAGAAACTGTGAATAAGAAAACGAGACAGACCAGCATTTGATTTTGAGTTGGTTGTTGTTTTTTTTTTTTACAGAAAAAAAAAGAGTCTATAGTGACTGCACAGAAAGGCACCACAGAAACCCTTCACAGGGCACAACATACTGACAATAAAGCTAAACTGCTCCAACAACAATGAGCTGTGCTGGGGCAGGCAGAAAACAGAAAAGCAAGAGTGGAATAAAAAGCGAATAAATCGTAGGGATAAACTCCTCCGTTACTTAGTGCTAGGTATTATGTAAAAGTTTCAATGCACAACTGAAACTGGGAGCTAAGATAAGCCCATGCCAATTAACGATGATCACAACAACCATGGCATTCCAAACACAGGCATCCATTGCCTAGGTCACTTCATGTGCTCCAGGTTTTTTTTTCTCCCTTCTCCCTAATTCTTCCATCCTTCCTCAAACATCCAGGAGTTCATTTGGACACAGTACTTTGGATATCCCCTTATGAGAATCCCACTCCATTATAAAATGTGTACTTGACTGAACCCCTCTTGAAATCCAGGGCATTTGTTCTGCATCGGTGGTTCCCATTTCTTTTGTCCCTTGGCCATCTTATAGTAAGAAACAAAAGGATAAATGCCAGATACAGTGACAAAGGAATTATAATAGACAAATTCTTGCAGCATTTTATTTCCCACTCCAGAAATGTACATGTTCAGTGGCTAAATGCGAATATGTTTCAGAAGAAGACTACATTTGTAGAATCTGGGCATTCAGTTGTCAGAGAAATAGTTATTCTGTTCTCATGTCCTCCCATTCCCACTCTGCCCCAGAGGCATTTTCTTCCCCAATACAGTCTCCTAGCAAGGCCTTATTTGCTACACCCCTTCCCAAAGGTCTCTCAAAGCAACATCCACCCAGGAGATCTCTGAAAAACACAATTGTCACTAAGGGGATTTGGGCCTCCCTTTAATTTCTGCCATGCTGTACTATAGCTCCTCATTATAAACTTAGCTCTTAAAGGTTCTTTGTCTCTGCAGGGTTGAAAGTTGCTGACTGAATGTCTGGGTCCAATTTTCCACCAGTCTTCCACTAGCCATTCTCCACTATGCAAAGCGTTTGCGTAATGCTACAAGATCATTCACATCAATCTTATTTAACATTTTAAACCTGTTTTGCAAAGAGGTTAATGAGAAAACAAAACACGTCCTGAATAATGTCACCAGAAAAAAAGTACTCACCTAATCTTTTAATATGGAGCTAGAACAGTAGTTCTTTTCACAGAGAGAAGAGGACAGACATTTTTTCTAATCTAAGAATGTAATTCCCAGGGACAGAGTATGAGAAAACAGCAGCATGCTACAGAACACCCAGGAACAGTTGTTGAAAGATTCCCAGGGTGTTACTTTTGGCAGGACATCAGGTTCCAATAAAACCCACTGAAAACACTAGGCTAACAACAATAATAATAATATTTTACACAGATTAAGTGTCTTCATCTAAGGGTCACAAAAGACTTCTGCAAAGGGTGAACGAGCTCCTTGAGGAGGGGTAAGTGGAAATGACATTCCATCAATGTTGCCACTGATTCAGTGATTTAGAAGATAGGTTACTGTGTAGAGTGCTAAAGGGTACCGAAAGAGAAGAGTTAACATGTATAGGCAAGCTTGGGAGCATTCTTTGTAGTGAACTTGCATAGACATAGTAACCTATTTTTTAATGTTTTCAGTAAATCAGCTGCTGATGTTCCACATACACAATTTGAGCACCTGTACACAGATCAGGCAACCAAAGATTACATTGTGCAAATACACGAAGTACCTGGTGAGTTCCTGCACAGCCTCTTGACTCTAACGTGAAATTCTATATAATATGCTTGCAGTTCTTGCTTGATACGCTCTTGTATGTTTTCTGAGATTTGAAAAATATACATAACCATATATAAGTATACGAGAAGTTAGGAACTAGAAATAAGATATTGGTGTAGGCCACTTGTGAACTGCTGGAAGTTTTGCATCCAGACCCACTCTTTGCGCTGTTAGCTTATCTCTGCAGGGAACAGTTCCACAGTGCAGCTACCTTTCACAAACCCCAAGGTGCTGCATCAATCTGGGCCACATATGAATCTCAGCCTATATTTCATATACCACATTGTGAAGATGGTGGTGGTGGTGTTATAGTGGTAAAAAATCCAGTGGAAACACAGCTTCTGCTGCATCATTAACAGCTTTTATGGCTCCATTGGATTGATTATGATTTTTTGGCACAAGTATAACAGCAAATGTTGCTTCACTGACCTTACCTAAATGACCTCAGGAGGACAACATGTATTGCAATAAGTGGTTCCTTTCCTCAGGGTCTCTCAGTGTATATTTTACATTAAGGATTACATCTTGCTCTTTGTAGACATTCCAGAGGCAACAGCTCCCTTATTTCCCAGCCCAGCTCTCTCATTAGACAGCAAAAGCTGTTGAGAAGGCATTGTCTGTGCCGTGAACACACAGAGACACAAAAGTCCTACTCACTCTTTACATGAAGGAAATTGTGCCAAGCAAGTTATGTTACCTCTGTGTCATGAGGGTAACAACAATAGCAACGAAGGTTTTGTCATGACCCCCACAGTCTAAGGCAGTGAGTAACAACCAGAAAGATTAGATATCAGGATGATCTAATAGTCTGCCACTGCCAAAATGGGGTTCCTTCTCCTTTGCAGCCTACGACCCTTTGCTCCCTCCTTACCTCTGCTTTCCAGATACACAACCCACCTTGCCCTTATACTGGCATTAGCCAAACCCCTTCTCACAAATGGTTCAGCCCATTAAAGCTGGAGAAAATGGTCTACTTTTCTTTTCTTTTTTTTTTTTTTTTTTCAATTTATCTTGGCTTAGTGAGCTGAATTGTCTCAGAATGGGATCATATGAAAGCAAGAGTGCAAGACAGCGCAAGACTCATAGCAGGAGCATTTGCCCTCGACTCTTAGATCACCATAGCTACAAAGTGTAACCCTCAGAGTTATGCAGAAGATAACTCTCTTGCTGGCACTTTCATGTTTTCATATAGATTGACCATAGCTACTTTCTGAGATAACCTGGTCAAGTCAGGAAGAGGATTAGCAGAAAAATTGTTGGAATCCACAAGTTGCATTTAGCTGCAAATGCAGAAGGGAGAATAACTCTGGACTCTTACAGCTGTACCACACAATACCACAAAAGTATGAAGAGGGGCAATTAGGACTGATGACACACAACTGGAGCAGCTTTTATGGGTTGAATGTACCACGGTGGCAAGGCATCACAGCCACTAAGAGCTGCATAATGCTTTACTCACTATTAGATATACCCACATCTTCCCTGTGGCTTGAAACAGCATCTATCACTAGGCTAAAACATACAGAAGCACATCAAGTGTCATGAGTAACTGCAGAATTCAAGTCCATTTTCTCTGTTCGGTTTTGCTTGCCTTGGAGCTCAAGGGCACCTTGTCAGAATCCTTAAAGAAGCTTCAACACCACCCCTGCTTGAATGTCTTTGTCTCCCCACAAGTGCACATGCATTTCTACCTTTCAGCACCCACTTTCTGCACAGAGATGACAGATGTGTACGTGTAACTGCTATCATTTAGACATAGGTTAAAAGTTTACAAATTGGTCTTAGGAGCTGAATTTAGAAGCTAGGTTCTGAGAAAGTGAAGTGTTCTCATCTTCCCAGATTTTGGTTTTGAACAACCCCATAGTTATGGTCAGAGATTAGAGAGATTTTTGTGGCATTAGAAGAATGGTTTGGGATTTCCCATCCAGCCATTTGCCCTCAAAACTTAGCAGATGACTCAGTAGCACTCACCTCTGTTTGTTACAAAGCTAGAACTTTTATCTCCTAAGTTCCTTACAAAGTTCCACTCTCTATCTTTTCAGAAGCAGAGCCCGTTCTAACATAAAAGAACAAACAATGTGGGAAGTAAACTTGGAATTGAAATTTTCAAAAGTGCTCATGTTAAATTCCGGCTGAGCTAACATGCACGTATGCACAGAGGCATTTGCACGCATAAATCACAGCTTGCTTACATCTGGCACACGCAAAGAGCATGCTGCTTGGCACACTGTTTAAATGTGCTTCAAATACTGGACTGCATTTGGGTTGGCAGACAATTAGGAAGAAGTCCCTTTGTAGTCAGGAGATGCAAAACCTTACCGAGTATTTTGCAGATACTCTTATGTATCAAAGATGCTCACAGTTGCCTGTCATTTCCTAGTAAAGTTTCTGCAGGCCTGCATCTGTGGGATTAGCTAGTCAGGTGTTTTTCATTCTTGGGAAGATAAAAAGCTGTCTCCATATCACAGATGTTATTTACTTATGCTGCACAAGTCAGAAGCAATACTTCTACGCAATCACAGTTCCTAATCTAACTGCATACCTTGACCAAGCCCCAGTTTCAAGTAAAGCTGCTATCTAAAGAAGCAAGTAGTTATGATGTCTTACCCAGATTGAAGAGTTTATTGCAGCCTCACAGAAGCTGCTCCCCATTTTGCTTGCATATTCAGCTGCAGATATAGATATGGCCAGAGAAGTTCAAGCTAAAAATATCGAGCTGGGGCCACACCTAGATTGCTCTTAACACCTTATACCAGATTAAGTGTACATCAAATGGATTTTCCAGAGTGCTTTGTGAAAACCCATCAGTCAGTACAACATTGATCATAGCTCTTAAAATTGAATTTGGTTTCCCCTGCAAGTAGGTCAGATTCCTTCTGGCTCCTAACTTATAGCTTTTAAGAAAGGAATATTTCTTTTACTCTTAGCCTGGAAATTTACAATCTGCTCGGAACTGCTTTCGAGTTATGCAAGTCCAGATCTGTACTTCTTTCATAATTGTCTACCATGGTAACAAAGAGGGCAGAGCCATGTCTGGTCCCTCAAGCTCTGTACTTGTGCCAAAGATAACCAGTTATACTGGCATCATTAATTTTGATGCATTAATAACACAAAAATTTTTGTCTTTACCAGCCACTGTATTTGCCAGTAAGATTTGGCAAACATAATTTAGCGAAGTCCTTTCCTCTGCTAAGAACAGTCTTTCAGTTTGAAGAACAGGGGAGAAATCATTGTTTGGGGATTAATCATCTCTTTGTAAGTCCTACAAAATTCACACTTCAGGCTCCGATTTAGTTACGCGCAACAACTGTGGCTTTACTAATTAAGAACATGGGTATTAGCCTTTCTTCTTTTAGTTTCTTAAATTGCTGATTTAAAACTTCTTTCAGTGTGAGAAGCATTTCAAAATATCTGAGGTGTGAAATAGCAAGGACATTTGCATCTCCAGCCATATCCACAGAGGTTAGAAAGAAAGGTGTGATTTACACTCAGTACCTCAACCTATATCCTGGAGGACATCTGGAACTCTTCAACACCAATCTTCACTCTCTAAAAGGGGGACTCCCCTTCCAAATGTACAAAGCAGATTCAACTTTTGACTCTATTTATTGTCACTATAGGGGCTTTAGCTTGATCCATTCCATCCTATGACTTTTATAGGAGAAAAGCAAGAAGTACTCCGAAGCTTTATAAGCTTATACTTATAGAGTCTTTCTGAACAGATTAGCAGTCTTGTCTTGGCCTTTCACTGAAGTACCTGACAGGTTTTCCCAAAGATCCTCTAACATTATTTATTGTGAACTGAGATGAAAAGAAAATAGTTTCTCCACCTTATTTAAGAAAATCACTTCAGTTTTGAATTCCAAGGTAGATTTCAACGAGATCTACTTATTTATCCATAAAGCTACACTTATGGTAGAAAGAAGATCAGCCTACCACATCTGCTGGATATTAGTCTGGTCCTTTACAAGTGAAGTTAGAGGGAATTTTATAGTGCTTCCAAATGGCTGGGATCATGGATTGATAGCTCATCTTAGCTTGATTAGCAACATTTCTTCTGATAATGTATTATTAAGAAGACATAATTAACTTTGACTTCAGTTACTATGTAGATTTTTTTTATTGTTTTCCCTGTTCCTTTAAGCCTGAACTGAAGTTGATAGCAGTTTCAAATTATGAAATTTGATGCTGACTTTGACTCAGTTGCATCCATAAACTTGAGCTTTTCCCTCCCAAAATTTTCACTTCATCCACTCGTTTATGCTATCAGGACTTGGCAGTCCATTAAAAGCACACAAGATCACTTGCTTCACCAAATCAAAGCTTTGAAGAATACCTGGCACAACGGATAAGGTGCCCAAATGTGAGTAAAAGGGGATGGATAGTAACCCTGGAGGCAGAGGCAGAATGCAGCATGTGCACAGGAGCACAGCACTAGTAGGGTCAGGCCTGGAAGAAGCCATTAGGCAAACTAGGTACATGCAAACATGTCCCCATCATGAGCTGTTCCACAGGGAACCACACGATTTTGGGGCACAACAACCCTAAGCAGAGGTACAAACTAGGAGAAACCTGGGTGGAAAGCTGCCAGGAGGAGAAGGACGTGGGGGTGTTGGTTGACAGCCAACTGAACATGAGCCAGCAGTGTGCCCAGGTGGCCAAGAAGGCCAATGGCATCTTGGCTTGTATCAGAAACAGCGTGACCAGCAGGTCCAGAGAGGTTATTCTCCCTCTGTACTTGGCACTGGTGAGACCGCTCCTTGAATCCTGTGTTCAGTTCTGGGCCCCTCACCACAAGAAGGATGTTGAGGCTCTGAAGTGAGTCCAGAGAAGAGCAACGAAGCTGGTGAAGGACCTGGAGAACAAATCTTATGAGGAGCGACTGAGAGAGCTGGGGTTGTTTAGCCTGGAGAAGAGGAGGCTGAGGGGAGACCTTATTACTCTCTACAACTACCTGAAGGGAGGTTGTGGAGAGGAGGGAGCTGGCCTCTTCTCCCAAGTGACAGGGGACAGGATGAGAGGGAATGGCCTCAAGCTCCACCAGGGGAGATTTAGGCTTGAGATTAGGAAAAAGTTCTTCACAGAGAGGGTGGTTAGGCATTGGAACAGTCTGCCCAGGGAGGTGGTTGAGTCACCGTCCCTGGAGGTGTTTAAGGTTAGGGTAGATGAGGTGCTTAGGAGCATGATTTAGGGATTGGTGGGAATGGTTGGACTCGACGATCCAGTGGGTCTCTTCCAACCTGGTTATTCTGTGATTATGTGATCCTTTTTCTATTGACCATGATGAAAAGATTCTGAAGGCAGACAGCTGAATCTTTTCATCTGGGACATCTTCAGTATGCAGTAAACATTCACAATGGAGTGGTCTGCTCTTTCTGTTTCCTCAATGTCAAGACACAACTGCATGTTGACTGAAAGTTTGTTCTGAAGATGATTGTGGGATGTAGGAGTAACGGGGGGAAAATGGTGGTGAGGCAGCATCTACTTTACTACTCAAGGACTTTCAAACTTATCTGCAAGGCATACACATTGCGTAGCTCTGTGCTGCAGATGGAGCAGATGGGGCAACAGAAATTGTTTTGGGAGGTTCTTTGGAACGAAAAGAAGTGAACAGAATGAAATGTACTGGACACTACTTTGAGATTTCAGCATGGTCCTTCTTTCTATGGGATCCTGGATTCCCAAAGGAAAACAATTGCCAGGAAGTTCCTTTCTGTTCATTTTTCAGGTAGCTGCAATAATTTCTTTCACATGGAGATGTCTTTTCCACAATGCAGTGATTTCTCAGTCAGTTCAAGGATATATTCTAGAGATTAAGGACTAGTAATCTGTCCAGAAACACTGAGTAGCCCATGGGGTTGCTTGTTCATTTAACTGTCAAATATATAGCTGATGTAAGTGTTGCTTTCTCTGTTTTCCTTTCCATTTCTAAATGCACTTCCAAGGGCTTAAATGCAGTTTTAAAAGCATTTATGATCTGTTTGCCATAGTAGCCATCTCTTACCCTAGCTGTAACTGGAAGAGCTCAGACTCACTGCAGTGATTTTGCTAACATTCCAGTGACATGACTATTCACACGGACAGGGTATTTTTGATAACAAGCCCTTAATTCTTCATCCTGTAGACCCAGTTTGTCTGCAGAGGTTGACGTCATTTGACCACAAAATATAAGATACTAACCACTTGAGCTTTTGCTGGAGTAGAGTTTGATAGCTGAACACAGATTCTTTTGGAATCAGTGTCCACTGTATACGCTATTATTCACCAGAGGCATGCATTAAATGTCTCTATACAATTGTCTAGTAAGGTTTTTTCTATGGATACATGCCAAGATGAAAGACCAGAAAAAAATTTAAACCATTTCCAATGTGTTTCCAAGTGCTGAATTATGTTTTCTGAACCACATTGTTGAGTCGTGATCTAAATTAATGAATATTCTCCTGGGCAGCTGCTATTTAAAGCTGATATTAAATGCTATCCATTTTCTTTTTCAATTATGATCTGTAAATCATTGAACGCTAACATTATCAAGCAGGGTTACACATATGCACAGTCCAGGTTTATGACAAAGCAAGTATTCATTACAAAGCAAGTTATTTCTTCCTCTCTCCTGGTTAAAAAATCTAGGCTGGAATGATTTTATAGTCTTCTTTGGAATGAGGAATACTCCTGAAACAAAAAATATCCATCTTTCCAAATATATGCTGGTGTTACTATTGCTGTTTTGACAACTGTGACATATACATATTTCACAGTAAAGTTTTGAGTTTCAGGTTTGAGGGTTTTTTTTTTTCCCCCAAGCAGCTCAGTGTTCTTAAAGAACTGATGATGAAATATTGAACAAGCATTGTTCACATTTAGTTGGAGTAATATAACAGCTTAGCCATAAGTTTTAGTTAGAAGAAATCTTGATATGGAATTATTTCCTGTTGGAAAAAAAAAGACAGTTATAATGAATCTATTCAAAACTGTGTTGGTTGAATGAAAATTTATGAATTTTTTCCACCTAAATATTTCAAAATGAAACATTATATGTTTTCTCTTTGAAATAGCTCTTTATTTTGGATTTTATTGTCATGGCATTTTATATTACAAATCATGTAAAATATTGTTGGGTTAGTCAAAACTTTTTCTCTGAACATAATATAGAAATTTTTTCACTATTATTTTTCTTTGCCAGACAATTTTGAAACACTCAGCACTATCCTTCCAAATCCGAACAAAATAAACTGAATGTAACCAAGTAATCATTGCATATTATGCACTCTCTGAATCTGAGCTACAAAAGATCTGGATCAGTTACAGCTTTCTGCTGAAAATCTTGGCTGTTCACCTTAGGCTGCAGGGACTCAAGCACTCAGCTTTGGACATTCTGTAGTTAAGACTTCAGTTTCAAAGCATTGACTATCACAACAGAATCTATACATACTGGATTCCATAATCCTAGTGCTGTAGAACCCACCGAGTGTGTGGTCTTAGTAAACACAGAACAAATTCTAATTCTCTACCAAGATATCTTGAACAAATACTTTGTACTTATAATACAGCAATTAATAAAATGGGAGAGTTGAGGTTTTATGGAACTGTTGAGTGTTTCTACATAAAATGTTTCATTTTCTTGATCTTGGAAACATAGCAAGAGCAGAAAGCAGTTTTCTGCTACGTATTTATTGAATACATACAAAAAAATGATCAAGATGCAAGTTTTCTCCAGCTGAATACAACAATTTTAGCTACACTACAAGAAATTCAGTGATGCTTGCTAGTGCATGTAATTGAGATTCTTAAAGGTAAACCCTGGAAAGAGACATTTACTAGCCAAAACCAGCTACAGATTATGCTCTTCCAACCTGTACCAAGAATCAAACCCTTCCTAATTTGTTCTCAAAAGATTAGCCCATTCATGCGCTGCTTCAGATGTCTTTGGTGTAGAGGAGTGAAGTAGAGGATGGTCTTGGTTCAGGATTCAACTCAGATAGTGGCCATGTCTCAGACTGCTGTCTTTTCATGCTACTTCCAGACATGAAGATATCTCTGGAGATGTTCGTAATCTACAATTTGGCAGGGTGGGCTTAGCTGCAGCACAGCAGCCAGATGGATTTTGCGTGCTAAAGTCTGCCTTCCAAAGGAAGATGCCACAGGTACTGGTATCGCATGAGCTCTTAAGTGGTTATCCAGATCTTCATAATTCATCACTATCTTCAATTTATGAAGAAATTATTATGCTCATGGAGTCAAACATACAACAAGCCTCTGGTCCTCTTGGTTATTCACATACTTGAAAGATCTTGAAGAAGGTCAGGCAACGCTAAGGCCAAGAGCTGCACATAGCACCTTCAGGTGCTGTTCCATAGTTGAGTCCCGTTGAAGTAACTGTTTACAGGGAAAGACAAAACAGGAAGATCCTTCGGGTGGTTGGATCACAGCCAGCTTGTCACGCAACTGCAATAATATTAGTACAGCTCCACAGGCTTTTCAAGAGATATAAATCTATCTAAGCCTTTCATAATCCTACTGACCAAACATCTACATCTTTGGGATTTCATTAAAGGTAGATGAATCAATTCAATAAAAGAAAATCTGATGTCAGGACATGACCAGGTCTGAATGACACACTGCCTTCATTGTCTGTTTAACTCCGCAATGTATTATCTATTCAAGTAATTCTGGATTATTTATAGAAAGGAAAATAATAAGAGATACAGATGTATGGGAGAATTTTCAGAATGTGTGTGCTGCTCTCTGGCAGGAAGCTAGGCAAAAATAATTTATTAAAAAAAAAAAATGAAACCCAGTACTAAGAGCAATGTACTTTCTCTTCCTCAGGTGTCTAGGTCCTCATGAGCACCCTTGATTTTGAAATCTCTTAAACTCACACTTTTTGATATCAATATCCAGATCCCACAGATTTGTTTGAACAAAGATGTTACATAGATTACTTGATTAAACTAAAGAACTGACTTTACCTCTGTTGTAATGGATTGATATAACTCTGTATCAGCACCAAAGCTGATGCAAATTCACTGGTGTACAGCAATACATTCCAAAATTTTAGGAGAAGTACCAGATGTTTCCCTAAGGGATCACTGAATTATTCAGAGTCAACTTCTGTGTAATGCTGATGCTGGATCACTTTGCTTCTTTCGTACCAAGTCCAGTAACTGGTATTTGATTAGAGCATATAAGATGCCACATCTTGATTTGAAGGTTTCAAGAGCTGGAGAATTTACCCTCTCTCTTGCCAAGTTATATCTCTGTCTTCATTTCTAATTTAAACTTACTTCTATCCAGTTTCCTGTTATAGGGGGTATTATATGCTTTCTCCAGGAATAATAGAAAGTTGGTTCAGTACCAGATAGACTTATTAAGTCTGAAGCAATTCTTCTTTTAAGCAGGACTGTTAGATGTCTTTCAGTTTCCCACTGGAAGGCATTTTTTAAAATATTTTCATAATTTGTATGGCTCTTTTCCTGTGCACTTTCCAGATTTTATGAGTTTCTCAGCTGTGAGAGTTTCACATGTTATACTGATATTAAAATAATGAATCTTATGAACACAGCCCTGCTCTTGTCATCACTGTAGATCTTCTATGTCCGACAGCAAGCTCATGTTCAGGTCTGTTTCCATTAGGACCCTTAAATCTACTTCTGAACCACTGCCTTCCAGTTGTATGGTTTTTAATACTCACAAGCTGCACTTCACTCATACTGTACCTGGCAATTAAAACAGAGACCAGAAATGAAACAGGTTGGAGTTACCTTGGTTTATCATTTCATGCCAAATCAATGCAGACTGGCCTGACAAAACTACCTGGCATATGACCATGTTGACTAGAGTCAAGGTACCCATATTGGTTCAACTGATGTGGGTTTCACTTTGTGACACTCGAAGTTAAGTAACCTCCTCTTGCCTTTCCTATCTCCACAAATATAAATGAAGATATTTTTGTTAAAAATGACTTTATTAGTCTTACATGCTCCCTTAGCTGTATTTGTAGCCTCATAACCCACATGCCTTCCATTACAGGCTGCTGCTCACATATTCTATTATCCAGGTTTGCAAGGGTCCTTTTTAACACTTATTTTAAGCCAGCTTTGGGCGCAAGAGATGATACAGATAAAAATAATGAACTGTCTCAGTAACAGTCAACACGTTGATCCCACTTTGGATGGTTCCAGCTCTAGCACTCAACATCTGTGCTAAATTCAGCTATAGCACCAACTAATTCTGGCCACCACAGCACATCCCTTGGGCTGATAAAGAGGCTGTGAAGGGCGTAAATCTGACAGGGTATCATATAACACAATGAATATTTTCATATAATATTTTCTGAAACAAAAATTAATGCCAAAAATCCAAACCTCACTTCATACTGGGCACAAAACCATATACTGCCTTTCCTCTACTACTAGTTGAATCCCTTTCTCAATATTTGCCCTCTACTATCAAACAAGCAGGGCAAGGATTATCCAGGTAATCTTGCTTTCCCTTTCTTCGAGTTAACTCTCCTCTAGACTAAAAAAAATTCCTTATTGCTCAAAGACTTATTACAAGTTAGCAAGAGAAGCCTTCTCATCCTGCACAACTCTTTTGCTTCTCTGGCGCTACCTAGGCATACTGGGATTTATTTTTTAATCATTATGGTTGCTGTTTATGATCTTTCTTAGTTACTTAGAAGCAATGAAAGGTACTTCTGCATTCCCATGATGCATGATTGCATCATCCTTTTTCTTCAAAAAAACAAAAGAGAACTATTGAGTATTTCTGCCTTTCCTGAATCAGTAAGACTTTCACCATCTTTTGCTAGCAAGCTGGCTACACTGCTTTTAGGAATTATTTTATTGCTGTCGTCATTTAAAATGCCTTATTGGCCTTAGGCTGTGAGGTAGAGATTTCTTCTGCTACCACTCAAGTCTTTCCACTCTTTATATTTCTACAGTCTCTATCCTATATAATTGCTGCCTCCTTCCTCTTTCTTCTCCTCTTCCCCATTTCTTTGATATATTTTTAATAGCTTCCTTTACTTCCTCACTTAGTAAGGGAGTGCTGCCACGTGAAAATACCCTTATTCACAATTATGAAATTCTGGGGTTTAGTCATCTAGCAAATTTTCCTAGAATAATTTCCAAGTTTCATTCACACTTTCTTATTTATATCTCACCATTCTGTTCAAGTTTCTCTTCACAACTACTTTCATTCATTGTTTTCCTGATTGCTTTTGGAAACAAGTCATTTGGGAGCATCAGACACATGAAATACAGCAAACAGAATAGAAAGTAAATGTTGTGTTTTCACTTGGTTATATTAGAATCATGATGGAAAAAACCCTTAGTTTAACATCCTAACATGAAAAACAGAGACTGTATTCAATGTCACTTCAGAATATAGTGGGATGAGGGTTCAATTCCTGTTCTAATTTAGTCTAATTACTTAGTCATTAGCAGGAGGTACTAGGTTTGCCCTAGCAGTGTCTTTGCTAGGAATTAACCAGCTCTACTCAGCTTGAAAATGTTTGGAAATCTCTCAGGCACTATTACTGAAGAAATTAGAGGCTACTGGGAAAATTAGGTTTAAAAGACTGTAAGTTCAAAGAAGCACTAAAATAGTGACTGTATGCTTACGTCTATTAATCCTCCCAGAAGTTTACACTTTGTTAACAGTAATGATGATTAGATGTGCTGTTAATGAACTGTGTTGGATAGGGAAGATTTTACTAGAACTGAAAGGTTCTGATTATGAGATTAGAGTCTTCATTACATTTAGGAAAGATGAGGTATGAATACAGAGCTAACTCTTGGTAGACTGAGGGGGTAAGTATGGTAACGCACTGCAGAAGGAGTATCCTAAATAGCTTTTCTGTTTCTTTCTTAAATCAGATCTACTGCAATAGCTAGGGAGTGGGGAGAAGAAAAAAAGTTTTGGGAAAATAGTATTTCTAATAACCATTATATAAATTTTACTACAATATGATAGCTGCTTACTTGATACTAGTACTGCTATTTGTGAGGAAAATACAATAGCTATAGCAGAAAACGGGTTAAAATGTCCAGCAGTGGGGAAAATTTAAATGTATAACGGGGGAAACAAGGGCTTTGGGGTATGCTAAAGTCAGGGGTCTGTCAGAAGGAAAATGACAATTGTTAACCTTAAGAAAAGATTGATTCATCCCAGGCATGTCTGCAGTTGTACCGTTACTTCATACAATATAACTGATGCAAGGGCTAAGTTTTGCATTTTATGTATAATATTACAGAGGAAGTAATTCCAGTAGAGGAATAAAAAAGGTGCATTTTTTCCCCACTAATCCAGTCTTGTATTAGATCATTTTTAATTTTAAAATCATGGATAAGAAGAGGTTCAGAAATTTCTGACTTTACTGGATTCCTTAGCTGGTAAAAGTTAACATAAAGGATAAGTCATCTTCCCAGACTAAAACACAACCTACAGAGTCCTTTCTCTACTGGAGTTCATTTTAGTTATCTTGAAAATATGATGATGAAATAATACTGCAAATATTTCTTAGTTATGGTGAAAACAAGAAAGCTTTATGAAAAAAACAACAACCCTGTTTAACTGGGACAGAGAATAGAACTAGCTACTAAATATTTTACTACAGAAAAAGATCTGGAACACACACAATTTGATGCAGCAGATTTGGCTTTCTGTGCTATCAGCAATTCTTATTTAAAATTAGATCCTTTTTAAAGAAACATTATTAAGTGGCATATGTGTAGACTGTGCACTGCAGCTTGAAAGCAGTGTGCTTTCTAACAGTGGTAGATCACATTCCACATACATTGTTTTTCAACATACAACAGAAGATTTGACAAATTGGAGTGGCTGCACTAAGTCTGATGTTTACATTTCTCTATAGCTGAATGCTAAATCAGAGCCATCACGTTGTCATGATTCTCCAAGGTACTGTTGCTTAGCTTCCTCTCCCCAGTGTTGCTTTACCCATTCCTTCAAATCATGGGAAAATTTACTCTAAAAATAAGTATTTGATTTTTATTTTGCTGGGAAAGGTTCTCTTCTACTGCAGAAGCTACTATATTACCAACAAGAACGGGTACTGTGTCTGACTATACAGCACTTGTTCTCTACCTAGACTAACACAGATCCATCCTTACTTAAACTTTGCCATCCAACTTTAAAGCACACCTTCAAAAATAAAGAATCTCTGAGACGGTGGTCAAATATTGCAATAGGTTATTCAGAGAGATTTTGGACACTCCATTCATTTAATACTTCAGTGATATGACCATTAGCAACCTCCTGTATCTTTACAGTTGGCCTAGCTTTGACCAAAAAGTTGGATCAGACAACCTGCTAAGGTCCTTTTCAACTTTTCTCTTACATATAAGCAAACACATGTTAAAGTATTCTCTTTTCCCCTCTTAAGAATAAAAAAAAGAGAGACATTTTTAATGGCCTCTTGTTTAACATACATATTCTGATACACATGCTTTGCCAGGACCACTTGGTTCTTCAGCAGTGTCAGGGAAAGATGACAATTGGCTTTAGTACCAGGAGCATATCACACCTTGATTTGAGTCCCATTAGCAAATGTGAAGAAGTGCACTCTAGTGCTACAATCCAGCACTCTTGATCCACTGGAGGTGACGTCTGGAGCAACTGTGAAGCTTGGCAAGGTCAGGACTAGCAGCAGAAGTTCAATGAGAGCTCACATGAAAGGCAGTGCTAATGGGCACTGATGCTGAAAGTGTCAAATATGCATGCTGTTGCTTTGAGTGGAGGATTGTTCTTCCATAAGACTGGCTGCAGAGGCATCTTCCCCTTGATAGAATGCAGTTCTTCAGTATGTGAAATAATTATGAGATGAATATGAATTGAAAGTGCACTTCCTCTTGACCTACTTCCCAGGCAGGGAAGCACAGCTTGATGCCCTCCTGTTTGGAAAGGTAAAATTATCTCTCCACATTCCCTAGGCTCTGCATAAGCCTCTATTGTTTGGTACCAACCGCACGGCTCATTATCATACCTACTATGCAGTCTCTTTTAATGATTTCCTTCCACCTCTTGTCAACACCCAGGCTGACTAACCAAACTGGTTTCTTTGGAGAGAAGTGTACCTGTTTACCCCGTCAATAAATACACCTCTTTTTTGTTTGTACTGTGAAGGTAAACATTCAGAATGATAGCGTAAACTGGCTTTGGGAAAGTGGCTGATCATTTTGAGCTGCTCCAGGATTCTGTGCATCTGAATCCTGCCTCGTTAAGTGAATAGACCTTTCTTTATTCACAAGGCTGCAGGATGCATGTCTTTACCTCACCACAAAATCAATTATGTGTTCCATTATTGACAGCAGAATCTGTCTGGAGCCCTGAGCCTGCATGCACGAGTTCTGCAGAAGTTCAGGGCTTAGAAAAGGACAATAATGCCACTCCTGTGCACTGCGCTTGCATGAGGAACATTAGCTCCAGAACTAGTGCTTTTCAGACATGGATGTTCCTGTCTCTCCAGAGATGTCTGTGGCTCTCATCTGGTGTCTATAAGAAAGCACAGAGGATGTCCCAGCACAGGTTTTGCTGGTACTTCAAAGTCACCGACTGTGCTAGCACTCTAAGAACTGCTGAGAAGCTTTGCTGGGTTTGGTCTTGGGAGTCCTTGGACTGACAGGCAATAATTATCACAGGCCATTTCCTCCTCCTGTGGAGTCACTCTGCAGTTCTTCCATGACAAGTAACTGTCTGAAAAAAAGAGAAGCTGCTGGGATTATCTGACCTGGATAAGCTTACCGCAAAAATGACAGTGTATAAAAAAACCACAAAACCTGTTGGTGGATATACTCAGTTTGTGATTTTCTAGGTAACTGTCGTAACTAATGTTTTGCTGTAGCAGGGTATTACTGTGTCCAGGCTGTGAGAGTAAGCACCACAAGTATAAAGGAAAAAAGAAAGCTCAGCAATACGGCAGACAGCAGGCTGTAGAGATTCCTAAATTAGCACTGAACCAAGTAAGTAAGTCTGTGCAGCCCCACGTAGCATCATGCAGCTGTACCAGGTTGGACTGGAAGCAGTAGAGAGTACGGTGTTGCTGAATGATTGTTAAGTGAATCCATAACCTGAATAAAACACCCAGAGATAAGTAAGACATGATGTGTAAGTTGCCAGAATGCAAACTCATTTCTAACTTCACAGGCAGTGGAGCAAGTCAGAAGTCTGTAGGACATAGTTAAGAAAATTTATGTAAGAGAAAAAACCGATCACATGTATATGACATCAAAGATAATACCTTTTTCTGTAAACTTCACCCAGGATGAATTGTGAATCAGCACACATGAATCACCTGCCAAACCCTCGAGTGCGTCACTGATAAGAGAATACAAATTCAAAAGTGCAAATGCCATATCAGCAGCTGGAGCGGAGCTGACATCACAGCTAGAGACAATGACCATTCCTGAATTTCTTCCCCTCCGTGGTTTACATTTTTTATCTCATTTTCCACGTTAAAACATGACACATTTGAGTGATGCAAGCTCTATGACAGGTCTGGATGTCCATCTGAGTTCTCTTGGCTTGTCAGCAATGACAATTGCATTCATCTTGAGCATCCATAGCTGCTGCTATAATATTAGGCATCACTAAATAAACTTCCTGTATTTACCAGGTGTGTTCAGTGACCAAGCTACAGTTCAAGAGTTGTCTAATCTCATGGGTTTCTTATCTTGGGGGTATTTTTGGGAGGTGGGGTTCAGTGTACTGGTGTAACACTCTTCCCCCAGATGACAGTTTTGTTGTCAGCAAGGATGCTTAACAGGGAAATTCCTTGATGAGATTAATTCACAAGAAACTGTTTCAAAGGCATTATTTTGGTTGTCAAAGCAAGCACAGCTCCAGTTGAACAGAGCTCCCATTTTCTTAAGTTATTTGTGTGACCTAATTAAATGCATTTTTCTTGATTAATTAATTACACTAGAGAAGATTGCTTCAAACGCTCATAAACACAGTCCAACTCACAGAAATGCTCAATGCATGCCAAATTCACCAATGCTAATACAAGTTATTAATCAGTGCCCTTGGACAGAAACTTGCACCCCAGTACTTCCCACTGAATGTCTGCTCCTATTTCAGTGGAAACTATCTTCCACACAGCTTTCAATAGAAACGCAGCTGGCCATCAAGTCAGGTACATGTCAAACAGGTCTGAAGCTGGTTGTGGCCACAGCCATTTGCTTAAACTTTTATTTGGCTTTCCAGATGCAAAGCACTTGCTGTGACACTTCAGATGTATTAGCACAATGAAGCCCAGAGTTTATTTCCATCCACTTTCTTTCCATTGCCTAGAAAGACCTCAGACTGTATAATTTTGAAGAGTTGTAGGTTTTGCTGTGCTGTTGCCTGGAACAGCTGCCTGAGCAAAGTATTGTGGCTGAGAAGTTCCCACTGGTTATACAAGAAGTTCCAGCCCTAACAGGCTCCCTAGAAGGAACAGCATTTAGCTTAATTGTTAGGAAAGACCGCTATTAATTAAGGAATTATAAATCAGTTATTGCTTCCATGAGTCTGAGACAGATTGGTGGACTGCATAGCGAATAACAAGGTCTGATGCTCCCTACCCCTGAAATTAACCAGAAATTAACCCATAGACGACACCTTGTAGGTAGGAACCAGCAGGCTGATCTTCCTCCTCACACACACCTGTTGTTTGCAGAACCTTCACAGAATCACACAGAATCACAGAATAACCAGGTTGGAAGAGACCCACTGGATCGTCGAGTCCAACCATTCCCACCAGTCCCTAAATCATGCCCCTAAGTACCTCATCTACCCTCACCTTAAACACCTCCAGGGACGGTGACTCAACCACCTCCCTTGGCAGACTGTTCCAATGCCTAACCACCCTCTCCGTGAAGAACTTTTTCCTAATCTCAAGCCTAAATCTCCCCTGGTGGACCTTGAGGCCATTCCCTCTCATCCTGTCCCCTGTCACTTGGGAGAAGAGGCCAGCACCCTCCTCTCCACAACCTCCCTTCAGGTAGTTGTAGAGAGTAATAAGGTCTCCCCTCAGCCTCCTCTTCTCCAGGCTGAACAACCCCAGCTCTCTCAGCCGCTCCTCATAAGATTTGTTCTCCAGCCCCTTCAACAGCTTCGTTGCCCTTCTCTGGACTCGCTCCAGAGCCTCAACATCCTTCTTGTGGTGAGGGGCCCAGAACTGAACACAGGATTCGAGGTGCGGTCTCACCAGTGCCGAGTACAGAGGGAGAATAACCTCCCTGGACCTGCTGGTCACGCCGTTCCTGATACAAGCCAAGATGCCATTGGCCTTCTTGGCCACCTGGGCACATTGCTGG
Source organism: Clamator glandarius (assembly GCA_033459285.1). Lineage (NCBI taxonomy): Eukaryota > Metazoa > Chordata > Aves > Cuculiformes > Cuculidae > Clamator > Clamator glandarius. The sequence goes on along the minus strand of JAUNZM010000304.1, from coordinate 1,752,107 downwards.
CTCATGTTCAGTCACTGTCAACCAACACCCCCACGTCCTTCTCCTCCTGGCAGCTTTCCAGCCAGGTTTCTCCTAGTCTGTACCTCTGCTTAGGGTTGTTGTGCCCCAAGTGCAGGACCCGGCATTTGGCTTGTTAAACCTCATGCCGTTGGTCTCAGGTCCCTTTGCAGAGCCTCCCGACCCTCCAGCAGATCGACACATCCTCCCAGCTTGGTGTCATCTGCAGACTTGCTAAGGGAGCACTCGATGCCTTCATCCAGGTCGTTGATAAAGACATTAAACAGGACTGGACCCAGCACTGAGCCCTGGGGAACCCCACTTGTCACTGGCCTCCAGCTGGATTTAACTCCATTTCCCACCACTCTCTGGGCCTGGCCACCCAACCAATTTTTCACCCAGGAGAGTGTGCGCCCGTCCAGGCCAGAGGCCGACAGTTTCCGAAGCAGAATGCTGTGAGAAACTGTGTCAAAGGCTTTAGTAAAGTCCAGGAAAACCACATCCACAGCCTTTCCCTCATCCAAGAGTCTAGTCACTTGGTCATAGAAGGTGATCAGATTACTCTGGCAAGACCTGCCTTTCATGAACCCGTGTTGACTGGGCCTGATCACTCGGTTCTCTTGCAAGCGCTTCATGATTGCACTCAAGATCACCCGCTCCATAACTTTCCCCGGTACCGAGGTCAGACTGACAGGCCTGTAGTTCCCTGATCCTCCCTGCGCCCCTTCTTATACATGGGCACCTTCTCACAAGCACAAGTTCAGCCACATGAGCTTTCTTAGTGGCCCACTAAATGCTTACTGAATCATTTCTATTCAATGACCTAGAAAGTCCTCAACATTTTCAGAAACATCAAACCCTATTCTCTGGGAGATAGAAAAAGTCTGGTTTTTTAGATACTGTTCCCTAAGCTTTGTCATCTACACCTTGGGGACAAAAGTGCATGTTCCTTCTGCCATATTCAAGACAGGTGGACCTTCACCACTTAAGGCTACATGGGAACACTCTCTTTAGAGCACATTCGCACTAAATCACTGCTTTAAAAACTGAAACAGCAAAAGGAAGTCTATGCTGGCTTGCATTTTGTGTGTTACCAGTAAGCGAGGTTGCACGGGATTTAGGTCAAGGCCAATTTTATTTCTAAAATGCTACCTAATCTGGCCCTTAGTATTGTTTTTACGTAAAACCGAAGAGCCACAGCAACAGCTGTATGGGGAATTGAACTCAAAACATAATACTTTCCCAAGCCCTACCGCAGTGCCCTTCCTGTGGTGCAAGGAAGAGAAATTTAAGACTTCAGGAGGCTACTAGTGACATATAGGGTACATAGTGTTAAAGCAGAGACAGTTTTAACTGAAGAGAAATTCTGTTGGAAGAATGTGTGTCAGGTGGTTGGTATTCAATATTCAAAAGAACAGAGTCTAGGGCTACCGCAACCATTAAAAAAATATATCAAATTTAATAAGAGCCAGTTTTACATGCATGACTGATTTCTGAAGTAGTTATTTTTACAGAGCTCCCCTCCCGAGCTTTGCTGTAAACATTACTCACTATAATCTTCCCGACACAACCTAGTCCAGAGCCTTGTATATTATTTTAACACTACATAAAAGCATAAAATGAACTCTAAAATATATGATTAATAAAGGGAAAAGGAGGGAGAGAGTGCTTTACAATTCACAGAATCACAGAATGACCAGGTTGGAAGAGACCCACTGGATCGTCGAGTCCAACCATTCCCACCAATCCCTAAATCATGCTCCTAAGCACCTCGTCCACCCTAACCTTAAACACCTCCAGGGAGGTGCATATTTCTTTCACTGTGTGGATTCCTACAGTGCTGTACTTTAAATAAGTTGTATCAGGCATCTTTAAAGCCCAAACTATTATTATTTCTGAACTGTTTGCCCTTAGACTCCACCCCTACTTTGCAGGGGTCAGGTAAGTTTCCAAATTATACTACACGTTTCTGCACTACCTCTCAACCTAGAACTCTATCTAGAAAGCATATGACTTCTCTTAGTCACAGTTACATTTAAATTCATAATCCACTGGGGGAAAGTTTTAGTATAAGAGACATGGGACAATCCGTTTCCTTGCAAAAATTCTTGCTGCCACCTTAATGCAACCCTTTGCATTTACGACCGAGCACCACCTACTGGTTACCTCATCTAATTTGGCTATTTCTCCTGCCACCCTCCTCCCAGTACACTCTAAGAGCAGGTCCTAGTTTTTAGTAAGACATACTGGTGCTGTACCTTGGAACTTGAGCTTTCAAAGCCAAGTTTCTGAATTCAGCAAGACACGAAGGTGGAGGCAGCTGTGATGCCACAGCTGGAGCACCTAACAGAGGTGTCTTCAGTCCCCTAACGTGGAAGGCAGTGGGGCAATAGCCCTCCCCACTGCATCGGCTCCCAACTTACTCTCAGAAACCAGAAAAAGCAAACAACTCACAAATAAAAAGCAAAAGCAGCATAGGTCCCTTTGATTTCTGTTGAATTCCTGCATATCTCATTCTCCTCATTTTAATTGTCTTCTGAAACATGACTTTTGCCTTAATCTCGCCAGCATCCCATAACTGAAATTGCTGATTATCTCACATAGTTCCTCTGTTGCACCAGCGACCTGGTGAGTTTAACATTAACTACTTAATTCAGTTTGCCAAGAAGTACAGGCATGTTGCAAACTATTATAAAAAATAATTAATCCTGGCACTTAAATTCTGCCGCTTTGATCTTATAAAGTCTCTTAATGGAGATACTTTAGGAGCCACATTGTTGGAGTATAATTTAATTTAGCATTATTAATGTAAGAAGAAGTGGCCAAAGATAAGTGCTTTAATTGTTTAGGTTTCATTGAACTGAGTGGGACAGCAAAGACCCAGTTCCATTTTTTGGAAATGGGAGATACTACTTGCCACCAACTGTTTCATTTCTGATCTCTGCACAACAGTAATTCACAATTTATGTGTAGTATTACTTATATACTAATGGCCACTTATATAGCACTCTATATCACTGCCCTGAATTTAGCATAGCTAGCTGTTAACAGCAGCATCAAGCTGTACTAAAGGATGGAAAGAAAAAGGAAAAACAACCCCATCCTATGAACCCTTCTGTCAACATAGTAAGCTGTAAACCCAAACAACAGGATGATCCCACCCTTGAAATTTCTCCAGGAAGACAAGGGAAAGCCAAACTTAATATTTCCTCTTACCAAGGAAAATCTTACACTCTGTAATCACCTTAGTTCTCCTCCCTGAGCTTTACTGTCATATCTTCAGGCAGAGTCTTGGCCTTGCTTTCAATTAAGTCGTTAACAGGAACAATACAGTCAAAGCTTCCCAACTGAGATACCCCAAGTTGTTAAACCCACATAAAGCAACATGACACTAGATACGCTGATTTCAGATTTTCCTCCTGTAACCAGGGTTTTGTAAAGTTGTTGGATATTTCCTTTGTTCCTGATGTAGGAAGGGCTCCCTTGGTGACCCAGTTAGCTGTGTCCCTGGGCCCCAGCGCTCTCAGGTGCCAACACCTTGCCTAGGAAAGCAGGGACCCCATACACAAGCTGAGCCTCTGCCGGGGCTTAATTACAGAGCCTGGACCCTCTGTGTGGCATGAGCCTGTGGAGTTTGGAAAAATCTGCACCAAGGGAAGCAAAAAACCCCCAAATAATTATTCTTTGCAATCTTTTCGCTGCCCCCAACTCCTTCGCTCTCTCCCACTGTTGTCAGGGTCAGCTGGCTGAAGCAGCTGCCTCCAGGGACTTGCATGGGACGTAAGAATATTCCACTTAGCCCAATGCTGCTGCCTTTCTGCAAGTGGATTTACTCTGTGGGCTGGTACGTGAGCTTGGGTGAGGGAGCTGGGTTACGCACAGGGCTAGTTTCTTCCAGAATAAAGTTCCACAAACACTAATTGCAGCAGACGGCGTAACTGCTTAGCTTGGTTGCTTCCAATGTAGTGTACAAAGACTGTGAGCTGCATACACCAGTTAAAAGGGCAGGGCTAGGACACACTTCTGCTCTTGGATGGCTGCCTGTGCCATCATTGGCCATCAGAAGGCTCCAGAAGAGGGGGAAGAGCACCCAGAGCACACACACCATGGGTCCGCGGAGAGGAAAGATGGCAAGTAACCCAGCAAGCAGCAGGGAGAAGGCTCTCCTGGGGCCTTAAAGGAGATCTGCAGGTTTATACACAGCAGATAGTCTGCAGAAGTTGCTGGGAGGGAAACCAGGACTGGAGGAATAGACTCACCATGCAAAGACACTTCCTTTTAATGTGTCTCACCTAATGATTTCTTTAATTAAAGATTTAACCTTCTTTTAGCTTAAGACACTGTTCACATAACTCCAGTTTTACAGACTAGAGACATTTTTGCCTTTTGATGTCAGGTGAATTCTACCTCAAGGTTCTGGCTGCTTCAGGTTTCTGTCACATATGGCCAAAAGAACAGATTCTGGCACAAGACTCACCCTGACCTCATCTGGATTTTCCCGTTAGTTCAGATTCATGTAACTTCAGCTAAGAGCAGCAAGGCTGCAGAAAAGCCTGAGAATTTCCTTTGCAATATCATCCCCAAAATGACATCTGCATCCCTCCAAAACAAAAGACTTTGGATGTGCCAATGAGAGAAGAAAATTGGAAAGGAAGAGACAGAGGGTGGGATTATTTGGTTCCAACAGCAGGCAAGGACTCAGCAAGATGCAGTCTGAAGGAGGGATGTGATGCTGCATCTGCCAGAAAACTATATCAGATTCTGGGTTACTTCTGTTGCAGGCTGCCTGTGTGCTTATAAGAAAGAGTATTTGTGCCTGTCTCAACACACAGGTTGTAAAGTGTCTGGGTGCCACTTGAATCGGAAAAATAATAGCATCCTCTCATTTGGGACATACCCCCTGCTCCTGCAGTTGAGGTACCTCCTTCCTGACTTGAACTACAGTGACAAGATTTTCCAGAAGATGAATGGAGCAAAGAGGCATTGTATTCAATATCTTACCTGCTCACAGGCTTCAGACTGGCAAAAGATTCTCAGCTGTGTAGAAGGGAATGCCTCTAGGCCTCTCTAAGGCATTTCACTGAGTGTTTTCCACTGTTTTAGTTGTAAATGTTTCTCAGCAGAGTGGCAGACCATATCAGAGACATCACTTATATGTTCAAGAGCTGTCTCAATTTTCTTAGCCGCCTTTTGAGGATGCCTAAGAAGGAGACATCTCCTATGGTCCATAGGACACAGGTGAAAAATAGCTGCCTTCTCTAGTGGAAATTTGTTTCAAGTACCTTCTTGATTCAGGCTTTTTTCATATTGACCCTTTTTGAAGCAATGCATGCGTAAACCATTGCTTAATATTTTGCCACTCAAAGGAGAATTTAAATTCAAACCAGTAAATCCATACTGAATCAGGAAGCTTGAATATACACCTTGAATGGTTTGTGTAGCAAGTGTAGAAGAAATAAATGCCCTGTACCGGATACTTTAGAAATCAGCTATGTTCATACCTTGTTGTGAAAAAATGGTGCTTCTAGTTGCTGGTAGCCATCCATATCTGCTGTCAGGTAGATGAAGCTTTGTAGTGAAAGCAAGAAACTCAAAGGCAGAACACAGGTCTCATTCTGTACTCTGTCATCCTTCACAGATCTGTGATTGTGTCTTATTGGCTCCCAAGCTGGTTCACTTATTAAAACATGGGTAATAGTTATATGTGTAAATGCTCTGCACAGGTTAATAATACTGTTAAAATTCAGCTAAATTTCAAGGAACTTTCTACCTTTTTATCTATAACAGAGTTAGGATAAGAGGCTCTGACTGAGATCACAGATCCATTGTCCTAGTTACTGTACACATGAAAAAAATGAGGCATTTTCTTGTGCTGGAAACCTCTTACCTTATGAGAATTGAAATAGTTTTATCCCCATTTTCACTAAGAATCCAAACAAGAAATTATGCAACAGCTTAGACCCAAGCTCAAAACTCTCCAACTCCTGGAAGTGCCTTTTACCCACACAGTCCTATTCTTGTCCATTTTAGCCACAGTAGCAGTGAAACACTGATGTGTAGCTAAATGGCTTGCCATAATCAGCCCAAGGACACAAAAAATTGCCTCAATCAGACCATAACCAAACCACAAGCAGAAATGCTAATGTATTCACCCCTCACAAAGCAATACTAAGCCCAGACCAAATAAACATGGCAGTTCTTCAGTCTGGCTTGGAGAGATGCCATGGACGGGCTCAGCACTATGTAGAGGTGCTCACCACGCACACTGCTGGGAACACAACCGCGGTCCTTTAAAGCACAGCACCTTGCTTCCTCACCAGGTCACCCACAGCCCCAGCCCTGGTGAGGCAGTAGCAGCTTTCCTTGGCACAGCAGGCTCCCAGGCAAAAGGCAGCCCCCACAAAGCCAAAGCTTAATGGAAAGGCATTAACGCTGATTGAATGTGAACAGCCATAGCCATGCATCACTTTGCATTTTCTCCTGTTAAAATGCAATGGCCATTTGTTAGGGCACTCCTAATGTGTTTAAAATCTTCCCAGCGACAGCTGATGTTGTTTCTAGGCACGACATTCCCAAGCAGCCTAGTAGAGACCTGAGATGCTGCTCTGCAGACTTCCCCACCCTGAGGTCCATTGCTGACTATGAGTGTCTACCCGTTGTAACCCTTGTTACTACCTCACTGGTTTCTGTATTCAATACATAGTTTGGCCAGCCTCGAAAAAAAACCCCAAAAACATACAAACAATTGGGATTAAGGGCTTATGAAAGCCTAGATCAGCAGCAGCACCCTTTTTTTTCACCTCTCCTGATGGCATGAGGCCATATGCTCAGCTGCAAATTGACACAACTCAGAGTGTGCCAGTTCTGAACAGAATCAGCATATTCAGCCTTTTTGGAATCAGAGCTCAATTTCTTGGCAGAGAAGGCTGAGAAGCCTGGCAGTTTCTGAGGAAGAGGAATACTATGCACCCAGGTGAGACTAAATCATCAGCAGAGTCTGTTTGGAGATGCTGGTGAGCGCTGTAATAGGAGACAGACATGGGCTTCACAGGACAAAGGCGTTGTGAGTGGTAGTACACATGAAACCGGAAAAAATGCTTTGTGGATGAAAGAACTTATAAATAATAGAGAGACCAGCCCCCTGAGCTCCACTGTTTATGGATGTGATTTCATCAGCTCTGCCTCTGCTGAAAGCCGCGGTCATGTTCTTCTCTTCAGTCTCACGTGTCCCTTTCTGTGGAGAGCCCTGAGCACTCGAGAGAGTGACCTGGGGCACATACATGTCAAAATCTGCACATGAACCTGAACTCTCATGCCTTCGAGTGAGGTTTATCTGGGAAATACTACAAGATGTAAAGCCCCCTGGGAATAAGAAAATCACTTACCTAATTTCATCAGCTGCAGCATTTTACCTGCATGATGAATCCATTGCATGTGTATTAAATACACAACAGAGGCATGTGTTGCGCTTCTATAGTAGATCTTGGCCATCTCTCTCCCTGCATATCACCTATGTGAGCTTTCTCTTTGTTTTGCAGATGGAGAAATTAAGATCCAGGGAGAGCAAGTAGGATGCCCTAAGCCACACAGCAAATGACAGATTAACCTTGGGCTTCCTCACATGAAAACCAACATCAGACCAGGGCTGGGGTGGTTCTGTACACAGTTTCAGGTCACTGGGCAAACAGAGCACAAGCGACTGTTGCTATATGCTTGTCCCATTCTAAGACTTGGTTTTGCTTTTTTTTTTTACCCTACACATCTGCTACAAACCACAGTCAGAGGAGATCTGGACCTTTGGTCTGATCCAGTACAGCTGTTACTATGTTCCCTTTGTTCGGGAAATCAACTTGACCCCTCAATACTGGGTGCAAACACCCTTAGACTTGGAAGAAGTTCAAATTTAGGACCTTCCTTTAGGAACGCTTTGTGTTAAAATGATTTATATGAACACATTTTCTCTTTAGATCTGGCAGTGGGCTGCAATCAGGCCCAGCTTTTCTTAATATTTTGGGCCATAAGCCATCCAGCTTGGGGATTTATTCATCTTAACGTGTTTAGCTTTGTAAGCACAATGCAGTAGTTACTGTCGTGCCTCCCGGCTGCTCTTCCATTTTTTATAAACGCATTTTCTCTGCTAACCTACTTTTAATTTTCTCTTGTAAAGCTGTTTTTAGTCTTCCCTTGCCTTTCCCCCCTCAAAAAAACCCAAACAAAACAAAAAAACCCCAAAACAACAAAAACGAGTGGGATAAAGCTGCTCTGGGTGCTAAACACTAGTGACTTGAATAGGCTCCAGCTTCTATATCCTGGCTTTGGAAGTAATTGTTCCCACTAATCCTTTTGAGTGCACTCCCAATTCCATACATTGAAAGAGCTGTACCCCCACCACCACACATACACACCCAACTGCTTCTGTTCAACAACCAGAGCTCATGCATCAGCACATTATAATTGCTAGTGCCAAGCAGTTTGTGAGCCCCCAAACCCACTAACTGCTGCTGAGCTAGGGATGGAGGCTCTTCCACCAGTGTCACTCCGTGTCCTGCCTTGTCCTCACCCCAGCTACCTGGAAAGGAATAATTAGCTGCTATTCCAGCTCAGCCCTGCAGCCTGCCAGTCGATTCCTGGATCCCTTCAATTCAGTATCATAAATACACTTAACGAGGGAGTTTAATATAGATTTGGTAAGACAGTTATTTGAGTGATACATAATTTATGTTGCCCTGTAGCATAGGAAGCCGTGAGTGGCATCTAAGAGTGAACAGAAACAGCAAATAGCAGTGCAGAGTGCCAAGGGGGGAAAAGGTTAGGGGAGAAAGAGGAGACAGCAAACCAGGGGAGAGAGTGCGTGAAGGAAGAAAACAGCTTGATAGATGCAAAAAGTGTGAAGTGAAGACAAGGTGAAAGACACAGGGTGAGAAAAGAATGCAGAAGGAGAGAATAGAAGACGAGGATGAAAGGAGAGAGGAGGAGCTGAACAAAAGATGCAGATGGGGTCAGAGGGGGTCTGCAGGATGAATAAAAGACAAGAAGAATGTAGAAAGGGAGAAATGGAGAGCAGAGCAAGCACACTTGATGCGACAAGCAGGTCTCTGCAGGCTGCAAATGCTGCAGCCAGTCAGGAAGCAGAAGCCGACAGTCGTGTCAGCCGGAGGGCAAGGGCGAGGAGAAGCGCCCCAGCTCTCATGGGGCTCTCTTACCTTGTGACTCACCCTTACTCCTCTGCCAGCCACAGCCAAGGCACTGCCCGTCTTCCATACCCATTTCCAACCCTTCAGCTCTACGTGGGGTTAGGTTTTGCTGTTAGCCTCCCCCTCCGGTGTGGCCTTGTTTCAGGCAGTTGCAGTTGGGCAAATGAGAAAGACTCCGCTGGCAGGCTCACCCAACTGCACCATCATCCCTTTATCAATAGTAATGTCCTCCCTTAGACACCCTTTAGCTCAAAGAAGAGGGTCCCAAGTTCTGAACCACAGTGATGTCTCAGTCTGAGAAAGCTCACCAAATTGTCTTGTGGGTGTGAGGTGAGACACTGAGGTGGATAAAGCAAATGGAGACTGGGTGAGACTAGAGAACATGAACAATGCTTAGCACACATGTGGGATCCGTCCCTGCCATTCGTCTAGGCTTCCACTTCTGAAGAAGTGCTGGAAGTTACTTTTTGGTTGGAGAGTTGTCACCCAAACAGCCCTCGGTTACACTGGGCAGTGACTTGTCACAGAAGTGGCACTTTGGGACATGGTTTAGTAGGGGTGGCAGTTTTGGGCTGACAGTTGAACCAGATGATCTTAGAGGTCTTTTTTTAACTTTAATGAATCTATGATTCTGTGAGTCTAAGTGGAAGAATACCTCAGAGAAAGATCTTCTTCAGTACCAGTCTCATGCAAGGCAAGAGCCTGAGATACTAGGAAAGTTCCTCTGATTAATTTTCTGGGATTTATCCAAAATTAATTGAAGGTAACACAACCATTTAGCTCTGAACTTGACCCCTAGCATGCAGAGTGCATGGTTATACTAAAAGGAAAAAACCCTAAGTGCAACTGGGCTAGCAGACAGCCCCTTCAGAGGCTGAGGAGGGGAACTCGCCCCGAATGCTCATTTTTCCTTTTGCCTGCAGCATCCATGATAAGGTTTACTATTCCTTTTGTTTGTGGAACACAGCCAAGATGTTTACTATTGTACCAAATTGGAGAACACCCGCCTTTGCCTCGCATAGTTGGTATTGACCAAAGCGTTCCCCGTGTGTCCTTTCTTTTGCATACATGTGACTGGGCATAAACCTCTTTCCTCGCCTGAAGGCTGACATGTACAGCTCTGCAAGGAAAGTCTGAGAATATCTTCTGTACCCGGTGCTGCCACTGATGCTGTCTGTGTCTTGGCACAGCATGGAGGCCAAAAATATTGAAATTGGCTCCCTTCATCCCAAGTGAAGTGGCCAGGAGCTGCAGGCAGTGAGCTTCTCTGGAAAAGTATAGTAGCTACTAACTGTGCACTTAAAAGTAGAGGTATTGATTGAGAGCAGGGCGCTTAATCTCTCTGCTTTCTGCCCATAAAAAGGGAACTGTGCTCTTCTCCTGCCTTGCCAGGTGATGGTTCTCTGTGTGCTTTAACCTTTATCAATTGATGTTTACAAAGTATTTCTAAAGTTGCCAAGTGGCAAATACTGTGGAAAAATACCCTAGATTTTCCCTGGTGCCTGATGCTGTGTGCGTGTGCGCCTGTGTGTGCTTGTCTGTTTGCAGCTGGTTGTTTATCGGCCAGGATGCCCACGGCGGACGTCTCTGCACCTACCCCTCTGCGCGCACAGCCTGCATTCATGTCTGTTTTCTTTGGCACCCTCCAGCACTTGCCTTGGAACCAGTGGCCAATCCTATAGTTCCCCCTCAGACATCCCCCTCTGCCCGAGGGCTCCCATGAAGAGGATTATTATTCTCATACTTGCAAGCCTCATGCTGTCCCACTGTCTCTTTCAGGCTCTTCTCCCCTGGGGACAGGGTCACAAAACTCACAAAGCACACAGATTCACAATTAGATTTGCTCTGTGTTTTTTTGCTGCCCTGAAAAAAATACAAGAGAAACTGTAGGTTTTGTAGAAAATGTCCCAGAAGCTTTAGGAAAGCTCCATGCTCCCTTTGGCCACAAATCTGCAAGCCTTGGACAGAAATATTTAGATGAACCTCCTCCAAAATTTTTGAGAAGAAAGTAGCTATTTCTTGTAGAAATAAATGCTTAATAAAAAGCAAAGTATTTCCCTTGAAAACTAATTTCAGTGGAAATTTTTCATGTAGCTTTAGTGAGTTATGGGGCTCAGCATGCCCTCTGGTGCCAGAGCCAGGTTTCACAGGTCGTAGGACCTGCCAGCTCCCTACAGCAAAACCAGAGATTCAAGTTGGAAAAGGAAAAAAAAAAAAAATCCCACACTTGTGGTGATATTCATCCTTCTTTCTATAAAAATACAAACGTTAAAAATAACAGTAGAAGTGAGAAATAAAGATTTGGAGGCGGTGTGTGTGGGTTTGTGCTTTGAGTAAAAATAAAGCTTCTGACTTATATAAAGTAGATAGGTGCCTGACTCAGCCTCTGCAGGAATCTGCATCACTGTGCCACGTTTACACAAAAAGAAGCAGATAGGAGATTTGCCTGAGGTCAGAGAGGCTGTCTCATATGGAAAGCCAAAATATCCGGAAACGGGACATGGGAGCCAAGCTCCAGCATGAGTTCAGCTGGCGCTGCTGTGTAATGCGGCTGTGCTTTCAAGTCCTAATTTCTCTGATTTTAAGAAGTGGGCAGCAACGATACATTCCCATCTTGGAAAAGTGCTGCATACTGGTTGGTGATGTTTTCCAGTAGATGTGTTGACTCTGCAACAACACATGCAGGATGAACTTGATGTCTGACTGCCAGACCCAGGTTTACGTTCTTTGACAGTGCGATGCAGAGATGAAAAGGCAGCGATCCTCACTCTCAGAAGGAGAATACTTGTGAAGTGACTAGAAAAACACCAGGTCTAACCTGATGACACAAATCACTTTGATAGGCTATCAGGTATGTCCTGTGATTTGACTTAGTGCTCTGTTTGCCAAAAAGCAATCACTCGATCTCCCCACTGAGCCAGTGTAAGCCCCGACAGCTGTCTGGGCAATCCTGCTGCAGGGAAACCTGAGTTATGTATGAATCAGCTCCTGAGCCACAGCAGTTTATAGGACTGAACTTTAAGACAAAGCAGAAATGGTCCCATTTTGAAAAGCTGTGCATGCACTGTGGCAGCTCAAAAAAAAAAGAGTTACAGTTATATCCCACAGATGCAGTGGTTATCTAGTGACAGGTACGGCACCAGCCACCCCAAGCAAAGCCATCCTCCTGCATTAATTGAATCCTGGGTCTTTGAAGACTCCTGATTCATTTAAGTCTCTTGTTATTTGAGACTCCAGGCTTGCATCCATAGCTGCTGAACTAGGCAGAATACTCTGTATGGGCCAAATCCAAACAAGAGCTGGATTTCTCTAACGGTAGCTGGCATCATAACAACTCCAGGATCATAAAACAGGTGGAATGTTTAGCTGCCTAAATGAAAGCTTAATGTCCAGCTTTCACCATCCAGTAAACTTTTGACCACCTTTGTGGACCTACCAAGCCTGGGCTGGCAGAGATTTGAAACAGGAATCACAGCTTTTCATTGTTCATTGCAAGGGTTTCCCAGATCCAATGAATCTGCATAGGAGAGCGGTGGCCCATCTGTGTTTGTGGTATCATCTCACCAACAGGGGAGCGTGCTGTTGTGTTCATCCACATGAGAAAAGCCCTGGTGAAAGTTAACCATTTTAGTTGCCTGGTCATCTGGAGCACAGAGCTTAGCACATTGCAACTCTGCCCCATTTCACACTCGAGGTAAAGAAGTGTGGGGATAGCTCAGAGGGAGGATGTGTTTTCATTCAATAAGAGCTGCTGACTTGCACTCTTTGTCTCCACATAAACCACTAGAAACAGATGTCTCAGCCTCCTTGTACCAGTCACTCATTTAACAAAAGCTCTGTCTTGTTTATACAGCATCCTTGTTCTCCCAGCATTAACACATCATTACGCAGAGATAAACTATCAATGCCCAGCCTTGTGATGCTGAGCAAGGAGGGCTGACTCTTCAGGCAGGAATAAGGAAGAAATCACATAAAAGGAGTCAAATCTCAAACCTTGCATCACTTGGTATGGGTATGGATCTGCTGCAACAGCATCACTTGCTGTTAAGCCAGGGGTGAAGAGGCAGTACTTAATCTAGGTTTTTAAAACGTGTTCTCAGGATGAGATCTTTTGCTGGTCTCCTTTCTCTGAGATACAAGATAGCTCTATTCTGCCCTAGACATCAGACAGCAATGTTTAAATAGACATGAACCCCTATATGCTGCCTTGGAGTCCTTATCAGCACTCTAAACTTCTATCTCCTTCCAATATCTTCTAACTTCTACCTTTTACAGCAAGAAATATAGGCTTTGCAAAGGAGCCCTTTATCCACAGTATCTTTACTGCTAGAAATCAGAAGAATTACATGCTTTAAGCTATCAAAATAAAAAAAAAAAAAATTAAAAAGGAAAAAATTGCCCCAAAGCACTTTTCTACTGCAAGCCAGCCCCTTCTTAGGTATCACAGTTCACCAGCAGTTCAAACTGGACACAGTCCTTCCCTCCCACTTTTTATTTGACTATGTCTGTTTCTCACATAAGGATGATAACTGGCAGAGGACAAAAATCCCTCCCAAAATTCAGCCCAAATATCATTATCAGACGCACAACCACACACAGTACTCTTGCAGAATCACTGGCTCTGCTCACACTCCTACTCAGATACAGAGAAATCCATTCTTGCACAGATGTGTGCAGAGACCAGAGAAAGCAGCATGAAGCATTAGCCATAACCCTTCTTTAATGTCATGCCTAGAGCATGGAGGAAAGATTACATGTTGTAATTAATCTATCTGGTACAAAAGTACCAAAATAGGACTTACAATTTGATGCAGAATCACAGAATCGTTTAGTTTGGAAAAGACCTTTAAGCTCATCCAGGCCAGCCCTTAACTTAGAACTGTCAAGCCAATCCTAAACTACAACCCTAAGCTCCAAGAGTAACAGGGGACGAAGACAAGGCTGAAGTGCTCAATGCCTACTTTGCCTCAGTCTTTAACAGTAAGGAAAATTGTTCCCTCTGTGCACAACCCCAAGGGTTGGATGAGAAGTATGAGATTCCCAAGGTCCAAGAGGAGGTGGTTAGAGACTTGCTTGCCCAGCTAGATGCCCACAAGTCTATGGGGCCGGATGGAGTCCACCCAAGAGTTTTGAGGGAACTGGCGGATGTGCTGGCCAAACCCCTTTCCATCATCTTCCAGCAGTCCTGGATGACTGGGGAGGTTCCGCTGGACTGGAGGCTGGCTGATGTCGTGCCCATCTATAAGAAGGGGCGCAGGGAGGATCCGGGGAACTACAGGCCTGTCAGCCTGACCTCGGTACCGGGGAAAGTCATGGAGCGGGTGATCTTGAGTGCGATCATGAAGCACTTGCAAGAGAACCGGGTGATCAGGCCCAGTCAACACGGGTTCATGAAAGGCAGGTCTTGCCAGAGTAATCTGATCACCTTCTATGACCGAGTGACTAAACTCTTGGATGAGGGAAAGGCTGTGGATGTGTCTTCCTGGACTTCAGTAAAGCCTTTGACACAGTTTCTCATAGCATTCTGCTTCGGAAACTGTCGGCCTCTGGCCTGGACGGGTGCACACTCTCCTGAATGAAAAACTTGTTGAATGACCGGGCCCAGAGGGTGATGGTAAATGGAGTTAAATCCAGCTGGAGGCCAGTGACAAGTGGGGTTCCCCAGGGCTCAGTACTGGGTCCAGTCCTGTTTAATGTCTTTGTCAACGACCTGGATGAAGGCATCGAGTGCTCCCTTAGCAAGTTTGCAGATGACACCAAGCTGGGTGGAAGTGTGGATCTGCTGGAGGGTCGGGAGGCTCTGCAAAGGGACCTGAACAGGCTGGACTGCTGGGCTGAGACCAACGGCATGAGGTTTAACAAGGCCAAATGCCGGGTCCTGCACTTGGGGCACAACAACCCTAAGCAGAGGTACAGACTGGGAGAAACCTGGCTGGAAAGCTGCCAGGAGGAGAAGGACCTGGGGGTGTTGGTTGACAGAGACTGAACATGAGCCAGCAGTGTGCCCAGGTGGCCAAGAAGGCCAATGGCACCTTGGCTTGTATCAGGAACGGCGTAACCAGCAGGTCCAGGGAGGTTATTCTCCCTCTGTACTCGGCACTGGTGAGACCGCACCTCGAGTACTGTGTTCAGTTCTGGGCCCCTCACCACAAGAAGGATGTTGAGGCTCTGGAGCGAGTCCAGAGAAGAGCAACAAAGCTGGTGAAGGGGCTGGAGAACAAATCTTATGAGGAGCAACTAAGAGAGCTGGGGTTGTCTAGCCTGGAGAAGAGGAGGCTGAGGGGAGACCTTATTACTCTCTACAACTACCTGAAGGGAGGTTGTGGAGAGGAGGGTGCACAGTGCCTTTCCCACTCAAACCATTCTATGATTCTACGATGAAAAGTGCCCGAATGATTAGTTAAAGTTAGGTGCAATGGGTCCCATCCCACACCTTGTTTTGGTGTGTTTCAGTGACTAACTTTTTGAAGAAATACTGCCCCTGGTTTCAGAAACAAAAAAGCGAATTGTTCCATCTGCTCTAGTGTCTTGTCTAAGACAGTAGCCAGCAAAAAGTGCTCAGAGAAGACATAAACCCCAGCCACTGACAGTCCTTTGAACATGCGACCCAAAGAGCAGATCTCTCTCTAATCCTCTGTAAGTCTGAGGCTTGTCTGTGCCCTGAAGGAATAGAATTTAATATTCCTTACAAAAATCCCTGGCTCTGGGTAATCTATATTATTGTAACTGTGGACAAGCTTGTTTTCCACAAAAATACCCAGTATTTTTCTAACTTTGCTGAGCTCTTGATCACTCCAAGTATCTTGTGCCTATTAATATTACAAGGTAACCATTGAGGGCAAACTGGATGCTCTCAATATATTTAAAATGCACAAATCTGACTCTTTCGCAGGCTTCCTAGATAAATCCCACATGGAGCCAGCAGCCCATTTGACATGGATGGGTCTGTCAGCTTGGCAATCATACCAGTTCATGTAGTTTCTCTTGTCTCCCTTGTCTCCCCAGGGAATGAATTCTCACCTCCGGATTAACAGACCAATGAACATCAACCATTACGCGACAAAAAAGAGCTTGGCGGAGAGCATGCTGGATGTGGCACTCTTTATGGCAAACGTTACACAGCTCAAAGCGGTGCTGGAGCAGGGGCCTTCCTTTCAGTACTACGTCACCCTCATTGTGCTCATCAGCATCTCTCTCTTCTTCCAGGTGATAATTGGGATTCTCCTCATCATCTCTGGTAAGGCGGCTGCTGAGGTGTGTGCACCCTCGCAGGGTGATACAGGCGCAGGGTATACATGGCTTGGCTTGCACAGAAGCATAAGGAAGAAGCCATTTCAACCAGATCATTCCCCCCTGGCTCCAGCTAGGGTTGCAGGGGGGTTGGAGACAGAGTGACGTGAGTGGTAGGGAGGTCTGTGTCACTGCTTTTCAAAGTGGGGAGTTGGTTGTTCTTTTTCTCTTGCACAGCAGCTCTGAATGCTACCGTTTTAGAAAAATTAAGCAGAACATCATCCGACCTCTCAATACTGACATCTTTGGAACAGGCTGCAAAGAGAAGTGTGTGAGTTGCCATCCCTGGAGGCATTTAAAAGACGGGTAGATGTGGCACTTAGGGATATGGTTTGGTGGTGGGTTTGGCAGTGGTAGGTTTAAGGTTGCACTTGATGATCTTAAAGGTCTTTTCCAACCTAAATGATTCTATGATTCTATGATTCTTGCACTTGCCTGCTGTTGAATCCCTGCTGTAGGGAGAGGAGCTGTGTTTCAGGCCCTTTCCTGCCCATCCTGTAACACGCTTCTCCATGCAGCTCTTGCAGATGCTACATTTTAGCTGTGCCTTTCACCTCACTCAAATTGAAGCATGACAGAACAATTAAGGCAGAGGTATTCCCTATATTAACCTCACTTTTAACCTATCCCACAGTTCTTTTAGTGCCATACAGACATCTGATATAGGATTTGTGATATTTCAGCCTCCAGTATTAAAAGTCGGCAGAACGCTGCCTTTTCCTGTATATCCTACATGGTATTTTTATGTGGGACAGAGGATTGAAGGCTACGGGAAATCCTGTGACACGTTCTTTCCCCTGTTCTACATGGCACAGCCTGTCCTTGTGGGAGCTGTCAGGGCTGGAGCCAGCTGTGCAGCCAGGGAGACAGGAGACCACAAGTGAAGGCAGGGAGCCACAAGGCTACTGTTTGCTTGTATTATTGGCCAGACAGTCCCAATAACTGGAATGTTCATAGAATCACGAAGTTGGAAAAGACCCACCAGATCATTGAGTCCAACCGTTCCTATTAATCACTATTCCCACGTATTAAGTGATCGATGCCCATCAGCTAGGTCCGATCCCATTCATGTACTCAGCTACCTCTCCGTCTGGGGGCAAGGAAGGGCTTGATAGCTGTGCCAGCACATATCCAATATCTGGATGTCAAGAAGGAACTGGCCGCACAACCCAAGTACAATGTTGCTGACCTTCCCCTGCCATGTCCCAGGGCCATGCAGGACAGTGTGTGTCACACAGCCCATGCTTGGTAGCACATAGCAGTACTTCAGTGATTTAGGGTCAGTCTGTTGGAGGGCCACGGAATCTCCATGGTAAAACAAAGACATAACATAAAAATCCCATATTTTAACTCTGCTCCATCCTCCTATATCATCCTAGGGCAAGCTGTGCTGTAAAGTTCCTGAGACTATTCTCTCAGCTCTGTAGCCACAGTGCCCAGGGACACCATGGACATTTACTAGACACAAAAGGCTTGCAGGGGGTGAGGGACTTGGATTCAAAGCTACAAATCTCCCTTCCTTTTTGCATTGTATCACACAGCTCGTTTGAACCTAAATGATGTTGCAAAGCAACCCCGCCTGAATATACTGAACAACGCTGCCACAGCTCTCATCTTCATCACAGTCATTCTCAACATCTTCATCACAGCCTTTGGGGTGCAGAAGACTGGCCTCTATCCTACCAGGAATTTTCGACCTTATTAAGTAAGTTATGGGGCAACTGATCAGGTAAGAAAGGGATGAGTTCCCATCGCTGCCAGCTCCTGGAATGCCTATTAGTCTCGGAATACAGCACTACAAGGTGGAAAAGGAGGAAAAGCTGCACAAACTGAAAAAGCCTTTTCCAGAGGCATGTTGTTGTCACATGAGCATGTACGGTCATTGAACAAATTCCCTCAGAGCAGGAGGATTTCTCCATGTTTGGTCTTTAAAGCAAGAACATAAAACTGCTAGGAGTTACCATCAGCAAGTGGTTTTCAGAAGGCTGTAGACCTCATGCTAGGAACAGACAGCAGTTGTGGATGACAGCTAAATGTGGGGAAGAAGACTAGATATTTTTTGAGGGGTATCCAAAGATGGAAGTGTTATCTGAGCAGAAGAAAAGGAAGGTGCTGGCGAGCCAGGGATTAAAGAGCTCTTCACAACAGCCAGTGCAGTTTAGTAGGGGCTGTTCTAAGAATCTAACTTATTTTCAAGAGAGAACCTTGTGAATAAGAGTCTGATCAAATGTTTGGGTTCTCTTGTCCAATCAATGAGGGAATGACATGTTCTTAGGTCAAAAGTGCTTTACATCATGAAGGAAAGTTCACAGCTCTTGCTAACATGGCACGTAAACATAGTTTAAATGCAATATACTGGGGCAACAGCCAGCAAGAAAGCTCAACAGATAGATGATATGATGAGGGAGGATGCAAAAGCCAAAAAAGCCACTGCTGGCTTGGGATCCAGACGGGCGTGAGCAGTGAAGAGCAGCACCCTGCACTGATAGGGGTGGTTGTGGTGTCAAGTAACCTGGTGCACCGTGACTGCTCCTCTCTGGCCACGCAGCATGGAAGAGCCTGCTGTGACTTTACTGGTGTTTCTTGTCTTCCTTGCAGGATCTGAGCAGTGCAGCTGGTGAGGAAATCTCTCCTCCTCTGTGTTTTCACTGACCTCAGCGGAAGCCCATCGATGAATCCAGAGAATTGGGTTAAATTTCCAAAATTGTGTGCATGTCATGGTATACCAGCCCTTTGCCATAATGCTTTTGCAGTTCTGGAGGGGTGAAAACATCGCCTTTCATAGCCAGAGCACCATTTGCTAAAGAAAGCTGCAGGAACAGCAGCAGGTACACAATTTCAAAGCACAATTCTGTAAACCTCATCTCTTATTAGAGTTGCCTGCTTCACGTATTCAGTGTTGGCTCATTTAGTAGAGAAGATGGAACAATTTACTTTGTAGGCTAAATAAACAAGAAAGTCCAGCTTTTTTGTCTCAGGCACAAGTTGCTGCACTTAAAGCAATGCTCTCTAATAGTTTAGCTCCCAAATGTTGGAAGGGATTTCTCACATTATAAAAACAAGACGGTGTCACGGAACGATAGAGAAATGTGACTATGTCAATGTAGCTAAAATCAGTTCAAATGTTTTCCTAGTTGTTTAAAAATAAAATTAAATGCAACACAGTGAAGAAAACAATCAGATCTTTCCAGCACTGGAAAATTAACAATGACAGAAACAGATATTATGGTTTGACGTCATTACCAGGGACCTATCAGGGGTGATGTCAGAATAGCCTGACAATATTTAGTAGAAAATGAAGATAAGGAGATACTATAAGGAGATACTCCAGGCTTATTGCCACAATGAGAAATGACATGTACATAGTGCATTACTTTATTAAAAAATCACTATTATAATTTAAGGTCTTATCACTAACATAAATGTTTTAATATATCATTTTTATACTGACAATGCTGGGAATACTCTTGTACTAGAACAATTTGTTTCCTTAAAAAAGCCCCTTTGAATTAATGTTTTTTCAGGTGTTTTTTTGAAAGAGCAATAATTTTCAATCCTAAATTTTGTAACTCTGTAGTTATGCTAAAAAACTGGTATTTTAATGACCTGCTCTAAGCCTGTTTAAATAATGGCATGCTTTTCTGATTATTAAATGATTTTTTCATTGTACAGCAGAATCAGAGTTCAATATGGATTTTTCATTTTGCACACTCTTGCCACCCTTGAGAAAGAAATGTCACAAATTGTCCACATATTGCTCTTCCGGAGCTACTGGGAATGTCTGACACTTACAAGAACAGATATGGGCAGAACCAAATTTCTGTTCACATCACAGGTGGTGACTTTTTCAGGAGAGCGCATGAATGATCTTGCCCATGCTGGGCAAGGCTAAGGGACAGCATCAGGTACCTGCAAATGACAGTGGCTGTTTTTTTGCAGCTGAAGAAAAGTTGCACAAAAAGAGTGAGGTGGAAAAAGCAAGTTATGTATTTACCAGAAATTCATTTAGCAAAGATGAGCACAGCCTGGGATCTGTTTGGTGAAGCAGGTAAAGACTCGTCCTCCGCTTTGTCTGGGTTATGACAGGTCTGGAGTGACATTGAGTTTGCTGACACTGACAGCAAAGCAGGCTCACCATTTCTGGGAAGCCTCTGTTACTCTGCTTGACTCTAGAAAAAGGCTTCACTGTAGAAGCAGCAAAACTAGTTCCAGCCAAAGCAAAACCACCAGTTAAGAGCGTTCAGCTACTACTGGCCAGCTGGGTTCATGAAAAGGTAAAAAACTACGCATCCCGTGTGCAGATCCCAAATCCCATGACTCACTGCTTCACAGAGCAGGAGGCAAAGCAATTAGCATTGATGACTGAATGTAAAGCGAGAAGAAAAAAAAAGGTTCAGTTGGGAAAGAAGCAGCAAAGAGAATTTCATTACCAGATCTTAATTTCAACATCATCACCTCAGAGAGCTGCCAGGTCAGGTATGGCAGTGTACGTGGTCTGCCTGAGCAGAGAGCTCTTCCCATCACCCAGCCCAGGTGAGCAGAAGACTTGCAAGCGCATTGGAATGCTTTTCCCCCTTTCACCTTTAACAATCGTTTCTCATTATAATGGCATCAGACTCATTAGTAACCTTGGCTGCCTTTTTCCCTCTCCATGGCTGACTCCCATTCCTGCCAAGCTTTTATACAAAAAGGAGTCAGAGTTGAAGCAAAAATGAGCCAAGTTTGAATCTAAATAAGCACTTGCTGTGAAAGAGCTGACCCGCCATTTGTGTAGGCTGTGCCAAGCATCAAGCTCAGCTCTCACCTGTGGTCTTTTCCAGGACTTGTTCCCTGGCTTGCAAGAGGGACCACTTCATTCTCTGTGTTCTCTCTCCATAATCATATAGACCTTCCGCTTTGCTGGAATGTGTGTTTGTCCAATGCTTCTCCCTTGTTTCACATGATAAACCCAGCAAGACAGGAAAAAAAACGTTCCATTGCCATTCCACTTTCTACAGCCCTAAGGGGGACCAAAACAGGTCTCGTTCACTGGCTTAACCTTGCTCCTTGCATCTCCCACTCGTGTCTTGCTACAGAGCCATGGGCAGAGTGACCTGTTTCTCTGGTATTGACTGTGCCTTCAATTATACAAGGCC
Organism: Clamator glandarius; assembly: GCA_033459285.1. Lineage (NCBI taxonomy): Eukaryota > Metazoa > Chordata > Aves > Cuculiformes > Cuculidae > Clamator > Clamator glandarius. The sequence goes on along the minus strand of JAUNZM010000304.1, from coordinate 1,730,491 downwards.
AGAGGAGCAGCCTCTGATTTCTAATCCCTGCTGTGTAGCAATGTGAGTAACACACGGACAGAACTGAGCTCTTGTAGGAAGATGATGTATTTATAAAACATGGGGGAGAATCAGTATATCCCCCGGCTCTAAGAGAGACATGGCCCAGGAGTTATTTTGAAGGCACAGAGCCATTTTAAGGCATATAATTCAAAGGTACAATTCAGATTTTTAACACAAGGCATCGATATCTAAACAACAATCAACTTCAGACATTTATAGGCAATGAGAAGAGGTGAGATGTTCATACCGGGCAAACATTAAAGACAATGACAAAACAAGTCACACTGTAATTTTCACACGATACATTTCTCTCAGAATAAAAGCCAGGCCCATTTTGTTCCCTTCACTGACCCACAAAACAATCCTCAGATCCACAATTCAGAGTCCTGAAGATGGAGCTGGCATTTGTGGGCAGAGCGACCTTGCTGTGCACCCTGCGCTTGGGGGTCCAGGGTGCCCAGCCCAGCCATATCCCACCCAAGGAAGGTCTCTTCTGCAGCGTGACCCGTGTCCCCAGCCAGGGAGCTACCAGAGCAGCTCCCTCCTGCCTGCCTGCCTGATGCACGGGAAATCCCATCTAACTGGTTTCCTCCTGCCATCGAGGCAGGATACAGCCAGGATGCGTATGGAGGCCAGAAACTCATGGCAAACTTCATCACAAACTCGATCACAGCTTCCTAAAAAGATCCTGGTGACAGATACAAGATTGACTGTCAGGGGGATTCAGCTTTGCTGGCTGTGGTAAAGCTAGGTGTCCTCTTGCTCCCTGGCAGTTGTGACCCAGAGCCAAGCCCTCCTCGCAGCGGCAGGGCATATCCTGCAACACTAGTGATGGGGTGAACCACCTGCCCATAAGGGACTGTGCTGACCCAGCCGCTGCCCTGGCTGGCCATGTTCTTTCACTGCACGGCTGTGGGACTCCCTGCTCCTGCTGCACTCCCTGCTCTCTCCCTCTTCATGACTCTGTTAGGGGAGAAAAACTGCAGGTTGCTGTGGCAGCAGCCTCAGAGCAAAGCCCAGCATGGCACCTGCAAGATTTGCAGCTGGCCAGCGAGCCAGGGCGGGTGTAGCCTCTCCTCCCCCAATAACCCACAGTGGTCTTTGAGCATGTCGGCTGGATAACAACTTCTGTCCCCATGGGCTCTCTCCTTGGAGGCTGCCAATTAGTATTAACCATGTTTACTACCGCAGTGCTTAAATACCAACTAAGAATCTCCACTGTGCTAGCAAGGCAAGAACATTTGTGATGGCAGTTTTGACAGTGGGGATACTGGCCATCAGGAAACTGGACTGAAACCCACTAACTCCTTACGTCTCCACCAAGAGGTCCTCATGAGGTAAAAAGTTCTGCTTGCCACTGGCATGGGTTTCAAGGTGTGAAGGAAGGAGCACAGGTAAAGCATGGGGGTGAAATCCTCAAATTGTTCTGACAGTGATGGAGTGAGGGCTGCACCCTGTTTCCCAGTCCACTCTTTGCTCACTGTCCTCTGTGGTGAGGAAGAGAGTGTCCTTGTATCATTTAAGTCAAGTGAGTTATCTCCTGGACAAACATAATTCGTGCCAGTGTCTGCAGATGAATTCCAGCTGCTACCTTTAGGTGCTGCAGACCACATCTAAGTCAGATGTGAAAGCACATGGTACAAGTAACCCTTCCTCCCTGATGACATGAAGGCCATTACAAAGCCTGTCAGTTCTCCATCTGCAACATGGGCATCGTGCCGTCCTCTGCTTGAGGCGGCCAAACCTCTGGGTCCTGCTGATGCCTCATCGCATCCCAGCGCTTGCCCTCCCAACCAGCCTCTCCTCATTCCACAGGGATTGCGTGACAGAGCCAGCCTGGACAGGCTACAGAAACGCAGTCCCAGAGCTTGGAGAGCAGCTCACCTGCACACTCGCAAGGCTGTGCCTGTGTTTCACTGAAGCGCAGGCTCCGACATGCATGGAGAGTATGACTGACACTGCACATTCCAGACAGAAACAGAGCTTATTGCAACATTGCATCACAAGGCTCTGGCCCCCTAAACTCCTATAGTACATTAAAAAGAAAAATAATAGCGTTGACTGTTGCCAGTCTTTTCCCTCTCACCCCAACTGCAGGGTTTCATTTTTCAGTCTCCACATGAAGTAGTTTCCCTCAATGAAATGACTGCTCTGGCTTGAGCAGAAGGATAAAGCTGCCTCTTCTGAGATATTCAGTGTTTGCACTCTGACAAAGGCTCTGTGGACTCTCACACAGCCACCTATCATCTGCTTCTCACCATCACTGCACACTGCACAGCAAAACCTTCTGAAATCTGGCTGACTTTTTCTGACTCCATCAGTCACAAAACCCAGACTGAGGCAAGCAGATGATTTGATAAGATTTTTATCTCACGCGTCAAGACTTGCATGTTCAGCTTTCTACTGCAATAGTGGAACTTGATGAACTTGTCAAGCACCACAGAATCAATAATAAATTAATGCCTATTCTGAGTTGGCATCCATTCCATTGGTGTAAAAAGCAAAAAATTCTAGAATCATGTCAGTATTGCTTATATCCTACATCTCTCCATCACTCACTTTTCAACAGCTTCCCACAGAGCTGGGTGCTCTGAACAGCATCCTATGTTGTGTTCTCCTCTGAAGCTTGAGACCAGTGGCAACATTTTTAGCATCATGTGGAGACACCAGAGCTTCAGTACAAAGCGCTGACTGTGCTGGGATCCTGCGGTTTCTACAGTCTTGTAAAATGGTTATGGGGTAAAAAATCTTGTCTGACATTAACAGGAGTTTTAGGGGCTGAGAATTCCCTGCAGCATCAGGCCAGCTGTGGATAGGGGCTCTTTCCATAGTTCTTGGATCTATGCTGGCATAGGTCTGCCCATCCTTTTATTTATTCAAGTATCTTCTGTCCTCACTGTTCCCTGCACTCAGTGCAAGTGCCAAGGCCTGAGACCACCTCCTCCATACCGGACTAGAGCTCTCAGGGCTGTTCCAGAGATGAAGCACCAACAACTTTGCCAGTTCTTCAATCAAGAAGCCTGCTCTTTCATAAAAGTCACACTATGACAAGACATAACAGCAAGGCCATAACTTATTAAATTAACCTTTAGATGTTGCATAAATGTACAGGATTTAGAGAGCAGAATACTCTGCTGTCTCTTTTTCTGACAAAAATCACAATATTCAACTAATATATTGCCACTTCTTCCCTGCTAGGGTTTCCCTGATATCGTTAAGACAAACACACGTCTGTCAGATAAGGCTGCAAAATTCCTCCCCAGATGCTCTTCTGGCTTCTCTGTATAAGCCCTCCACTACCCTCAGGCAGTGGATCAATAATTTAGGTGGAGCTGTACCAACAAGTCTTGCCACCTTGCCCAGTTGCAAGCAAACAGGGCTATCATAAGGGAAGTCTACTCAGGTCTCCACCCATGGACCATAATTTGCTGAATATGAGCATGGTTTTTCATAAGGACTAAAGTGAAAAGCATAGAGAAACATCTAAGCACTTGCAGCCTAAAGTGCCTATCAGCTCCTCCACACCCAGATTTCCTTGGGTCAGCCAATGGGTATGTGGATACAATACCGTTCAGAGAACTTATTTTGGTCCCCTGTCCAAAAAGATGGATACTGGAGAGATGGGGAAGGAGGAGAAATGGGGAGGGTTGGTTTTTTTCCTATGTTTTTTTCCTTCAAGTATTGAAAAAGAAACTATTACTGTAAATAAACTATTCTGGGCTTAGCTAGGATTTCTGTTTGGTTGGTTTGCACCATGCAAGACTCAATGGGAAATGTTGCACCTCTCCCATTGTACCCTCTGCCAGACTGCGTGGCAGGAAACATGTGTCCTTCACTTGCCAACATCTCCCTCGCACACCTTCCCAGCAAGAGACGGATCCCACATCTTGGATGCAACAGCTCACAAGGGAAGCCCCCGCCACCCTAGTCTGACTGTCCCTTCCTCCGTTGTGCCATCCCGTCAGAGGGTTCTGGAGGCAGAGGAAGAATTTGTGTGCTCGGCTGTGTGCCTCAGTAAAGTGCACGTTGAGACGAGATGGTGGACGGTACTGCCAGGCAGCTTGGGGGTTGAAGGCTAAAGTGTCTTCTGTTGGCGCCGGTTCCACATACCCCGCTTCGAGTGAAACCAGTGGAAAAAGTTTCTCAAGGAGAGACGCTCCACCTCCAGCCCAGCCTGCAAGATCCTAGCAGAAAGGAGAAGGGTAGATTTAGGGAAAACTTGATCACAAAGATACTGAAGAGCTCAGTCCCAGGAAAACTCTTTTAAATTTTACAGCTGTCAAGAGACTGCAACCAAATTGAAGAGTCCAGAATAGCTCAGGGGTTTCTCATAACCATAATCAGGCATCTAATGACACTTGCTAAGTACTTACACAACCTTGAGAGCAGAGCTGGTTAGGAATGAGCTGCACATGCCAGGCTAGGAAAAACGACAGCCAGCAATGTGAGATTGCTCAGGATGCTAGTCTTTTCTGCAGTCACCTAACAGAAAAGATAGGCCCCAAGACCTAGAACTACAAACCCACAGCAGAGATTCCTCATCATAAACTCAGAAATTGTAACTGTACCTCACGATCTTTAAATGCCTTTCTGACAGTTGCTCTTCTGGGCAACTGCTAAACATAGTACAGGAAATCTGAAGTACTCAAAGGGGACACACTGTGCACTGCACTGCTTGAAGAGGACAAAGTCTTCACCATTGCCAGTGCCTGATATGCCTGTGGCCAACCAGCAGTTTGGCTGGAAGGCACCAGTAAACAGCTCCTCTCTTTTCTCAGTGGCTGTAGTAGTGAATTTTAGATTCACTCATCTGAAGTCAGGACATGCTCAAAGACTCTGCCTCAATGACCAAACTTACGATGGCATTAGTAACCTCAGCCTCCTCAGATACCGACTACCTTGGTCATTGGTCTTCCAGGATCTAATGGGTCCCCCTCCTGAGAGTATCAATGATGACAACAGATGCCTACCTGTCCAGGAGTTCCCAGTCCTCTCCTCCCCAGCGGTCCCGAAACTCTTTTGTGTTCATGCCTCCGATCTTGTCCAGGTCAGACTTGTATATTCCCAGGAGACCAAACCCATTCACCTCCCAGTAGCCTGAGGACAGCACAAAAGAGGCACAGGTATGTTGGTGCTTTGAATCACTGATGACTCCAGCAGACATGCTGGAGTGAGACTCAAGCTACTTTCAGCACAATGTCGACACCAAAGAGTCAACTAAGCCCCAAGGCAGAGCTACCCTCCTTTTTCCATTCCATGATGTAAGGAGGTGAAGAGGCTCCACTTCCTCTTACCGTCAGGCCACTGTGGGGACATGCCGCAGTGTAGCCTCATGACCATGGGTGCAAAGGCCATCTTGCCTTCCACACAGTGCTTCCGGATTGAATCAATCACTCCAGCTGGGAAGTGGATGTGGAGGTCACAGAGGAAAATGATGCTGTGCGGATCCTGGAACCAACCACATTGGTTGGGAAAAAAAAAATAGGTTGACTTTAAATAAGTCTCTCTTGAGAGGCATGAAGATAGAGGTATGGGAGTAAACTAAAGGGCCATTCATTGCTAGATCAGAAATTGAGAACCTAGGGCCTGGCAAAATGACCACTGAATGGCTGTTGAACAACAGGCATGAAATACTATGACAATGACCTGGCAAAGCCATTATCGTAAAGCTGCTACTACTGATCTCCCTCCTGTCTGATAGTTCCAGCAGGTGGGGAAAGAACCAAATGGACCACAGTCTCCTTGGAATATGGACTGAAACTCTTACTCTAGAGGGACAGAAACACATCTACATTTGATCTGGTCTGCAAGGCTATTTCCTTCCTTCAAAAACAGGATGTTCGGTATGAAAGGCAAGGGGTAGCACCAGATGCATATTATTCACCTTCCTGTCCACCTGAAGTCCCCCAAGCTTACCGTCACCAGGTCTATCCCTGCTTGGAGTCCAGCAGAACGCTCAAAATTCCCCGTCAGCTTCAAGTACCGATAGCTGGGGGTCGGATGGGAAAAAGAAGTTCAGTGTGTGTGCATTGGTGAGCACAGAAAGCACCACGAGCAGCAGATTTGACATTGCAGAGCTTCCCCTTGCCCCCATGCACCATCCCAAGAAGAAGGAAAGCCTTTGCTCTGCAAGTACACAAGCTCAGCGCTGCTCCAGGTCCCAGCGTGACCTGGGGGGTCTTCTCACTTACTCACCAAGGACATAGAAACGTCTATTCAGCTTTAGTTTAGCTCTGTTCTAGGACTAGACTTAGTACTGGGAAATCCTGGCATTTCCAAGGCAGGTTCAGGTCACAGCAGAGTAAGCCAGATGGCTATCCTAGCAAGCAGAGGTCTCATCCTCAGAGATCTCCAAGCTCTCTGTCCTATTTCTCACAGCTTTCTTGTCCTCTCTGTCCTCCTTCTGCCTGAGAGACTCGCTTTCTGCCCTCTCTTGCAAACTTACATAAAAGCCATGAGAAAAGAGGTGCATCTGGATGGATAAGTGCAATAGGTATTGCCTTACAGTTTTATAACAGAATTATATGCTCTATACATGTAAGTACACAATAACAACAATATATGTATGTATATGTGCAGGGTTTGGATGAATGTCACTTTGGGCTTCCAGCTGCAGGAGGCTGCGGCTGTTCAATACACAGAGTCTGGTGGATTTGCTCTGTTTGCAGGTGGATGCATGTGAGGAGCTTTTTGTGACCAAGTAGTATTCTCACCTGTGCAAGGCAGATCTTTTTAGAGCCTTCTCTACATCCATGTCATCACTGCTGTAGTCCGTGATGATGATGTTGAAGTATGGATCCTTAGTGACCTGGAATAGCTCTTCCATGTCAGAGATAAACTGCAGCACCCAGCGTGCCTGGTTTTTCACTGGTTATATTGCAAGAGGGAGAGAATCAAAGCAAAACTGATTTCAAACATGGCGTGGCTTCTCAACAAGTAAGGCTTCTTGCCTCCCCTCAAACTCTGCTAGCCTTGCAGAGATGCTGAAATAGGCCCAGGTCAAAAATCTTGACCAAAAAAACTCAGGAATTGGTGTGGGTTGTTTCCCAGCGTGTGACAGGGCTTTTATTTGAGCTTACAACCCACAGGAGTTTGGGCTCTATCATATATCTGAGGGAGTTTAACTTTGTAAGAACAGAAATTGGAAGTGACCCCAATGAGATGGTTGAGGCTGGCCCAGACCCACTGCTCAGGGCTGCCCTCTTGGGAAGTGCTCACTGTGATGCCCCCTGATGTTCCAGGGAAGCAGGTCCCCCTTACCTGGCACCACAAAGTGAACTACAGCACGGTGGTTCCAGGAGAAGCCCTGGGGCCAGCACAGCTCTGGTTCATTTGACACAGCCATCAGGTGCCGCCGGCGACCCCATGCCAGGTTCCTCATCTTCCTCTCCTCCTCCTCATCGCCGCCGACACCCTGCCAGCCCTGTGCAAATATGTACTCGGAGAAACGGACAAGCCGCTCTCCCTGCTCCAGCAGCTCCAGCTCCAACAGGTAGCGGCTGCCCCGCATGCGGTCCTGGCGTTTCTCCACATTCACAATACGCTGCAGCTGGAACCGCCTGCATGAGATACAGCTGGGGTGGACATGGACCCTGTACACCAGCCCCTCTCCCACTTCCAGCTAGCCAAGCACATTCAGCTCTGCCAAGCTCTTTCCTGCTGGCTAACACAAATCTTTTTATCCCCAGCTTCCCCTGGCTTTGCTGCATTGCTTCTCAAGTCCCATGGGAAGGTTTAGCACCTGTTTCCTAAATCCACAAGTATGTGGGATTAGATCTGGGACAGCAGCCAAGAGAAAATAGTTGGCAAGGGAAATGAAATAAAGGTGACACAGAAAATAACAAATGTGTCTGAATGATCACAGCGCTGGTAATAGTGAGTGTATTCAACACCTCCTACAATGAACTTTGGCACAAGGAGTATGTTTGGGCTAGTGAAATTGGCTGATGACAGCTTATCAGCCAATAACATGGAGTAGGGCTGAGCAATCATACAGTAAAAATGGGGGTGAGCAGTAGGTTTAGAATGGCCAAAACAGGATGAAATGCCAGGTCATGCCCTTTTGGATCAAAACAAGAGTTTCTGCTGCAGAATGGATGCTCATTAATTAAAACCCTGAGAAAAGCTTGATCAGTTGCACCGTGACTGTGACTGATGTGACCTTGAGAAAACAATCTCAATCTAAAGGTGTAGGATCAGAGCTACTTCCAGCAGAGACTGGGAATTAACAACATCTATTCTATAAAACATCCAGAATATTGGACACTTATGCACAGGAAAACTAACCCAAACTGAAACCAGCATAGAGAAGGGCAGGTAGGAACACTATGGAAATACAGGGCAACTCAGCAGAAGGGTCAGGACTGGACTGGGTAGCTTACAGAGGCTCAGAGGAGGTACACCTGTTTGCCAGAAAGGCAAACAAAATGGGAACTCTCGAGAAGAAAATGAACCACATCAGGACTACGTAAAAATAGAATACTAGCCAAAGCTGATCTCCAGTGAGATGTCAGAGCAGCCAGGAGATGAAACATCCTCCCAAATCAGTACTAGGATCCAGGTAACTTTAAGGTGGAGGTGGGCACATTTGATTACAATGTAGGGTACTTGGCTGTCTCTGAGGTCAGTGTACAGAACCCCATTATCTCATAGGTCCCTGCTGGTCCTATGTCCTAAGTGATTCACAAGCTGAGACATGGTAGACATGAAACCACAAGTACAATGAGCTCCAGTACTATTGGGTTTCTTAATCTTCAGCTGCTAAAATACTCATATATGTTCTCAAAAGAGGAAGCCAGCAAGATGTTAGTGATGCTAGCTGAATGGAAAACCCAACTCTTTCACATTTACTGCCACCGGCTTTTGGAGGACAATACTCCCCAGCATTGGTTTGATGCCCATTTCTCAGGCAAAAGAGGTATTTATAGCCCAAGTTTTCACACAGACTCCTTGCCTGAAGTTTTATTTCCTACATCTAGTTTTATCCTCTAATTCCGACTAGGTCCTCACATGACAGGTATTCCCTGTGCAGTGTGGCATACCTTAGCTCCAAGATGCTGCCCCTTGTTTTTTTCCACTATGCCTTACCCTTTACTTCTCTGGTTGAGCTTCTTGAGGAAGACACGTGTGACTTCCAGGGCCTCCCTTTCTCTTAGCAGCAAGTTTCCTGATGTGTTGCATTTCAGGTCAATCCAGTCTGTGCGCAGAATATGGAAGTCCAGGTTGCTCGTGCTGAAGGTCTGCTCCCAGTTCACCACTTGGTCGAACACTGGTATATAATCAAAATCCTCCTCATCTCCTTCCTCTGGCTCCCCATCCATCTCTTCTTCTTCCTCTTCTGCTGCCACAGGCCCAGACTTGCCCTTCACAGGAGATGCCACCTGTGCCTTTCTTTCACCCATGTCCCCACCATTAGCCACCTTCTGCTCAGCAATGTAGGACTCCACTTGGTTCAGCCACTCTGACAGCACAGGCCGCTGGCTGGGGCTGGCAGCACTCACAGTGTGTCTGTCGGCTTTGCCAGAGACAGGGTCTCCTCTCCCGGCTGGCACAGTGCCTCCTAGCTGCAGCCCATCCTTAGCAGCACTGAGGTCTCCTCGAGATTTCACCTCTTTGGGAATCATGATCCCTGAGTCCCTGGGGCCACCAGGAGGCCACTGCTTTTGCGACATGGTCCTAGAAGGAGGGTTCGTCTTTTTGACAGGTGCTGTTCCCTGGATGGCCCTGGTGTGTTGCAGAGGACTCCTGGAGTTGTCTTTAATGTCAGCTTTCAAACGGGGTCTCTTCATTAGCGGGTTCCCTTTTAGGCCAGCCTGGCTGAGGCTTTGGTTGGCAGTGACTAGCATGGCTAATTTGACACCAGACCTCTTTGTCCTCCTCCTCTGTAGCCCCTCTCCTATGTCACCACCTATCACTGAGAGGAGCCGCCGACGCTCCAGAAGAGAATAGTCCTCGTGAACATTATCGCTGCCCACCACCCTGTTGACAACATTAACTGCTGGCTCAGCTCTCCCTGTGCCAGGGTGCTCAAGGGGGCTGGTACTCTCCAAGTCCTGTTCCGTGTACTGCAGGTCTTCTAGGTTACCCTCCTGGGACCCTGCAGAAGAAATCACAGTTAAACCTCTGACATCTTCCCGATGCCTTCCCCATCCTGATCCAGGCACCAACCCTACCGGGGCAGCTACTTCGTGCCTCACCTCAACACTGTCTCTCCAGCTCAGAGGAGCAGAGATGCTTTCACCCACAGGAATCAGCTCTTGCTGGTACCAACTTCCTCAGCACCTATTAGCCAGCCTTGCCAAAGTCTGTTGAGGGGTCTGGTTTTGCCTTTAGCTGTCTGCCTGGTGACAGCTTTGCAAGGCAGGTATAAGCACAGCCTGCCACGCGGCACATCTTCGGCTTTGTCACTTCAGCTCACATTTTTTCTGGAACTGCACCTCAGCGAAGCTGCAGACCTGAGAGTTTGTTGTTACGTTGTTGCCTGCAGCCCACTGTTTGGTGACCACTCAACTGTCCTTAAGAAAAGTGAAAGTAGCAACGAAAACCTCTCAGACACAGCTCTGTGGCAGGGAAGGGCTGTGACTTTCTTGGTACAGTAAATCAACGGCTTCTTTCAGCTGGTACTAGAAGATTACACACAGAAATGACAGATAAAAGGATCCTCCAGGCTCTGATTGTATTGTCCCTACCTGGCTGCTCTGTCTTTTCTCCAGAGTCCAGCCTCTTCTCTGGCCGATCCACTTTCATGTACTTGTAGAATCCAAATCTGAAGAGGAAAAGGCAAGGCACAAGTTTGATGAAAGTTACTTTGCCCTCTCCAAATAAATTATAGCCACTGTTTTAGAGGTGATGGTCTAGTACTCTGACAACATCTATCCAGCATCTCTAGATCATCCTTTCCCAGCAAGTCATAGGTTACCATCATCACAATCTTTCAGATTTTTGCACAATCAGATTTTATTCTCCACTGTCAAAGATGTCAGCTTTCCTTTCTTATCAACCCAGCCTCTAAGACATTTTCTCATATGTGCAGAAGGAAATCCCAACGTAAGTACATTGAAACACTCCTTTATTTTCCCTTAAACTGCCCCTTAAAGTTTACTTATGATGCAGTGCTCACAAACACAAGTCATCAACACTGCAAAAGCAGTTCAGGCAAGTAATTGCAATGACCTCCCTCTTTCTTCTCTTATACCACTGCCTGTGTGTTGCCCCATCATATGCTTACGCTTCAACCTTTTGAGAGAGATTTTGAGGGCTGTTTCCCTCCATGGGTACTTGATACCAAGTAAAATGGGCCCCCAGTTCCCAAATCCTGTCACAATACAAATTAATTGTCTAAGCAATAAACCTGGGTAGCACCTTCCAGCTCATGGCAATCACCTTCTCCATCCTTCACTATGAAGTCCAGTCCCAGGAGCACCCTCCCAAACCTATGATATGATCTGTCATTCCAGCCTTCATGACAGTCCCATAGGGAGGAAAAAGAGCACAGGGAGGCCACTGTCCGTTACCTCACTAGAAAAGTAACTCTTTATCCTGCCAAAAAAATCCTCCAAATGGAAGGGAGTGCTTATACAAGGTGTCCACCTGTGGTAAGGATGAACATGTGAGTGGCAGTTCCCTTGCAGGGCCACTGCTGGGATAGGGATCCCAGTGAAGTTGAATGACATGCATTTATTGCCCCAGAGAGATGCCTGGCGGTGAGCATGGTTTGGTTTGACAGCCATCAGGAGGCTCCAGCTGCTGGCAGGCAAAGTTTGCTGGAAATGCATTCCCTGATGTAGTGGAACAAACAAGCTCTGACCCAGCTTCCGGGTTAGTAGAGCAAGAAAAGCAGCAGCAGTTTCCCCTTGAGACCTAAACATATTTGCACTTAAAGGGAACATAGGTTATTGAAAGAAACTATAAAAGCTTAACTGTTTTGCAAGGGTTAGGGGATCTTTAAGAATTAAGCGAATCCTACTGAAATTAGTATGAAATTCCAACACAACTCCAGCCTTCAAACGACCTCCTCCCTCCCTGGTAGTAAACAGCAGCATCCTACCTTTCCAAGTAATAAGGATTTTCCTGATAGAAGCATTTGTTGTCTTTCTCCATGTGGCTCAGGCGGCTGTAGTCATTCGGGTAAACAAAAGATAAATGAACCTGGGAAGAAGGGAGGAAAATAAAGTAAAACTCTCATAAATGCCAGATATGAGTCACAAGGTGGCGCAGACACAGTCGCAGGGTGACCAGGCCTTTTGAGAGGGAGCAGGGGTTGCCCACTATTTGTCTCTCCAAGGCGCATGGTAGCAGGCTATGAGAATGGAAAACAGAAGGAAGTGTGCTGGGATGTGTGCACAGCTGTGTCTTTTTATCTCTCAGTATCTGTCTTTCCATCTCTGTAACTGTGTATTTAAGTTCTATAACACAGCGAGAACTATCTAGGGCAGAGGTGGGCAAGCCCTCCAGAAGAGACACATGGGATTACAGGAGCCCAGAAAGCATGTGGGGAGACCTTCAGACAAGGCTGAGGGAGCCAGGGCTGCCCAGAATGCAAATCCCCTTGGGACCGTAGGCTTGCAAGGGCATCCAGGGAGGGCAAACTATGCCAGTGACCTGTCCCCAGCAGACTTCAGAGTCTCCTCTACTACACAGGGCGTTAAACCCTGCTATGCTGTGTGCTCCACAAATGTGAGCTCCTCCTTAAGACCAGTTTTAAGCTTGTCAGGGGCTTTAGTAGTCCACGCAGCCTATAGCTCATTCCATGGAGAATAAAATCCTGTGCCACTGTGCAGCTTCACATGAAGGCAAGCTCAGCAGTCTGGTTTGAAGTCCAAGGAGCTCTGTAAGACACACACACTTGTACCCCCTTGCGACCTGTGAGCAGTGTGTAGCACTCATCTCCTTTCTCTTGGTGTTGCCCTCTAGCATGTACTGGGATGCTCAGACCTGAACAGCAGATGGTCAAAGCTACACAGGAGCTTCAGATTGCTGGAGAGGCCCCCGTGGTCAATGGGGTCTCCCTCCTTCCTCCTTGCCTTCCCCTGGGCAAGTACCTGCTCAAGGATAAAAACTTACGAACTGGAGTCCCTGATAGCGCTGCAGAGGAAATCCATTCACCAGGTAGCTGGGCTTGTACGGGCAGTCTGGCAAGGCTCGGCGCACATGAGACTTGCTGAGCAGAGGCACTGAGAAGAAGAGACATGTAGGCAAGTGTTGCTGGAGGAGCCTGAATGCATCAGCTTAGTCACTTCCATGCCTGGTTTCTATTTTATCATGTGAAATACTTCACATACATAAAACAGACGATCTTGCACAGCTCTGTGGCACTTACAACAAAACATTATGCCTGGGGATGTCGTGTGAGCTGGATGCCAAGAAAGAGAAGCTGGGTTAGTCTGTGCTTTGTCTCCTACAGTGACTGATATTGTATGTGGTCTCTCTCTTTTCTGCACTGAGGAGAAAAAAGCGTGGCCTTTGATAACCATGGCCGTTGGAAGACAATCTTTCTCAGCTGTGCTACTGCGCATGCTGTGACAGGCTGCAGCTACCTCCTCAACTGCTTTGCAAGTCTTACCTTTGTAAAGAGTGTCCCGAGGGTCAGGCTTCAACATGTCAGCTGGGTGTGCCTGGCTGCCTGCGCTGTCAGCAGGCCGGCTCTTGTGACTGGCCAATGTCTGCGGGATGTGCCCAACCTCATCCATCTTTAAAAGCGTCTCATCTAAAAACCAGAGAGAGAACGGAAAGAGGACGAGGGGCTAATTTGTCCCTTGTCCCCATGAGAAGCCTTCCCCAGTGTCAGCTCTTTCTAAATGGTATTGCATCCATGGCACTAATGCTGTCTCTGGCATAGCAACGCCTAAACGGTGCTGCTCAGAAGCTTCACTGCAAAGACACCATAGAAAGAAAAGGCTTTGACTCAGAAAGCTGTGGGGTAGAAACACAGTTATCACTGAATACAAACAAACAGTTACAAGTAATGGAGGAAAATGACCTCCTGCCCTGGACACACTAGCAATAGTGTGCTGAGAAGGCCCATGCTGGCAGGAACTATTGGACAATTCTGAATTCCTACTTTTACATTTCCTTTAAAAGGAGAGAGAAAAGATGAACAGGAAGAAAAACCCGAGGAGCAGAGCTTTCTCCTGTGCTGGAAAAGGATCAGGATCCTGGGGTGAAGCCTTTAGTAGCCAAAGGAGGATACCACAGTAAGCGAGGAGCAACAGAAGCTTAAACCGAAGACTGGGTACTTGTTGCATTTTTTCTTGAGTGTTGCTTCCAGAGGTCTTCATGTCTCCAGGGATTTTACTCTGAGATGAGTGCAACCAAGTTAATATCCAGGAAGGAAAGACAACATGCTGCCAAGAGCACTGGAGCTACTGTTAACAACTTTGGGTTACTCAACAATGTGGGAACCCAGAAGGTATGGAAGATGTGTAATCCAGCCAAAGGCTGATATGGAAGAGGGAAACACTGTACTGGCAGAAGGTGTCAGATAAAGATGAGACAGCAGCACTGTGCCCAGCCACTAAGGCATATTCTGGACTATGAGTTTTCCCTATAACATGGAATGAATAATAAGAAAAGAGCAGAAGGAAAAAGGAAGAGAACAGAAAGCTGAACCGAAAGCCTAGTCCCGGCCAAATGGCAAGTTTCAGAAAATACAACAGTAGGTTGCAATACAAAACACAGCAGACAGATGTCTCGATTATATCAGGGAGTCTTCCATGGGCAGAAGTGTTGGCATGGAAAAAGCCCCAGAGATATTGGAAGGCAACAGTGGTAGATACGGAAAGGGAGAATGCTGGCAGAGGAAAGCAATGCTGACAAAGCTACAGAAGAGTAAACAGCACTAAGAAGCCCCTTAACTGATAATGGCATCACTTGACGTGCTAGGAAGGGTTTACAAAACAGGAGAGACAGGGATGATTTGATTGCTGCAATCCAGCAGCAACTTGGGGAGACCTGAGGCTGAAAGCAGCATCCCCCAATATCATTGGTGTATCTCATTGTGTCCAGCATCCAGAGTGAAATCTCCCGTAAGTGCTCCAGTGGTACCTTCCATTTGGTCGTGTCCAGCTGCCAGCATACCTCAAACAGCTCCCACGTAATGGGCCCTACATTCCCTCTAGTTATCTGCACAGCATGTGGGCAACCTCCATACTGTGCCACTCTCACACCTGGAAAAGTCTTCCTTACCCTTGCAGGCCCTCTTCTCCGTCCCTCCTCACTGCCTCTAAATTTCCTTGAAATAATGCTTCAATCCTACTTTCAGTTCTTCTGTATTTAATAATGAGTCACACTCTAGTCCAGAGGTCTCTCTCCTGACCTGTCTCCAATTCTTTCTTGCAATGATCTGTATGCATGGTATTTGCCCGGCTAGACTATGATTCACAGTAAAACACCTATGATACGCTTTGGAAGAATGGGGAGGTGCTCAGGGAAACTTGTAGTGAAGATACTTACTAGCGAAAAGGGAGAGGTATTGCGAGTCAATGACTTTGAACCTTGCTTCTGGGTCATTCAATCTCCACTAGAACAGAAAAACACATTAAAATTAAGTGCTTGTGGAGTTAACCACGTCTGAACAAAAGGATCAGATATAAGATGTTTTTGTCACCAGATGGTCTCTTGCTCCTTACTATGACTGAGTCTACCTAAAAGTAATAGACTGGGAACGAGCTGAGGTCCCCCAGGACACATCCAAAGCAGAAAAGGACAAAGAGCTGCAATGCAGATAGGAGAGAGCAGAACTTGCTCTCCAAGCAAGCAGGGGGAAGAGGACTTTCCCATACAGAATTAGGTAAAAGCTCTGGAAGGGATTAGATACACCTCATGCAAAGAGGAGCTGGGGCCCAGGAGTGGAGGGAAATTGTTACAAACGTCATTCCCAAGCTCTGTGGGGACACATATGCAGCACGGCCACTTGAGCAGACTCACTGCTACTTCCACATGGTCTGTTCCTCTGTCATCCTGCTTGTGCAGCACCTCAAAATAGTACCTGCCTGCAGCTGACAACCTGTGAAGGAAAATGTGTCAGTCACCAAGAGCATTAAGGAACATTTCTTAGTTTGTCAGCAGACAATGAGTGGAGAGCAACCACACCCATGAAACAACCTAATTCTCAGAGCAAGTAGGGTTACAAGCAAATCCAGATGCTGACAGTGAGACAGGTAGCTTCCCCTGTGCACTTGAAGGGCTCCAGACCCTTCTCAGTCAGTCTCGTCTGCTGAGTTTTGGCCCCTGAAAAATTTGGCTGGTTCTAAGGCTCAGGATACAGTTCATATAGAGGAGTCTGGATTTGTCAGTGGCTGCTTACTCCAGGGAAGAAAAATTCAGTATTGCATTCATATTAAAGTATATCAGCAAAGCAACTGGCACAACTGTGGATGTGTCATTTCAGCTTTAGCAACACCTCAGAGAATCCTTTTCTCTATGCTGCTAAATTCCTCAGAATATGCCTGTGTTCCTCTGCCTTGTGATTTCCTGGCCACGTGCAGAGGTGACTGGGAGCAAGTGGTTCTGCTCACTCACCTCACCATCTTTGACTGCTGGCTCTGAAATTTCCCAAACTCCCCTGGTGCGGTCCACTCCTTTCCTGTCTGCGAAGAGACAGAAAATGCACCAGTTAAGATTTGTTTCCTCCCTGGTTAGTGTGCTGGGGGTGATGAAGAGGGAAAATTGAGCTACTCCTCTCATTAAGTTCTCTGTGAGATCCACAATCCGTGGACAGATTCAAGTTCCTTAAACATGAATGTAGGGCTCACAACAGCACTGCCAGTATGTAACTGGCTTAAGGTATGTCCTGTCAGACCCATCTGGCATCTGCAGGGGTGTTGACTGTAGCTGGGCAGGAAAAGTACTTGGGTAGTCCAAGGAAGTATGTAAGACAGGACGGTCTCCATCCCCATAGAAACATTTAAGCCTTGACGGAAGAAGCCACACGGCATGTACTGTACCTTGCCTACACTGGCCAGCAGCTGGAGACCAGAAGTTTTCTCATCTGAACTCAGCCAGAACTCAGCATTATCATCCGCAGCAATGGCAAACTGAAACTCCCCTGTTGAGAGATGGAGGGAGTAAGCAGGGCTTGTGCACAGAAGGATTCTGCTCCTCTAAAATGCTATCTTCACTCTTCTTCCTGGGAAGACCATACCTTCCCTTTTGATATTATTACACCCAACCCCTTGAACCTCTCTGAATTCTCTAACTCTGCTGTGCTTGTAAACAAAACTTTACAGATGCAAGTGTTTCACTATGCCTTCTGCACTGGCATCATCTGATATCTCATTTGGAAAGCTAAGAAGGCCATGCAAAGTCTCCCTGCCTCCCTCTTTGTTTCCACAGCAAATTTTTGTGTGAGAAGTTGTGTTTGGATGAGGGAACGTGCACATGAAGCCATGAAGAGAGACAGAGGTGCTTTAGTCTCACTGTTCTGGCCAGGGTTGAGGGGACCAGGAGACGTGGTTGAGTGCTAGCAGGCTGCTCCAGGCAGAAGCATGCAGCTGGGCGATACAGATGTCAGCTGCTGTCAGATAGTATTCACGTACCCAGGGAGCAGCAGGAACATAAATGATGTCATGTAGGGTCTTTTGCTGGCAAGGGAGGGAGGAAAAGCTCAGGGATTGCTCATGTGCACGTACACGCCGTGGGGCTGTAGATCCACAACAGCATTGTTTTTTATCTAGAACTTCCCATCTGTTTTCCTCTGTGCTTTTCCTTTCCACCCTACAGAGGAGGCAGATGTGTTTCACCCATGCTAAGGCCATGGCCAGTCACAGACAGCTGGGCATGCATTGTGCTTGCAGGGATGAAGGCACCAGTGGTTCAGCACCAGGAGAGGAAAGAAGGCCAGGGGAGAAGAGACGCGAGTGGCGGCACAGCAGCCTTACAGCCCTCACCATCAGTGAAAGGATGCAGGTAACCAAATATCCGAAGACCATAGTTGGTCCATTTTGGGGACACAGCCAGCTTCTTCAGTGTAGTTCGTGTCTGAAGTGGAAGAGGAAAAAAATAATAAAAATAATTAGATGTGACAGGAACAAAAGCAGACACAAAAACCCTGGGACAGGTGGGCAGAGGAAAGTATGAGGTTTGCTCTGGGATGAGGAAGGGGCACAGTGTGTGATGGAGGCAGTGGGAAAGAGCAGGCCAGGCGAGAAACAAACTGGAGGGAACAGCTGCACGGGGGATGCCAGTCAGATGGTGGAGACAGGACACGGCATTTGCTAGCCACTTGGAGGGAGAACATCAAATACAGCAGGGCTCCTTTTCCCTGTGTCTGAGCCCTGGCAGGCCTGCATGGGTAAAATGGGACTCCCCTGTGCAAAAGAAGAGCTGCCATGGTTGAACCTTTGTGAAAGCTTTCTCCTCCCTCAACAGGAGGGCAGAGGTGGTGAGGAGAGGGAGATGATGGATGCTCAGGATTCGAGGACAGAGGTGGTGATGGAGAGGGACAGGGACAGGACATGAAGGGAGCAGGGGTGATCCAGATGGGAAGCAGGGCTGGGAAGTTTAGGACAGAGAGTGCCAAAGATTTACTCACGTGGGGGAAGAGGGGAAAGTGAAGGTTTTTCCTGAGCTGCTCAGTGGAGCTGCCACACCAGTCCTCAAACACGTGCAGATTGGCCTGGCCCTGGAACTGGGGGACAGAAATGGGGCACCATGAATTGCTGCATCTCTCCCTTGTTCTGCCAAACTTGGCCATGGCCCCCGGCACTGGAGCACTTGTAAGAGCAAAAGAAGATGCCATTGCTGTGATGGGCTTCTCTGCAGGAGACATCAGTCCAGAGCCTTGTTTCCCATCTGCTAAGGGTTTGGGGTTGGTACAGGTGACAGTCTGAATGGCACCAGGGAACTGTGATAAATGCCTGGCACACCTCAGTTAAGTGGGTGGGGTTCACTCTGCTTTGCCCCACCAAGGAGGTGTTTAATCAGAGGGCTGTGCTCTGAGGCAACAGTGTGAGACACGGTAGGGTGGCAATAACCCTCCATGACCTAGCAAAGAGAGTGTAAGGTCTACTGTCATCCAAGAAAGTGCTTTGGACTCCTTCACGTTATCAGGACTATTTTCCTGACCCAAGAAAGAGGGTGCACACTAAGGAATGGAAATGGCAGACCCCCTTCTCAAAGGGTGAAGCCCATGGAGGATGGTAAGACAGGGAGACAGAGGCTCAGCAGGGCAGGTCAGTGAGCAGCACGGCCTCCACGTGCCCACAGAGACACAGAAACCCTGCGGAGAGCAGGGGTCCCCTCTCAGACCGCACAGGAGGGTGTGCAGTGTGGGTATGGGCGGCTGTGCCTACCACTCAGTCAGCCCCACCACGAGAGACTGTTGGTGCCCAAAGAAAACCTGGAGCAGAGCTTTGCTGGGAAAAGCTTGCTGACCACTGTGGGATTTCAGCAATATGCCCCTCAAGGGACAATTGCTTGTCAGAGCCATTGAGAAAGGAGGAGTTGGCTGCCCCCCAGCAAGGTCCAAATTCTCTGCCTGCAACCAGGGGAGCTGGATGCCGAAACCCTCCTCACAGGACTGGTATCCAACAGCAGAGAATAAATACGCGGGATACTGTAGAAGCTACCTTAGATGGGGAAATGCTTAAGAAAGGAATAGGGCTTGGGACTGGGGAGGTTTTGCTGTGGCTGTCTTGCCTATATAAGGGCAGTGTGAGCAGGGCTGGGGAAACAGCCTGAACAACACCCAGATGTCTACAGATGGCAGCAAATTCTTACTTTTCACTGGGGAACCTCCAGGAGGGCTAAACCCCTCCATGCACTCCTGGCAGAGAAACTGCTTCATGGAGTTATTACTCCCAGGGTAGTGGGTTAGGGTTTCATTTTCTAATAAACTATGGCTTGAAGGAAGGACGCAGAGCAGACTTGGCGTGGCACCAGCTTATGCAGTAATGCTCCTTGTAAGCTGTGGGCTTTAGCCATGCACGTGAAAACTATCTCTGTGTGCCAAGCAAAACACATTCACAAACCACTGCTGTTCTTGAGTGGTCTCTTATCAGCCCCCTCTCACTGGTGTCTGCACTGCCAGGGCTGGACTGATGTCTGCAAGTCCATGTTGTCCCCCACTATCTTCTCTTCTTTCCTCCTCTGCTGACAATCCTCAGCCTGGATTCTGCCCATCAGGCAAGAGGAAAAGCAGTGAGACAAAGCGGATATAATTCCCCAGAGTGATGCTGTACAAAATCAGAGAGGAACTACAGAGGACCCGGGGCAATGGATGCAGCCAAGAGAAACCTGGAACTCTGCACGGACTTGGGATACAAATAAATCGCTGCAAGTGTGACAAACACTGAACTGGGATGTAATTGCTGTGCTGTCCCATGCCCCTTGACCAAATCCAGGTTTGCACCAAAGGGTCTTAGACTACTTTTCTCAGCCAAATCAAATAATGACAATTGCTGTTTCTTGTGGAACATGAAATGAGGTGCAAACAGGCTGGATTCCCACAGCAAGCCCCCGCCACAAAACCAAGTCTTAAGGCAGTTTTCTGTGATTCACAGGTGATATTATTTTTTCTTCTTAGAGAACTGTTTGCAACTGCAGATTGCAGGCTGAGATCGCTATCAAACGTAGCACAACACTCCCACACTGTGGAGAGGCTGGCATTGCAGTCCTCTTCTGGCAAAAACAGACCTAGGGGATGCTCACAATGAATAGGACTGCAATGGAACTGACTTTGGCATGGGGTAGTCCAAATGTCAAAGCAGATCATAGAATCATAGAATCACCGGGTTGGAAAAGACCTCTTGGATCATCGAATCCAACCATTCTTATCAAGCACTAAACCATGTCCCTGAGCACCTCGTCTATCTGTCTTTTGAATACCTCCAGGAGTGACGACACACCCACCTCCCTGGGCAGCCTCTGCCAGTGCCCGATGATCCTTTCTGTGAAAAATTTCTTTCTGATATCCAGTCTGATCCTCCCCTGGTGCAGCTTGAGGCCATTGCCCCTTGTCCTGTCCCCTGTCACTTGGGAGAAGAGGGCAGCACCCTCCTCTCAACAACCTCCTTTCAGGTAGTTATAGAGAGCAGTGAGGTCTCCTCTCATCCTCCTCTTCTCCAGGCTAAACACCCCCAGCTCTCTCAGCTGCTCCTCATAAGGCCTGTTCTCCAGCCCCTTCACCAGCTTCGTTGCTCTTCTCTGGACTCGCTCCAGAGCCTCAACATCCTTCTTGTGGTGAGGGGCCCAGAACTGAACACAGGATTCATGGTGCGGTCTCACCAGTGCAGACTACAGAGGGAGAATAACCTCCCTGGACCTGCTGGTCATGTCATTTCTGATACAAGCCAAGGTGCCATTGGCCTTCTTGGCCACCTGGGCACACTGCTGGCTCATATTCAGTCGGCTGTCAACCAACACCCCCAGGTCCTTCTCCTCCAGGCAGCTTTCTAGCCACTCTTCCCCTAGTCTGTAGCTCTGCACAGGGTTGTTGTGCCCCAAGTGCAGGACTCGGCATTTGGCCTTGTTGACCCTCACGCCATTGCTCTCAGCCCAGCAGTCCAGCCTGTTTAGATTCCACTGAAGAGCCTCCCTACCCTCTGGCAGATTGACACTACCTCCCATCTTAGTGTTGTCTGCAAACTTGCTAGGGGTGCACACAATGCCTTCATTCAGGTTATCGGCAAAGATCTTTATGAGGCAGATCCTATAAGAATGGCTAGACTTGTTCAAATGTTTGCAGAGGAAAGTTGAAACAGTCCCATTCTGATACAATACTGCAAAGTTTGGCAGTACTAAGGAGAGGGCAGCCTACTAAAAACTATAGCAGGTTCCACTGTACTAGGTAGTCCACTAATGTTATAAGAGATGGTCCTTGAGATTTGTAGCTCAACACTCACCACCAATGTCACCTGAGAGAAGATTCTCGCAGGAACTAATGAGGTCATTTCACTTTCCTGTGCTCACAGCTATTAGAAATAATTAACTGGTAAATAATTAACTGGTAAATAATAAGCATTTCTTGTATGCGCTTTCAGTGTCTTTCTAAAGCAAAAGATTTTCTCCCAATACAGCAGATTAACTTACCCTCTACTTCCTCTGAAAGAGAAAAGAAGGACTGTATCGACAGATAAATGTTGGCTGCCAAAAGTGCTGCTTTGGGACTGAAAAATGAGCTAGGCTTTAATTTTAAGCCCCCACGAGCTCTCTGTGCAGCAGCTGTTTTGAAACTCTATCACGTCTGTCCCCTAACTCAACTCATGGCTGCCCATTGCAGACAGCTGAGAAATTCCTCTGTTTGCTATTTGGGTCTCCTCTGGAACGCACAGTAAAAATCTCCTGCTAGGGTTTTTGCTGCAGATTGCAGCAATGGATGAATGGCACCATCTTTCCCAGTTCACGCTCACAGCTCCTCAGAAACATCAATGGATTTTCTAGAACACAGCTACCGAGTTTGATGCCCCACCTTGGAACTCTCTCACTCTGAGTTTCAAAAGACTGGAATGTTAGGACCTGGTAAGCAACAAGTTTAGTCTCACTTCTCCCCTTAAAAACATCTTGTTTGAAAATTTTGGATAGACTTATCTGGCCAGGATCAGAAGCCAAGAGTTTGGGCCTTAAATGGAATTAGGCAGGGTGTGACTCCCCATTTAGAGGTCTCCTCCTGCCCATCCCAGCCCCACCTCCCAGTCGCCTATTACCCGCCCTGCTCAAACAGTAGCATTGCAAGAATGCAGCTCAGATCCAAACCAGGCACAGCTTGTGCACCAGCGGCACAGTCAGCACTGTGTGTTTACGCACAGGAGCACACATGCGAGAGCTGTTATTCCCAAGAAGCTCTGGGCTGGCTGACACCCTCCTGAGCACAATGTCATGGGCACAAAGCGGCAGCGCTGCCTGAGGAAAGGGAGGGCTGGAAAGCTGCCAGGAGGAGAAGGACCTGGGGGTGTTGGTTGACAGCCGACTGAACATGAGCCAGCAGTGTGCCCAGGTGGCCAAGAAGGCCAATGGCATCTTGGCTTGTATCAGAAACAGCATGACCAGCAGGTCCAGGGAGGTTATTCTCCCCCTGTACTCGGCACTGGTGAGACTGCTCCTCGAGTACTGTGTTCAGTTCTGGGCCCCTCACCACAAGAAGGATGTTGAGGCTCTGGAGCGAGTCCAGAGAAGAGCAATGAAGCTGGTGAAGAGGCTGGAGAACAAATCTTATGAGGAGCGACTGAGAGAGCTGGGGTTGTTTAGCCTGGAGAAGAGGAGGCTGAGGGGAGACCTCATTGCTCTCTACAACTACCTGAAGGGAGGTTGTTGAGAGGAGGGTGCTGGCCTCTTCTCCCAAGTGACAGGGGACAGGACGAGAGGGAATGGCCTCAAGCTCCGCCATGGGAGATTTAGGCTTGAGATTAGGAAAAAATTCTTCACAGAGAAGGTGGTTAGGCATTGGAACAGTCTGCCCAGGGAGGTGGTTGAGTCGCCGTCCCTGGAGGTGTTTAAGGTTAGGGTGGATGAGGTACTTAGGGGCATGATTTAGGGATTGGTGGGAATGGTTGAACTTGACAATCCAGTGGGTCTCTTCCAACCTGGTTATTCTATGATTCTGTGATTTAAGAAGGGCTGAAAAGAAAGAGCTGGGACAGGTCCCTGCTTAGGTATTGATACAGCAGCCTCCACAGCTTCAGGAGTGATGCTGGGCTCCCAGCCCTGACATCCACACTTCCCGATGAGTGTGCTGAATTAACACCCGCCTGCAGCCCTGGCTTTGTATTAAAAGACTCCGGTACTTCTGCTTCCTTCCAGTGTGGAATTTTACATTACCAGACCCTCCTAGGAAAACAGACCATAAAGGAGGATCAGGCACACAGAGAGCACAGACCTTTCTATCCTAGTCCAAACTCTGCCATGTCAAAACACCCCAAGGAGGTGGCACCACACACCCAGCAGCTCCTGGTGAGCAAGGAGCCCCAGAGAAGAAGGGTGAAGCAGTAGAGGCGGCCAGAGGCAAGCCAGGAGGATTGCAGCAGCAGTGACATGACCTGCTGCACTGTAACTGGAGTGGGATGGAAAAGAGAGATCTTTCCTATTTTAATCCTGGGCAGCTTTGGCACCTCAGAGGCCAATCAGCTGCGTGGCTGCGTGCAGCTCGGGGACCATGCAGTGCCGAGGACGATAAACAGGGCACAGAGAGGGCCTGACTCAGGGAAGAAAGACGACATTGTGCTGCCAACTGGAAACTCCTGAGTTTATAAGACTCTTCTGTCTCTGCAGAGCAGCCACAGCCCCTCCTCCTGCCTGGCCCAGCTCCCCTGACTGATTGACATTCAGCAGCCAAGCAGCTGGGCTTTGCTACAAGCTCTGCTGCACTGGGCACTTGCAGGAATCCATCAAGAAAAGTTATTAAAAAAGACCCCTGTCCCATTGA
Organism: Clamator glandarius; assembly: GCA_033459285.1. Lineage (NCBI taxonomy): Eukaryota > Metazoa > Chordata > Aves > Cuculiformes > Cuculidae > Clamator > Clamator glandarius. The sequence goes on along the minus strand of JAUNZM010000304.1, from coordinate 1,706,094 downwards.
CCCCTGATGCCTGATGGGTGTAAGCAGATGAGGATGGGACGTGGGCAGGGACAGAGTGAGCAGGAATAGTTGTGTCTTTTAGTTCTCTTAGAAAAGGATGCTTCCTCCTAGGGCAGGCTGGGGGCAAAGGGATGTGCTGGCACAATGTTCTGGTTTCGTGCAGCACCAATGCACCTATACAGGTGCTGCCTGCAAGGTGCTGCACTCCTAGACATCCCTCACACCTCTTTCCAATCAGAATGAAGTCCTGAGGCTGCACAGACACAAAGGAGGAATGTTTCAAATGCCCCCCAGCGCAGCCTAAATCTTTCTCCTCCCACAGCTGAACAGAGGTTTTTGCAGAGGGAAATTAAAAGGATCATGCTAACCAGGCAGATTTCTGACAGTTCACCTCCCATCCCTACAGCAGTGCCAAACAGTGACATTTAGGGTCCCACAACACAGATTTGCCCTGCTGATGGCCAGGAACTTCTCTGAATTAATGAAACAAAACCCCCTACATCTCAGCAGCCTGAAGGGGCAGTGGGTGACACTGGCAGCTGGAAGACTTTGCCCTGGTGCCTGGAAGGGACAGTGGCAGTAGGGACTGTGTGCACAGGCACTGTGAAGAACACAGGAGTGAGGCTGAACCCAGTTCTACCCCATATGCAGGGTATAACTTCATTAGGGATTTCCTATGCACACACTTTCCCATCATGCTACCTAAGGCTGAAGACTTAAGCTGTAGATTTAGTCTCCTGAAACTGGAAAGCTGTCTTTTCTGGGCCAGGCTGGCTGCCAGCTCACCTTGCAACTCTATTAATTATTTAATTTTGACTGGAATATACCTCTCTATTCAAACAAAACCCAGCTACCCCATCTGTGGGAGGTAACCTACTGCCCCTCAACCCAGGAATCAGGCTGCAATTAAGTTCTTAGAGATGCTGAAGGAAGGGCACAATGGGATCATCGACCCTGAGTAATTAATTTAGGCAGAGTTACAGAAAAAGTTAATCCTCAGGCAAGGAAAAATTTCAGCCGGTGGTTAAGCAGACAGCAAGCAGCTCTATACAGAGCTGTGTGCATTGATCCCTCTCCATCTACTGCAGCTGGCACTGGTGAACCACTGGCCTCTGTTTGCAGTCAGGGTGGCTCTTCTGACCCTCTGGGTACAGGCAGAGCTGCAGAAAAGGCAGGAGATTTTACCTTATAGAGACAAAATGAAAACTGGTGAAAGAGGCAGGTGCTTCACAGGAGCTGCATTAGAAAACAGGGCTGATGGAGAAGAATGGTAGGGTGTGTGAGTCGGGTAAGGCCGTACAAACCAGTTCCCCAGTCTGGTATCTGTATGCCCTGGGTCTCAAAGTCTTCTCACAGCGTATCTGCCGCTCACCACCTCACACAGTGCATGGCTAGGGTACCCACAAATTCCCAGCCTGGTTGGTCTGAGCCAGCAGCCCTGATTTCTGCAGGGAATGTATGCAACATGTATGGCATGGGGTCACCCTGCAGAGCACACCCCAGGTCCTGCCCCTGCCCCTTCCCCTTGCCCAGCACACTACTCTGCTTGCTCCTCATTTGTCAGTGCCACATCAGAACGGCAGGTTTGCACGCTAGTGGGTGCCCAGCTCAGTGCCATGGCATGCAAGGGCATGGAGTCACCCCACCAGCAGCGCAGAGGGGATTGCAGATCATGCCCATGCTAAACACATACCTTCGCCCAAGCCACAGCGTGCACTCCACTAGTTGCATTTCTAACCCAGTAAAGGCTCACTGCACCCCACTGCCGTCAGGTTTCAAGACTGACATGCTTTTGAGAAGCCACCAGGGAGGGGATCAGAGACATCTGACAAAGCCTCAGAGAAGGTGCCACACAGAGCCTCTATCCCCTCATGTTGTGGGAAGGGGTAGCAGGAAATGCTCTGTATTGTCCCTGCACACAGCAGCAGCTCTGGCTCTGACATCCCACTGGCTCTTTGTCAGCAGCTGCTCATCTGGGGGGCAGCCCTGCCTGTATGCTGCCTGCAAGACCCTGCGGCCAGAGAAAGTTCCCAGGCCCCAGCTGGGACTGGCACTTGCTGGAGGTGATGCAGCACAACAGACCAGTGGCCAGGTCTGGTTCTGGTGCTGGCTGCCTTCAGCAAAGCTTTAGCTCATGTTGTGGGGATCTAAACTGCTCCGTGTGATGGCTGGAGGAAGGTGCTTTGCCTCCACCATCCAGTGATCACCTCATGCCCTGAGCACAGGGACAGCTGCAAAGCTCCTTCTAATTTGTGTGGGTCTCTAATCACCTTGAGGAATTTAGTGACTCCATTAGTTAAATGCCCCCTGGCTGGTGCCCCTCTCATTATCAGTAAGCTGCATTGCTCCCTTATCTGAAGAGGAATGTTGAGATAAGGGAATAGTGGAGGAAAGAGGTATGAAGGAAACACAGAGAATGTTTACCCCAGTCTTCAAGGGTCACCAGAGAAGGTCTCTTCATCAGAAGAGTCACTGAAGTGGAGAAATCTCTACATCAGACACACTGGGGTTGGAGAAGCAAGTGCCAGAGCAATAGTACAGCGTGACACTTGTGCGTGCCGCAGTTGTGTATTTGCTTGTTAAATGCTTGGTCCTACACACTCCAAGCCCTGAATAAACTTCATATTTCCGGGAGATAGCAGGCTGCCTGCTCTCAGGGATTTGTAGGTGGGTGCTTAGTGCCTTAGTAGCTGGGGGAGATGCCAAATTATCAGAAATCTGGACACTCCTGTCTTTCTAGATGATTACTCAGGTCTATAAGTGTCATTAAACCAATAACGAGTGATAAGGAATGGACTCTAAATGAAGAAAATTAATTTCTTGGCTGAGGTTCCTGCCTTCTGGTCTTGCTGCACAGGACTCTAGCTACAGCTCCCTCACAAAAATTCGATGGAGAAAGGCACTCACCTCTGGCATCCAGGGTACAGGGCTATCCACAGCTGCATAATTTGATCTATTCCTCCTGCCTCTTTGCAGTTCTTGTTTCTGAAATACAAGTAGAGGAAAGAAAAAAAAAAAACAAACCATAAATGACCCAGCACTGACACGTACACAAGAAGGCCAAGAACATGTGAGAAAAGAAGCAAGTTTCCAACAGACAGGCCAGCTATCATGGCCATAGTGGAGTGAAAATGTTCTCTAGCTTTTTGACAGCAAATTTCCATGGTGAGCTACCAAGGGGAAAGGATGCTGGCACTTTATAACTGTTTGCTAACACAGAGCTAAAACTTGAGCCTTTTTTTCCTTTATTTTGTTGCCCACCCTTGGACCCCTTCAAAAGGTCCAAGCAGTAGTTCTTTCAACATTTCCTTTAAGTAACAGGACCGAGGTGTGCTTCGCTAGAGAGCTATAAACTGTCTCCTGACCTTTTATTTCTGTTTCCATTTGGCTTAGTGCTACCTTCCTGTGCCACATACCCGTCCGCTTCAGCCCACCACTGCAGTTTAATATCTCTAAAATAACTTAATTGACTACAGTGGAATCATTGTACATTCATACTGCTGTGAGTCAGCTCAGATTTTGTCCTGTGACATGCTCTTTTTCTGCATGAAGAGAGAGCTCTCTCTTGGCACCAGCATCAGAAAGGAAGGTCTACCCTTCCAAGCATTCAGAAGATATCCCAAGCCTTCTCACCTGGTGTTTCAGCTTCTGCAGATAGTAAAACTGAAGGCTTGGGTTCCCACCTGGGATATTCTTGTCTGCCAGAGCCTTAGCCAGCTCCCTCCAACTTTCATATCCTGTGCAGAAGAAAACAGAAAGAGATGTCAGTGTATGGGATAAAAAAAGAAGCCACAGCAGTTACCAGAATAAAATAGTCCTTTGTGAGGCTGAGAGACCTCTAACATTCTAGAGTGGTTCAGCAGAGACTAGGACTTGTTTACATTACTTGGAGTTGGCAGACTGACACAGAGAGAAATTGCCTTTGTCTTCTTTAAAAGCTCTTCCCTCCTTCTTATTAAATCATTATATTAAAGATTCATCATAGTATTAAAATACATGTCAGAGAGATCATCATTCACCACAAGACTGGGAACCTCTTTGTAGATCCCTCAAATGATCCCAATCCCATCGGTCAAATTAAAGACAAGCTTTTATTTTATGGTGTTTTTAACTAGCAATCTCAAAGAAAGAAGTGTAAGACAATAACCATATTTCTAATTAGTTTAACTACCAAAAGAATGTTATTCTAAACATGCATCCATTTGCACAATAAAAGCTTTCAATCTTCTTTCCTTGAAGGAAAAGAACACACCTGATGAGACATTCAGCTGTAATGCCTACAATATTAGCAGTGATGTCAAAGAATGCCATTATCTAAATGAAGTCAGCTTCCAGCTCCAAAAGCAACTTCATTTGACAACAATTTCCCTCCCAGTCTACTAAATCCAGAGAGCAGGATATAGTTTTTGTTTTCTTCTACAACTCTGTTGGCCTCCAGGGCTTAGGAAGGACAAAGACATGTAGATGCAGTATAACCTTGTAACTCTCCATAACCATTGTCCATATCACTAATGAGACAGAGCAGAGCTCATGCCTCCCAGGAGTTTTATGGTGGCTCACACCATGTGGTTTTCAGATCTGTTAAACATTTTGGCATTGAGTCAGCAACTAATCAACCTGCCAGCAGCTCAGCGCTGCGCCCACACCACACGACAGCTTAACTGAGAAGAGCATAAGTGCCAAAACCTCCACAAGCACTAGTTAGTCCCAGGCTGGTGGCAGACCAGCTCAGTATCCGTGGACCAGGGAGTGGAGCCAGGCTCTTTGCCTATTATCTTTAAAAATGGAAATAATCCTCAAGGCTTTAGGAGATCCAGAGAAGTTGACTGCCTTAGTATATACCTGAAGCTGGTAGGATGTTTCCCTGAGCATTGAGGAGAATAGTCTGAGCCCTCTGTACTGCTCCTGCAACCAGCATTGGCAGGGACATGATCAGAGCAGGCTGCACAGCCCACTGCCAAGGAAACATCCACTGTTTCAGAGACAGTGTACCCATCCTCACTCAACAGACTTATCTTGACCCTGCTCACCCAACCCAGCAGGGCAGGAGACGCACTGTGGCTTAAGTAGGAGCATGCTCCATCAGTTTGCTTTGGAGGAGGCATCTGTGAGCCACAAAATATCAGCTCCAAAACATCTTTGAGCTATATAAAGGCCAAAGCAAACTCAAAACAAGCTCAGGAACTACTGTTCACAAACAGTCCTTTGACAGATCCCGCTCTCTGGCTGTGTTAAACTCTTATGGCACCTACAAATAGGGTTGCAAAACTCTGTCTCTACTTGCTCCTGAACCTGGGTGCTGCGGGGTCTGGCAGAGATGAGCAGAAAGCGAAGATGTTGAAGCTGCCTCCTATGATGTGGGGGAAAAAGAGGATAATTAACGAAAAGATAGTGCAAGAAATGTGGAAAATGAGAAGTAAGTAGTCAGAGATGCAGTAGAGAGACAAGACTCAGAGGTAACTAGGGTATCCTGCTCTCCGGTTTAAGGGTTGGCTTAGATGTGTGGGTTTCATTCAGGTCAGGGCCTGTTACACGCTGTCTAGCCACAAATCTCTGATCTAGGTTTTCCCACACCCTGATTCTGAGCTGAGGCCACGGGTTTAAGTTTATAACTGAAAATATCAATATCAGTATTTATCTTCTGCTGAAAATTTTTCAGTCAGACACTACAGGTGAGTAATCTATGATTAATGCAGTAAAGCACATCTCATGCTTCAAGGACTGACTGTCGTGGGAAAGGAGGTGAAAATCTTGTATCTTCACATCAAACAATGTATAACTGGTGAGCTTCCACCTCGTTCACAGCAATAAGGTAGGAACCACTGTTTCCAAGTGCCCTGCACCTAGACACACCGCTCCACTTGCAATGGGGCTGAAACAGTTTGCATGAAATTCAGCACTCATTACTTCGAGGGCTCATTGTACTCGTGAGAGAGGGGAGCACACTTTTTTCCAGAGGAGAGAGGCAGAAGAGTGGGACTGGCTAAGTAAGAGAGGAACCAAGTAAAACAGGAATAAAATAAAAAAAAAATAGGACTAAAAATTGGTTTACTCCTGGACATACACCGAGGAATGACACCAACAGAAACAGTCTTTACTTCTTGTGCGGAGGGGAGAGATTAATGAGTTTTGTTACTAAAGTCAGAATTTCACTGATTTGTGAAGCTAGTTCATGATGAAGCATCAGGAACCAGCCTCTCCTGGGAAGAGGATGCTGGCCACCACAGCTAACTGCTTGGGTTCTCCACCACGGTGACTCCCAGGCTCATTTGTGCTTCAGTTCCTGCACACGGCTGGCATGGAGCCTGCCTCCCAGCAAACACAGCAGGCTGGCTGCACTCAAGTGCCAGCGGCTGACATTTCTCTGACCCTTGGAAAAGAGAAGAAAGGGGAGCAATTCTCTGTGTTGTACAAATATTTACCTAACACTTACCTCAGCCAAACACCGAAGAGACAAAACAGCTAGGAGTTAATCTGGAAGTAGTGATTTCCTTGCTGGGCAATTTGCACTTTGGCAGGCTAATTCCTCAATGTGATAGGAAATGATTTTTCAGAAAATAATAGGATAAACATTCCCCTCAGAGAAAGTTCTTGGCATTCCAGTTCCTCTCCAAAAGACTGTCTTTTCCCTTGGGATCCCCATGGGGCACACTGGGAGAAGAACCTGTCTTGGCTCACACGTTCCTCCCTAGGAGAAGGGAAGGAGCAACAGAAAAAAGATCTCCTCCAGCTTCCTGTAGCCAGAAGACCTGTCAAAGTCAACCTCTGATTGAGGACACAGTGCAGGTTTTCTCCCCAGCACACGCCACAGGATTCAACACATCACCTTGTAGGTATCATCTCATATGAGTGGAGAGCAGAGCCCTGTGCTACATCCACTGCTCTGTCTCAAGAGCGCCAGAGCGAGGTGGTCCACCACAGGTTTGGCCCATCCTTGGTGTCTCCAACAGCTCTGCACAGCATCCCAGCTACTGGAGCACTTTCTCGATGGCTATTTAAAGTCAACAAGAACACGCCTGGAAAAAAACAATACACAGGAACTAAAATCCCTCATCAAACACTTCAGTATTACTAAGAGGGAATGCCAGAAATATTAGCTCTGATGGTTTTGCTCCAGCCCCTCTACAAAATTGGTTCTGGTTAGGACAGGAAGGGCAAAAAAATGGGGCAGCAGAAATCAAAGGCTTGGGAAGAACCTGTCCCACAGCCAGGTGAATGGCTGAAGATTTTGGGCCAGGCTTTTGTTGCCATTAGCCTGTCAGAAAGATGTCAGGCCAGCTCCTGGCCTTCCTCTTTTCTGGTCATTTACCTCACATCACTTCTTGAAGTACACCAGTTTTTTTCCAAGGCTATTTTTTCACCACAATCCCTTCCATGGAAGGCAACCCACATATTCCCCCTCTTTGGCAATGGGACCAGCCTCCCCATAGCCACAAGGGATGGTTCACAGCAATGATTCACCTAAAATCTAACCCAGAATAAAGGCACATAGCTTTCTGCTAGGCCAGCTTGCCCAAGCAAGCCGGCTGGTAGCCACAGAAGCATCAGAGCAGACCCCGTTAGTCAGGGTGAAGCAGCATGCATGCTTCCAGCAATGTGTGGTTACAGCACACATGGTGCTATGTCTAAACCTGTCCCTTCACCAGCTTTCACCTTCACAACGCATGCCTGGCACCAGAGCATCGTGGACAGGGAGATTTGTATAATTTTGTGCTGAGAGTGACCTGATGAGCCAGCAGATTGTTCTCAAAAGCACCATGGAGAGGCAGAACAGTCAGATTCATGTCACTGACAAGAGGTTTGTGCAGAGCCTACCCAAACTGCACGTTTTATACTCACTCCAACCTTCAGGACGTTTTCCCTATGCCTACAACCAGACAGTTGGCCAAACTACTTTCTACAAGCAGAGCACCACCTTTCTTTCTCCCTTTATGCACTGGTGGTCCATCATTCAAGCTTCACTGGGATCAGCCACCACCCAGGAAAGCAAGGGTGGTTCTTCTTTGGAGAGAAGAGGTTCTTTTTCTCCCTGTTCCTGTCAGGCAGGCTGATAGCTTGCCTGCTGAGGACGCAAGTGCCCATTGGCGTTCAGCCTTGGCTGCCCCTATAGATTTGAGATTGGAAGCCCTCAGGATGTGAGCTCACTTCTGGAAACAGGCAGGTGGGCAGGAAGAAAAGAGACCAAAGACTAGGCTGAAACAGATGTTGCATCCTACAGCAGAAACTCCTACAAGAGGCAGCTGGGTCTGGGGCCAATTGTCCACAGAGCCAGCAGACCAACCGTTAAGGGACAGAAAAGCGGTAACAAGAGGAAATAAGGTGAAGATATTTCTTGCCTTAGATCCAGTCAGGGCCCAGGGCCATGTCTGCCTCTTCTCAGCTATGCCTTTGATTGGTCTCAGGTTAAAAACCAGCAACGAATGCTGCAGGAACATCAAGTGGAGACGGGGAGATCTCATCCAGCAGTTATGACTCTGCCAGAGCAAAACACTTGAAGCCCAGCACATGAACAAATTAAAAAAAAAAAAAAAAAAAGCAGAAAGCCACAGCCAGAGATAAGAGATAGCAGTACCTGGAGAGCTATCAGGCTTCAGGGCAGAAGCGTGAGCAGAGCTACTGTCTTTTCAAAGATTAGATCCACCACTTTTCTGCCTTTGGCCCCAGCCAGCACTTGAGGTTTCAATTAGTCTGTGAAGGTACCCAGCAACTGTGCAAGAGGGAAATCCCAGGCCCACTCAGATAATCAGCCTCCCCTCTGAAGGATGAGATTTGATTACTCCACTGTTGTTACTGCTGCTTACATGGTTGCAAATGCTATAAAGGCCTACTTGCTATCCAGCTCTTTGGTAACCCTGCTAAATGATTTCACTCAGCAGCCTCAGGAAACAGCAGGTCCACAGGCTGCTTTGCACATAAAGCATCTTCCTTCTGATTTGAAACTATCCTCCTCCTCTTTTGTCACAGGGATAGAAGAAAAAAAGCAGGCATGAATTGGGCTTTTGTTCTTCATTGCCTGAAGTGCTTACAACCCCTCAGTTTGGCATAATGTTTTAACTCTCTCTTGGAAAGTCGTATTTCTCCTCTTATCCTGGTTCATTTTTTTCAACTGGGTGTTAACCTACAGGACTCCAACATGATTTGAGGTCTTTCCCAGTATTATTCCTGGCTGAACAGGTATGCGGGGTACATACCCAATACCCCTAAATATTACCATTAGATGGCTTGCAAACTTACTAGTCCAAAAGATGCTGGACAAGGTTGCTTGAAACTGAATATGGAAACATAGAATAGTTTGGGTTGGAAGGGACCTTAAAGATCACCTCATTCTAACCCCCCCGCCATGGGCAGGGACATCCCACTAGATCAAACTGACCAAGGCCCCATCCAAATTGGTCTTAAACAACTCCAGAGATGGGGCACAAATTCTCTGGGCAATCTATGCCAGTGCTTCACCACTCTATGGTGAAGATATTCTTCCTTATGTCAAGCCTAAATCTGCGCCTCTTCCATTTATACCTGTTCCTCCTTGTCCTATCACTACAATATGACATAGGAGCTCAATTAAAATTAATTAATTATTAAGTTAATTCAAATCTTGCTTCTGTCACTAGAATTTCCATTGCCTCAGTTAAGTCATGAAATCCACCTATACCGCAAAACTACCTGGCAAACATCGCCTGACTTCTGAGAGCTCAGTGAAGATACACAAATGGAGATGCAATGCTGAATTTGAGTGAGAAAGTCCATGATGTTGCTGCCAGTTATACTACCATTCAAAATTACAGGGCTGAGCTCATAAATCAGCTCCACAAATGCTCCATTTCAACCTAGTGTATGTTAGAGTAAGGTAACTACAAATTGTTGCTTACCTGCACTTGTCAAGCTGAAGGCAGAGGACGTTCAGGAGCCAATACCAGCGTGGAAGGGTGGCTACAACCTCCAGCCTGCTGAGGTGCCCAGCAGAGACACGGGGCAATTACAGCTAACAGGGGCCCTGAGCCATAAAGGTGTGTGTCCTCTCCTGCTCATCCTCACATCTCTGACCATGCAACTTAATTCCTCCTCACCTTCCTTTCTTGCCTCTGCAATGTTGCACTAAGGAGCCCTGAAGGATTAGACTGGGGAAAGGGAAAGAGCAGGGTACTTTGTTTTTCAGAGGAAAGAGTCAACATTGACTCAAAGGAAGCCTGAGATGAAGAGCACTTAGTGGTGCTTTTAGAAACATAAGATGAAGACCATAATTTTTACACTGCTAACTTCCACAGCAAAAGGGTAAAAATGCCTTCTGTTCTGCTACTCTTTTGCAGTAATCTGCAGGTCATCTTAACCACATAAAACACATGCAGAGTCTTTTAAATAATAAAATACATTTTTAACATTAGGGCCACAATAGCTGTGCAGTTAAAATCATTAACTGCTGACAAGTTCAACTCTTTAATTTACAGGACGTGTGGCAGTTGTCCTGCAATTACAGCACGCTTACCCTTCCACATTGTACTGCCCACGGGCTGAATCTGTATCTGTATCCTCTTCAGATACTGCCATCAAAAAGAAGTCTCTTATTTTTTACATTCTTCACGCACAGCAACAGATTTCTCAAAACAGCCATAGCTGATGTTAAAAAGAGCTGCTTCTAGTTATACCAAGATCAAGGGTATTTGAGTAGTTTACATCACAGTATCCCACTTACCAAGCCAGGCTTTTGCCAGTCATTGTCTTTAAAACATGGAATTTACATCAAACTATTTACTGATGGGAGATCAAGATGTTTGGCTTGCTTGAATTTGCAGTGCTTGGAAGAACTGGCAGGTTGACAGAAAAGCACAGGATCGGGTGTTTTGATAAAAGTCTAAGTTTTTATTTTTACTTCTGCTTATAAGATCAAAATAATTTGCTACTTTGTGGACTCTGGTTTCATGCCTTCTTCTCCCTGCTCCCCAATTTTTTTTTGTAAGTGGTAACATCTGACATTATTTTGGAACAAAAATACCTCTAATTCTAGAACACCTGCATAGGTTTCTATCAATTCAGTCCCCATGACCACATCCTCAACTGCTGACTCACATTCCACAGCTCTGCATACAGTCTGCCTTTTCTTTTTTAAAATAAAAATAATAATAAACTGGCCTTGAAGGTGACTAGCATGAAAAGCAGATGTTCCACCTGGTTATGACCACTGAAAGTAATATTCCTGGTACACCCTCCTTCATCTGGAGGCACCTGTGAAGCCATGTCCTTAGAGACGCAAGAGGCACTAAAGGCCTGTTATACTGCAGTAACAAGTTAATTAAAGCTAATGTTTGCTTCTGTATATCATCAGCTCAGTGCAGCAAATGGTATGCACTGCACTTGGAAACAAAGCTCAGAGGCTTCCTGCCCACTTTTATTCCTATGTACATCATCATCAGTAAAGACTTGTTGTAAAAAGAAGCACGTTTCTAAATGCTTTCAACCATGAACTGATTTGTTGCTTTGATGTCCACGGTATCTGAATAAATGCAACAAGTAAGAAGCAACATATGTATGTGGCTTCCCTCCTTGGAGCACAGGGAGGTACCTGCAAAGCTAAAGAAAGAAAACATCATTTCTGTGCTCAGCAGTCTTTGCCACCTGTTTTTTTTTTTTTTTGCAACAAGGCTGTGCCCAAGAAAATTCAACATGGCTATCCATGCAGCTTTCAGAAAGCTTTGGTAAGTGCATTTTTCTCGACCAATCCAAACATTGCAGTACACAGACTGCTCAAAGAGCTTTCCAAGAGATTTTTTTTGATACTGGAACTGTCTAGGATGTCAAAGATGTAAAACTAAACATCAGCTGTGCATCATCAGACCTTCACATGAGCATTTTCTATTTCTTTACTGATCGTAGCTAACACATTATTTCTGATATCTAGGATGGGGATTTTCCTAAAGACTCAACAGTTTGCTTTTTCCGTGTAGATGCAGCTTTCCCAAAGTATCTGCTTGCAGCCTCATCTTTGGTCAAGTTCTGTTGAACTTTGTGCTGTAGCAAATGTCATCCACTATGTCCATGAAAAAAAACCCAAACCCACAACTTATTTATTTCTCTGCTTGCCATTTATATTTGCCATTTTGCTCAAAGCTGCTGTAGCCATTTTCTTCCCCTGAATTCACCTCAAAGGCAGCAATCCACTCCCTCTCAAATGTATTGTTTCCACAGTCTGTGAGCACTGTGGCAAAATTATTACCCTACACTATCAGTTTCATGGGTGACTAGAGGCAGTCTAGGGACCAGACCAAAGGAAAAGAAGAATTACGATAAAGAACAAGCTGGACAACCATCTGTCAGAAATGGTGCAGATAAGGCTGACTCAACCCTGAGGCAATGAAACAAACTAAACCGACACTCTTGAAAGCCACTCCAGAAATATCTTATGATTTGTTTAAACTATTTTCATTTCCCTTGTTACTGAGGATAACAGAATGACCAGTCTTCCCAGGGCTCTGCGTGGGATGCCCTGCTCTGAAACTGAACAAAACCCCTAAGAAGACAGAGACATACCTAAATGTGGGACAATACAACACTTAGGTATACTGAGGAGAAAACAAAAGCAGTCATACTGATGAATACCAAACACAGAGAAATATAACAAGTCTTTTAAATAACAAAGAAGAACTGACAGGGCAGTGGTTGAGGTACTTGTTTTGGTATTGCTTTCTAGGTATATCAGATTAGAAATGATTTGATGATCAAATTTTGAGTCAGATGAAGTCCTTCTATTAATGTTAATGAGTTTTGGATGAAGGTTTAAAACTACTCCAAGAATGTCAGGAACCTGGACACAATCCTTGAGTATAAGTTGACTTCTACGATTCTAGTTAAAAATTCAGACTTTCTGGTTCACATCTACATATGATCAAATGTTGATTAAAATGACAGCAAGAAGCAACTTGGAATTTCTTCAAGAATGTCTGAAATTTCTCATCAGATGCTGACAATGCCAAATCTAAGCCCAAAGCTTCATTTGGCCAGCCTTCACCTCTCTTTGCAGAAGAAATGTGCACATCCCTCAACTCAACATCACCATCTCTGCTTAGCAAAGGTGCAATTTGTAACACCGACTTCCTCTGAATCATAGTTCAGTACTGACCACTAGTATGTGCACACAATCATGCAAGACAGACTAATGATTTTATATGTAACAAAAAATCCTACATACCTATGTCTTAAAACCCTATTAAGCTTCAGAGTACTTAGTGGGCAAGAGCACACTCAAGCTCCTCTAGCACACAGGGTCAAAATTCACATGGACAAAACAAGCCACCAGTTCACTCTCTGGGCATTCTGCCTGTGAGCAAACGTACACTGTGCAATGGGAAGGGCTGCAAAGCACAGACACTCATTTTTTGGATGGCTTTATTTACACAACATGGGTTGCTATGGGGAAGAATCATGGTTGTGTAAACTCTCTTTATAGAGCTCTTACCCAATGACATAATTCCAAAATACCAATTTCTGAAATACTGTTTCTACTCTTTCTTGACTAAATCCCATGTCACTGTCCTGCTACAGGTCTCAAACCAGCCTGCGTCACACACTTGACAAAAATCACTAGGAAAGTGGGAACCAGGAGCTGTTCACAGAAACCACTCTGTGTCCCAGAGAGAACAAACCTGGAGCCATTCACAAGCTGAGATGCGGCTGAGCTTTTTAGAGCCCAGACTGCAGAGGCCAGCCAAATGCTGCTGTGGGGCCCTCGTTCTCTGAAAGCAATCCCTGCCACTGTCAAGCATTCCTGAGAGCTTCATAGGTGATCCTTCACCCAGAAGGAGACAGCCGGGTTAGTTGCCTTGGAGCCGAGCCAGCATGCCTTAAAGAGCTATCCTGTCTTAGTGGAATATTTAAGTGCACTACAGCCTTCTACCAGTGCATTAAAATCATCCTGCCAACTGCCTAAAGTGGCTTGTGAGGTCTGATCACAAAATTATTGTTTGCCTTCCAACACGCTGGAAATTTCCATAAGCCAAGGAAGAGAGGTTCCTACTGCCCAGCACTTGTCCAACAAGTGCCTAATGAACTTAAGGACAGACGAAGTGGTAATCGCTGCCCGATCCGCCTCCTGTACAATTCAGTACAGGAAACTCACACAGTAATTCCTGTACCAGCTCCAGAATAAATATCCAGTGAAAATGCCATCTGATGTTGGTTATTTACATGCGAACTTGAGACTTCATCCAAACTGTTCTCAGCCTCTTCGCAAAGTTTTACTGACCTTTTCCACAGGCTCTTGGTGTGATTCCTACTGAGCTCCGCTGCCTCTGTTCAACTCTCATTCCCTTTCCATTATGGTACGAGTGTACCACCTCATATAACTTAACTATATATGTCAAAATACTCATTTGTAGCATGTTCTGCCAAAACTGAAGGTGAGTGAAAGCTGCTGACCTCTTTACTGCATTCTGCCAAAGGACTAGTTGTCTGCCCATTCACTGTGTGTTTCTGACCTCAGAAATTCACAGAGCTCCAGGTTATACATAAACAGGAAAGCATGAGACCTGGCTGTGGTGCCCTGAAATACCACAGTACAGTTTACATGCAACACACTGTTTTAAAGGATAAGTTCCTAAAACAGTGCCTCCTGGAATGGAGATGACGACTATATGTGCCTGTGATTTTCCAGGCTCCATAAACAACCCAGAGCAGTTAATTCTTGATTATTCTTTTAATCCACTTCTTCTGCACACTAATACAAAATCACAGGATTGCTGAGGATGGAAAGCACTTCCAGAAGTCACCTAGTCCGAACATCTACTCAGAGCAGGATCCCCTAGAGCAGGCTGTGCAGGGCCATGTCCAGTCAGGTGCTGAATACCTCCAAGTACAGAAACTTTACAACCTCTTTGGGCAACCTGCTACAATGTCTGACCACTCTTACAGTAGAAAAAGGTTTTCTTATGTTTAAGCAGAATTTCCTTTGGCTTGGTTTATGTTCTTTGCCTCTTGTCCTTTTCCTAGATGATGCTAAGAAGAGTCTGTCTCCTTATTCCTCACTCCTCACCTTCAGGTATTTATACACACGGATGAGATCTCCCCGAGCCTTCTCCTCTCCAGGCTGAAGAGCCCCAGCTTTCTCAGTCTCTCTTAGTATGCCAGATGCTCCAGTTCTGTAATCACCTTCATGGCCCTTGGCAGAACTCCCTCCAGAGTGTCTACACATATGGGGGTGCCTAGAACCAGATGCAGCCCTACAGATCTGTCTCACCAGGGCTGTGCAGAGAGAAAAATCATCTCCTTCAATCTGACCTAATGTAGCCCAGGAGGGTAATGGTCTTTGCTGCAAGGGCTCATTGCTGGATCACATTCAGTTTGTTGGGGTCCTGGTGGACAAAGACCCTTCCTACAGAGCTGCTTATACCAGGGCATGGGATTATTCTTCTGCTCCCTAGGACTGACTTCCATGGGATTCTTCAAAGCAAGTTCCTGAACATAGTGTAGTCCAGGGCTGCTATTTGCTTTGTTCCAAATTAACTCCAGTCTGTTCACCATATGATGCAAAAGCATTCATGAAAGCAGTTTTAAACTGGCCAGTTAGATAAATATATTGATAACTCCAAACCCCAAAAGTTTACAACAACATTGCTTTGAAAAATGTGCCTGTAAGTACCTTAGAATCAGAAAACCCAAGGGAAAGTGCTGGCATTTGAGCCAAGCCACACATGTACATTTTTAGAGCACAACCTAAAATGGTAATACAGTTAACCGCTTCAGAGTTTGCAAAATCATTGTGAGCCTTCCTTTGCCTTTCTGTGTTCTCAACTATTCTACCTCCCCATTAGAAACCCATCTTCTCCCCAGGGAGTTTCAAGTCTGTGATTAAAAATCTTTGTGATCTTACAAAATGAAAATGGAGGAACAAAAGAGAAGAGATTGAATGCTAGAAGGAATAATGAGAGGTCTCATAAGTTAATTATTATTAACTTACATACTATATTAACGAGATACTGATTTTTCTGTTAAACAAAGCAACAATAGAATAATATCCAGGTTAGAACATCAGCATTTCATAGGATTTAGAAAACTTGGAGCGGAATGTAAATCCTGTTTGCTGCAGGATGTTAGGGCTTTGTCTAGTGCATTTTATACCACACATAACTGCCACTTTTAGACACACTCTTCTTCTTGGAGAACTGATGCCAAAATGATGCAATTGAATTATTAGAACCCTATTGTCTCGGAGATTATCCATCCAAAATAACTCTGTCATGATGCAATATTCTAACTGACAAAGAAACAAAATTGCTCACCTCTGCCAGGTTAGTTTTTTTTTTGCTTCTGTGCCCTGTACCTCAGCAACAATTAAGCCATGAGAAAGACCTGGTGCAGTGCATGAAATGGAGACAGCACCATTTCAGAATGGTCCAACAAGGTGCTCTTATGCCTTCGCTCTTGTAGCTGACACCAAAAGTGACATTGGCACAACATATATGACACACTTGATTTTTACCTGCTCTTAAGGACCTGAGCTGCTGCCTGAATTTTATAGAATCACAAAATCATAGAATGGTTTGGGTTAGAAGGGGCTTAAAGCCCATCCAGTTCCAACCTCCCTGCAATAGGCAGGAACACCTCCCACCAGACCATGGTGGCTGCACAAGACCCCACCCAACCTGGCCTTGAACACCTTCAGGGATGGGGCATCCTCCTAACGTCTAATCTAAATCTTCCCCCCTTCCAATATACAGCCATTGCCCCTCATCCTATCACTCCATGCCCTTGTAAAAAGTCCCTCCCCAGCTTTTCTGTAGCCCCTTCGGGTGCTGGAAGGTCACTGTAAGGTCTCCCCTGTTCTTTCTCTTTGAACGAGCCCAACTCTCTCAGCCTGTTCTCATAGCAGAGGTGTCCTAGCCCTCTGATCATCTTTGTAGCCTTCCTCTGGACCCATTCCAACAGTTCCATATCCTTCTTATGCTGCAGATTCCAGAACTGGACACAGTACTCCAGGTAGGATCTAATGAGAAAAGAATTGCGGGAGAGAATCACTTCCCTTGACCTGCTTGCTGGGCGTGATTCTTTTGATGCAGCCCAGGATATAGTTGGCCATGTTATTATGCTTTTTTTGCAATATTGACTGAAATATTAGGTTTTCATTCAGCAGTGATTTTGACATATCATCACTGTGAAGATGGGGCTGTTTGGAAAGCAGCCGTGTTGATGTCTGAAAATTCAGTAATCCTAGTGGTAGGACTCATTAAGTAGCAGGACAAACATCAAGAAGAGTAAGAAGGGAATGAGCACAAGCCATTATTGCCCACCAATGTGAGTTCATTCATACAGTAGGTGAAATTCAAGTACGTCCTGGAAACTGGCATGCTCTCCTTGTCTGTTTCTCAGTCACCATTCGATGGTGAGAGTAACACAAAGCTATTTGTTTTCCGTGACTAGAGAAGGGCTTGATTACCTCACTTTCTGAAACACCAAAAATGACAAAGATGGAGAGTCTGATTTAGAGGGTCTGCACACTCAGGTCCACATGGACTTGTTACAGAAATGCTGCTGGTCCTATCAGAAAATCAGCCCCCTGGGCACCCTGATCCTCATTAGAAATAAAAAAAAATATGCTTTTTAGTGAAAGAAAAATCTCTGCATCTCTCCAGCTCTGAAGCTGGCAAAGTAAGCCTCACTGGATTTAACTTCAAATGCTCATAACTTTGCATAATTGGGAAATGTAGAGTAACATTTTTTATGTATCTTTGCATATGATCAAAAGCATGATTGTCACAAAACCAGAGGAGGCACACAGCATGTCCCAGACCCTTGGTGAAATCTGTTTGCTAAAGCATTCAGCTGCTGTAAGCGACCCCTGCGGACGGATGCCCTTTGTGAGCTCTCTAACTATTCTGAGCCACCTCGAATGAAAAAAGAGTTTAATTAATGACTTTATCCCTGCTACAGACTGTTAAAATAAAATTATCAAAAACATGTAGAGCATGCATAATTTTCCACCAAACTCCACAGACATTTTTAGACTGCTTCTAAATTTAAGCCCCATAGCTGCCTTTCAGTACTTAAAGGAGGCTTACAAGAAAGATGGGGACAGACTTTTTAGTAGAGCCTGTTGCAGTAGGAAAAGGGGTAATGATTTTAAACTAAAATAGGGAGGTTCAGACTAGATGCAATGAAATTTTCTACAAGGAGGGTGGAAACACAAGAACAGGTTGCCCATATCGTTGGTAGATGCCCCATCCCTGGAAACATTCAGGTTGGAGAGGGCTGTGAGCAACCTGATCCAGTTGAAGATCTCCCTGCTCTATGCAGGAAGGCTGGACTAGATCACCTATAAAGGTCTTTTCAAATCCAGAATATTGTATTATTCTATGATTCTTCATAAAACCTGAGTTCACTTAACGCTAGCAATGCAGTAGGGTCTCTGTATAGGCAAAGTCTCACATAGCAACAGCTCAAATGACAGGAAAGACAACTTTGGCTTAACCATTAGTTATTAGCAAACAGGAAACATCACAGAAGATAAAAGTATTTTTTTCTATCAAGTCTGCAATAACAAAATGACTGTCCAATTTCTCACATCCCTTCTCAGTTAGCCTTATCATGCCCATTTAATGTATTTTCCCCTGCCATTCCATTGCATTCTCAGACTCTTCCAGCCTCTGACAGTTTTTTGGGAGCACCCAGACCTTCCCAGTGACCTACCGAGTCTCCTCCTTCAAACCCTCTTACGTTTCCCAGTGAGCTCTGTCTCTTCTTTCATCAGCTGCCTGCAAGTCCTGCCCTAGTCTTACAGTATTGGAAAGAAACGCAATCCAATAACATTAATAAATTATAGCAAGTTCTTCCTCTCCCTGTCATCTCCTGTTCTTCATCTGTAAGTGATCTGCCTGCTGCCAAGGCAATGAGCAACCACCCACCCGGGCCAGGCTGAGGTCTGCCACATCAAGCCCCAGGGCTCACCCCAGGCCAGGCTGCCATCTGAGCAAGTTGGCAAGTGAGCCCAGATGTACTCTCCTCTGTTGCCCCAAACTCCTGCTGGCACCTCTGGTGGCAAAGACCAAGAGCTCCCATTCAAACAACTTCCCGCTTAACCCCTCAAAGCCTAGCACCCTCTGGGGGGACACACGCATCCTCCAAGGGGGATTCCCCAGCAGCCTCCTCTGCCATTAGAACTCAAGGCACCACTGAATTTGCTCTGGAGGCCATGGACAGCCATGCCTCCTTGATAACCCACAAGAAATCATCTACCACTCCCTGCTCCTTCCCTGCTCAGTGTCCAAGCCTCTTCTCATGAAAACATATTAGATTTTTTTGACTCATCCCTCACCCTGTGGTAAAGCTAAGAAAACAGGCAATGACTAGAGAGATAAAAGAATAATTAACTGTCATATGAGAAGAATTTACAAACTATCCTTTCCTCACAGGGCCTCTCCATCTTAAGACATGAGAAAAGTACCAATTAAACCATTCCAACAGACTTCCTGAGCACCAGCAAGGGCTGGATGTGATGGACACTGAAGGGCTCTGCAGACTCCTGACCTACTGTAAGGGCCAAGGTCTTAGTGTCCTTATGGTATAGAGTCACATTTCTTACACTAGAGGAAATCCTTCCCCCTCCCTAGTCTGACAAGATGTAGCTCTGAATTATAACAGATTGGTGGGAGGAGGATTTGGGGAGATCCCAGTACTTGTAAACCTGAGATCGAAGACTAAATCCCTAGCAAAATCCTGATTCTTCAACATGATAGGCAAGGCAGGAACCACAGTGGAGCACACTTGCTCAGTGACCCAATGTACAGGCTTTAATCGGGACACATGAGACACCAAAATGCAATTACAGTTAAAGAAGTGATACAGGACAGCATCTTATTGCCCTGTATTGCCTCTCTTTTCGTAGTGAAACATGCAAACACATTCCAGTTTGCTCAGTTTTTAATTCAGAAGGATGTTTTCTAACCAATGGTGTTGCAAACCACAAGCAGAATAAACAAGCCACGTTATTTTTGCACTTAAAAAAAAACCCCACCACTAACCAAGGATCTTGCGCAATGGTCAAAACTGCCTAGCTGCTCATTTGTCTGCACAGCTGTATACAATTTGTACAGAGCTGTACAGCTATAGGAAAGGAAGGAACAGGGCAAAACCAAGTTGCCACAACCAGTAACATTAAAAAAAATTCTTTTTACCACTCATCATCCCCATAATTAAGGTAGCTTTCTCCCAGTTTTCTGGGTGGACTGAACCACCCTGGAAGAATCTACCCCAACATATTTTCAACTGCTGTTTTTGTTCGCTCAGAGAAGGCCAATTTTTAGTTCATATCGTACAAGTATTCACAACAGGCCTGGATTATCAAAGAACTAGCCTTAATCAAATCAGGAGTTAAAAAACCCCAATGCCCGTGTAATGAACTATTACTGAGCAACATCAAATACATGGGAAGGGATTTTGATCTGCTCCTGGAAGTTCCACAAGCAAACACACAAAGTGAAATAAATATGGTAGAGTATTTATTGCAATTTCTGCACTCAACCCTAAGAGCTTTTGCCAGAACTACAGTTCCTGTGCAGGGAACAGAAACCACAGAGGACTGCCTAGGGCTACTCAGCATACAGATGTGGTCCAAACTTACTGAATGCTGCTGGTTTCAATTAGGGACCAGAGCCGGTGCTTTAACTCCATCTAACAATAAAAGGTCTCTCTGAAAAGGTGTAGCGTATGCACAGTACCTCCCTGTGCAGGAAATAAAAGCCTTATGTAGGAATTTAGTAATCAGCAGATCAGACCATTGGTTCATCCCATCAGATAACTCACCTTTGACCAGTGGCCAACATCTAATGTTTAAAAGGTTGAAGAAATCAACCTTCAAAAGTACTTTTAGCTGTATTACTTTACAGAGAAAAAAAAAGTCCTCATGACCTATGCAAACAGTCAGCTTGTGCCCTGCAGCACAAATTGTGATTATTCTCCTCTTACCACGCATAGTTGCAAGTGTTATTATTAGTCATAAAATCATCCAACCCTTAGAAAAGAAAAAAACCAGTCATGCCACTTGCATCATTGGCTCCTGCAGCACTGAAATTACCCAGCACATACACGGCAGATGCATTTTGCAAATAATGCTTTTTAATTTAATGGGGCTGAAAGAAACCGAGAGACTCATTTAATTTCTAGAGCCACTTTGAATTCTGCTGCAGTACCAGCTTTAACCCTTCTCTCTTCACGGCAAAACCTAAATATATATATAGAGAGATCTTACACAAGCAAATCCTGTAACAAGTAAATCTCTTCTGCCTCAGCGGTTCCTTCCTCTTGGTCCTTATCAGAACTCACAATATCCCAGAGCGCTGAAGCACATGGATCTGATCCTTCTGCTCCAGACAGAGATGCATCTGGGTTCAAGGGAACATTGGCGCTCAGTTGTGCTTTTTACGTTCTCTTCCGTTTTTAAAACTAAGCTGCTCTGGACTACATTGACTTCACCCCAATGGAAGCCCTTCCACTGTGGGCTAAGGTCCAGCCCTTGGCCCTCGCTCTTCTTATGTTTTGATTAGCTGCAGCAAGTGAAGCGGACAGCTTTGTTGCTTAGCCCATTTTTACCATGCAGCCTAGTGAGCAACTCCTGGGTCACTCACCCTCCTAAGCAGCCCACTGTGTGGCAATTTTTGAATGATGTTTGCTTGGATTTTTCAGTGCCAGATAAATGATGTCTGGTTTCATTGAGGTCTTTCCAGACAACTCCAGTAACTCAGAGGGATACAGTTATGCAGATGAAGGATGACTGTATCAAATCTCATACTAGCCTGACTTTAATTAATTCCTTATGGCCTGGTTTTGATCTCAGAAATGTTGTAGTGAATCGCGAGTAACTCCCCTGAGGAGCAGAGCTTTAAGAATAGCATTTGGCCTCTGTGGTGAAGTTCAGACCTTCTTTACGCTCCTGCGAGGGCTGAACAGCAAACGTCCATGAGGGCAGCTCTGGGCAAATCCAGACTTGCAGAGCCCAGCTTTCAAATTCAGGTGTCCCCAAACCAGCAAGTTCATCCATGTCAAGCAGGGCACTTCTTGCATTTGGGAACCTTGCCACAGCATCCTACACTCCCCTCCTGCAGGAACTCTCATGTGATGAGACGGGTTTGCCTAAAGCTAATCCCTAGGGAAACCCAGGCATTTCACCCCAACCTGATAACAGCACAAAAGAAAGAAGGGCAAAGGGTGTCCTGCTGTGGAGAAGCTGGACCTGGGTGCAGCCAAGAGGTGTTATTCCTCCTGGGTTCAGTTCAGTGCTACCATGTACCTGAGGATCTCAGTGGAGGTTGACCTGCTCAAATCAGAGATGTGCTTGGCCCAAAGCCTTCCAGGACTCATAAGCAGCAACTTGCACATTGTTGTCCCTGCAGCACATGGAACTGCCAAATGCTGCTGCAGCACAGATATCTTACCACTCTAGTGTTGTTTTCACACAGATATTCAAGGAGTGTGGGCTGCTTGACTATTACCATGTCCTTGTGCACCACAAATAGCCTGACTGAGATATGGGCCTGCTGAAGGTCTGGAAATTACACGAGGATCTTGCAAGCAACTGATGGCATGTGGTCATTCATATAGGAAATATACTTGTAGAAACATGCTTGCAGACAGTTCCTCACCAGCTCCCCATCCCTAAGGAAGTGCCAGGGTTAGTTCATCCACCTGGGGGATGGCACTAAAGTGCTGCCTCTGACTCTTCCTACCCAGCTGCCCCAGTCCTAGTTTTTTTCATTACTCACTGATCTCGACAGCTCTGTGGTTGTTTCCTTGCATGCTCATCTGTAACCCTAATCTTAGCTCATGCTCTAGCTATTTCTCATTGATCCTTGGTTTCCCTGTGCCTAGGTCCATTTGCAACCCTTTGGGAATCACAGAATCATCAAGTTGGAAAAGACCTCTTGGATCATCGAGTCCAACCATTCCTATCTGCCACTAAACCGTGTCCCTGAGCACCTCGTCTACCTATCTTTTAAATATCTCTATGGATGGTGACTCAAGCATGGCAGCCTTCTTCTCAGTGCCTTATCTATCAACACTGCGAGAAATTCCACTTAAGACCTGTATCACGTATACCTTTTTCCCAAAAGCCACGCAACTCCAGCAATGTCAGACTGAAGCATGTGAAAACAGGTCTCATTCAAACTAACCTGCACTGAAATGTTCTTAATAGGGTTGCATGTGGACACATACGATTTTTGCAGGTCTCATGGTCTTTGGTAACAGCATCCAAGCGTACCCCAGCAATAGGGAAAGGGCTCCATTTTGCTTCACTAGCCAACTCCTCTTTGCACAAGGCACTGAAGAATCCGCTGCAATAAGCTGCATCTTGCTCTGCATGAGGTCAATAGGATTTTTGCCACTGATCTCCAGGAGAAAACTGTTTGGCTTATATTTTCTTCCTGAAGGATACACATAGGTGCCTGGAAATGCATAAATATTACGGTTTATGCTGCCATCCAGTCCAGCTACAGCCCTTTCTGATACCATAGTTTAGTCTCTATCAATATCAAGTCCTTCTTCATTACCCAGTTTCTGGTTCCACCATTGCCAGATCCCCAAGCAAAGCACTCAGGATTGTTACCTGAGTCTCTGCAGACCTTGGTCCAGCAGCATTATGAAACAGGTAGTGATTTGTTGAGGCCAGGTACAAGGGGGAGTACCTCAGAGCTGCTGCTGCTTACTGCCACCAGCAGCCCATAGCTACACAAGGAGGTTTCTTTGCCGCTCGCAAATCAAAGAAGCCCAGATGACCTGATAGAATCAGCACTTCCTCTTGGACTGAGCAGATGGATAAAAACAAACACATGCATACAGTCATGAGGAGGTGTCCTAAAGTGTCATGTGGTACTGCCAACATGACTGTTATCTGTGATTGGAGTTGCTTAACTCCATATGCAGTTGGCCCGGGAGCCAGATCCATCCAAGACAAGTTGAGTGGGAGCAGTGGCAGAACAGAACTGGCAACTGGATAAGAGCAGGTGACAGTGGTCTTGTGGGAACAAGGTCTATCATTCACTTGTACTTCTCTCTGTGTCATTAGGAGACCTAGGTAAGGACCCAGAGACCAGCTACAATTCACTCTGAGCCAGAGGGCAGATGGGGTCTGGATTCAACTGCCTAATTTCCCCTATTTCCACCCATCTTCAGCCAGTGTCATCCATTTCACTTTCAGTTCCTTTGGTCTTGACCTCCCCACTGCAGCACCTCCAGCAGCAAAATGAAAGGCAGAGGCATTTTGACATTGTGCATTTTGACAGATTCACAAGCTCCCCTCCTTTTTATCCTCAATTCCTCAAGCGAAGTTTCTCAGGTGAGACAGAGTAGGTCCATGAGCTAAACCTGGAAGAAGTCAGAAAGGTCACCTATGGCACTCTGCTCTTGAAAGCTAGTACAGTCTTCCCCGGTGAGTGGAGAGGTAGCAAACAATAACTGACCCCAACGCCCTGTACAAATCATCACATCAAAGCCCTTCTGCCAAAGAGCTACCAAGTCAGGCGCTGATGTGCTGTGCCAGTATGAGAAATCTGGCAAACACTGCAGAGCATGGAGGCTGTCAAGGAGAACCTCTGTGAGAGTTCCCTTCAGATGTGGGCAAGACAGACCTGGCCCTCTCATGTGCGTCAGGGATGCAGAAGGCCACAAGCCACTTGTGAAGTTTTCTATAAAAAAATGGGGAGATCCGAAATTCCAAGATCTGCCTTGGTGCTGTTAGTGTGCTGCTGTGCCCTGTTAACCTCTAAGAAGGCTCTGCAGTGACCAAACAACTAATAATATCTCTTATCTTGGCTAATGGGAGCACAAACAAGACTCTCAGAAATTAAGAATTACTTATTAGAATTCAAAACTTCTTTCTTTCAGGAACAATGTTCTTTTCATCTTAGTGAGCTACAAGTGACAACTCTTTGCTCTGCCTGCTGAGATATA
Organism: Clamator glandarius; assembly: GCA_033459285.1. Taxonomy (NCBI): domain Eukaryota; kingdom Metazoa; phylum Chordata; class Aves; order Cuculiformes; family Cuculidae; genus Clamator; species Clamator glandarius. The sequence goes on along the minus strand of JAUNZM010000304.1, from coordinate 1,681,173 downwards.
ATAGTTTCTTTGTGTTTTCTTTATGAAGGAGCCCAACACCTTCAGATACTTGCATACCTGCCAGTATTTAAATACTAAAGGAACATCTGGGGAGAGAAACAGGAAGGTCTTGCAGCTTTGATTAAGCAACATGAGATTAAGAAAGCTATCATAAAACTACTGAGGAACAGGATGATAAAAAGGAACATGGGTACACTCCCTGATTAACAACAGGCTCTAAATACACACATCTCCAGGTACAGTTTTGGTCTGCAGAAGCATACACATGGTGCAGAAAGACCCAAGGTAGGAAAAGCAAGGAACGCTGTAGGCGGAGGAGAGGAAAACCTGTGTGAAAGTCCTTGAGTGAGCTGCACTGAGTAGCTGAGAGGGGCACAAAGAAAACAACAAATGACTATATTGCCAGTAGTTGCCTATGTTCTGCCGTGCTCTCCTCAGGGGCACAGAGGCTCCTGCCTTCTTCCAGCCCTGCTGCTTCAGCCAAGTCAGCTCACTGCAGCCAAAGCACAAGTGGTGCAAATAGGCACATGCACTGGAAGCCACGTACATAGTGGGAAAGGGCTGGGCTAGAAAGAGGGGCCCATGCAGAGGAGGAGGAGGAGGAGAGGGGACTGGTGCACAACATCCGAGGGTACTGACTGCTGGCCTACGTTCGAATGCACTGGCAGAGCAGTTACCCCCTATGTGGTGCAGGGACCAAATTGGTGAGGAGCCAGAATGGGATAGTGTCAGAATTTGAAATGGAAATGCAAGGTTGCAACCCTAGAAAGGAAACTTACAAGTGTCACAGCCATGTCATGTCTTATTTATTCCAGGATCTGACCTATAACATTTGCTGTCCACGTTATAGGACCCCAGAATGAAAAAACACTGTAATAGATAGTAAGCTGTGCAGTCCCGGGAGCTTGGCAAGAGAAGGCAAGGCTTTCAATGTCATGAAAACATGCAGGAGATCACTATGAAAGAGCACTAAGTAGGCAATTTCAGCAACATGCAGATACTTGCATGCTGGGGTGGACTGGCATGTACGAAGAGGAGTGAATACACTGGAAACACATCTACACACCCAGAGAGAAGAATACAGCTGTGAGATGAGGCAGGTAGACAGCCTCAGAGATTAAGGAATGGAGCCTTTCAGCAGGAGGAGAGATATTGTGCAGCGTGAAGCAGAGCATTGCAGGACTTTGGGTGTGCCTGTTAGCACCTAATAGACAAATAAGACTTACTGAAGTCTCTTGCCTGTGGTGCATTCCCTGCATGAGTATCCTTGCAGGGAGGATCCTCAGCTCCCACCATGCATGAAGGAAGACAAGAGGGTTTCTATGTCACCATCGAACCAAGACTGAACAGAAAGTTCATTTAGCAGTGTCTCAAACCACTTGCTTCCCTGGGTGATTGCAAGTGCAGAATGCAGCCTGTGTCACTCGGTGTTTTAACATAGCATCCGAGTCTGCGGTCTCACAAATCCCAAGCTGAATCTTAACATTAATAAGTAGGGTGTAATGAAGTATCCCACACTCCGGCTCTACGGAAAGGAAACCACTACCGCCTGCCAGGCTTTTATGCAGAATAGTAAAGCTGGCATGGAAGACATGCCTCTGGTCTATAAAGCGATGCACTAAGCATTGTCAGCAGTTCATTTAAGAATAGGAGCATACTGCTTAGCTGCTATAATCCTCACCCCCACTTTACACTCTGGCCTTCTCAGGCTCAGAGGGAGGAGCAGAGAGATGCAACTAGGTGTTCATTACAGACCAGCTCCACGCAGGCCACCTTGGGTCAACGAAGCATACGTAAAATTGCCCTAGCACTAGCCCAGCTGTCTGCCATGCAATGGAGCTCAACGCCAAATTCCCTGTCCACCTGAAACAACACAAAGTAAAGTGCAGATGCTGCAACTCTTTAACTGGGATATAATTGCCCTTAACCCAGAGCAAATAGGTTTGGTTAGGTGTACGCAGCAAACATGAGGAGCACAGGTACCTTTGAAGCACAGGACATTAAAGTGCTATCATAAGACTATCTTAGCACACAATGCAAATGTGGGTTAGACCCTTCTTTTTTTGGGAGGAGATTTAATTTCTATTTTCTGGACTCTGGGCTGATCTGGTAGTAGTTGAGGCACACAGAGTCCCTCTATCTGTGGAAAAGACTACACATGGAAACGCTGTGAACCTAAGATACACACACCTGCAACCAGTAAAGTTACAGCCATTTCCTTACAAAGTTACAGATCCAGAAAGTACTATCACATATATTTTTAATAGTAATAATTTTAAAAATTGGGATTATTTACAAAGGAACGTAAAGAAATGCACACAGGGTTTAGTACAGTTTCAGTTAAGCCGTATAGTGACATGACAAATGTCAAGTACCGTAGGTAGTAAAATTCGAAAATATGAAAGAAGAACCATAGCTTCAGTGTCTGCAAGTGCACAAATGCATCTACTAGAGTGATGAGAAAAAGCATCCATAAAACATATGACTGCCTCATCCTTGGAGCAAAGTAGCTCCATTGGAACTGCTGAGGTGGCAAGGGCTGGACAAGGGCTGTCCTGAGAATTTGCTACCAGCACAAAAGGTGGCTCAAATCATTTCCTCCCTCTCTATCACTACTTTCTCTCTTATTCTTCTTTTTTTTTTTTCTTTTACTTGAACATGCCTGCTCTGGGAGACCCCCTGAGCACTGTCCAGATTCAGGAGCAGCCCACTATGATTCTATCATTCATCCAAGCTGTCTTCACTCCAGGGGCCTCTGTCAAGCAATTTATGAAGCCTCACTCTCCTGAAAAAAACTTTCCAGTAACTAAAAGATTTGCACCATATCACTCAGCAATAGAGAAATACACCCAGATCTAACACCACAGGATATGAAGGTCTTGTTCAGTCTGGTAATGAACCACACCGCAGAAACAGTGGCATGTCACCCCACTTGAACCACTCCAATTTCAGGGTCTGAGACAAGAATTATAAGCTGTCTTCAGACCTGCAGAGCCCAAAAAAGGCACCTCTGTGGATTTTAGCATCTTGACTTTGAGAAGAGACATCAACAGACCTTGCAAACGCCCAGCTTTGCAGAGGGGAGGCAGCAGAATATTGCAATGGTGAATTATAAACAGGCTGGTTGCAGAAGCAGATTTAGCACAGGGACATTGGAGGGCAGTCTCGAAATAATACTCCATCCCTCCTTTCTTTGCCAAAGTAGTGGCCATGCATGCTGTTCCAGCTTCAGGGGAGCACCAATCCCTTCCCAATGCCTTCTCTAAGGCAGTGGGGGAGCCTCTATGCTGCATGGCACTTAAAGCACTTACTGTCAAGTAGCATCTTCCCAGCAACTCTGAAAGCCCTCAGGCAGGCATGCTGACAACCTGCCTGTCATGGACAGAAGAGCTCAGCGCTGCATCTGGAAGACAGACTTCCTGGATAGCTTCAGACAGCAAAAGCCGTTTCAAGTGGAAGTCTGGTTAGAGATTAGTATTTTTTCCAGCAGTCAATGCAAGAGCATAGTTCAGTGAGGGGAAGAGAACATGGAAGAAAAATTCCCCTCCTCTTCAGTAAATGATGATTATTAACAGCAAGGAGGTTCCTCTCATTGTTACCAGCAAGGGCAGGAAAAAAACACTTTTCCATCACAGAACATCATTCAGCTGGGAAAAGACAAGTCCATCCTTTCAGGCTTGCGAGTTGAAGTTGCACACCTAGCTTAAACTCCCAGCCTCAGCCCCCAGCAGTGCCAGGGTCACTCCAGGACCAGCCCTCAGGCATTCCTTGCACCAGCACAGCCAGGTGCTGCCAGGACTGTAGGATGCCAGCATCAGAAGGAAATCTCGTACTAGAGGACTTGCCAGATTTGTGTGAAGAGGAAAGAGCAGGACATAGCTGCTGTTTCCACCAGCTTCCCAACAAGTCTGCAGCTGATAGTGTTTTCTTTACCTCAATGGTTTTCAGGCAAATGAATAATTCCAAGCAAAAACAGTAGCCCTGAGCTGGTCTTAAACAGAGCTCAATTCCTCTTGCAGCTGAAGGAGGGATATTTCCCCAATACATTTTATATTTTGCCTTTCTTTACCCATGATAAAAACAACCTTGATGTCTGTCACATAGACACTACTCCTTCCACCTCCGGCAGAGAAAAGGAAAGGGAAACTGGGACCTCACTTGAAAGTTTTGTCTCCTTTACTTCACTGGCATGAAAACTGCAAAACAGTGCTCATGTGAGGGAGGCACATGTGCCTGTATCTGTGATGGGAGCAAGGACAGACCCTGCCAGTACTGCACCTCATCCAGTTTCTGAAGCTCTCTCCTAACCATACACCTAACATAACAGAGATGTGGCAGAAGGCTAGCACGCGTTCTCTGTAGACACCTCCACATATAACTGGAGAGGCCACTTTGCAAATTAACTGACTCAATGCATAAGGCACTGTTAGTGCAGCCATCTCAGCTGCTCTCATTTCGCTGCTGTTTGTAGGAAAAGGGGAACTTCACCTCTTTTTCTGAGAAAATACTTGTTAGGCAAACCATGAACATGCCTTCCCAGTTTTCTTCTTCTTCCTGCAGTTTGCCCCGCTCTCCCCATGAGCAATACGCACCAACCCTTGCTGAAAACAAACCCAGAAATCTTAATGCAAACCTTATTTATGTTTATTCTGAGCTTCATTAGACTGACAGAGTCACTTGCTTTGCTTTATCACATCCATGGTGTCCCTTGGACTGCCTCCTCCTGAGCTGTCATGACCACTAACATGCACAGCTCTGTAAATCCTCCCTGCTATGGCCATGGTTTGCTGTTGTGCTGCCCTTGCACATACTGCAGCCAGGTATTTCCAAAGACCATGGATAAAAGGCAGAATAAGGTTTAGGGATCAGGTCCCATCCCCTGTCCCCGTTTTTCCCTCCCCTGCATCTTTCCACCCATTTCTTGCCCTGGGCTGTGCAATTCAGGCAAACACAATGAATAGGACAGGTCAGAGGTGAGGCTTATATTCTGGGGGCCTATACAAGTTCTTGCCACTCTTGTTACACACACTAGCAAAGCTGGTTCTCGAAAGACAGGGTAGCGGCTTGCCTGGGGCAGCCAAACCAGCAGGACTGTATCAACAGAGCCGGCTGGGTCCAGCAGAATAATCAATAGTGGAACAACGTGCTTTCCCCATGTACTGGAGTAATTTGGAACCCAAATGATGCTTCTCCATTCAGGGACATAAAGTATTTCAGAAGGATAAATAACAATTATCATCAACATCTTTGATGCAGAGCCCAACTAGGGCATGGGCTGCTGAAGCGGCTCATTCTGAAGCCTTGGCCACTCCACAGCAGAGACAGGGATGGCAGGCATCCTTGTTCCTCCAGATCAGTGCTTAACACCCGCACCACAGCCTCTCCCAGAGCCTGCCTTGCTAGGAGACCACTCTTTAATAGAAAAAGAACAAGTGCTCATTTAGAGTGGGCAGCTACTGGGGGCAGTGAAATCTCCAGCAACTTGTTCTGGTGTGGAAGTGGGAACAGCAAATATACACTGGTTTTCTTATGGCAGCCAAACCTCACATTTGCCCAGAAATCCTCCCCCTAAGCAGAGAGACGCCTGTGGCTCTGAAAACATCCAGGAGCAAGAATTGGCCTCCCTGACTGTTTGTGTGATATTTGAGGGGAGACTGAGAAGGAAACAGAGCTCTGAGAATCAGGACTTTCTACCACGTCCTAAAATCATCCTGGCAATGCCCTACTCTCTCCACAGTTTCAGCATCCCCCTAAGCATTCCCCAGCAGGGCATCCCCACCCCTCACAATGAGATCCTTGGAAAGCTGTCAGACACACTGGGTGCTCTGGTTGGAGAGATTTAAGGCATTTTTCCTCTCCCCCTTGCCAGGCTCAGCTGGGTCAGACACAGCATTTGGCAAGAGAAAGCTTCCTGCTAATTTTAGCCTCTGGCTCTCCACCCAGGCAGCAGCAGTTCAACTGCTATGGAAAGCTGGGCAGCACTGAGGTGAGGGCTGGGAGATGCTGCCTTCAAACGCCCCATGCAGCCACGTGCTGCCAGCTAAATATAAACTGGTGGTGGGCAGGGGAGAGCCACGCTGGCTCACGCTGAAGCAAAGCCATCACCCAGAAACAGAGCAAGGACAAATTGCCACTCCTGAGGGGAGCACTCACAGGACTCTCTTTCTGCCCAGAGTTACAATCGAGGCTGAAAACTTGCAATAGGATCCCGTGTGTTTTATATATTTTTGGACTGATCTGGAGCTGGTGCACCTTAAAGACTCCAGCACGCCATGCTGAGCAAGCACTACTTTGCAAACACAGCTTGTACAAGAGCCTCGTCCAGCTCCTTCCCACAATGGTCCCTTCTCTGCCACGCTGCCTACTACAAAGTGGTTACTACAAGGCAAGATGTCCTCGCTGCTGAAGCTGATAGCTGTAACACTGGGGTCTTTGCTGTGGGAGTCAGTATTTGGGGTGGGAATTGAGCGGGGTGAGTTTTCACCCATGCCTAGATGGAAACTTGCACTGGTTTCAGCAAACAATGCCTGGCCCACTGTGTAAGAGAAAAATGTCAAAAGAGCATGGAAAGAAAGACAGAAAGGGAGTCCTGAGGATTTTGAAAGGAGACGAGGTAGAATGAAACACAAAAAAATCCAGAGAATTTCTCGATTAAATGCTACCCAGCGACAGACCATAGGACTATGCACAAAACAAGCATCTTTTCTTTGATTTTCACTGTACCTAGATAAAGGGGACTTACATCCTTCGGAAATAAAAGAGGGGCATGTGAAAAACTCCTGTTTATGTTAGCTTATTCTTTTTCCACAATGCTCAGCATTTACTAGACACCCAGGACAAAACAGGTAACCACATTCAGGAAATCAAGCAGAGCAGCTGCAGCACTGAGCACAATGCTCTACACAGGGAAACCAGATGTCTTGGCAGACATTGACTACAGTAAAAAGCTACCGTGGTCCTAATTTTCAAGACAGCAAAAACATCCTTAACCACCTCCATAGAGCTGCTTATGGTTCTCAGCAGCTGCTGCAATTATTATCCCTGCGTTTTCCTCCATCTCTTTTAAAATTGAGTCAGTGGTTTACTCTGTGCCCTCCAACTCCTTTCTATATCTCCTCTCTTTTTGATCTTTGCATCTGAGACTGTTGATTCCAGCTTATTGGCTCCACTGAAATCCCAAGTATTTGCTTCTAATGTAGCCCTCAGTTCCTTCCCCTTTATAACTTTTTAGTGGTCACTGGCATTTTCTGATCAGTTTTCTCCAACACTCACCTCACTATGCCCCAGTTTTGGCTACTTCTTACTTTGCTAAATAATCCCTGTTGTCTGTATTCCCAAATGCTGCCTCTCCTCTCCTGCTTGACTTGTCTTTCACTTTTTTTTCTTCAGCTACTTCTGCATGAGCTGCAAGGCTTGCTAAAATATTTCTTTCCCTTCCTTGACGTGCCTTTGTCAGATATGAAATTCAAGCAGTTATATAAAAAGGTGAAAATAGAATTTACAAGACCTGAATTTAGGAAAAAAAAACCACCAGAGATGCCATTTGGGAAGCATAGGAGCTTGGGACAAAGCATTCAACAGAGAGTACTAGAAGACCCAGAGTTAATTGGCAAAGCAATTACAATTTGCAAAGCAAAGAAAATCAGCCTCATGGCTGAAGCTGATGGAATGCAGACAGTGATCAGACAGTACAGACACACCGAAATACTACTAGCCAGACTGAGGCAGGGGGACAGTAGGAGTTCAAACAAGGAGTGCATCCTCCCCTGCCTCATCAGCACACACAAAAGACCTTCTACCTCACTGCGACAAGCCTTGTGAGTCAGTAAGAAGTACCTAGAAAAGCCTTGCCCAGCCAGCAAGGAACAGCAGCTTGTTCGAAGGAATCCAAAGTGCAGAGCACAACTATGGAGCAGCAACAGTATTAGCATCATCAGGACTTCTTTAGAAAAACAGTAGAGATGATGATGAAAGGGGAAAGGACCATGAAAGGCAGAGGCATTTATTAGCTGCACACTAGGTGCAGCACCATGCCAGCAACAAAGAAATTGCCAGTGGATGAAAAGGCAGTGGCAGGAATAGCAAATTCAATTCAAGCTGAGTGCTGGTGATCTTAGCTCCGCTACCGGAGCAGATGAACAACACGGACAAGTAAATACACATGTTGGACTACATGACATTTAAGGGTCCCTTCCAACCAAAACTCTTCTATGATTGGCTGTAGCCAGTCACTGGGGGGGGGGGGGGGGGAGGAAAACACCCATTACCAAGGTTAATGTCTGTCAACTGCTGGTCTCACAATGTGCATCCAATTCCCTGAAGAGGCAGGAGACCAAAACAGGAGAGACAAAATTAGAATCCAGCTATCCAAGGATAAATAAGCTCAATATAGCACAACCCAGAGCAGTACAACTGTCCTTCAACTCACAAACCTTACAAAGCTCTTCCTTCTCTGAGGAGGTGGCTGCAAAAGAACTGGACTAGGAATGGCCCAAGGAATTACTGACACAGCTGGAGCAGCCCAGGCGTCTGGAAGAAAGAGGTGATGAAGCAAACCTTGCCATGCTTCTCTTCCCACAAATCTGATTGCTTAGGCCCTGAAGTCTTAAACTTCTTTATAAAGAGGGTTTTGCCCCTGCCTGCAGGAGGAGAGAACAACGGCCAATTGCAAACCACTTCTTCTTCTTCTTAAGGCGGTCACAGCTGTTGGTCTGGCCAGCATGTGGTGACAAACCAAGCATCAAGTTGGCAAAACCTTTTTCCACAGACCATCCTTCAGGCTGTGTTTGGCACTGAAGCTCTTTCTAGGCCCCATTTGAATTTAGATTCATGCAGATGTTTACGTGGGGCAGGGGGACAGTCCTAGAGGATCATCACCTGAGGCTTGGGAAAAGCTAGACTTGCTGGGCTTAAGCAAAACAGTCTACATAACCTATGTGGCAAAAAAAACCCCAAACCCATAAATTGAAAGTTGAAACAGTTGGCAACAGTAGCACAGAGGCTGCTGTCAGGTGCCTGTCTCAAAATCATCAGAAAGGGACACAATTCCTGGAATAGGGAATTATATCAGACATATTATAAATGCTTGAAAAAACATCCTTCAGAGCTAAAGGATCCTACAGGCACAGGGCTTGAGTTTCAGCTGAGAAACTGAAAAAGAAATTATGCAGGCTTAGTGTTTCAAGAATAAGCAGTAATTCAGTGATCCACAGCTGACATGTTGTTTGGTTTTGCTCTAAGAGGCCTGTTTTTTACAAACTGAATATAAGCCTAAGAGAGCAAGTGCACTTGCAGATACTTACTAGCACAGGCCACAAAAACGTAGAATTGAGCGCAGCAGCACGTTATACCATTCCCTGTCTCATAGGATGGTTATGATGAGAAGAGACCTTTAAGGATTACCTAGTCCAACTCTTCTGTTGTGGGCAGGAACATCTCTTACCACATCAGGTTGCTCATAGCCCCATCCAATGTAGCCTTGAATGCTTCCAGTGATGGAGCATCCACAACATCTCTAGGAAGCCTGTTTGACTGTCTCATCACCCTCATGATCAAAGGCAGTTCCTTCAACCTGCCTTCACGTACCAAAGCCCCTAACCATCCCAAAGGCCCTGGGAAGGGTGTACACCACACATATCTGTGTCCTTTCTGGACTAGCAAGACCAGGACAAGTCAAAGGAGTCCAGATGTAGCGTACCAAAGTACCAAAAAAGGGAAGAGGAAAGTATTTTTACAGTTCTTTTTCTTGTTTTACTGTTGAGGTTTTTTAATTGTTTATTGACAGTCTTGAAAAGAACTCCTAATGAAGCATCTAGAAGCAGCCTTAATGGTGAGGGCCAGCACTTCTCCCTGGAAGAACTGCAATCTCCTGCTTCTCCACAGAAACAGCCATCCCTCTAACTTCTTCGCTTGATCTGTTGCTATTCTTCAGGCACTGCCACAGAGGATCTAGCTTCATTTCCAACCATCTACTGGGCAACCTCCTCATGTTCAGACTGAAGAAATCCCACCTCCATGCCCCAGGGACCTTGGTGGCCCTCCAAGGGTCTCCTCCTGATGTCCTGGTGCAGGAGCCTGGCAGAAGCCAGGTTGTCTTGTCTGCTTTTCTTGGAGCTCAGAGAAGAAGAGATGGCACCTCTTCAGGAAGGAGTCGGGGAGGAAGGGAAAGAAGGGTTCACACAACGAGTGGCAAACAACAAAATTATTGTTGGCACTGGGAGGTAGAATGGGCGAGCCCATAGGATGGCCAGGCATAGAAGATGGGCTTCTCAGCTAATGCCAGGCATAGTCTGGACCGATGGTAGGGCACTGGCTGGGTGCTCCTGCTATATCACTGCCATGGAAGGGAGCTATGTCATGGTGCAGCCGTGCCAGGTGAGCCACACTAGAAGTGGATCCACTTCCATCAGCAATTTTTGATCTTCGAGTGGATCTACCTCCACAGGTCCCACATCACCAACCACACCAGTGACGGCCACCACTACCATGCAGCTAATGGTCCTCCCTCCCGACACTGCTTCCTCTTCCTCCACATCTCCTGCAACTGCCTATCTGACCTCCAGCACAAAAGGTGAGCAGCCACTAGCCTTGCTGCTATGGGATATCTTTCTTCCAATCACCCTTGGAACCTACGAGCCTCAAAACTCAGCAAACTCTGAGCCAGTGGCAGCGTTCCTTAATTTATAGGGCTTGGATCAGAAGGCAATGAGGTCCCTCGTTACATCAGAAGGCCACTGTGATAGCAATGCATACGGCCAACGATAGCTGTTTTGGGAGTTTGGGAACCTGTGGCCTGCAAGGTGCGCTGCTGTGGGAGAAGGAGGATGATCAGGCACACTGAGAGCCCCTTTCCTGGGGACAGCCCCCCTGTGCTGTTCTGTTCTGCCCCTATGGCACAGGGACTGCCCTCCACCTCCCCTCAGCTCCAGCCCCCTCCTCATGCCATGCCTGGGGTCTCTTGGACCAGATGGTGACCACAGTGTTGACCCAGCTCCCTGCAAGTGACTCAGCTCCCCTTGCTCAACAGCAGCTGTGATGGGGTGAAGCATCAAGACACTCCACTGGTGGCAAAGGGAGGCACAGCTGACCTCCACAAGGTCTCCCAGCAAGCCATAAAGGAGCTGTTTATTGCCAAGTGTTACATGAGACCTTCTTCACATTCCCCTGGTCCTTCCCCTGGAGTGTGGAGAGGTGTCATCTCCTCTGCATGGATTGCTAAGGGAGAGGGGAGGATAGGGCCCACCATCCCTCAAGCCACTATGCTGGCACAGCGTGAGGAGTCTGACAGTGGCCACTGAGGGGGGTCTATGGGACCTGGAGGTCCAATTTTCATGCTTGCTCTATTCCATAGTTTTAAGGACAAACCTTCTCAATGCCTTTTTGTTTTCCCTAATAAGAAAAGGTCAACATATGATCCAGGAACGACTTTAATAATGTGTTCATAGAATCACAGAATAGTTTGGGTTGGAAGGGACCTAAAAGCCCATCCAGTTCCAACCCCCCTGCCATGGGACACCTCCCACTAGCTCAGGCTGCCCAAGGCCCCATCCAGCCTGGCCTTGAACACCTCCAGGGATGGGGCAGCCACAGCTTCCCTGGGCAGCCTGTGCCAGTGCCTCACCACCCTCATCAGGAAGAAATTCTTCCTTATGTCTAGTCAATATCTGCCCCCCTCCAGTTTAAAGACATTGGCCCTAGTCCTATCACCACAAGCCTCTGTAAAAAGTCCCTCCACACCTCTCCTGTCTCTCTCCAGCTTTCCTGTAGCCCCTTCACGTACTGGAAGGTCACTATAAGGTCTCCTCAGAGCCTTCTCTTCTCCAGGCTGAACAAGCCCAACTCTCTCAGCCTGTCCTCGTATGGGAGGTGCTCCAGCCCTCTGATCATCTTTGTAGCCCTGCTCTGGACCTGTTCCAACACTTTATTCATTCTCAACACATTCATGGGTCTTATTTTGAATTTCCAAGCAGATACAACTACTCCCTCTCATTGGTATAAGAGTATAGATTATGTGTCACAATTGCTGTTCACAAAATTCCCTCTGAAATAGGCACGCATTCATGGTTTCAGGACATAGCAATTGCAAAATGCTGCTTCTTATATTTACTCATTATGTTAGGCAGGTCACTTATTTTCAAGGTACACCTCTGGAAATTATATTTCAGTCAAGTTTGATAGGAAAACTTGGTTTTGGCAAACTGTTGCTTTATTTTGCATTTTTGACTGAAAACAAATAAACCCCTCCCAACTGACCTGCTTAAAACAAAACATGGACTGTGGCAGCTCATGCTCAGTGAGCTGCCTCAGCAGGTAATTGAGGCTATTACTACAGAGCGGTCTGGACAGGATATTCTCAGCCTATTATACTTTTTATTCTGCAGTTTAGAAAGGGTTAATAGCACCCAGACATGACTACTGCAATTTTACAGAAAATAACATTACAAAATACAAATAAAACTAATTTAGGAAGTGAAGTATTTACCAGAAGGGCTGGAGATATCTTAACTAGGCTGAAATGAACAGCAGCACTGAGGAAGCTGTTGGAGTTGCCAACACCAAATATGCGGGCCAAGTCAAACAGCCCACGCTAATGACATGGAAATAAGTGGCCTCTTGAAGGAAGGCAGAAACATATTTATTTTGAATGGCAGGAAAAAATACACATATCATTAATGTAGATTATTCCCGCTTCGAGAAAGCTCTGCTAGGCAGTTCTGCAGCCTAACAGGCAATGATGCAGATCAAGTATTTTTCCTGGTAAACGAGATATAACAGTATCTGACAATGAACTACTGTTTAGTTTGTGTGAATTGACACAATTTCAGTGAAACACCGGCTTCCATATAAGCCTGCTAGTTCCCGATGCTCACAGTCCAAAGGGCTACCAGAAAAAAAGGTAAAACGTGCCTGGTACGGAAAGCCCCATTGTCAACTCTGATGTGTATTTAGGGGTTTTACATTACAGAGTAGTTGGCTGTCAATTGCTTACATTTGGCTCAACTGGAAAAAAAACTTGAGAACATTTAGACTGAAATTAACATCAAGGTCACTGAGATGGAAACCAGGAAGGAAGAAAACCTTGTATCTTTGTTGGAGAATAGTGACAGAGAAAAGCAAGAATAGCACAAGGGGCACAAGAGGCAATACTTCTGCCACATAAGGTTATCGGGTAGACCTACAAGGTAAAGTAATAGATGACAGCTTTTCCTACTTCTAAGAAAAAGGGGGGGATAAGAAGCCACAGTGACCTCTTTTCCACTCAAAATATCTCAAATGGGAAATGGTCACAAAACTCATTAAGAACTAAGCCTTGTGAAATAATAAAAATGAGAATTAGTGACCTTTTGAGAGGGGTCCTCACAGGTCCATCCAACAATCTTCAGATTGTCTGAAATGATCCAATATCTCAAAGACTAATTGAATCAAATTATTCTGTGTAGTTGATTTAAATTCTTTATTAGGCCAACGTGAATTATTGTTCAGAGTTGTTTTGGAGAAGGCTGATTGACTTAGCAGCAACACTGCCTTAGACCATCCAAGCATCTCAGAGTGTAGGGGACTTCCTCCAGACGAGGAATATCAAAGCCTTTGTACTTTGGAATGGGAAAATCTTCTAAGGAAAACAGAAGTTCAGAGGAGCTCTGGTCATGATCCCAATGTATTTTGGCTTGGCTGATTACACACACAGACCATGGATTTCTAACATCATGAAAAGTATAAGTATCTAAGACCAGGTTCGCATCCGTTACCACACAGAAATTTATTTGGATCTTTTTAAATCTCACACCACACCTAAATAAGACAACTTATTTCCTTTTCTGGAAATACCTTCTTGGCTATTACTGCAAGCCTCAAAAAAGCAACAGAATTGGGAAGTGAGTGGAAAAGGGAACATTGATGCACAGCACAAAACAAATAGGAAAAGGAAATTGAAAGTAAAACGAAGTATATAACCCCATCAGTTCCTGAGACTGTTGTTGTAAGTGCTGGAGAAAGCTCATCATCACTCTGTTCCCTACTGCCACGACCTACAAGGCAACCTCTGTCTTCAGGAAAACATCTTGCCTTTTACTGTATTGTAGACTTCAGTAATTTCAAACCACAAGATGAAAGATGATGTCCATCATCTTTCCCAGTGCCACTCTTCTTCCACATCTGCCTGACACCACAGGGGAGAGAAGGCAGAGCCTTCTCATTACTATACCACATGCAGAAACACATCTGCAGAAGACAACAGCATTCCTCTGCCAGCCTCACAGGGCAGAGGAGATGCACAGAAGGGCACTGCTCCATGAGATCTGAGTCATCCCAATCCAGTTTGACTCAAAACAGGAGGGTGTGGTGCAGGAACACACGCTGTGTTGGCATGCCATTACACAAATCTGTCACAGGCAACATGTTCATAAATGGATGGTGCAAGGGTTTATTATAATGATAGTATGTAATCTTTGTAAATGATATGGAAACCTTCTGGGGCCAAGTTCCAAGAAATCAAATACTCACAACTCTCATTCAGTGTACAGAGACCCAGGCATTCGGTGCTTGTCCACAAAAAGGTTATTTAAGAGTCAAATCCTTACCTGACTTCATGCCAAGAGGTGAAAAAAGCCAGGTTCACAAATTACCTGCAGTACCTGCTCCTGCCCCAGCAGCAGTGAAAGGATACACTGGCCCTGGACACGTCTGGTGTAGCTAGCATAGGTCCAGGCAACCCCTGGCTGCTGTCTCACAACCAAGTAGCACCAAGTCATTGATACTGGTCTGCGCTGTCAATATAGGCCTGGGGATCTTGACTCATTTTATATATGCCAGTGCAGACCAAGATGTGATCAGTACATCTGATCATTCCTCCAGGGAAACTGAACTGACCACCTGGAAGTGAAAAATCTGTCCCATCTGCAGTGCCCATCCTTCTCTGCACAGGGATAGTGGCCTACAATGTGCTTTGCGAGTGGTGTTGCTTGGCAAAGGTCCCTGTAAATGAAGGTCTCACTGATACCTTCAAAAGCAGTGAAAAAACATATGCAAACTTCATGGTACAGATGCTCTCCTGCTCCCAACACCTCTCTTCTGTCATGCTGAGATGCTTTAGAAGCGACACCTAGTTTAACTTTCCTCTGGGATAACAGTTTCCACACAGAGGAAAGAGATACTTCAGCCACCATCAGAGCACCACATGGTCCAGTCTCTCCCCGTTGGTGCTCAGTAACCTTCAGTGCAATTAGCTATGCAAAAGAGCGATACTGTGCATGTACAGGCAACTAACCTTGCGTGGGAGCAATTGCTAAAGTCAGCCTGCGTGCATGTGAATGAACCTGCATCTGCAGGTGTGCTCACCCTTGTGCATAGGTGCCTCTTGAGGGTGCCTGGGCAGGGAGCCTAGAGAAGGAAGTTGGTGTGTTACATTAAATGAGTAACTTCAGGTTTCTGCCAACTACTTTTCTCACACAAACTCAGGCATCTGCCCATTCACACCAACACCGGGGCCAGTTTTTAAGCAATCTGCGCTGCTCTGTAGTAGCCTCGATGCCTGAAGTTCAGAGAGCTCACCATGGTAGGGGGGTTAAGAAACCGTTTTTCTGGAGAAGGAAAGGGACACAGAAGATTTACATACTGGAGAGGTGGAAGTCTTGCCATAAGGACTTTTTTATTCACCCATCTCCATTATTTCTTATGAACCCCACACACTTCCCACTTCAGAGAGTGGGACTGCATGCTAAGTCAGAAAAGCAGCAGTCTGAGACACTAGAAGCAATACAGAAATCACTTGTCACAGTCCAAGATGGGAAGATAGCTCACTCCCACTGTTATTTACAAGCAAAAATAAAATACAGAGGAACAGGGATAGGTTGAAGCAGCCAAGAGAGGTCAGTTAAAGAAGGGTCCTCCAGTCCCTTGTTTCTACAAGGTGCACCTCCCAGCAATCTATCCCTGCACACCCTGCTTGTGCCTGGCTCAGTATAATGCTCACCCTTGCAATTAAGGAAATTAGTACAAGTAATTTATAGTCTCCCTAGATACCATGGTCTTTGCATCAGAAAAAACAGAGTCTGCACAGCAACAGCTGGGAATTACCTCACCTCCAAGTTTCTTCAGGGATCCGGATTCGTTTTTGCAATGTTGACACAAGGTTTTAAAGCAAAGGGGGATCGTTGTTTGCCTGCAAGCACAGCTCACTGCCACCAGCCTTGCTCCTTTATGCATGGGCGGGTGAGATGAGGTACTGCTGGGCACAGAAGTGAAAAACAGAAGTAGCAGCAGGTGGTCTCCAACCCACCAGCCCTTCTGTCTTAACAGAGCACTGCAGCAGCTCTGGGAAAAGGCAGTATCTTTGGGTGGAGGTCTTCCCCAAGAAGACCCTTGTCCTTGTTCTCCTGCCTGCCCCAGCTGTGCTGCCAAGCCAGCGGCATTCCAGCAGTTAAGGCAGGCGGCAGGACTCGCTCTCCAGACCTGGCTGCTCTGTGCTCCACTGGTATTTTCTCCCTCCCCAACAGCTCGCTCACCCTTGAATTAAGAAACTGGGAGCAAAGTGTGCTATGTAGCATCTAGTAAAGACAGGAAAAGCACTTCTATTGGAGAGCCCGCTCCACAGAGGTTAGTGCCTGTCAGCAGCAGAAGTAAACAGACTGCCTGCAACTCCTCGAGTTTCTTGGCATGGAGGCAGTGTCCTGCATGTTACAACTTGTTTGGGATGACAACAGGCCACATTTTATGTGAGGAGAGTCGTGCCCATCTTTGGCTCACCTCAGCCTACTTATTTTTATTCACTCAGCTGTAAACATTTTTAAGATTCCTATAAATACCTACTGGGCAGCAGACCAGCCAAATATGCTCAATTAAAAAAATGCAAGCACCACAACAACAATCGGAGCAGAAACACGCTCCTGCCCATGAAACACAACAGTCCTGCTCCCTGGGAAGAATATGTAGGAATATGTGGCCACATCACAAAAAGAAAATTTTTTTTTTTTTATCCCATACTATCATCCATCCCTGTACAGCCCACCCCAAACCTCCCCGACAGCTAGAAACGGGCCCAGCTCTACTTAGACACATGTGAATCCCAACCCATGGGGTATACTGACCATGAATTCTACACCTCAAGCTGGTCCCTAAAACCTTCGACTTTAATGTTACACCAAAGTGAACCTCACAGTCGGAGTCTCTCCCAGTGTATGCAGCTCCATGGAAGCCAATTGGTACCAACTATTTCAGCATATTCTTCCAGGCCCTTTATTCTCTTTCATCCAAAAATATTTAAAAGCCTAAATTTCTTGCGTAGCAAAGCTACATGGGGAGGACAAGGGAAGACAGTCATGGCCTCAGTTTTTAAGAATCATCTATGCAAATCCACACTCAGGCCATCTGACATATGCTTCCTTCAGCACACACTGATGTGGCTGGGGAAGAGAAAAGGAGCATAAAGCTGGAGAGGACCTACCATGCCTAAAAACTTGCTCTAAGGCACTGACCTGGGAGCTGGGGTAGCATGGGGGAGTTACAGTGCCTGGCTGAGAGGAAAAGGAAGATTTTCTGTGACTTCTTACAGTCTTGCAAGATCAGGGCTCACCTCTCTGGAAACAGATAACGTACTTGGCTTTCCATACACAGGCTGTTCTGCAATGCCTTTTAGGGAGGTAAGAAGAAATTCTGTGACAGACACAGGAGATGGAAGCAGTGATCTCCTGTAAATCTCCTTCCAAGCCCAGCAGCTTTTCAGCTTTCTTGCCCCAGTGGAGGGATACTTAGGCTATTTGCCTAGAAAAATTCCCAATAAACAGCCTTTGTATTTTATCATTAATATCTAGGGAGAGGCTGTTACATCAGATAAGTTGAGGTCTTAGCTGTTGGTTGGTCCCAACAACGAAGAAACACAAGGAAAAAAATATTAGTTGTTCCATAGTCACACCAGCTCCCTGGGATCTCTGGAAAGATTCACCATGTGGAGTCACAAACACAGCCACCCCAGTCCCTGCAGAGGAAAATACCACTTAGTTTTAACAGCCAAAAAAAAAAATACTATTTGACTTTCACTCTGACTTCTGATTTCTCTTAAAACAAACCAGGCTTTTAGAGGTACTGGGGCAAGAGGAAGGATGGGGAGGGTCATAACCTTCCTCCTCTTAGCAGGTTCCAGGATCCTGGCCTTGTGGCCAGGAAAAAAAGACTCCAATGGCCCAGCAAGCCTGCAGAGCCTCAGCTCACTGGGCATAGCTGCTCTCTCTCTGTGAAGCTGCAGAGCCAGCTGGAGCCACCCTCCCATCCTTTCAAGCAGTGTTTAAATGCCTTCTGCACCCAATGTGCAGCATCTGTGGTGGATTTGGGAGAATCTAGACTTTCATGTAATTGAACTTTAATATAATACAAATACTTTCCTCATCTTCTGTTTTACTTAGTAGTGACCATAGCCATGTCACTGTTTCCAGTTTCACTCTAAAAAAGAATGACTTTTATAACAGAGGTGTAAAAATAACCCTGTCTAACAGCAAAGAGGAAGAATCCAATTCATAAAAAAAAGTTGTTTGCTCCTGTGCATCTCTTCTGTCCTCATACTCTCTGCCTGTTTCTCCCATCCCCTCTGTTTCCCTTTGCATTGCTGGCAGCGAAAGGACCGTCAGCTGTAAGGCTCCAAACACCTGACTCAGACCCTTCTCCCCTGTTAACGGCTATTTTAAATACCTCTGAGAGGTTTTTTTCCTCTCTTGCTGCACCCTCCGAATTCTCTACAGGATCTTTGGGGGCGTATTGGCAAAGTGGTATACAGTAAGATGTAACATAAAGTAGCGTTACAGTGCAAGCCATCCTTTCATGTCCCAACTAATTCCATCAGGCATAAAAAGCAGATTATAACTACAGGATTTATCCTAGCCAAAGAAATCAGATCTCTTACACTGTTGGAACAATAAATATGTGTTTTTAGCCTCAACGTCACATATAATACAGAACAAATGGACAAGCTGAAGTCCTGTAATGGACTTTGTGGGAGCAGGCATTCATGGAGATACTTGCACAGCCACAGTCTAAAGCTCTGAGACTGAAACACAGCCTCGTTCATGGGAGTAAGAATCAAGGAATTCATAATGTGCAATGAAGGAATCAAAACGCTGAAAAGTATTGATAGTTAAACGCTTGCACGCATCTGAAAAACTGCTATCAAACTAGATTGGCACCAAGCGCTGATGCTATTTCACAAACAGCAGCAACACCGCCGTAGAATTTTGCACCGGGCCATTGAAAACTTTCTTGTAACTGTAGGAAAGCAGAGAAACATAAAACCCCAGGTGACACCAACAGAAATAACTGGTTTGCTCTGCTTCGGAACAAAAGCAGCCAACTGCACTTAGTGCCAGCCCTGCCACGCTCCTAAAAGTCTGCACAGAATGAACCCGTTTCGAGGCGAGCAGCGTGCATCTCCAAGGGAGGCATTCCCTCTTGCTTTGCATACCCTTCTTCTTTCATCAAAGCAATATTCAAAGCATCTTTGCTGCCCCGCAGGTTAGCACTGGGGCACCCAGAAAAAGAGACGCCTCAAAGCTGTGACTGCGGGCTCTGCAATTCCAGCAGGATCCCGTTTTGACAGGTCTCCTGGCAGAGGAGAGAGTGACAGACCACAGGCAGAAAAGCGAAAATCCCCAAGACCCCTCTCCTTCCCGGGGTACAAACCCCACCTCCACCCCGAGGGCTCCTCGGGAAGGACCCCCGCTCGCTAACAGTGGTGCTGGGGCTGCGCCCCCAGCTCTTCCCCTGCCAGCCTCGAAACACAGGCACCGCACTGGGCTCCGAGCGGGACTGAGCACCCTGGGGAGGGACGGGACGGGGCAGGATGGGACGGGATGGGACGGGACGGGAAAGAACAGGATGACTGGGACGGGACAGAACGAGACGGGAGGGGTCGGAACGGGATAGAACAAAACGGGACGGGATGGAACGGGACGGAATGGGATAGAACGAGACGGGACGGGACACCCTCCGCCGCCCTCCCTCGCCGCTCACCTGGCCCCGGGGTGTCCCCGCCGCCGGGCACGGCCAGCAGCTGCAGGTAGGCGGCCCCGAGCACCAGGGCGAGCGCGGCCAGCGCCAGCAGCAGCCGCCGCAGCCGGCGGCGCCGCAGCCGGCCCCGCATGGCGCCCCGGCCCCAGCGCCGCGGGGCGGGACCAGGTGCGGGCGGGAGGCGGCGGCCCCGCGGCGGCCCCGCACCTGCCCCGCCCCCGCCCCGCTCGGCGCCGGCAACAAGTGGAGTCCCGGCGGGCGGGAGGAGCGGGGAGGGCGCCGAGGAGAGAAGGCTCCGGGGAGACCTTAGAGCAGCCTTAAAGGGAAAGCCGGAGAGGGGCTCTGTCGGCGGTAGGGCGAGGGGTAACGCGTTTAAGCTGAAAGAAGGGGGGTTTAGATTAGATCTTGGTGTAAGAAACAGGCTATTCAGCGTTTTGGCTTGAATAAAGGAACGGGAGGGGAAGGCCAAGGGGGGCGTTGGGAAGAAATTTTTCCGTATGAGGGTGGTGAGGCACTGGCAGAGGTTGGCCGGAGAAGCTTTGGAAACCCCATCCCTGGAGGTGTTCGAGGCCAGGCTGGACTAGGCTTTGAGCCATCTGAGCTGTTAGTACCTGCCCATGGCAGGGGTTGGATCTACATAATCTTTAAGGTTCCTTCCAACCCAAACCACTCTATGATTCAACGATTCTACGTCCCATGGCAGAGGACTGGAACTGGATGTTCTTCAAGGTCCCATCCAGCCCAAACCATTCTATGTGACCTTCTGTTGCCGTTACATCGCTCAGACTCGTCGGAGGGAGGATGGTGGAGGCCCATGTGGAAACCAGGACCTTCCTCGGTGTGCAGGGTGCTTCGTTTCCCATCTCAAGCACGCTTTTGAAGTAACTGAGCAGCCGTCCTCCCATGCCCTTGGTTTTGTTCACATCACCAAGTGGTTTCAGAGGATGCAAATGGGATCCCTCCCACGTGAAATTCAACAGGAAGATGCTCTCTGGGATGCAGGTAATGGGTCACTGGCACCAACCCTTTCCTTCACGGCTCTGCTGCTGCAGACCTGCTCCTACAAGGATTCAGCCCCTGTGCTACCTGTAACCATGAAGGGAAACCTCAGGGTCAAGTCAATTTTTAAAATGCGTGCAACTATAGATCTTTTTTTGAGGTTCCAGCTTCCTTTCACAGCATCATTCTGAAGTGGGAGGCTGCACAAAAGGACACTCACCATTGTTTAGCTTTAGAAAGTGTGCCAAAATGCCTCTTATAGGGCAGGGAAGAGCAGTGCGATTCCCAGCAGGGACAGGCTGACATTGGCCAAGTGCCAGCAGCCCAGGCATTGCACTGCTTATAGGCAGAAGTGGTGCCTGTAGTCCTTGGCATCAAGTGCTGAACAGAGTGTTCTCAGTGTCCAGGCAGCACCTAGAGACTGCTATTACCTGTCACACCACAGAAACAATAGGCTTCCCTCACCAGCACCCTGTCTCACTCACAGGTTTCAGAGCCTTCCTGAAGTGTATCGGAGAGATTTCTCTCAGTTTCTGGGAAGTGCATCCAGAGAGGTTTGTATCTCACTGTGAACATGGAAAGACTGGATATTTCTCAAGATGGAAACAAAGCCTTCACTGGGGGAGGCTGGTGAGTGGCCCTGCCCTTGAGCTCCACTGTGTCTGCAGAGACAAAGTCCATTCAGCAACCTTGGAGATGCAACACTTGCATTCCTCCCTCCTACCTTGTTAGAGCCTTCAGATGCATACTACACCCATCCAAGGTTGAAGCACAGTGCTACTTCTGTCAGTGCAAACAGAAAGAGCTGGTACCACCCAGCGCTCACCAGTAATCCATTTGACTGAAGCCTTGAAGCTGTTTAATCATGGTAAGGCAGAAGTCTCATGTAAAGGTATGACACTCACTTGAACTTTTTTGGTGATGTATTGGTTTGGGGTTTTCCCAGCATGAAAGGAATAAACCAAGTTTTTTATATTTGTCCAAAAAAAGTAAAAGAAAAATATGGATCTAAATAAACTTTATTTAACATTTGAAAAGTAAGAATTGAATGATGTATCCTTAGCAGGGAAGTTATCTGCATTTCTTAAACAAACAAACTTAAGTTTGAAATGTGACAACCGCATTTTGTTGAAAATCTGTTGCATATCCAAGTACTAAAAAGAGTAAGCACATTTTTCACTCCCAACATGGTACTAAAATGGAGGGGAAAGTGAAATTATAGGCCAGGAGTAGTGTTGTTGACTTATAAAGAAAAAGAAAATCTTTTCCCCTGATTGAACTATGCTAAAATGAAGGTACAGAAAAGCTCATGTTTCTGAAAAAAAAAGCTTAAGGAAATAAATGTGGCATGTTCATGTCCATCCATAATAATATAGTTACCATATAAAGATATTAAGGAACAAAATCAGTCTGGATGTGTAATAAATATTGAATTTAGGAATTTCAATTGCCCTACACTGTACTTGAAATAACTTTTTTGGACCACTTATTCATTGCAGAAAGCACTAATGGCCAGGATTCTGATTATCACATACAGTAATGTTTCAAAAACACCTCATATAATGGTTTTATCCCAAGTCTACCAGCAGTCCAGTATTCCCAATTTCTCAAGCATCCCAAGTCACAAACGCATGTGCCCAGGCCTCCACAGCTCTGATCTTCACCAGGTGCAGTACGACAGTGGTGGAAACTACAGCTCATAATCATCTCACACACTGGAATTAAAGCTGTTAGGGAAAGAAACAGCAAATGAGCTGGAAGCAGGTGAAGCAGAAACAGGGTCTGTGGAACATTTAGATGATTGAGACAGGGAATTGATGCTGCCAGTTGCCCTTACAGATCATCCTTGAGCATTGGACAGATCACTGCTCACTTCAGGATACACTTCTCCTAGCCCACACTGAGTATCCACTTCAAAGAAACAAATTATTTGCCAGATGAGCCAACTGGAGTACTTCTTGCTTTGTTTGGGCTTTTGTTTGTTTTCTATTTTGGCTATTTCCTCACGATAAAAGCAGTCTTTGATATGAGTGCAGCATTTCAGGACACGCATTGCCTGTTTCTCCCAGCTACCCTCTCTAGCTCCGTCTCTATGCATCCCTGCCTCTTCTCGTTATGCTTTTGCTTCTAGTTACCTAACAACTGTTTCTCTGTTCTGTAAATTGCTTTTAGCTCTATGCCAACATCCTTTCTCTGTAGGCTCCCCAAAGGTTCAATTATCTGCCACTTACTCCTTCCCTTATTTCTTCTTGTGTAGTTTTCTTTTTAAAACTAATTACCAACTCCACACCAAACATACCCAGCTGACCCTAGCTTTCATCACCCTGGTGGCTCCACACCCCTCTTCTGACCTCAGCCATGCTCTGAATCACAAACAATGACTTCGTCTCAACATTTATAATCGAAACAGCTCAAAGGTAGAAGTTTCTAAGAGGAAAAGGCAGTCTCTGAAAATACAGTTCCCCATTATTTCCCTTTTTGGCTTCTCAGGAGCAGACTGGGCCCTAGAAGGTCATACTGGTGGAGCTATCCCAGTAAAATACCTGCTGATGCTGCAGTTTATCATCCCAGTAAGGGAATATATGTGGTGCCACAATTAAACACTTTGCAAAAAGGACCTTCTTGCTCAATTAAGTTGCGCTGATAGGGTGGGTTTTGCTAACAGAGTTATACTAATCAGCAGTGTGATTGTTACCAGTACAGTTACGTTACCAACATTGTGTATGAACTGGCCTGAGCCTGGGTTTAAAGACTTCCTCTCACTTTCACTGTTCACATGGTTATGCTCCCTCAGTTCGGACTTTGACAACACTACTGCTCCGTTACAACTTACCTGGTGGGGTGGAAAGCCTCATGCCTCTTCATCGCATAATTCTCCATAGGCCTCAAGCCCTAGCTGTTCAGATAAAGTTGCACAGAAATGGTCTGTCCTTTCTTGTCAGCTGTGAAGAGGACATTTTTACATGGACTTCACCTGGTACCTCCTTATTGTAGGTCCGGTGCCATGAATTGGCCTGAACGGCTTTCTGTGCCTAAGAATAATCTCTCAATATCCAGAGTACATGGAATCATAGAATAACCAAGTTGGAAGAGACCCATCAGATCATCAAGTCCAACCATTCCTATCAAACACTAAACTGTGCCCCTTAGCACCTCATTCACCCATGCCTTAAACACCTCCAGGGAAGGTGAATCAACCACCTCCCTGGGCAGCCAACATGTTTGCAATGCCAGAAAAAAACCTTTTATATATTTAAGCCAAGAACTTTCAAGAGACTTTTCAGGGTTTAGACATTTACCATAATGAAAGGTCTATATCTTTGATAATTTTGGAAATCCATATTCTCAAAATCTGCCTAAAGTCTTGCCTAAATTTCTTCCTTCCTCTATATCAAAAGTACCAGTAGTTGTTTTATATTTTAAGTGACTGTGCTCATCTTGTGTTTTAAGACATTCCACAGATGTGCCACAATCATTTTGTAGGGGACAGTACAGAACAAATCTGAGCAGCTCTCCCTGTGACAAAACCAAGCAGACTTCTGTACATCCAAGCTAGCAATAAAGAGGGAAAAAACCTGTTTTACTGGGTAGTTTAGAAGTGACTCAATACCGAGATAAATGTTTATAGTAAAAGAAAGGCAATTTGATCCTTCAGTCAATGCAGGAGAATCCAGCATGCACATCTATTTATCAGAATAAATCCAGAGCTTTTAATTCAAATCAAATCTGTTCAACAATGAAACCCTTCATGTCTGCATAGTTAATCATTGTCTTGCTTTAACATTGAAACACTTCTGTGTTGAAAGCCTCTCTTGGTATTTCTGAATATAAACAAATAAATCCCTATCCACACATTTGTAACCTGTCCACAAACCAACAGCATCACAATTCATAAAAATTGCGGTTTAGTCAGTATAAGTGAATCTTCAACCCTGCTGAGGGCTCTGTACCCAGCTGCATTTTTGGAGCCTACCTGAAGGGCAGTCACTGTTACTTGTACTCACAGACACCCTATCTCCAAACAGTTAGTTTGGGAAATATCAGAATTCCACCTGCCTCTTCTCAAATATTTCAGTCATGGCAGAAATGTTTCCTGCTGGTAGGTTAACTTCCAGTTACCACTGATGGCCTATTTCAGTCTGA
Organism: Clamator glandarius; assembly: GCA_033459285.1. Taxonomy (NCBI): domain Eukaryota; kingdom Metazoa; phylum Chordata; class Aves; order Cuculiformes; family Cuculidae; genus Clamator; species Clamator glandarius. The sequence goes on along the minus strand of JAUNZM010000304.1, from coordinate 1,656,042 downwards.
AAGTCCTAAATTGTCAATGCAGAATTGAAACAAACTTTGTTCTTTCTGCCTATATCCTATGGATACAGCAGCCAAAAGGGAACCATTGCAGCTTCCACCCCTTATGCCTTCTACACTGTATCCAAATGTATATACTTCTACAGCTAGACTTGTACATTTAAGAATAACTGTTTAGGATGTTTTTCACAATCTAAAGCAACTTTGGAATATAAAAGCAAAATGTTGCGAGAAAATTATAAAGAAAAAAAATCTTTAAATGCCCCTTATATACAAATTACACCACTGTGAGTGGGAACAGATAAGACACCTTTATTAGGATTTTGACTGAGCAGACACAAATGTTCAAGTGCAGCAGAAATAAAGATATTTATGAGCTATAATTAAGCATCTGAATGAAACAGCTTTTCACAAACATGAAAAAAATCTACTAGAACAAAGCACACAAGGTATCAACTAATCTCAAAAAGTATCTGATTATCAAAGGATTACTTCCAGGCCTGCATAACAGACATTACAATTCCAGAACATGAAGCTGCCAACAGAGTCCATCCATACTGGCAAAATGTGTGTTTCTGAATTGATACCACTACTTACATAAGCCATTTAAATACAGCCATTGCATACAAGTATATACTGTAATATTATTTAGATTTATTCCAACAGCTGAAAGAAGTGTGGCTACTGTTTATCTACATTTCTAGCACAGTACAGCCTCAATTTATTTGGGAATTACTGCAAGTTGTGGTATAGGAAGATCATAAGGGACTTTTTTTACCTTCTGTAACCTTGCTGTGTAGGGTGAGCTGACAGCATACATTCCTATAATTAAGGCAACTGCACGAGTATTGAAAAACCTCCTACAAATACTGCATATAAATAAATCATAGATTTAAAGCCAAAAGGGACCATTAAATGATTTCCTGTTAGTTCACATCATTATATTTCATTAAGTTCTAATCTGTCAAACCCAGTAACTTATTAAACAATGCTACCTTCTCCAGTGGTGCAATAATTTTTTGATTGGAAGACAGATGTAGAATTTATCTCCACATATAGTTTTTTATGTTGACAGGAAAAAGAGCCATCTTCCTTTTAAAAATGTGTGACTTCATTAACTTCAGGTTCAGGCTACTGGTTATTGCTCAGCCTTTCTTCTGCTGGGATGAAGAAGCCTTTAGTAGTTTTTCATCTCCAAGATTTATGCATATTAATCAGTCTTCTTAATGTAATACATTACGAGCTCTTGCACAACCTTTTCTCTTCTGTGGGTTTGTGCCTCACCCAGTATTTCAACAACTTTTCCAAAATCTATGCACTCCTCCCTTACCTAAATAAAGCTACACAACAATAAGAAGTTTTCCCTGCTACTCACTTTTCTCCTATTTATGCAAGAAACATTTTAGCATCTTGGCTCCCAGTAAGAACATTTCTTCAGTTCTAACCTTTAATCCTCTGTATGATAGTCCCTGTGTATTCTGAGAAACAGCCATTCTGTAGATCTTCCAAATTCCCTGCTCCTAGAGACATAACCTGGCATCTGGTTGTATCGAAATAATACAAGTCACATTACTAACTCAAAATAGCAAAATAAGCTTATCGCTCTCTAGATTAAATCCTATTTTTTGTCTTCTACCCAAAAAACCAAGGAAGAAAACTGACTAATATGGGTCTTGAACTTTTTCAGGAAACCCTCGGGGCAGTAACGAATTATTGGCATTTCAATCTTAAATGGTAGTTAGTGCTAGAAAGCACAAAGCTTTTTAAAGCCACTCTTGAATTGAGGGTCCACTTTTTCTTTTTTTGGCAACCTAAAGCAATATTTGACATAATCACATGATGTCACACAGAGAGAGTATGTACAATACTTTGCATTTCCTGCCCTTGGAGGAGTATTCAAGCTTCCAAATAAAATGGATGTACAGATCAGCACTAATTGTGTCCTGTCCCCCCGAATAGGAAGGGTTTGTAGCCTAGAAACAAATTAAGAATAAAGTTCAAGCTGCACTTTGATTTTGACACACTGGCAGGTATATTAGGAATGTTGCCATTTTATTCTGTTCAGTCTTTGAAGTTAAGAGCAATAGTGGTAAGGAAGACAGGAAATTAAAGGTTTACATCATTCTTCCCCCAGCATTTCCTCCCAATCTTATAAAGCTGAATGTCAAAGCCTACAGTCTTTATCCAGACACACTTCATGGCTTTCAAGTAAGGGAAACTTAATTTCTTCAGCAATTCCTTAGCTTGGAATAGCTGAAAATAAACAGAAACCCATTTATTTCTACATGTTCAAGAGACCATTTTTGCTAGCTTCTCATCAGCCGAATATAAGTAGATGGATCCTTCTGAATAAGTGGCTAATATTCATTATAAAGCAATTTTCAGAAGCAATCTTCCAGGACCTGTGATAACTTATCTTCAAACCAGCAGCAGATTATTTCACATACATTCTCCCTTTAATTAGCTAGACTTATCCAAGAAAGTACTAGTCAGCTAGGAAAGAGCGCAACTAAGTAATGGATAGTATTATTTAATAACCTTCTACAATTTGACACATAGCATCCACACCCAAATTGTTCATGAATCAGCCTCTACAGCAGTTTAGCATTTTCAGCTAAAGTAATTAGTGCAACATGCTTTAAAACTGCCTCTTACAAGTTGCAGTAGCAGTTGAGCATCTTGTTACAGACCAAGCAACCCACACTAAAGTCTGTTTGTGATGGATTTGACGTCAAAAACACATGCAAAATAAAAGCCACAGTACAGGACCATAAGGGGACAACAGGCTTGGCACAAAAAGGAGACAACTGAAGTTGTCCTTGACTTCTTAAGGGAATTTCCCCTCCTGCACTGCTTTAGTTGGTGCTACAAGAATTATTCTCTCTCAAAATCCTGTCAGTACAAAAACATCTGCATATTTACCTCTCCCAAACACTGAATGACTATCTCCATGACCACTACCACATTGAAGAGAAACTGCCTGCTTTTACACACTAAGTTCTTTTCAATGAGGAAGGAAGTGCTGGTAGCCTATAGGTGTATACTTCAAAAAGATATCATTCAGCTTCTGTCAAATTTGACAAGGCAGGTAAGGTACACTAGGAAACAGGCACTAAAATCCCTTTTCTAATGCAGATCCAATCAGTCTACAAAGTGAACAAGACTTGCTGATACTACAGTAAAAGCATGCACACCCTGCAATTATAAACTGGCTGAAGCCATGTTGTAACACTTTTCATGATTTCATCTGTTTTCTAGAATTGTGATGTCCTGATGTCTGGTGCAAAGGCTCACAATATAGCTAGAGCTGTATTTATCATGTAGCAACTAGGTACCTCGTCTTCCACCTTGATTTCAGATACAGTACAGTAGCAACAACTTCTGTAGCAGAAGTTGGTAATGATTTGTTGGTCCATAACCATGATATTGTTTAAAGCTAAAGACAGACAACACAGTGGTTATTTAATATAACTAGATGCCTTCTATTATGGGCTTCCCCTGTATGCTAAGATTAACTGGGAGGAAGCAGATGGGAAGATGTGTAGTACTGAAGTATTTCCCTCATTCAAAACAAGCACATGTGTTACTGGTTCTTGCAAGTTATCTTTTTCCTTCATATTAGAACAGTCAGGTTCGAAACAAGCAAAGGGAAGCCATTTTCAAATAGTTATGACATCAAGGGGAGAGTCAGATACAATATGCTTTAGTATATACTCCCTATGAGTGGCCTTTTACAAATAAAATCTCCAGTTAAATCCTGAAGGGCCTAAGCATAGAAACAGTAATCATTTAAACCATTTTAAAAGCTGCTCCTCACATAGAAAAAGTCAGTCAAGCAATTCAGCTCTTAAGCTAGATCCTTACATGATTAATTTTATATGTGGCTTATAATATGCTCCAAATAAAGCTGAAGACCAGTATACACTGAGCCCTACTGCAGATATGAAGGTAAAATGAAGTTGTAAGTATATTCCCAGTTTATCAGTCATTATGAAATTTTTATGTCAGTCTTATCAGGTGCCATCTCTCAGCTGAGACAACAATATAATCTGGCATGTTATGAATGGCTCGTGTACAACGTTGTGATGTTAACTGCAGATTTCCTCAAGCTTTCTGTCACTGGCTGTCAGGAAACAGACAGGCAGGAACTGCCCTCACTTTGTGCCTTTTCCAGCCTAGCAACATACCATTCCTAAAACTAGGATGGCAGCTAATACCTCAGCTTCAGCAGATCCGGAGTTCATTCTCCAAGCCATAGATTTTTGCTTTTAAGTTTTTTAGGTCCTCTTGAATTTTACGGGTTAGTCTGTTTCCTTGGCGGACTTCGTGTAGAATTGCAAGATCCTGGTCAGGTCCAATACTTAGAGACACCTATTAAGGAAAAGAAAAACAGATTACAAAAACCAAAGCAGAACAGAGTACGATTTGGAGAGTTATATGAGGGATACAGAGGAGATTGCTTTAAAGAGGACCCTTTGTAGCTTGCAAAGGGGATGCTCAAGCTAATGTCACCAGGCTAATGCATATCAGCAATAGAAAAGTGTTCCAAAAAAAAAGAACAAAGCTTCTAATTCTATACATTATAATGATCTATTACTGGCGAGAACAAAATATAATCAAGTTTACTCACAGCCTGTTAACTCCTTTCTACTTCCTGGATTGCTCAGAGAACCACAAAAAGAGGCAAGTTAAAATATTTCTCAACTAACTTAGCGAGTTCCAAGTACTTCTCTTGATACGATGACATTTTGCCATCTTTTGGTACTAGAACCAGAGATAGTCTTACTGATGCGGCTGCACTGCCGCCTTCTGAACTGCACACAATTCAAGAGCAGTTCAAGTACAATGCCTAGTCTCAGGCCATGCCATATGTCCCATACTGGGCTGAACAAAGGCTGCTGCATAATCAAAATTCCTGATGGCAAGCTGGCCAGGGCTTCTATTTCCTGTCACTCTGGAATTAGATAGCAAACCAGCCCAGTCCCTTTCACAGAACAGCACACTCTTGGCAGCTGTGATCAAGGCCCTCTTTTCTCTTGACCCTTTAGGATGTCTCATTGTCATCACATAGTTCTTGGTCAAAGACTTTAATATCCAAATCAGGAAATTTAGTCACCTGTAGACATTTTGACATCAAGTGATGAGAAAGACTTACGGATTCACCCTAGAGGCTTCTGCAAGTATTTTGTTCCTCTGCCCTCTTGTGGTTAAAAGTGTAACGAGTACAATTAAGAGCACACCCACAGTTACAAAACATACAGGTGTGTAGTAAAGATGTCAGAGGCAATTTTTTTTGCCCCATTCGCCTATGCTATTTAAATAATAAAGTTTAGAAACCCACAGCCATACAAAAAACTTTTAAAAAAACTGAAAACCTGAATCTTTTAGTGAATATGAATGCATTATTCTAAATAAACTGAACTGTGCCAGAATAGTACAGAAAATGAGTGAAACTGGCACTGAGAGTCCCGAGAGTTAGATGACAAAAGCTATGCCTAGAACATTCTCTCAAGCATATCTCAGGTAAATATTTCATCCTAAACTTCAAGCCACATCAAGGCTGCTGTTGCACTTCTCAGCTGTTCTTATGTTCATCTATCTACACATCTAGAAGCCTCATCTTACTACAGAGTACCCAGCTTCAACTTCCAGCTGTTGTTTCTGCCGTGATTTTTACAGCATTAAAAATGAGATATTAACAAAGGAATAATTAAAATATTCTCAACACTTAGGTCAATGATCTACCTCTTAACTGGAACAAAACCAAACACTATGGCCTGCAGACAGAAAACCAATTATAATTTTCACTGCAGAATTTACTTCTGAAAGTGACTTATAGCTGACTCAAAAGTTGCAGGGCAAAGTGAGCTACAGATATCAGATAAAAACTTTCAGAGCTGCAACAAAAAGACACAGGTAATGTACACTCAAGACAGTTCCTAGAAAGCTTGATGCCCGACTGATTAACAAAACCAACATTTTTTTGCTTTTAATATAAGATAGTAAGTTTTATCAAATATTCATATCTAAAGGAGCACTTAGGAAAGAATATTTCCTTAGCTTTAGGGAAATATTGCATTTAGATGCTGAGAATACCCCTGTGCAGGGTGAGCCCCTAACAGCCTGCCCCAGCAATGCTTACTTATTACCTTAAAAAGCTGCTTCTCTACATCTTTCAACTTCTGTCGAAGATGCTTAATGTCATTCTTGAAGCCTTCCACTTCCATATTACGACGCTTTTCCAAGGCCTCATATTTCTGAGTCACCAGCTTCAGGCGCTTCCCCATCTTTTCTGAGCGTTCCTATGGAGATGAAAACTCAACAGGGTATACAAAACTAAAGGCTGCAGGATTGTCACATAGCTAGCAGATGACTACAGACTAATTACCTTGAAGAGTTCTCTGCCAGCATCTCCCTCCTCACGAACCCTAGCCAGCTCACCTTCCAGGGTGACACACTGCTCTCTATACATGTTCGATAATCGCTGTTCCTGCATTAGCTTTTCTTGCAGTGTCTAGAATGTGGAAATAAAGAATCAACTCAAAAGCCATTGCTCACAAGGTTACCCCTGCTCTGGAAAAGCAAGTGCGATAGATCGACAATAGGACAAGCAAATAAAAAGGAACAACTAGAGATACAGCTAACTAAATATCTGTATACGGACAATGTTCTAACACTGCTTCCATTACCAAAACCTCTTAATTAGGTCACTAGTTCTGCATGAGAGCTCATCATTAAAGAGCTCTCTCCTCCTCTCCTTAAAAATAATATTCAACTTAGGATGTAATTCCCCTTTTCACACCTGCTTGCCCCGTACTGCTTTTCAGAAGCATCTACATTTAGTGGTAGATGAAAACAATTCCCTATAGCCTGTTTACTTTCTAATTTCTTGCTGCCCCAATTATCTACACCAGATCTCCCACCTTCTCATTGAACTTATACTAGAGACAGAAGGAGGGGGAAACAAACAAAAAACCCCAACAACAACAAAAAAAAACCAACTACTGTAGAAGAGCAGAGGGACAACAGCTGAAAAGTCTTTGTTCTTCCCTGACAACAGCAAGGAAGAAATAGACACCACATACTAACTCCATCAGCTGGGAGCATTTACACTAAGAGAAAGACATTTGCAACAAGTAGGTTAAGAAAAGTTGGTCCATACAACTATAGAGTTGATTTGTTCTGGGCATAAAAGAAACGGATAGGAAAATGCTACCATAAATCCTAACTGTACATTTTACCTGAAATGTGTAAGCAATGACAATTTTGAGGCAGGAGATGTTTTTTTCACATTAATGCCAACAGTGTAACTTACTACAAGCCAGTATAGCTTTGAAAGAGACGCTAGCTGCTGCCAGTAAGGGCAAAACTCAGATGCTTGCAATTTTCTGGTCAAAGGCAGTTCAAAGAGCCTCCACTCAGGACAAACAAATTACCTTTATTTCTCTGCCATGGAGTTTCCACGCTCCATCATCTGCTCGAAGCATCTTCTTGGTATCTCTCTGTTTCTTCGCTCTTCCTGACTCCCTGCTGATAAGGTGATCTGGATCTGTGTCAAGTTTCCTCAACAGACTGTCCTTCTCTGCCATCCATGCTTTCTCATTGGCTCGTGCATCAAATTTGAGCTGAAGGAAGTCACGGGTACTCTCATATAAGAGATTTTGGGTCTTATGGAGTCTGTAAATAGGAATCCCAGTGGAGTTAATTCACTTCTTTCCTGGTTCCTACCTTAACTTCCTCAGTCATCATTGCAAGTTGAAAGAAGCACAGAAGACAGGTGCTTTCCTAATGAGTTTAGCTCTTCTTATCTGATGAAAAAGGTGACATTCTTTACACGTGAAGTAGGATTTTTGGTATGTAGATTACTCCATTCATTTTCCTTCCACATACAACCAAACAGATGGCTGCATAATTTGCTTTTCTGCCTGCTGCAGCAAGCAACATACTGAAAGCCAAAATACTTCTATTGTTCCTTTGCTCTCAGCTCATGACTACACCATGATCATTCTCTCACACTCACTTATCTGTTATAGTTTTGATCTTGTCCTGGTCCCTCTGATGTTGGACCTGGGCTTCCTCCATGTGAATCCGCCTGTCCTCTAGTAGTGCCTCAACCTGTTCCTTGGCTAATTGTGTCTGTTCTTGTAGCTGAGCTTGCAGAGCCTCCACCTGAACAGGTATACAAAAACATTCCTGAATAAGACCTCACAGTAGTTCTGCTTCTGTCCTCACAAGCTCCTTTCAAATTCTAGGATTCAGATCAAAGAATCTACCCAAGAATACCTTCAAGAGTTCCAATTTCTCTATTTTTTGTTTCAATGTTAAATATTTCAAATTACTAAAACATTAAGAAAACAAATCATGCTACAGGCAAGACAGTCATATTATAAATGGCAACAATAGACAGAAGATACTGGAAAGATTTAAATTGCACACAGGGCGTGACAAATCCTGTGGAATATACAGAGATGCTTCTAATCTGCTATCTTCTTCCAATGAAATGGCGATACAAAAATACCCAAGTTCTAGGAATGCAGCAACTCCAAATATCTTGAACAAAAGAAATTGCTCAACCAGAAATGCAATCAAGATAATGAGCTAAGGGGAGGAACGCAAAGAATCTTGATTTAGGGCATATAGTCAGGGAGACAAACCATAACAAATAATTGCAACAAGCACATCCACCCTACATGTAAGAAACTACTTGAAAAAAAACTGGCGTGAATTTAGATTTCAAGTGGGGTCCCTCAGGGCTCAGTGCTGGGTCCAGCCCTGTTCAATGTCTTTATCAATGACTTGGATGAAGGCATCGAGTGCTCACTTAGCAAGTTTGTAGATGACACTAAGCTGAGTAGAACTGTGGATCTGCTGGAGGATCGGGAGGCTCTGCAAAGGGATCTGAACAGGCTGGACCGCTGGGCAGGGACCAATAGCATGAGGTTTAACACGGCCAAATGCTGGGTCCTGCACTGGGGGCACAACAACCCTGTGCAGTCCTACAGACTAGAAGTCTGTCTAGAAAGCTGCCTGGAGGAGAGGGACCTGGGGGTGCTGGTTGACAGCTGACTGAACATGAGCCAGCAGTGTGCCCAGGTGGCCAAGAAGGCCAGTGGCATCTTGGCCTGTATTGGAAACGGCGTGATCAGCAGGTCCAGGGAGGTTATTCTCCCTCTGTACTCAGCACTGGTGAGACCGCTCCTTGAATCCTGTGTTCAGTTCTGGGCCCCTCACCACAAGAAGGATGTTGAGGCTCTGGAGTGAATCCAGAGAAGAGCGACAAAGCTGGTGAAGGTCCTGGAGAACAGGCCTTATGAGGAGTGGCTGAGAGAGCTGGGGTTGTTTAGCCTGGAGAAGAGGCTGCAAGGAGACCTCACTGCTCTCTATAACTACCTGAAAGGAGGTTGTAGAGAGGAAGGAGCTGGCCTCTTCTCCCAAGTGACAGGAGACAGGACGAGAGGGAATGGCCACAAGCTCCGCCAGGGAAGATTCAGGCTTGAGATAAGGAAAAAATTCTTCACAGAAAGGGTGGTTAAGCATTGGAACAGTCTGCCCAGGGAGGTGGTTGATTCGTCTTCCCTGGAGGTGTTTAAGGCACAGGTGGACAAGGTGCTAAGGGGCATAGTTTAGTGTTTGATAGGAGCAGTTGGACTCGATGATCCGGTGCATCTCTTCCAACCTGGTATTCCATGATTCTGTGACTCTTATTTTTATGGCAACTGTATGATGGTTTTGCTCCAAAATAAATGTCATTAGAAAGTGACCTGGCCACTAGATCAGTTACCATCATTTTTCAACAAAAAAAAAAAATTTTAAACAAACAAAAATATCTATCTGCTGTGCAAGTTTGTTCTTTATTTGCTTCTCTTGACTCATGCTTCCTCATGCTTTACATACAGCCTCTACCTTCCCCAATTTGTGATTTAGCACATTATCTTTTATTCTGAAGTCTATCAAAGGAACATTGCATTGTACTAGCACATCTTATCAGGACTACCTAATTGATTCTTAAGCACATTGCTTTTGTCAGACTTTCCCAAAATACACAATCCTACAAGTGATCTGCGAGTCTAATGTAAATTGGTAGCCACAATCAAATTATGATAATTAACCTCAATTACAAACTCTAAATGTAAGGGCAACACATTCAAATTGATGTTACTGGAATATCTGCTTATGTAAAGCTTCCAGAATCAGACTCAATTTCTTAAACAAAAGCCTACATTCACCACAAAGAAACAGTTAAGTAAACTGATAGAGAGTGGGAATCTATAGTAAGATGCGGGGACCGATAACATTGGTATGTCTACATCTTAAGTAAGCAGACAGCATATTTGTTTATCAATTTCCTGGATGACAAGGAAGTGTGTGCATTGTTTAGCAGATGTATTTACCTGAAGCAGAAGTGTTTGATTATCTTTGTGATATCTCTCAGGACTTTCTGGTTTGTCTCCTTTTGCTGCTGGTTTTGAAGCGCTCCTCTTGATGTCTACAGCAGAAATTTAACAATAATAGAAAAATATTTACCAGCCTACCTGCAGTACCTTTCTAAGCACGAAATATTGTATGTTCTGGCAGGCCTGCAAGAACGGGAAAAAGCTCACCACTGCCACAGTCACAAGGATTTCCAGGAGGGCTAGCTGGATGAAGTCTCAGAACTTATAGTGATCACATATCTTTATCCCACACAAGAACACCACAGCATTTAGGCAGCCTACTAGTTTTCTTGACATATATAGAAAGCAAACATAACAAGTTTTCTTAAATGATGAATAGGCTGCACAAGCATCAGGCCTTGAATAAGGTTTGAGCTTGTTAACTAATTGTAGTCATAGAATCGTAGAATGGCTTGTGTTGGAAGGGACCTTAAGAGATGACCTAGTTCCAACCCCCCCTGCCTTGGGCAGGAACGCCTTCCACTGGATCAGGTTACACAAAGCCTCATTCAGCCTGACTAGTCAGTTTGAAAAAGGCAGCTCTTTCAAAAGAGAAAGTCAGTAAGTAGGCTTGTAGACTCACACTACCATCTACACTAAAGGCAGGAGAACCCTGCACCTTGGAATGGCTGCGGCTAAGGATGCCTGACTAGTTAGTACCTGCATAATTCCAGAACAGCCATACCACATCGGCCTCTTTGTTAGACAAGCAGATCACAGACACGAGAACCAGCTCAGGGTATTTTAAAAGATTTTGAAGTGAAGTCTAGAGTACTGCATGTATATATATGTGCACATGGATACTTTTAGGGAACCATAAACACACCGAAGTATTTACAGTAAGGAATTATTTTGGCATACTGTAGGCAAACACTAAGAGACACATATCAGCAGCTTGGTATGGTACCTGTTCTAGAAGTATCACTTCGTTTGTGTGGCTCGCTGGATTTAGTTGGTCTCTGCAGAACAGTAACCTAAAGAAACAAGATTAGATATCTGTGCTGAACATCACACTTGTCCAAAGCTGCAATGGTCAAGAGCAAATATAAGAGAAAAATGAGATATCCAAGAGAACAGCATTACCTTACTTCTACCACAAGACCAGGAAGACATTCACAAGTATAATGTTAGTGCAGAAAAGTTTCCTTTATTGTGGCTGAGTTTTGCCACTTCTGCCTACTTTTTATTTCTTTTTCCATCAAAAAAACTGGAAAGTAATCCTGCCTTTGCTGGCTTTGTTAGGATGAAAATCAGCAGCCTCAGCAGGAAAAGGAGCACGTTGGGGACAGAAAGGAGGTGAAGATGAAGATTATGTTATTTCCTTTTTTCATACTCCTCCTTGCCTTAGCAAGACAGAGAAATGCAAAGCTTGATTTATCAGCACGTTCTCTCAAGCTACTGAACAAGTCTGAGATAAAAGCTAACCAATAAAAACTACTGAAACAATTTAGCAGTTGAACTGAAACCCACTGAAAACAGACAGCCATAAGGGAGCAGGTTATAACTCCAATGCTTATCTTGAGGTCAGTACTACATAATGGACCTAAATTTAGAGCCACTCTGTATGAGGGAATTTTAAAGCTTCTGTGAGACTTTTGTACTGCTTGAACAGTGCAGAGCAACCACAAACAATGCAGCGGATTTCAGCCTTTTTCTGCACTTCATTCCAAGATAAATCCTATATTCCATCACAGTCTCCGTATGTAGATCCAACTATGTTGCCCTTCATATGCGCTGCCATTTAATCAATTTGACATTACTTCTGAAATGGGATACAATATTGCCTAGAGGGGATGGCTCTTCTGCAGTCTCGTGCCCAGGAAACTTCTGCAGCAACTTCAGCTCTGCTTTACTCTTCACTGAGGCCCACCCTGGCACTCCGAGCTAGCTGATTTCCAAGCACTGCACTTGGAGATTTTCTGTGCCTCTATTCTTGATTTTAGTCTTTGTAGTGTTCTCTCTAGCTTCTCAATGGCCACTTGTCACATAGCTTCAGATTCCTGTCTGACATTTAGGAGGCTGACCTGCAGGCACGTTTTGAAGTTAGAAGGGGTGACAGGAACTATTTCCAGTGTGCTTGTTCCCACTTATCTGTCAGCAGGTATACTAAAGCCTGATGTTGCCACAGAGCTACAGATCCCTCCTGCTGTGGGCTCATTTTGCAACTTTTGACTTGTGGGACAGATCTAGTCTGTGGTCATTCTCCAGGGTACAGGTCTTCATGTTACAATCAAAAGTAGAGTTTCGGAGAAAAATTGAACTTGCCTTATGTGGAGGCTCCTTGAGAAAATATGTAACCTCTCCTTTGTCTGTTCCCACTAAAGCCAGGAGATGTTGAATTTTTTTTCTATCCTCCAGTTCCCTAGAATTCAAAGAAAGTGGTCAGCACATTGCTATTTTTAAATATGCCAAGACATTGTTAGAGACTGTTGTTCTAGTTTACTCATTAATACCTACAAGTTTCCCAAAATGTTGCAGTTCTTGAGAACACTGCTTTAGAAACAGACTTCCAAAGACATTACTGATGTTGCAGATATAATAAGAACACCACTAAGCTCTGCTGGCATCATGGAGCATTCCTCTTTTCCATGAGACAATACCACATAGACAGGTACAACAATAGCACAGAGTAGGAAAGAACTTGCATTCCAGAGTTATGAAATATCTGAAGTCCTTTCAGATACTTCATTCAACAGATTGCAATAGTCCACTGTTTTTAAAAAAAGTTGTATTAAGGGCTGTATCAGACTTCGCATCACACTCTTGAGAGGTGCCATAGCAGACTGACATACATTTTGACTTAAGTTCTCAGGGCTGCAACAGAAAACTTGATATTATCACGACAAACGTTCTGAAGATTGGTGACTCCTTTGCCGTTGGCAGGTACTCTGGTACAGCAGGTTATATTATAGTTCACTATCTAAGCATTACTAGAAAGGAATGGCTGTCAACACAATGCTGCAGAATCAGGGGAAACTGTTCACTTTGGTCTGTATTTTATATTTGAGCTTAAGTGTTTTAGGGCCCTGGGAGGCAGTTTTGTAGGTGGGTGTAAAGTTTGCTTAAATCAGAACTTCCACATTTAAACTGGCAACTCAAAATTCAAATCTGAACCTACGTTCAAAATCTGCTCTTCCTTCTACTACTGGAATAGGAAGAATAAGTGGAAACACACTCAGCAGCAAACCAGACTGCACTGCACCTCTGAGACTGGTACAATTTCATAGGAGCCCTCCCGAGAATAGTGGCATAATTGCTTCTGTGAAGACTCCAGATCTGGATAAGAACGAGAACATAACACATGCAATCGCTGCTGCAAGTGACTCATCCCACCATCTAGACAACTCACCTGATTTTCAGTCGGTCATTCTCCGAGTAAAGACGAAGGACATGCTCCCTCTCCTGGAAGAGGTAGACTTGCATATCACTCAAAGCCTTTTGCAACTCTGCAATCTCCTCTTCTCGCTGATGTACTTCCCACTGCAATTTGTGCTAGGTAGAGAGGATGAGGTATTTGAAATTATACAAAGCATTGGGCAACACTCACAAACTTTAAAGCACTTGTACCCCAAGCCTATAACTGGTACAGAAAGTGAATTATTTTACTCTTACAAAGTTTGGCCAAGTGAGGGCATGATTGGGAAAAAAAACATTTAAAATTGTTTCAATAGGTAGTTCAGGGCCCTCAGAATCATTGTGACTAAACAACAGTCAAATAATGTCTAAGCTAGGGCCTCCAGTTTCCAGTGGTTGCACTTCTGCACTGGAAGTCAGAGTGGTACAGATATGGGGAGTCTGATGTCAACAAAATCCTAGCAAAGACTCTGTTACAGCACTTGCTCTTAAAAGAAACTGCTGAAGAATAAGCATTAAAGCATTTCTGTGGTTTAGTAGTGAGAAATTTGCCTAGCTATTAAATTTCATCAATTATTTTCTACCAGGTGCAGGAAACAGCCAGTACTTGAGGAGACACCCCAGTCACCTCAGAAATGACTGTTCTGCCCCAAAGAGTCAGTCATTATTACAAAGATGAGTGCTATGCAAACGTATGCAGTGAGGCATATTAGAGCACTGAAGGTACAGATATTCTGTAAGGCTTTTTAACTCTTCAAAGTCAAAATTTTTAGGTTTTGGAGTTTGTTCATGTTTGTTTGGTCTGTACGACTATTGATTAATGCCCTATGGCCAAGTTTAGGAATGCCACTGCAGTAAACAAATTATACCTGTACCTCAAAGCTCATTAAATGTAAGCAAAAGAGCAGTCATTCAGTATGAGGAACAGGGGAACAAAGCTGGACAACTTTGGAACTGAATATCTAAACTCAGGCTTTGATTTTAAAAAATAAAAAAAAAAAAAAACCAGAAACAAACCCAAATAATCTTCTGAAGATATAACCGAACTATAATAACTTAAGAATAGAAAAATATCCTACAGGTATGTTTTTGCTTTGACAGAGTACACACAGCTGGACTTTACAACCAAACACTGAAATCTCTTTATTTCTTCTCAGCTCAGTTCTACCACATTATGGATAAATCTTAAGATCACCTGTGCTGAGTTTTCAGCTGAAAAGAAATAGTAAGTCTGTGTAAGGGTACATAGTCTGTCGTCACACAAAAACTATTTTCCTAACCTGCTCATCATACGTTTCTTTGTATCTCTCCAGCCTTTTTACCAAATCCTCATGTTCTTCATCAAAGTCAGCAATCTTCTTGCGGTAGTATTCCAGCAGCTCCCGGGAGGGATGAAGAAAGGCCAAGTGCTCATTGATTGAAGGGAGAGGAGAAAAGTCCTCCTGACTCAGAGACAGAGAACTGGCATATCTTGATGAGACATGGGGGGTTGCCAGCCTGGATATAAACAGTTTCTGACATGTAGCTACAGACAATAAAATAAAAAAGCTTTCTCAAACAGTTAAAAAAAGAGTTTCCATTTTAACACAGATTCAATTTCAAACACAAGATTAGCTTGTCTGCTCCAGGTATTAACTGGAGATCACAGCATTTAGGAGAAATAAAAGCTCTGATATAGAAAAGCTTGCAAGCTTACTGTAGAGTGGAAATCAGGCCAAATGACTGAAAACTGAGAAAGAAAAACCTTACAAAGGGAAGTCTCATAGGTTATTTTGGGAAGGTGAACATAAAAGGAGGCAGCAAAACAAAAGAGAACAAAGGGGACAAAAAGTCTGTTGTTGTGCAATTAGAAGGGGCAGCCACTGTGAGCTAAACAGCACTACATCTGTGAAAGTGTCATTACTTGACAATTGGAGAGGAAAACACTTTCTAAAGAAAGACTACTGAACAGAGAAAACAATTCAGGTTATCTGATGCACCAGCAACCATAATTTAAGATGTAGATCTAGGAACCTGCATGCTTCCTTTTCTGGTGTACTTGATGTTCTCATCCACATAACTTGCCCACCCTTGATAACAAAACGGAAGTTTCCAGGTTCTTGGATCATATGTTGAAATACCAGATTGAAAATATGTCAATATTACGTAAATCAAATCTAGAATATGTATGTGTAATTGCTTAAGATAAAAATAAGATATGTAATGTTCACCGCATCCACACATTTAATCAGCTCAAACAAGCACCAAATTTACAAATAGAGCAAAGTTCAGAACACCCTTGGAAAGTGGTTTTTTTGGTTCTTCATATTGACCTGATAAACACAGCAGAGTTCAGAATACTCTTGGAAAGTGTTTTTTTGTTCTTTATGTTGACCTGACAAACACTTTTTTTAAATGATACCACGAGTAACTGAATTAGAGCCAAGAACCCTGTTTAGTAAAGATATGCCTAACAAACACACAGCCCTAAATTTGATTCTGGAACCAGAACCTTGATCATAAAGTCATCAATCAAGAGACACTGGGGCAGCGGTGACCTTTATGGGTCCCCCATCAAAGCTGTTTAGATCGATTTGTTACATCTATAGGAGCATGCCAAGCTCTGTAACTCCTGGCACTGTAGGAAACTATTAAACATGTAATTACATGATTATTTCATGTAGGAATTTGCCCACCTGTTGTGCCCAGAAACGCGTTAAACCACATACTTGGAAAAATAGACAACAGTGATACTGAAAATGTCAGCAAATAAAATCTCTAAGACTCGTTTGGAAGTTTTTGAAAGCAAGTATCCTTTACCAGGTCTGGGCAATGCGAGTTATCTACTTCAATCATGTGCAGCAAGACAAGAGCTGGGGACAGAACATATGTCCCAGTGACATATGCATGTGTATAAATTCTCCCCAAAGTCTTATGCATAATCTATTACTCTCCAAGGACTAATTTTAATGTTATTATGAACTTCCCAACAGTCAAAACTCTTGCCAATTTGAAGCTGGCTTCAGCTCTCTGCTTGACCTTGCATTTGAGATAGGGAGAGACTGCAAACAGAGGCAATTATAGAAAAAGACACACCCATTCAGCACAGGACATTCATCTTCAATGAATGAACACCATCTGGAAAAATACTGCTTGAAATAAAACACACTATCAGACTGAGATTCTGTCTAACTCTCAGAAAACTCACAATTACTTAGATGAAACTTCAGCTTAAATCAAAGATATTCCGCTTTCTGTAATAGTAACTACTTCTTGTATTAGTAGAAAGACCTATCAGTTCAGCACAGACCATACTTAACACGAGCTGTAACGATGTCTGGAAAAACATTATTGAAAAAACATGCTATAAAAAACCGATGCTATCACAGGGACTGCCTGACTTTTGAAAAAGTTACTTAGAAAAACTTTCCTCGAGCTTAAATGAAAATATTCCACTTTTTATAAGAGTAGCTACTTTTCATATCAAATGGAACAAAAGAAAACAGGTAACATGGGCACATAGTGCACACTTTATGACAGACCTTGATGCCAAAAACGCCAGGAAATAAACTCTCTAAGATTTGGTTTGGAGTTTTAGAAAGCAAGCACCCTTTATCAGGCCTGGGCAACATGAGAGTGCGATCGCCATCAATCATGTACAAAAAGATAAGAGCTGAGACAGAACGTATTTCCCACTTACACGCCATACGGATAAATTTCTCCAGAAATCTCATGCATATCCTATTACTTTGAGGTCTAATTTTAATGCTACTATAAGCTTCCTAACAGTCAAAACTCTTGCTAATTTGGAGCCAGGTGTGTCTGACCTTGCCCTTGAGATTGGGAGAGACTGCAAACACAGATGATCACGGAAGAGACAACTGTTCAGCACAGATCCCACTGCATACAACATCGGAAAAATACTATTTGAAAAACACTGGTATTGAAAAAAAACACTATCACAGGAAATTTGTCTAATTTTCAAAAAAAATACAATTACTTGGATGAATTTTACTTGCGCTTATATCAAAATATTCCACTTTTTTGTGGCAGTAACTACTTTTTGTATCAAATGCAACAGAAGAAAGTAGGCAACAAGGGCACAAGGTACACACTTTATGACAGACCTCGATACCAAAAATGCCAGGAAATCAACTCTCTAAGACTTGGAGTTTCAGAAAGTAAGCACCCTTTTATCAGGCCTGGGCAACACAGGAGGGACCAGTTTCCATCAACTGAGTGTGGCGAACCAAGAGCTGGAGACAGGACGCGTGTGTCCCACTGACGTGCAATATGGATGAATTTCCCCAGAAATCTTATGCCTATTCTATTACTTTCCAAGGTCTAATTTTAATGTTATTATGAAGTTCCCAACAGTCACAACCCATGCTAACTGGAAGCTTTGGATCCAGGTCTGTCTGACCTTGCCTTTGAGGCTGGGAAAGACTGCAAACAGGCGATCACAACAGAAGAAGAGACATCTGTTCAGCGCAGACCTCACTTCACAAAATAGTGTCTGGAAAAACACTGTTTGAAAAACACAGTTACCTGGACGAGTTCTACTTGAGCCTAAGCAAAAATTTTTCACTTTTTGTAGCAGTAACTACTTTTTGTATCAAATGCAACGGAAAAAAAGAAAGCAGGTAACATGGGATGTAATTGGGAGCTTCAAAGCCAGCTCTGCCTGACCTTGCATTGGAGATTGATAAAGACTCCAAGCAGAGGCAATCACAGAAGCGATGTATGTTCAGCACAGACCACACTGCATAGAGTGTCTCGAAAAAGCACTATTTGAAGAGAACACGCTAATAAGAAAACACGCTATTAGAATAATACACTACCAGAGAGATAGTCCGTCTCGTTGGCAAAAAAAATACAGCTACCTGGATGAAATTTACTTGAGCTGCAAGTCAAAACATCGCACTTTTTGTAGCGGCAACTACTTTTTGTACTAAATGGAACGGAAAAGAAGAGGTAACACGGGACACCCTTCACCCCAGAGCTACGGGAGAACAGAAACAAAGGCGCGGGGAGGAGGAAGAGCAGGGGGTGAGAGAGGAGACAAAGGCTCCGCTACCTCGTGGGGCGCGGGGAGGGCCCGGCCCGCGAAGCCGCCGCGCTCATGGCGGACACGGGGAACCGCGCGACGGAGCAACGGCCGCCGCCGCAGCTTAAACGGCGGGGAGAGGCGCGGCGCGCGCCCCCGCCAATCACAGGCAGCCTTTCGGGAGGATCCCGCCTTTCCGCCAATCACAGGCAGCCTTTCGTCAGGAGTCCGCCCCCCTACCAATCACGGGCAGCCTTCAGTGCGGCGACCGCCTCTCGACCAATCACAAGCAGTCTACCATGCGCCCCGCCCCTCCGCCAATCATAGGCAGTGTTTAAGTGCAGTGCCCACCCCCCCACCTATCACAGGCAGCCTTCCTTGCGGAGTCCGCCTCTCAACCAATCACAGGCTGCCTTCCAGGCGGTTCCCGCCCCCCGCCAATCACAAGCACCCTACCATGCGGTGCCGGCCGCCTCTGCCAATCGGCGCTCGCGACACAGGCGGTGATGGGGGGGCGGTAGGGGGAAGTCGAGTGCGTGGCGTTTGAGGCAGGAACATGGGGTTTTGGCTGTGGGATCTGCTTTTCGTGAGGGCTGCAGGGGCGAGAGAAATGGAGCCTGTAGTGGGGACTCATTTCCTCAGTAAAACAACAAAAAATCAACAGCAAACAAAACCGAACATCCATTTTTATTTGAAAATGAATGGTGAAGGAAGAAATGATTTGTTACAAGTTGCTAAACTACTATATATTTGAATATTATGTAGTTTGGGGGTTTTTTTAATACTAAAATGTAGGATTAGCTTGAATAATAACTTTTAGCTAGCCTGTGCCTGGATACTTACGCTAAACTAAGGACTTTTAACAAGGCTGCAGTTAGAAAGAATGGAAAAAAAGTCTGACTGTATCTAGTTAAGCCAGATAGCAGCACTAGCGCAATGATAAGAGAAAGAAGAACCAGTTAAGGCCAGATGCAACCTTGAAGAGCTGCCCAAAGAGTCCAAGAGCATGCGCAAGAAGGAGAGTTGAAAAGTTCTACTGTGAGAAGGATCTACCGCCTACATCCTGAGACCCTGAAGGAGACCCCCAGAGGGCAGAGCATAGAATCACCAGGTTGGAAGAGACCCACCGGATCATCGAGTCCAACCATTCCTATCAAACATGTGCGTGAAGGGGAGAAAATTTACATAAATAAATTCTGGGAACTTAGACACATTGGTTCCATTAAAGGTGATAGACATGTATGCTTTGACTGTATATTGCCGTTGTGAATTGTGCTGGACATTGTAGGCACATTAGGTGGAGCGATCTCCTGCATGCCCAACATTGCATTGAAGAATACCTTGCTTAATAATTAGCATTGATTCTTGAGTCTGGCTTTTCATGGCATCAATGGAATGAGACACAGGGGTGGTGAAGCAGTCACAGGTTCAAATTCTGTCTGTATCCACATGTGGTTTTTGCATCACCTGGGTGCTTTTGAGCCTCCTCATCCCTCTATGTACCTTCCCATGCCCAGCAGTGCTTAGTTGTCTTCTCACCAATTACACAATACACCACTTCCTAGTTTACATGCTGTGAGAGTTAATTGATAAGTTTTGCTACAGCTGGTTTGTATGTTTAATTATCTTGTCATATAAATCTGTCTTCATATAAATCTGTCTTGTATCAAGAGATAATATACAGGCAATCTCCAGAAATGGATAAACAATCTGAAAGAATAAACACTCTCTTAGAGTTGCAAGAATTTAGTGATATGCTTAGTTGTCTAGCAAGATGTAGTTGTCTTAGGTCAAGAGATAACCTGAAGGAAGTCCCCAGACATGGTTGGATAATCCGAGAAATAATGAGCATTCTTTGAAGATTTATATGCTGCTTTGTCTAAAACTAGTATATATGCCCACTGCTTTTGTAAGATATTATGCCTTTTTTTAGAAAGACATCCAATTCAGTGCTGAATTGTAAAATAAAAATATTATCTTTGCTTTGAAGACATTGTCCTTTTTAATATTTTACCAGTGAATGAGTGTTTCTCACAATACTATGGGAAAGAGCAACATCCTATCTGTAACTTTCAAAAAATACAGTGGCTTAAATGAGACTTCACTGAAATTAGAAAATGGGTTCTACTTTAGCTTAAACTGGAATGTTCCACTTTTGCAGTAGTAATTACTTCTGGCATCAGTGGGTGCTGGAGAAAACCCTGCATGCTAACAAGCCAGCTTTTTTTATTAACTTTCCTTAAAGAAACAGATTTTCTATATTAAAAAAAAAGAGAATATTTAGGCTTCTTTAGAAAACTGTGAGGTCATTCTTAAATTAATTTTTCAGAGGAGGGCCATGAAGCTGATGAAAGGGCTGGAGCACCTCCTATACGAGGACAGACTGGGAGAGTTGAGGAGAGTGGAGAAGAGAAGGCTCCAGGGAGACCTTATAGCAGCCTTCCAGTATCTGAAGGCACAACAAGAAAGATGTGCAGGGGTAGGATAAGGAGTAATGGGTTTAAGGTGAAAGAGAGGAGATTTAGGGTACATTTTAGGAAGAAGTTTTTTATTGGGAGGTTGGTGAGGCGCTGGAGCAGATTGCCTGGAGAAGTTGTGGATGCCCCATCCCTGGAGGTGTTCAAGGCAGGGTTGAATGAGGCTTTGAGCAACCTGATCTAGTGGGATGTGTCCCTGCCTATGGCAAGGGGGTGGAACTGGATGATCTCTAAGGCCCCTTCCAACCCAAACCATCCTATGAATTTTCTCAATAAAGAGAGAGAAGAGGAGGGTGAATCATTTTCAGGTACAGACCAGAAGAAAGGCTGCTATTGTCCCTGGTTAGACCAACTAATCTCTCCACTTATCATAAAGCACCTGAGTATATCATACCTGGAGCTGAAGTCTTCTCTCTGAAAAGTGATAAAAACTTCCAGATGAGCAAGAAGAACAAAGGCTGACATGGGGTACACAAGCCCCAGCATGGTACAGAGTTTCACAGGCCAACAGGCCCTAAACCAGAGCAGGTGATGAAGAAAAGTGTAAAATTCTATTTCAAAATGGGTATCTCACAGCAATGATACAATTTAAAAAACCCCACTCCCTCACAGGTTATTTAAGTTTTTCAGGTTTTTCACTCTGTTAGGAAAACCTTCAGCCTTCGAGCAGTGTCTTCCAGAGCCCTCCACCAGCCCAAACAAATTAACTGAAAAAAACCTCTAACAGTTTGGAAAGAAAATGGTAAAAGGCTGGTTTTCAAAACAATGCTTTTGCATGTGTTAGGTGTTTCCTAACATGGATTTTTTTCCTTCTAGTATTCCAGGCTTCCAGGTATCCTTCTAGGCTAAATCACGGCTTATCTTGGAAACTGGGTAAGTTGGTGATTCTGTTGTTGGGAATAGAATATGCATGCACATACATTTCCTCAAAAGGACCTGGTACAGCTCATCTGGAGAGAGACACAACCAAATAATAAAAGGGGAAAAAATGGCAAGAGTATGTAGAAATACATTTTCTTAATACTGGAAAGGAAATATCTGTACTCCACATGCTTTTACAATAGTAAAAGTATCAGCATCCATGTTGGGAACCCCTGCAAAATATAAGAAGGCATTGCAACAACACAATAACCATCAGTAAACTCACTCAGTGTCTTATAAGATCAGTTTACTCTCACCTATGACTTCTGTCAAAAGTAGCCACTTGCATTGAAGCCATTTGTTTCCTGTATGTGAAATGTGGGCAACACCTCTTCCATCTGGCAGTGATGCAGATAAAAGTGTTTGCCTCTCTGAAGCAGATCTTGTAAGCCTGTGGTAACGCGAGGAGGAAATTAACTTTTTCTGAGACTAAAATAGTATGCCTGGACTGAGGCTGGAATAAACAGTAAAAATAATAAAGCAAGATATGGAGTGTGGTTAACACTGAAGGCAGGGTTCCAGTAAAAAAAAACCCAACAAACTATGTAGTTCTTTCTGAAGAACATGTTCTAATGGCTAAGTAGAAGGAGGTACCAAGGAGGTGCCTTAGGAAATAAAACATTCTCTGTGGGGCAGAGGAATCACAGAATCATAGAATCATTAGGTTGGAAAAGACCTTTAAGATCATCAAGGCCAACTGTAAACACTGCCAAGCCACCACTGAACCATGTTCCTAAGCACCACACCTACGGGTCTTTTAAATACTGCCAGGGATGGCTACTCCACCACTTCCCTGGGCAGCCTGTTCCAATGATTGACAGCCCTCTCAAGAGAAGAAATTTTTCCTAATATGCAATCTGAACCTCCCCTGGCACAACTTGAGGCCATTTCCTCTTGTCCTATCCCTTGTTTCATGGGAGAAGAGACCAACAATCACCTTGCTACCATCTCCTTTCAGGCAGTCATATAGAGAGATAAGGTCTGCATGCAGCCTTATGTTCTTCAGGCTAAACAACCCCAGTTCCCTCAGCTGCTGCTCATAAGACTTGTGCTCCAGACCCTTCAGAGCATCTATATATAATGCAGAAGCTGGGATTTGACTGTGGAGGATTTCACTCAATCTTGCAACTAATTACTTCTGAGCTCTTAGTGTGGAAGCAGCAACAGGGACACTCTGGGCCAGACATCATGGAATCACTAGGTTGGAAAAGACCTTTGAGGTCGTCAAGTCCAAGTGTACATGTGCACTACTCAAGCACTACATTTACCCATCTTTTAAATACCTCTGGGGATAAAGACTCAACCACCTCCCTGGGAAGCCTCTGCCAGTGCTTGATATCGCTTTCAGTGAAGAAGTTTTTCCTGATATCTAATCTGAACCTCCCGTGGTACACCTTGAGGCTATTCCCTCTCACCCTATTGCCTATCACTTGGGAGAAGAGACCAACACCCACCTTTCCACAACCTCCTTTCAGATTTTGTAGACAGGGATAAGGTCTTCCCTCAGCTTCCTTTTCTCCAGGCTGAATAACCCCAGTTCCCTCAGCTGCCTCTCTCATGACTTGTTCTCCAGCCCCTTCACCAGCTTCACTGCTCTTCTCTGGAAATCCCCAGCACCTCAATGTCCTGTTTGTAGTGAGGGGCCCAAAATGGAACACAGTATTTGAGGTGTGGCCTCAGCAATGCTGAGTACAGGGTCACAACCACTTCCCTGGTCCTGCTGCTGATGCCGTGAAGAACCAGACTCAATCATCAATGCCAATTTGATTAATAAGCAAGGTATTCCTCAATGTGATGCCAGGCATGCAGGGGATCGCTCCACCTAATGTGTGCGCAACATCCAGCACAATTCAGAAAGGCAATGTACGGTCAGAGCATACATATCCATCACTTTTCCTGGAACCGGTGTTACTATTATATTCAGTTCCCAGAATTTATTTGTAAGTTTTCTCCTCTTGGTGCACGCGCTTTGCCCTCTGGGGGTCTCCTTCGGGGTCTCGGCATGAAGGTGGTAGATCCTTCTCACGGCAGAACTTTTCAACTCTCCTTCTTGCGCATGCGTTTGGACTCTTTGGGCACCTCTTCAAAGTTGCACGTGGCCCTAACTGGTTGTTCTTTCTCTTATCATTGTGCTAGCCCTTGTTATCCGGCTTAATGAGACACAGTCAGACTTTTTCCCATTCTTTCTAACTGCAGCCTTGTTTAAAGTCCTTAGTCAAGTATAAGTATCCACGCAGAGGCCAGCTAAAAGTTATTATTCAAGCTAATCTGACATTTTAGCACTGAAATCAAAAGCTGTGCATATTATTCAAATACATAATAGTTCAGCAACTTGGTAACATTTCTTCCTTCACTGGCCACGCCGTTTCTGACACAGGCCAGGATGCCTTTGGCCTTCTTGGCCACCTGGGCGCACTGCTGGCTCACGTTCAGCCGGCAGCGAGCCAGCCCCCCCGCTCCCCCCCGAGGGGACGTGCGGTGACTGCCGGCAGCGCCCATCCATTAGCATCAAACCCCAGAGCGGGAGGGGGCGTGGCCAGGTGACGGGGGCGTGGCCTCAGGGAGGGGGCGTGGCTCCCGTGCCTCCTCCTGACGTCCGGCCCAGACAATGGGCGAAGCGGCCCCTCACCACCGGAAGCGAACGGCTCGGGTTTCGGCGCACATTCCTCCGCGGCGGAAGTAGACGAGGCCCCGCCCTCCTCCTCCATTCCTGGACCGCCCTCCTACCCCTGCCCCCACCCCGCCTCGCCGCGCTGTGAGGTGCCTGAGGGGCCGCGTGCGGAGCGGTTTCGCTCTTGGATCAGTCGGAGGAGTGAC
This sequence comes from Clamator glandarius, assembly GCA_033459285.1. NCBI lineage: Eukaryota > Metazoa > Chordata > Aves > Cuculiformes > Cuculidae > Clamator > Clamator glandarius. The sequence continues at coordinate 1,631,017 of JAUNZM010000304.1, read as the reverse complement.
CCCGGGAGGGGCGGGAGCGGGAGGCGTCCGGTCTCTCGGCACCTGGATCCGCTTCGCCTCAAGAGAGGCGGAGGGACTACTTTTTGGCTCGGAAGGCAACGTCGCCGTCGCTTCCGGGGGAGAGGGCTGAGAGCCTGACGCGTCACTTCCGGCGAGGTGGAAGGAGAGCCGGAGCGGCTCTGCGCGGGGGGAGGGAGGCAGCCCCGGGGGACGGGACAGCAGCGCTCGGCCGCCGCCGCCGGAGGATGCGCCTCGGCCCCCGGCCCGGCCGCGCCCGCCGCCCCTGAGGGGCTCCCGTCCCCTCCCCGCCCCCGGCAGCCCTGCCCCGCCGCGGCGCCCGGCGGCGCCCGCCCCCTGCGGCCATGGCGGGGGGTGGTGGGTCCCGCTACGCCGCCGAGTTCGTGCCCCCGCCCGAGTGCCCCGTATTCGAGCCCAGCTGGGAGGAGTTCAGCGACCCGCTCGGCTTCATCGGCCGCATCCGAGGCCTGGCCGAGAAAACCGGCATCTGCAAGATCCGGCCCCCCAAGGTACCGCCCGCGGGGGTGGGCGAGGGGCCGGCGGCGGCTCCCCGGGGTTCGCCGGGAGCGGCGGGGGCGGAGTGGGGGGACCCGGGAGCCCCTTCCTGCACAGCCCGTTCTCACCTGGGGTGCCGCGTGCCGCCCTCCGTAGCCGGGGCACCCAGGAACCCGTGTGGGCTTTGACCTCAGAGGTGGGTTTTGTAGAGGTTGCTTTGGAGCAGGTGAGAAGCTAATAGAGCGTGGCGGTGTCCAGGACTTCACGCTCTTATTGCTTTGAAAAAAAAACCCAACGGGGCCTCCTTGGGGAAACTGCGAAGGGATGGCAGGTGAAATCAGGCGTTTGCTTGGGGAGGAGGAGGAAGAACCTTTCTTTTAATGGATCGTTGTTTATAAACGTAATCTTTAAACTGTTAATAGAAGTGCGGCCAACATGTTTGTGCAGGGAAATTGTGGTTATGCGTAGTAGTTTAGAAGGTAGGAGCTTAATCTTCCCAATGACTTGATCGTTATTTTATAGTGACTTGCCTTTGTGAGCTGAGAAACCGTTTAGATGAGAATATCGGGCGTTTTGGCAAAAGGTGGTTAGAGCACTTAATTATCGAAGTAAATCTGAACTTTAAATATAACTGTGAAATAAGAGAGTTAAAAATACTGAGAAAGAAAAAAATCTGAAAAGAAAGTGTGTAACGGAGAACAACGTTGTATACTGGTTGCTGGCTGGATTTCATGATCCTTTCTCTCCTTCTGAGCTGTCTGGGTTGCTGGAATCTGTTTAGTTGGTTTAATGACATAGTGAAAACTTGACCTCCAAGGGGCTGCCCTTTCTAAAATAAGCAGAATGGCTTATGTTGAGAGGCCATGAGAAACTGATCCAGATCCTGATCATTGAGAGGAGCTAGAACTTTCCTAGCCGCTGAACGCATTTGTCTTTCTCCATGATTGCCTGGTTGTTTGTGTTGCAGGGTTTTGCAGGATGCGTGTGTCAGGTTGATTTGCAGCCTCCAACGAGGACTAAATCAGACACTTTATAGTAACCTTACTCATTTATTGTTTTCCTCTATTAGAAGCAGTAAATATTTTACAATCATGCTTGAGGCCTTTATATGCTGTAGCAGTGCGAATAATAAATGTTTATTGTGGCTTGTCCACCTGGAATGGGCTGTCCTTACGCAGTTGTATTTACTGCCAGGTAGACAATCTACTATAACTCAAGCTTCCTGAAAAAGTACTAAAAAGCTGATTTATACTCGCTTTGATGCTGTAACTCAGTTTTCAGAGATGGGTCTGGGAGGCACTTGTGGTTGAAGCGACTGCTGTGTTTAGAAAGTCACTTTTGAAGGTTGCATTTTTGTTACAGAACTGTATTTCTGACTAGTCATCTTTATTGAAATGGCTGTAGACAAACATGGAGAGAAAGTTAGGTGTGTAATAATGTGCTTCGTTTGGAGTCTCCCTCGATGGTGAGAATTTTGCAGTGTGCAGGATATATGGAACTTCTTAAAAAGTAAATAAATAACCAGCAAGCTACAGTATCTTTGATATTTACAATATACAATATCTCTGATATTTAAACTTAGCATGAGGTAATGCATACCAAAATGCTCCGAGACTTACTTTCTTCTGTGTGTTTAATTCTGTGAGGATCCCTTTCTTTGAACTAAAATGTTGCGGAAGACCATTGTTTTAAAAGTACAAGAGTGTCATACAGTATGAAAATGATGTCACCAGTTGTACTAAGGAACTAATTTACTTTTGGGAGCTTCTTTGCTCAGACATTGTTAGTGTCTTATGTTTTCTGCATTTTTTGAGAAGTTCCTTGAGGCAATGAAATACCTTTCTGTCTCTGTTTAGGACTGGCAGCCTCCATTTGCATGCGAAGTACAAAGTTTTCGTTTCACTCCACGAATTCAGCGCCTGAATGAGCTGGAGGTGAGCTTTTCCATTGTTTTTATAATTTTATATTTGCACTGAAAACAGTAGGTCTCTCTACTTGGGATTTGCATCTTGGCAGATTTCTGGATGGAGGAGGACTTTAGAAACTCATAGACCGCATCAATATTTATACTTGGCAGTTGTAGAGTTCATATAAAATAACTCTCTATGGCTTTGAGAGAAGTCTGGTTTTTATTTTATTACCCAAAATAACCACAAGAGTTTTTCACGTTCAGCTGAAATGTCTTAAATGAATGCCAAGTACCATGTTGTATGGCAAGAGCAGCCAGTGTCAAGCCTTCAGAGCTCCACAAGCAATGAATTCTTTATTTCTTAAGGTATTTATTGCTCTTCTGAAGCCCCTGGTTACTTTATGCTGTCTTGATAATATTCGTTAAGCCTTAAAATGAACTATTTTTTAATAGTCCTATTATAGGTGGCTAATTTTATGATTCAAAAATGTGTGGGAGCTTTATTGAAAGCAGTATGAATCCCATTCTGTCTTGGTTTTTCATTTTCTCTACAACATTTCTCAAAGCCTCACTCTGTTCATATACCAAAACATGTATTATTTGGCTTGTAAACAGGTCTCCTCATGGAAAGTGATTTGAGTACTCCAAAAATAGTTAAGGGAGGAGGCCCTTAAGAAAGGTTAAGGCATATATGAAAAACTGTTCATAACTCTCCCCTTTCCTCCGAATGTATGTTTTAATAATTGCCCTTGTGTTTGTCCCTGCAATGCTAATTTTTCTTAAGTATGCATATTGATTTCAAACTAATAAATTGTTGGGTAACTGTTTGGCTTATAGGCTCTTGAATGCAGAGAGAAAAGCATTTACAGTTTCTTGTTTGAAAGAAATTTTTTTAATCAGTATTTCTATTTTGAGGTAGTTTGTTTACATAACTAATAAATACTTCAATTGCCAAGTTGTGCTGTGAAAATGTAAACACTATAAAAATTTGTCATATTTTTTTTCAGGACTGTAAGGTATTGTCACACTTGTTTTGGGACACACATGTTTGTCTTCCTTTATTGATTGTAGGCAATGACAAGAGTGAAGCTGGACTTCTTGGATCAGTTAGCAAAATTTTGGGAACTCCAAGGATCCAATTTAAAAATCCCTGTAGTGGAGAGAAAAATACTGGATCTCTATGGTCTGAGCAAGGTGAGTAAGCAATTGTAGGCCTTGGTCTGACTGGAACCTTGTTTTTCATTGAAGTTCCAAAAGCCAAACAACAAGGAGGGCTTGTTTTACAACATTAATCTCATTATATGGAGATTAAATGAGAGAGTGATGAAAGGAAAATGTAGTGAAGTAGAATTTTTAAATTTGATGGCCACCACAGATGTCAAGCACAGTTAAATCCATTGCCTTTGGTTGGATTCTGTACAGTCTGCATTTCATTACCTTGTATGCAGCTTGAACATCCTGATGTTAGCTGGCTGCTTGCTTTTTAGTTCTCCTTTTTACATACAGAATGACAGAATTTTTTTGGTTGGAAAAGACCTTTGAGATCATAGAGTCCTTCCATTGATCCAGCCCTGCTGGATCTTCCTGTGTATGGTAGCGCTGCAGGAGTTTGAGTTGGTTATTGAATAGGCAGTGGTTATTTCCATGCAGTTCAGCTCCTGACCTAGCAATTCTGTAATGAATCATTGTTGTAGTTTCTCTCCCCTAGTAGAGGTTCTCCACAAGACATTATAAACTCTCAAAGATGTATATTTATGTCAGCTTCTGGAATAATTATTATAATTAAATTCCAAAACAGGCTAGGCTAAAGATTGGTGAGAATTCTATGCTATTATAGTTATGTTTGGTGTAGGGTTTTTTTTTTTGGTTTTGTTTTTTTTTTCCAAAATTTGCACACAAATAATACTTTTCTTGGAATTTGCTTTTGCATTGGTAAAATATATGTACTGTTATAAACTTATCTCCTAAGGATGGATTGTTAATATGAATAGGTAGATTTCTTCTTGTAAGGGGAGGGAACTGACATATGGTAAAGTTAAGGAAATAAGATAGTTCTAGTGCTTCTAGGTTAGAGCATCGGTTTCCATTCCCTGTCAACATTTCTTTCGCTTAGGTGAGTAAAAATGTGAAGTCTGAATACATTTAATTTTTAAGGAAAAAGTCATAGTCTTTTGAAGAGTCACTAAAAAAAGCTGATAAATTCCCTGTTATTTTTTTTGTTTTCATATCTGTAGTCGCTTGCTGGGATATTCAGAATGTCATTGTGGTACTGGGAAATATCTGGGTCACTGTTATGAGCTGGAACATTTTAGTTCACTGCATATATGCAGGTTAAAGCTTGTTATTTATAAATTAAATTTTCATGGGCATTTTGAAGATAAGTTAAAATTTAGGAATAATTTGATTTAAAATGCTTTTTTTTAGTATTTTGCCACATGCGTAAAAAAATATGTTTTATCTAAGTTTAGCTATCTCCGTTTATAGGAGGAACCGGGTTTAACTGCTTTATTTGTCATTGTCACAATTAGGTTTTTGAATTTACTTAAGCTTCAAAAGTAAACCACAAATTTCATTCCAGTAACAATGTTTTTGCATTGGGGTTTCTAACACTCTGTGAAACATCAAGCATGAATTTTGGTCCTGGTCTGAAGAAATGTAATGCAAAACTGTGCTATTGTAGGAATGCTATTAGTCTTAAAATAATGTAAATGAAACTACTATCAGTTTGGATTTTGAGCTGTTTGACAGTGAAACTAAAGGGAATGTAGTCAGTGGAAATCTATGTGGTGTTTCTGAGGAAGCAGCTCATGCTCTTTTGGTCATTGCTTGGAGGCAAATGATCTGTCATTTTTCATTCTGCATGCATGTATGCAATGGTAGTTCTGTATGTGAATTGCTAGACTCAAACCAGTTGAAAAGTGTAAAAAGTGGACAGAATAAATTGCAAGTTAAGTTCAGTTTCTCCCCCTTTTTTTTTTTTTTTACAGTAGACTTTTCTGTTAAGGTTTTCTGTAACTGAAGTTGTGAGCTGCAACGCTCCCTTTCTCCCTGGGATCTGTTAGAAAGGGCTTCATTCCTGACTTGTGTTTTTCATCAGAGTACAAGTCTAATGAGAGATAACTTTTCAGTTTGTTCGGCTCCTAGGGTTTGTATTCTTTCCAACACATAATAAATCTTAACTGATGGGACTCCTCCTGTCCAGGACAGTATGCAATTTACAGTTACAAGGAAGATTGTAATTTTTAAACATATCAAGTAATGGAGATATGCTCAGTTGTTAAAGTACTAGTCCTTCAGGAAACAAAAACTAAATTCAGGATTTTGTTTCTCTTTAATAGAACCTTTTAACATTTGGTTGGTTTAATAGATTCTTGGTTTATGCAAGGTGGTGAGAGCAGATCAAAACACTTAACTTTATTTATGCGTTTCAGATTGTTGCCAGCAAAGGAGGCTTTGAAGTAGTCACTAAAGAGAAGAAATGGTCTAAAGTGGCAAGTCGGCTTGGCTACCTGCCAGGAAAAGGCACGGGTTCATTACTGAAGTCTCATTATGAACGGATTTTATACCCCTATGAGCTCTTCCAGTCTGGGGTCAGCCTTATGGTGAGATGCTTCTCTTTCATAGAATCATAGAATCACTAGGTTGGAAGAGACCCACCGGATCATCGAGTCCAGCCAAACATACTATGCCCCTAAGCACCTCATCCACCCTCACCTTAAACACCTCCAGGGAAGGCAAGTCAACCACCTCCCTGGGCAGACTGTTCCAATGCCTAATGACCCTTTCTGTGAAGAACTTTTTCCTAATCTCAAGCCTAAATCTCCCCTGGCGGAGCTTGAGGCCATTACCTCTCGTCCTGTCCCCTGTCACTTGGGAGAAGAGGCCATCACCCTCTCTACAACCTCCCTTCAGGTAGTTGTAGAGAGTAATAAGGTCTCCCCTCAGTCTCCTCTTCTCCAGGCTAAACAACCCCAGCTCTCTCAGCCGCTCCTCATCAGGCCTGTTCTCCAGGACCTTCACCAGCTTTGTTGCTCTTCTCTGGACTCGCTCCAGAGCCTCAACATCCCTCTTGTGGTGAGGGGCCCAGAACTAAACACAGTATTTGAGGTGCGGTCTCACCAGTGCTGAGTGCAGAGGGTGAATATCCTCCCTGGACCTGTTGGTCATGCCGTTTCTGATACAAGCCAAGATGCCATTTGCCTTCTTGGCCACCTGGGCACACTGCTGGCTCATGTTCAGTCGGCTGTCAACCAACACCCCCAGGTCTTTCTCCTCTGGGCAGCTTTCCAGCCAGGCTTCTCCTAGTCTGTAGCTGCACAGGGTTGTTGTGCCCCAAGTGCAGGACGCGGCATTTGGCCTTGTTAAACCTCATGCCGTTGGTCTTAGCCCAGCAGTCCAGCCTGTTCGGGTCCCTTTGCAGAGCCTCCCGACCCTCCAGCAGATCCACACTTCCACCCAGCTTGGTGTCATCTGCAAACTTGCTAAGGGAGCACTCGATGGCTTCATCCAGGTTGTTGATAAAGACATTAAACAGGACTGGACCCAGGACTGAGCCCTGGGGAACCCCACTTGTAACTGGCCTCCAGCTGGATTTAACTCCAATTACCACCACTTTCTGGGCCCGGCCCAGGAGAGTGTGCGCCCGTCCAGGCCAGAGGCTGACAGTTTCCGAAGCAGAATGCTGTGAGAAACTGTGTCAAAGGCTTTACTAAAGTCCAGGAAGACAAGAGGACCCAAACTGCACAGAATGTTACTTGTTATTGCATATAACAAGGATGTAAGGTCTGTGCTCTGAGAAGCTTTAGCTGTGTAAACAAACCTGGAACCACCCTCATACTTAGCTGAGAAACAGCAGCGCTAGAAGTTGTAATGTGACCTTACGTAGTTATTTTGTGATAGCCATTTCTTTCTAGGACTGAGGCCAACCCGACTGGGAAGGAAAATGAGGCAAAATATGATATGATTAATTAGAAAGATGTCTTTGCCTCTCTCTTGATAAGTAAGCAGCTAAGATCTATTTTCAGTGTTTGAAGGCTGCATGGATTAATTGGCCTCTTGTCCAAATGACACGTGTAATGATGTGTGATTTTGCTCATCCTGTTTCTTAGCAAACAGAATGATTCACAGGCCATGGAATTGATTAGCCCTGATTGGTCAATGAGCCTGGTGTCCTGTGCTCTGGTCCTTTAGGGCATCCAAAAGCAGAACTTGGACCTTAAGGAAAAAGTGGAAGCTGAGGACCTCAGCTCAGATGCCCAGGCTTCCCCAAAGCAGGCTTCAAGAATGAACGTTGTGCTGAAGAGAACCAGGCGTGTCAAATCCCAGGTATCCCTGTTAATTGACTTTTAAGGACAGAGAACACTTACGCCTTTCACCAGTGCAGCAGTGCTGGCAGTGCCCTTGTCTGGCTGTGGGAGCCTGCTCAGCAGCACCACCAGGAAGCAGGCTTTGTTTAAATAAAATCCAGAGAAGGATGTCTCTGTGAGGCCTGGTTTGCTTAGGAGATGCACTGTTTATCTGATCACTTGTAAAAGATACTTTTTGTTTATTGACAGGTGGCCTAGGTACCTTTGTAGTGAATATATCTGGGAAAACTAAAAGGATAAAAAGCCATTTGTGAAATGATGTTTAAGCCTCTGCCTGTGGGAAGTTAGAAAAGTTGTTTTTCTTCTCAAACTTTTTCAGATAAGTTTAGCTTTTTAGTTATGTGAATGAAAATACTTGTAGGTAAGTCTTTCTTAATTGTGAGTATTGCACTTGGGACTAACTAACAGGACAGTTGGTCAAGCAGGACAAACTGTTTTTTTTTTCTGAAGAAATGAAACAGATGTGTAGGGGGATGCTCAGCATTTACTTTTCTTCTGGATTAGTGGTGGTGTAGGAACTTCTGATATTCTGCTAGGTGATGTTAAAGCCTGGGAGTATGCCCCAGTAAATCTTGATGCAAACTGAATCACCACCATTTTAAATGCTGCATCATTAGAAGTAATCTTGAAGGCTTGACTCCATTGCTTCTGTTGCACTATTTAAAGCCGGCCTTCACCTTTGGCAAACATTTCTATTGCAGGCGGCATCCTAAGGTTCTTCACAGCAGACAGCTCCCTGCTGGCCAGTCAGTGGAACATGGGCAAAAGCTGGATTTATATGCAGCAAACTTCTTGCTTGTTGCCATTCTAAACTTATTTTAAGCATCAGAAGAGTATTTTTTAAATGCTCTTCTGCATCTTTCTTGTTACTGAGATATCTGAGTATCCCTTATGAAATTTCATCTTTTTTTTTGCTCTGATGTCGCGATTGTCTTTTTTTAGTCTCTTTCCTCAACTTACTGAAGCTGTCTTGATGTTATCTATTGCAGCCGTGTAACAGTGCATCACACAAGCAATCCTAGGCTGTGGTGTATGACCTTTTTCTCATACGTGATATGAAAATGTCACTATGTTATTAAGAGGTTGTGGAATCTTTTCTCTTGCTGATTTCAGTAGAATAATGATACTTGTCATGTCTCCTTGTTGGAAAAAAATAATCTGTGGTTATCCTGGCACAGTACGGCCGCTTCACTTAATTTGAAGGGGCTGCATTGTGGAAATGAGAGATGATTTTGGATTAGTTATTAAAATGTCTGAAACAAATTCTTTAATACAGGGAAAACTCAACTTCCTTGCATAGCCAGGAGAAGTATTTTTTGGTTGTGTTGGAAGCTGTGTATAACTTGTAAGTCGACTCTGAAACTGTATTTAGAAACAGATTTGACCTCAGTAGCACCAAATGGTAGTAGCGTAAATGCTGGGAAATGCTAAGAAATGGTTCCAGATTTCAGCACACGTCCTTATCATAGGCAGGACTCGGTTTAGTGTTTGAAGTGCATACCTTGATTTATGTCAGAAGTTGTCTAGATAGTCTTCAGAGAACAGGTGACATGCAAGTAATGTAAAAAGATGCTAAATAAATGTCGTCCTGCTCTAGCTGAAACATCAGAATGATTTGTGTGTAGTGTGCTGAGTAGTCCAGTGTCTGGGTAGTGAGCACAGATAACTGCACTGATGTTCACGTTTCAGTACTTTTTTTTTCCAAGTGCTGAAAGCAATTTCAAAGAATGCTCTACATCTTCTTCCTGCAGATAACTTACCTGAGAGCAGGTGATGAATAAGAAAGCATAAAGCTAGTAATCAGTAATTACTGAAATAAACAAAGATCCTCAGCAGTACAAGAGGATTGGCAGGCATTTGAAGAGCAAATTTTTGACTTTTTGGAGAAAGAGAAAAATGAAAGAAAATAAGGAATGGAATTCTCCTTTGTGATAGATGGGTTGGCAATCTTTGAATACTACAGTCAAATGTCAGTTGAATACATTGTCTCTGAATAGGAAGAGAATGATTTGACGATGAGAGATTCTGCTCAAAAATAAACTTAATGCTTCATTCTCTTTTCCTTTTCTCCGAAGAAAGCTATCACAAATAAAAACCAGAGGGCAAGTGAATTACTAAAGGCTTATAAGGAAAGGGACAATGAAAAGCAGAATTAATTCAGATTAGGAAAAGAAAATATCCTTAAGGAAAGGTTAAAGTTAGGAGAATACTTATTTCTTAGAAATGACTGTGATATATCTTCATAGATGATCTGTTAGGGTGTATTTTAAGTGGCAAGGGATTTGTCTAACGAGATTACATCATGATGATTTCTGGTAGAGAAATGCAGTGCTGGAACAAAAAGATAAATGTCCTTTCAAAGGATTTTAACTTAAGATCCAGAGAATTTTTCTGAAAAATGAAAACCAATTTCAAGTAGTATATCAGATTTTGGATTCCCCTCCACTTTTGAAGAATTCCTTCCAGGGGAATAACCGTGTGAAACTAGTTACAAATACCCAAAACCCAGAAATATTTTGATTCTTGGATGTAACTATTCTGGTCGTGCACATTGAGGTTGGTGGGAATGCAGATGTTTCAAAGTTGATGAAGGCAGGACAACAGAAGATAGCGTGTGAACGCAGTGTAATTGGATCATGTTATTATGATTTGCCTGTAATACAAGAAAAGCATTTGGGTTATACTTTCAGCTGAAAAGGTAAAAAAGAAAATCATGTCTGTACCCTTCAGGAAAAGATACGCTGAGAACAGAATTGCAGTTTAATCAAGTAATTTCACTTATATGTAAAAAACGTAATGCAAAAGTGTGGTGGAGTTTTGTGTTGTAAGCAATGAGAAAATGGCAAGAAATGCAAGATTTCTGCTTCCACGTGTTCATTTTTGAATTTGGTGTTTTCATGCAGTCTTAAAGGTTACCACAGAAATACTGTTCATTGAGGCTTTTGAATGCTTTTGGTGTTCACACCTTAAAATACTGATATCCAAGCAGTGTTCATAAGGTTATATAGAAATCTGACTTTTAAAAAACATTTCCCTTTCAATATGCAACATTTTCTTTTTGAAAACAGTGTAACTTTTTCTGCTTGAGCGTGAGTGGATTGCATCCATTTAGATTGAGTGGAATCCAAATAATGTCAGTGATGGAATTAGGAAAATATATTTAGGCAATGCGTTTTCAAACAGAGCTGTAAAGCTGAAGAGAGATTGCTGCACGTTAAGGATTGACTTTTAGTATGTAATGACAGTAAAATTACTTTTCAGATATTATTGAGGAAACTGTCTTGGGTCATAGTTGAGGGAAAGAGAAATTGTGGAGAGTGTTCATAGAGGTTGCTGAAATAGTGGAAAATTGTACTATACTGAGAAGTGTATTGTGGGTTGATTTTGTTAAGTTTTATTAGTTGAGAGAATGGATGAGCTGTTAATGAATTTCAAATGGGAACTAAGGGACTGTATCTCCATTCAGATGGTAGGCTTCCTTGTAGAGAAAAAAAAAATTAAAAAAAATAATAAATCAGTGTTTACTTATGGCTTGTGAGCCAAAACCTGAGAAATTTGGGATAAATTTGCTGGTTAGTGCAATTTCAGAGTGGGTTTATGAAGTTGGTAACATGTATCTAAAGTGAAAATAATTTAGTAGCAACATAGAATTCATAAATGTGCAAAACTGGAATATCAGTAATCGTTTGGAAAGATCTCATTTAGCATACTGCGTACAAAGTTCAGTGGGAACAGAGGCTCTCTAAATATCACAGAAATGTAATAATGACTAGGGAATTATACTTGATTTAATGTGTTCTGGAAGCAAGAAAAGCGACTGATTTAGTTTGGATAAATGGAAATTACCACCCTTCTCTTAGCTTTATTGCAAGTGCATTTGCAATTGGGATTTTTTTTTTAGTTTATTGATTAAAACTGGAATACTTGTCCCCCCCAAGGGACCTTATTTAGTGCATGATCGATAGATCATAGGCCATAACACTGTGGAAAGTAACAAGTTTACTTTCAAGTAACTTACTGTTGAAATTAGATGTGCTGAGATCTTTTAGGATGAGTGGATTTGAGGAGGAAGGTTGCAAATGATGAGTATTTAGTGGCCTTCTGGATCAGCTTAGAAACTATTTTCAAAATATAAGGAGGCAATGTGAAGAAAAACGCTGAAGTAATTGCGTAGCAGATAAAAACAGAATACGAAGGTTCTTTTTGTTGGTAGATTAGTGGCAACATTGTGGGAGGGAAAATGACACAGGCCAGTAATAGGAAACAGGAAGAATCCAGTTCAACAGAACACTTCAGGAAACAACACTGGCAGGGGCACGGATTTGCCACCTAATGCATCTTTTCAGCTCTGATTTTGAAGCTGTGGGGGCAGTGTGAATAGCTGTGATCTGAGAGTTATAACGTTTCGTCACAAATAAACCCAGGAGCATCCAATCGAAAGGAAGTAAGTTGAAACTCCTCAGTGTCATGTGTATCTGTCTTCTTAAGGATGCAGATTAAAAAAAAAATCTTCTTGAAACTGTGTTAACATCCCAGCATTTGACTGAATTGTGGTGATTTTTGGAAAACACTGCTGTGGCGTTCTCCTTATTTGCTTTTTACTAAATGTCAAACCTAGCTCTCTTATCTGCTATATAGGTGACTTTCTGTGAATTATCTGTAACACTAAATGGGAAATAATTTGGAAAATTGAGGCAAAGATACTGTCTTTTATTCCGTTTGCATTTGTTCGTTTGCTTTAGGAACAGAAAATCTTGTCTTTTTATGCCTCTGTTTCCTTTTGAGTAGATGATGTGGGAGGGTGGAATATAAACAAAGCATGAAGAGACCTGGACGGGAAATATTAATGGTTTGTGCTTATATGGTCTTGGTTTTAATTTTAGGCAGAGGGAGGAGAAATGAGTAGAAATACTGAACTGAAGAAGTTGCAGATCTTTGGAGCTGGACCCAAGATGATGGGACTGACATTGGGAACAAAGGATAAAGAGGGTAATTAAGTCTTGGGCTCATCGCCTCCTAAAGTAATGAGGCTGCTAAATCTTTCTTAATGTCTCTAGAGATAGCATTAAGAAGTAAGGGAATCATTATAACTGCAAAAAGAAAGCCAGGTATTCCAGGGTTTCATTCTTGAGAAAGATTTGCAGGGTGCTTTATGCAATTTGGCATAGTTTCAGCTCTTTATGTATTATATAGTAACAATAACAATTAAGCAGCTGTTGCACAATCAGAGTGACTGGAAGGGAAAAGAGGATATGACAGTATAAGTCAGCTAAGTATACAAATTGTCATGATAGTACGCTCTATTTCCTGAGGCCATTGGGATCACCTGATAAGTAAAGTATGTGTTTATTTTATATTGGCCAGGTAAAACAAGGCATTTTTGCTTTCCTTGGACTGTCAGGTAGTTTCTGGTATAGAAGGCAGGGTACCAGGCTGGATGTCTGCATTGGTTTTGTCTATCTCAGTGTGATGTTAATAACCTTTATCTTTATTTGACCTCCAGATGAGGTGACACGAAGACGCAAGGGAACCAGATCAGAAGCATTTGGGATGCAGATGAGGCAACGCAAAGGAACTCTTTCTGTCAACTTTGTAAGTTTTATTCCTTTGCTGTGATTTCTGATAATAAGAAAATGATTTAAGGTTTTTATTTTTGTAAACTCCAGACACCTAGAGAAAATGAATGGATTGACACTGCAGCAGATGATATTTGTTATGGGAAGAATGAACAGTATTTTGAAAAATAATCTGTGTTCTAGGATCTGTTTTAATATTTCAGACAGGAAGAATGTTGCAATGTGAAGGTATTTGTTGATCATGGGTTTCAGAGCTTCCTTTGCTAACACTTCTGTGCCTTCAGAAGTTCACTTCTATTTGAGGTTCCCTTTGCGGAACAATTACACAATTTTTCTTTCTTAAAAGGTAATTTGAGGCTCTCCATTATAGCTTTAATGACTTTTCCGAGTTTAAACTAGTCACTATTACAAGTCCATGCAAGAGAAATCCTAAGGGGAAAATGAAATATTTAGAGCACTGATGTGTGGTCATAGGAAAGCAGTGTGTAATTGTTCTTAATGTCTTTCATAGCACATGATTTTCTACTTCTACATATCGTAATTTAGAGTGTATGTGACCATGAATGAAGACATGCTTTTAATGTCTTATGAATTAGGCTTTTCACTAATAATTCAGCTATTCTTTTTCTTTGCCTGAGAACACTTAAAAGAGCTTCTCTTAAATTTTAACCATAGAAGGGCAAGTTTCTAGTAATCATATTTTCATGTGTGCATCCTGGGGAATTAAAAATTGAGAGAAGCTGGATATTTACAAAAAGATCATTCTGAGTTAGAATTTGTATGACTTCATGGTTTTTTTAATTATGCTACTGCATCAGAGTACATGATGTTCCTAGGCTCTGTAAAGTGTTGTGACCATTTTGTTTAAACATGCTTTAGTCTAAAAATACTTTGTCTAGTCTCTGTTTCTTTATAGAAAACTGTATTTGTTTATTCTTTCCCTTGACTCCTGATTATAAGAGAAAATTAAAATACTGGAGCAACAGAACTGCTATTTTGGAACTGTATTGCTCTAACTGTAATCTTGTGAAATTCTGTGACTTAGTAAGTACCATTTGGTTCCGCGTTTTATTTTTTAAACGTGAATGAGAGATCTTCGAGGAAATCAGTCTTTGAAATACACAGGTGATATGCGAGCTTTATGTAACTTCTGTCTGAAAAATAGTGTGGAGCAATTTTGTTTATACTTTTCTTCCACTTCTCTTTCTGTAAAATGCAAACTGAAATAAAATAACTTTTTTATATTATCTTCTCCCCTTGATAAGCATAGTGATGTATCATTGGTCTTAACTGCATTCCCTTATGTGACTAGGAGACTTATTTGTGGTTATTGTGTAATCAGATCTGCTTGTTGTGAATATGTTTTTCAGTGCAATCTTTGTATTTGGCAAATCATCACTTGGGCTCATATAAAGTTGCATACCTTACTATAAATTTGGTGAGAAGATAGTATTATTAGTGATAGTTACTAGTGTGTGTCATAGAATAGTCTCCTCTTATACCTGCCATTTTTAATTAACTTTTAGTTTTGAGAAGAGAAGCTGGAAATGTTTGCTAAGGTACTTTTCCCTCCCTTTTATATACTTGCAACAAAAGCAACTAGTTCAGTGTTTTAGACAGACGTGGTATTCTATGAGGATAAGTGCATGGATTTTTACAAAATGAGGAAGTGATATGTCTCTTAGTAGAACCACATTATTTTTTAAAATGGTTTCTTAAGAAACCTGAGCAATCTACTTGAGTATGTTATTGCGTAGCTAGGAAGCTACACCTGACTACTTACCTTGGCTCGTGTAATTGAGATGGGGTTGACATCAAGTATTTAACACAACTGTGTGAACCTAATCAGCTGAAAAGCATGTTTTCTTGATGTCCTAATGAATATAACGGATCTCCAAAGAACAACTCCACCATTTCTGGTGTTAAAGCTGCTTGCAGGAAATACACTTTGCCTGCATTGCCCAGTGACAGGTGGGAGTAATAGTAGGATTTGGAGCATTATTCATGAAGTTCACATTATTAAAAATTTACACTTAATTTTTTTCTAACTGTGATAAGGTATTACCCAGTTTCTTTATTTACATTATGTTACAAATCTCCAGTACTATATAAGATGTTTATAGTATAAATCCTTTGGACAATATGGGAAGCAACAGCAGAGACAATTTGAAACCCATTGACATGATTTTCTTTGCTTTCTGAGAAAACTTCCCACTGTTGTTCTTGTTGAGAGATTATCTTTGACAGAGACGTGCAAAAATTGTATTGAGATTAATACTTATGTGTTACCATTTGGAACCTTTATCATTTATTTTGGAGAAAAGGAGAAAGTAGTTAGTACCTTTACAATGCCATTTCCTTCCCTTCCCTTTGGATTTGTAGACTAAAATCGGTAGGTTTGTGAGTTTAGTGACCTCTTCTTTTCCACTGCAAAGATAATCACTATGCTGTTGCAGGTGATGACATGTATGTTTCTGGAATAGTTTTTGGAGATTTTCCTCAGCCACACGTTCTTTGTAGGGATTTAGTTTGAGGTTTTTTTTTTTTTCCGTGAGGCCCATAAAAAGGGAGGATGTTAAGTTCTGAAAATTGTAACCTACTCTTTTGCTTTAAAATAATGTAAATGAGATGCTGCTTTTGATTATATATAAAACAATTGCTCAACAGAACTGGATAGTTATTTTGCAGTACCCGAAGTCCCTCTGCCCCCCACCTACTGCTGTTTTGAAGTGTAATAGTTCATTATCAATGCTTCTCAAAAACCAGAAGAGGCTTTGTTGATGTTTATATATCAAACTTTAGGATTTACATCCTTTGTTCCTTGGTTTAAGGCAGATAGGTTCTGAATGAAGAAAGCTTTTTGTAACTACTGTTTCTTTCCTTTTTTTCTCCACAGGTTGATCTGTATGTTTGCTTATTCTGTGGCAGAGGAAATAATGAAGACAAACTGCTACTGTGTGATGGATGTGATGACAGCTATCACACTTTTTGCTTGATTCCTCCTTTACCTGATGTACCCAAAGGTGACTGGAGGTGTCCGAAGTGTGTTGCTGAGGTACAGTTAAAGAACTACATGAGCTTTAAATGTATACTTTTATTCCTGGAAAGATCAGAAGAACAACAGTTCAGCTCAGTAGTTTTGTTTGGAATATTGACAAGATGAGCTGTGCATCTCCAGCTGTTTTTGGTTGATGAGTCATTAAGGAGAGAGAACTGTTCCTTCTAGAGCTTGGCCATGACCTTGTTTTATTGTGCAGCTACATGACAGCTAAACTTCAGCCGTTGTATGCTAAGAGCTGGAACTCAATTTGATAAGCTGATAGTGGGAAACTAGGGATAGAAGTAAGGTTGTGATAAATGTTTCTGCATAATGATGAGACATTTGTAAATTGTGAAGTAATCAAAGTATGCAATTTGGGCATAACAAGGAGCTTTAATTATTAGAAAGTCTTGGCATTGTTCAGAATAGCCTATAGCAGAAGTTAAAAAGAAATAATTTAAAAACTTGTAGCTATTTTAGGTTTGGTTTAAAATGAAAAATGAAGTGTTGAGGCTCTGAAAGTGGAAGCTAGTTGAATTTCATTGTCGAAAAGAAGAAAACCTACTAAAGACCAAGAGGTGACTGATCAAAGGCCTAAAGGCAGTAAACATAATTTGATTGGCTTGCTATTTGTCTTAAGAAAACAAATTTTGCAGCCTCAGGAAATTGGTAGATGTGGAATTCAAAAGAAAAAAGCTTATTGTTTCAACATTTTTAATTTTGTGACTGTCTTTAAGTTATTAGACTGAGCTTTTTCCAGAAGGGGCAATTGCACACACTTGTATATATGCCCTTTACCCCCCCCCCCAACATCCCGAAAGTCCTTCCCACTATGGGCTTTTGCTGTTTTCTTAATGGTGGTGTATGAATGGTTGTGCAGCCACATAATGAGGGGGATCAGCTTGCTGCTCTCTAACCTCTCGCCAAGATTAGATTTTCAGATGAACTCTGGTAAAAGTGTTGTGAGAGAGGTGGAAATATATAGTTACAGGCAAGGAAAAGGTGGAACTAACTTTGGGCTACCATTTATGGAGTGGATTAAGCTGCTTGTTGTTCATTTAAGAGGCAGCAATAAAGGAGTATTAGCAAACTAAGAATCCCACGTAGAGGTAATTTAAAGAATATAGTAGTAAATATGATGGCTGTGGTGGTTCAGGGATGTGTGGGAAATCACAAGAAATTTCAGTACCCCCAGTGAAAAAATGGGGAGGCGTTGTTCCTAAGGGAAAATACACATGTAGGGACAAAATTGGGAAAGTTGAGGTCCAAAATAAATTGTTATTGGAAATGATACAGAAAGTACTTAAATTCTGGAAATACATTGGAAGTAAGAGGGAAAACTGGAAAAATGTTGCTGTATTGTGTAATGGAGAGTAAACATCTTTCTGCTATTAGTTGTTTAAAGTGTTCAGTAGTTCTTTTTGCCTTAGTTTTTACTTCAAATGTTAATTGTACACAGATGCTTAAATATTAACAGCAGGATGCAATAACAGAAGCTAGGAAGAACAGAGTAAGGGCTCTTTATATATATTCAGGACAGTATTGATGTTGTTTACGAATGTTACAGAGTCTGTTGCAGCCTCTGTTTAAGAACTAATTTTTTTAGTATTGGGCGTAGTCTAAGGATAGTTCCTCTTGTAGGAAAAACTACTGATTTCTTGAGTTCCTGTCTAGTCCTGTTTCTTTATGACTGAACATCTGACTTTCAGATAGTTCTAGGTCTTGTTTGTGTTTAAATGTCTTGTGTATATATAAATATTTTGTCATATACAAAGGAGCTGAAAAGGACACTCTAGAAATGGCTGGGGAGAGTAGCTGAAATGTGAACTGGTATTTCTGGTGCTTTTGGGAGGAATGGGGATAGAGTGGAAGACTTGAAGGTTTTTTTGTCAGTTGGAACATGTCTGTTGTCAGCTGTGTTGTGTTGTTTTAATTTCCTTCTTCCTCATTCCTTCTATATACTTTCATGGTACCAAATCAGCTGATTTACTGACTTAAGACTGAAGCACTGGCAGCGTTTGTTCATGTGTAGTTGTTCTGCAGATGCTTTCATCTGGTGTGCCTAAGAAATGTCTTATGACGGTTTAAGCTTCTTGTGCCCTCTCTTATTCTGTGGCTGGCAGCAGTAGATGATGAAACTTAGTTTTGGACGGGAAAGCAGAAGTGTGTAGCACTGAGGTTTACTGCATTAGGTTAGCTTCTGTGCAATTAATTCTGTTCTGTTTCTGTTGTGTTAGGACTTCCTCAGATGAGAAAAGCACTCATAGCTGATAGCTTGTTGTGTTTGGTAAGGACATGGATGGGGACTAGTTTTTTTAAATTCTTTTTTTCCTGAAAATATAACTGTTGTAATCTGCAGGGAACAATATTTTTATGTTCTGTTTCCTAGGAATGCAACAAACCCCGTGAGGCCTTTGGATTTGAACAAGCTGTCAGGGAATATACTCTCCAGAGCTTTGGTGAAATGGCTGATAACTTCAAGTCTGATTACTTCAATATGCCAGTCCATGTGAGTTTCATCTTTTGTTGTGATTCCTTGCAGGGATAAAAGAAAAGAGGTTTCTGCTGATACTGAATAATTGCTGAGGCATCTTAGCTTTGTTGAAAGAGACACTGTGAACTTCAAACATGTAAACAAATGATTTGGCTTTCTGGCATCTGGTCTCATTTCAACTTCATTTCACCGTTTTCCTGTGATGGATAAATAGCTTTATTGCTTGCTAGGGTATACCTTACTGGCCAATGTTCTTGCCCTTTTTCATTAGTTGAACTAAGTATCTTGTTCCTGTTCAGCAAAGCTCCTGCCCTTCCTCTGGCTTTGGTCTTGGTTTAATTTGTTAGAGGATAAATCATGGTTTCTCTCCCTGTTAGTCTTTCTTTGTAGACAATTCAATTCTGATAATCAGGATTTTTTCTGCTCTGCATCTCAACAGCATTGTTAAAACTGGCATTTCTGCTTTGGCACACTTCATCAGTTCCACTGTCCTGTGGACTGCATGCAGCACCAAGTTCCTTATCTCAGGGTTCTTTGGAAATTCATGGACTTCCTTGCTAAAGCTTCTACCTTTTAAGGGCTCCAATTTATGGTACAATTTGGGGACATATGGCAAAGCAAAGAGCAGAGCTTATTTTACAAACAAGCTCCATAAATCATTATAAGTATGAATTATAATGAGCTGCATGAAGGCTATACTCTTGAACACATTTTTTTATCTGAATTTCCTTACTATTACTCAGAAGTTCTGGTCATTATCCTCTGAAATAGTTTGGACTATATGTGCTGTTCGTTCTGTTTGCTCCTTGGCTTCTGCTGGCTGTCTCTATTCCCCTTCTTTTTAGCTGTACTACTAGTAGCCCCATGTTTTTTGTTCATTCCATCCCCTGTGATGTGACATCCTGCTTCACTGCTGCCACTATTAAGGAATACAGACCATACTGTATGTCTTTGAGATGGAGGAGAGAGAGAGGGTGTGGCCTTCTTTTTTGAAAATTCATGGGGATTAGTAATGATTTATTGCTTGAATGATAACTTTATGTTGGGTCTTATCTGCACATAGCCTAACATCTTTTTTTGCTTTCAGATGGTTCCCACTGAGCTTGTAGAAAAAGAGTTCTGGCGATTGGTGAGCAGCATAGAAGAAGATGTCATTGTGGAATATGGGGCTGATATCTCATCCAAGGACTTTGGAAGTGGCTTCCCAGTAAAGGATGGCCGAAGAAAGCTGATGCCAGAGGAGGAGGTAAGGAACAGGGAGTGCAAACTGACCCCATTCTTAATTCTGCATAAGATTTCACATTAAGAATTTGGGTCAGAAATCTGCAATTTTTTTTTTTTTTTAGTGAAGAAATTGCTTAAGGCTTCTTTTGCATGCACTTAATACTCCTTTTGATCAGAACATTAACTTGATATTTTAGGTTCTTTTACAGGTATAGTTGCTGGTAGCGAATCTGCTTGTCAAGATTTGTCACACCTGTTTTTTTGTGATCTAATCTTAGTGGACAAAGACGTGCAAGTTATTAGAGAATGCTTTAATGTGAGGAGGTGGTTATGACTTCTTTCTTTCTTGTTCCCAACCTTTTTGTTATGACATTAGCTACAGAAATATGATTCTAACCTCCTTAGGAGGTTTGCAATAGGTAAAACAAACTAATTGGGTTTAGCTTCTTTCTTTCACTGTGTCTGTTGTATGAATGAAAATATATAGATACAGCATCTTGTTATAGAAAATTTTATAAAGAACATCTGGTAAGTATATCATGTATTTTCCCTCATACCTTACTGTAACATATCAATTTTCTGGCTGCTTATTAGTTTAAATTCAAAGGAGATAAGAGTTAAGGTGACTTTACAATTACACAGCCCTAGATCAATTTATACTGCTCACTAGAAGAGGTAATCTTGCTCACTATTGGCTTCCACACATACTGGCTGCTTCCTACCTGTACTTGGCTATGCAGAGAATGCGTAGCTGCTTAGAGAGTCAGAACTGCTTGTTAACCCATTTGTATGAAAGGAGTAATGAAAAAAAAAAAATTTCTTGCCAGATCACTTAACACTGACTGTGTTGACTTTATAGTGTCAGAACAAAGGAAAGAGCAGGAGAGTGTGGCTGAGCTGAGTGTGTGACCAGTCCTTTCAGCAGCTATGGGATATGCCTAAAATGACTGAATCTGTGCTAACTGCTTTTTTAAATTGGAAAGTAGACTAGAGTTAAAGCACAGAAGTGACCTTTTAAGGCAATCTGTTTGGATTCTCATCGTTTGTACATATTGTGTATACTTGAAAGTAAAGGTGGAGTTGCTTAACTGGTGATGTTGACCTCACAGAAAACGAGCATGTAGGAATTTCCTGAGAAAGCTTTCTGAAGTAATGTGTTAGAAAGATCAAGAAAAAACACACAGCGGTAAAGCAAGTCTTGAAATAATAGCGTCACATTCACTGTGTTGTTTGCAATCTTAAGTTATTCCATTTTATTAAAGATTTTAGTGTTGCTGGTATTTTGTTCCAATACAAACACATGAAACCCATAAGCCTGGGAGGAAAAACCAAATCAAAGCCTAAGTATGAAAGCCTTGATCCAAAGAAGATGGACTATGTGTGTTGAAATAGTAGGACTGGCCTTAAATTTTACTCTGATTAAATGCTCACAAAAGTATTCAAGGAACTATTTCTTAGTTTAGATGATTCATTGGTGCAGAATATTACCCACTGTCTACTATAGAAATGGATCGACTTATCTCTTCCTTTAAGCTTTCCTTTCCTAGAGGTAATGTCCTAATGTTCTTGTGACTTGTTCAGAATTTTCTCGTATTTTTTTTGGCAGGACTATGCACTTTCTGGTTGGAACTTGAATAACATGCCAATTCTAGAACAATCGGTCCTTGCTCACATCAATGCAGATATATCTGGCATGAAGGTACCTTGGCTGTACGTGGGGATGTGCTTCTCCTCATTTTGCTGGCATATTGAAGATCACTGGAGCTATTCCATCAACTACCTGCATTGGTATGGATTCTTCTTGGTGCATCTCCCTTGTTTGCCATTAGTAAATTCACAGTTCTACTTGGAAATGCCTGTGCACACTGATGACATTTTTAACCTGAGATAAATTTGAACGAGCAGTCCATATCCTTAGCTGAGACTGATTAAGCAGTTTAGTGGGTTTTCATTAACTTATTAGGAGTTTTGCAACACAAGAATATTTGTGCTTTACAGGCTCACATCTTTCCTAAGAAAGCTTTTGGTCTTGAACTGCTTCAGAGCTCACTGCTTTGTGATTTAAAGTTGGTTTGCTTCTGTGCTAGAAATGGAGGCTGCTGCCTGGTGGCTTGCACAGGCATCAGAGCTGATAGTTCAGCAGCGGACATATGTATGCACAGAAATGCTCCTATTGTGTGCAGGCAAATTTGAAAGTAATTCTGACTTTCAGGGCAATCCTAGAAGAATTCTGGAGTTCAGGTTTTGTGCTTGAAAAGAATGCTGACAGATCACTCATTTGCACTGCAGTCTTCCCAATTCATCAAGCCCAGTCACAATGGATGGACTGGGCTGGAGGGTTGGGGGGAGGAGGAAGGAGAAGGAAGCTATGAGCAGCACCCTGTCAGAATAGAAAGTTTGTTACACGTCTGGTAAGGATGAGTTTATAGCCTTTAAACTGTGAGTGCACATTCCGGAGAAGCATGTTTGCTAGTAAGATCTGATACACCAACTCAGGAAGGGGATTAGTTTTGTTTTGATTCAGTTATTATACCCAGCATGCTGTCAAATAGATCAGCATGGCAGTGTTTTGTGTCATCTGATGAATTCCAGCAACCCAGGTGCAGAGCAGTATTTATTTACTGGGCTTTATTAGCTGTGTCCTACCAGCAGATGTCACTGAAGCCTGTAAGAACCACAGAAAATGCTGCATTGTGCCTCATGTAACTTGGGGTGGTTGATTACAAGATTATTAATGCAGTTAAGCAACACTCTGTAAATGGTTTCAGATATTTTGGCAGGCTACTGCTTGTACTACTTAGTAAAATATAATTAGCAATGAACCTTAGCAGTATAGGTACTAGTTCATTACATCTTAAGACAGGGCTGTAGGGCCTGGAATAATATTTTCTCAAGTAGTTTTCTGTTTGATTTCAGTCTTGTTAATCTTTTTCTTACCTCATACTTAACTAATTCATGGTTTTAGGCATTCTTAAGAGTCCCGTAGGCCTCTGTTTTTCAGTAACTGGTTATTTATATTAGAAAGATTGCTTATACTTCATTGCACTATCTGATGTTTTTATTCTTTCCGCATCTGCTTAGCTGGTATACTATTCCATTGGTATAAGGAATAGGACTACTCCAAGCCTAATTGAGTGGAGAGGTACCATGATCTCTTTTCTCTTAAACATTAGCTGTGATGGTCAAGGTTTTGTGTGTTAAACTGTCTTCTACCTAAAGGAAAATAATTGCCTGCTTTATCCCTTTAGAGCACAGTAAATGACAATTATCTTTCACATTAGACTTGTCATGGCAAATCTACAGTTAGGTATGTGGAGAATTGTGGTATAGTGTAATTTATTTTTGAGATTAGAATGATACATCCTGAAGAAAATGGTTGTTGATTAAACAGATCTTTGTGTCTGTATGCAAACTGGCTTGTGTGGACAGTGGTGCTAGATTTAAGGTATACTTTGCTGTTGGATGGCACCCTTACTTTTCTTAAATGCAATTATCACCATGGTTGTGTTCTTTTAGGGGGGAGCCGAAGACATGGTATGGCGTGCCCTCTAATGCAGCAGAGCAGCTAGAGGATGTGATGAAGGAATTGGCTCCTGAACTGTTTGAATCCCAGCCTGA
Source organism: Clamator glandarius (assembly GCA_033459285.1). Taxonomy (NCBI): domain Eukaryota; kingdom Metazoa; phylum Chordata; class Aves; order Cuculiformes; family Cuculidae; genus Clamator; species Clamator glandarius. Next base: position 1,607,277 of record JAUNZM010000304.1, on the reverse strand, counting down.
TCTCCTGCATCAGCTGGTCACTATTATGAACCCCAATGTGCTGATGGAACACGGTGTACCAGTGAGTAGCACATGAGCATTTTTACAGAAGCATTCCTATGTGCTCTCTTTTTTTCCTTCAGTGCCAGATTTGTCTAACAATGCTTTGACATAACTGAAGAATTTTTATAGAGGGTATATACGTATTCAGTTTTTTAATTATGAGGTGGTTTTTAAAGCTGTTTTTCTAGAATTTTCTCTAGGCTCACTGTGAAATCTTAATTATTCTATATCAGGAGTATACCAATCCATAAAACATCTTATAGAACAGTTGTACATTGTGCATTACATTTAATTTTTAACTAAAAAAAAAAAAAAACCCACCACAACCACCAAAATGCCTACCATAGCAGCAGATTTGTCTGAGATGCCTTTTTTGTATTTTGACAGGAAAATACTTGTTTTGTTCAGTAGAAATCTCAATATTACAAAATGCTTTTTTTGACCAAACATAATTGACTGCAGACCTTTTAAGCAGCAGTCACTGTCATTTGTTTTTATCTTAGGATAAATCACTTCCCTGGCAAATATCCCAACAAAGCAAACCATAAACTGTTTCCAGAAGTTGTTGCACTTTGTGGTGTGGTAGATTAAATTATGATAGATATCCTTTTTGGGGCTCATGAAGAGAATTTTTGATTGTTTGCTTGAATATTCAGACTTTTTTGAATAAGGCTATAAATTGAGGATCCACTTTAAGAAGACTGAGCCAATCCTCACCACTTTTAAGGTACCTATGTTACCTTTGGTGTTCTGTAGGTGAAGAAAGTAGTGTTCAAATGGCTTGTAATTGTCTTAAATATTGTTGCAATTTACGTATTTATCTTCTTTTTTTTTCTTCCCCCTCCCCCATTATTCTTACTTGTATTAGGTGTACAGGACCAATCAGTGTGCTGGCGAGTTTGTTGTCACCTTCCCTCGTGCCTATCATTCTGGATTTAACCAGGGATATAACTTCGCTGAAGCCGTGAACTTCTGCACTGCTGACTGGGTCTGTTCTTTTTTATATGTTTGCTACGTCTCTGCTGGGTCACCTTTTGCAGGGAGAGTGTTAGTAACTTTCTTGTCTGAAGAGTAGCCTTTTATGTAGCACGATATGTTTTATGTTTATAGTACTTGGTACAACAGTTAGACTGTGAATTTCGGTTACACAAAATAGTTCTGATGAATGCGTGATTTTTAAGCAGCTTCAAACTAACTCTGCTATGTGGTGTTCCTTTTTAAGCATTGATCTAAGTAAATAGTGATATCACACAGTACCTTTAGCTATTTCTTTGATGCTACTTTCTGGATTTGATACACATTAATGTATTGTCTTGAAAAGCTCTTGTCATTTGAATGTTTGAAGTGGGCATAAAACAGTCGTCTCTTCTCCTTGTGTGCCAGCTCATTGCACCTTTAAATCGTATTAGTGCTTGTTCTAATAGCTGCATGCCACACCAGAGCGTAGCTTGTGTGGATTCTTTAGTAAGTTGTCAAAAGCATGTTCTATCACTGTCCAGGGGTTACAGTTGGAAGTTAGAGTGTCATCTGTAGTTCATCTATTTATAACTTTGTTACCTTCAAATAAGAATTATAGTCTTCAGTCAGATAATTTTATTTCAGCTTCTGTGAGAAACTGTTAAACTCGCACCAGCCATGTGAAGTTTCCTTTGCTTATGCAAAATGTAACCAGAAATTAGTGTTGCTCTTTAGTCTAGCAGTTGATTTTTTATGGTTTTTTTGCTTTAAAAGGCACAAAGTCAGTAATATCAATTTTAGTTAACTCTAGGCAACTTGTTTTAAACATTACTGTTCAAGCCTAGTAATGTCCAAAGGGCAATCCATGCACAGTAACATAGACTAGATGACTTCTTTTTCTGACAGTTTCTTTCCACTGGAAGTAATATGAGCTTAGGACATCTCTTAAACTTAGGTATGAAAGTTGGGCATATAAGGTTATAGCAGATACCCTTCTATAAGGTTATAGCGGATACCTTTCTACCCCTAACATGGATATGCTTTTTGTCCTCAGCTGTGATGTGAGGCAAGTTTGTTATAATGGATGCTGTCCTGTAAGGTACAGCTCTCTTAATCAATCTTTTCCAAGGCTTTGTTAAAGGAAAGAAAATGTAAGCTGAGCGATTATCTTGAAATGTCATTTCCCCAAATGATAGGTGTTGCTTTTTTGTAGCTTCCCATTGGTCGTCAGTGTGTGAGTCATTACCGAAGGCTTGGGCGTCATTGTGTTTTCTCCCATGAAGAGCTGATCTTCAAGATGGCTGCAGATCCAGAGTCGTTGGATGTTGGGCTGGCTGCCATGGTCTGCAAGGAGATGACTCTACTGATAGAGGAAGAGACACGATTAAGGGATTCTGTTGTACAGATGGTGAGTAATAAAAGATGTCTCTTACCTTGCTTGTGGAAGAAATTTTGCTTCCGCCTCCCCCCTGACTGGATTAGAGTTTTTGGAAGTATCTAATTTTTTTTGTTTAGGGAGTGTTGATGTCTGAGGAAGAGGTGTTTGAGCTGGTTCCAGACGATGAGCGTCAGTGCACAGCTTGCAGAACCACGTGCTTTTTGTCAGCTCTTACATGTTCCTGTAATCCTGAACGTCTGGTGTGCTTATACCATCCATCTGATTTATGCCCTTGTCCCATGCAGAAGAAGTGTCTAAGGTACACAGTGTTTTTCTTTTCTCTGCTTTTCTCCCATATCCAATAGTTTTCTGGAGACTGGTGACCACGTACAACGTTAGGCCACACTTCTCACTTCCTTAAATTGAAGAGTACTTCTATCATCTTTGCTTATTTTTTGTTCCAAGGCAGCAGGTATTTTACATGTTCTGTCTTTCTAGTCTTGTAGCTGGAAAAAAAATATAGGCAGTATCCTGGCTTTTGTATGGGTGTTAATACTACTTTTATACTTTCCTTCCATATCTTCAGGTACCGGTACCCGCTGGAAGACCTTCCTTCCTTGCTATATGGAGTGAAAGTTAGAGCACAGTCTTATGACACTTGGGTCAGTAGAGTTACAGAAGCTCTGTCTGCCAATCTCAACCACAAGAAAGGTCAGACTTCTATTGTTTGTAGTAGGATGTCCTGAAACTCCTACATTTGTTCTGTGCTCTCATTTAATGAGAGAAACTCTGTATTGTTTGGTGGAAAAAATAAATGAGCCAATCTGAGAGTGTGATGCAACTCATCATTGTGTATTTCAAATTGAACTAGCCTGTTAGAACCTCGACTGAAGGCCTTTGAAGTGGTCTAAAATCTCTCTTGTTTTTGCATGGAAATGATTTATGTACTGTTATTGCAGATGTGATTGAGCTGAGAGTAATGTTGGAGGATGCTGAAGACAGGAAATATCCAGAGAATGACCTCTTCCGCAGACTCAGAGATGCTGTGAAAGAAGCAGAGACCTGTGCTTCAGTAGCACAGCTGCTTTTGAGCAAAAAGCAAAAACACAGGTAGGATAGGGATTTGGTTTTTTTTTTTTCTCTCAACAGTTTCCATCCACCTGTTTTGTTACTGGGTTGGGCCTAGAAATGTAAGAACCCCTAAGTCTCACTGCCTCCAGACTTCTTTTGGTGTTTGCTGCCTTTAGTGCTGTGAGCTGTTGAGAGATGGGGAAGGCCAAAAACAGTGGACTTGGTTGGTATGTGTTAAGTGTAGTATTTTCTGCTGAGTTATTTACTGTAATGTGAAATCCTTTGGATAAGTTGTGGCATTTCACCACTGATCAGGTGTTTTGCTGAATGTGTGGGAGAGCTGTAGGGAAATAAAACTAAAGGAAATACTTTAATTAAAGTCTTTGTCATGAATGTTTATATTTTAGGTAGTGTGACTAAGTACATAGCTTAAACTTATGGAAAATAATGTGTTAAAACATTGGATTGCAAAGCATAATGCTTGAAAAATAGGAAGTACCAATTATGGTTGGTGAGACAAATGTGGTTGTAGCTTCTGGTACAGCATTGCTCAAAAATATTTGTAATTTTGCCAGCTGTTGTCAGGTTGCAGGATGTGTGGTGGACTTAATGGAAGGTGCAAAGGAAATTGTCTTGCCAGCATTGAGTGGGACAAAAGGATCTGACGGATCTGAGCAGTGCAAAGAGCGTTAACAGTCCATAATTCAAGCCAGTCTTTTATTTTTGGGGAAGGACCATGGGAGGCAGTGATGTGTGGCTGGAAAGTAGTGGCTTGCCTCAGTGGCTGTCGGTGTTTTAGATTCCTGTAGTTCTTGGTGTTGCCTGCCTTGCCTCTGGCTGCCTCAAGCGTTAACTTGGTCCACTGGCCCTACCTCAGCAACCTGCTGTATGTGTGCCCCTGTTCTGCTGCCACCAGGCCTTCAGCAACGTGTTCCATCTCTTTCTGTGCACTGAATAAAAGCCCCATGAAAAAGAATTTGATCAGATGACCATGGTTCTTATGCCCGCAGTTGTCTGAAATTTTCGTAGCTTTCATTTCCTCTGTTGAATGTGAGGTGTGGCTTTGTAGTTGGTTGTTTTTTTTCGTGTGTAGCTTTTGGTTGGTTTTTTGCGTGTGTAGCTTTTGGTGTATGACTTAAAACTTTTCCAGGAAAGGAGTAAAAAGTAAATACCTTATTAATTTCAATACTCGGCTTTGCTACACAGAACATTATATGCATTATCATTGCTTAAATTTGAACACAGAAATGTTAGTTATACCAAAGATTTAATTATAATACCTCATGTAACTGGAAAGCTGTTTTACAACAGAAAGGTGTTTTTGCTGTATCTGTGGGAGAGAAAAGGCTCTCCTGTTTGGTGTTACTGCTTGCAGGGATCCCCCTACGACAGAGGTATGGCCAGTCAAAACTCTGGTCTGGGTGGAGTAAGCAGTGCTACAGCAGTTGTGTTTCACTGTTCATAGTAAAGCTTAATGATTTGGTAGCTCCTACATATTCCCGGTCTATTGCCACTTCCTCCTTCTCTTGCTGTTGGAGTGAGGTAGCCATCTCTCAACAGGCTTGCCTTCAGTTAATTATTTGGTGAATTTACAGCACTTTCCCAGGAAGCACAAGGGGCAGAAAGATTTGACAACTTTCAATAGTGTATCTTACCTAAAGCTGAAAGGAATTCCATGGGTCAAACCCATGGACTTGCAAACCTCTGAATGGTGTTAGGAAATGTAAATATGGATATCATTTTCAGCTGCTTTAACATTTATGTCCATATTTAATGCATTGAGAAGGATCACATTTACACAAAGGATAATTTTATGAAAAAAAGCAAATTAAAAATGAGTGCTCAGATGAAACAACTTGGCAGGGATTAAAGCAACAATGTACCCATGGTCAACTGTAGCGAAAGAAAATCTAGCCCTTATGTATCTGATTATATAAACCTGAAAAATACGTAATGTGTAGCTGTGAAGGTCTCCAATATTCCAGTCCAATATCTTTCCCAACTGCTGAAAGTTGTTGGTTTCCACAGGCAAGGATATTTGTACATTTTTGTGCAGCATCTTGTGTGGTGGCAGTCCATAATTGACCTAGGGACATAATATCCTTCAGAAGTTCCAGAGAGCTTGCCCTCCGGCAGTGGTGTCTGTCTTGGAGCACTTTGCTCTTGCGCAGCAGTTCTAGAGGCACAGCAGGTCCAGCCACCACTCCTCACTGTCTTGTCTTAGCAAGTAAAAGCCTGCAGTAGTTTTTCCCTCCCCCCCACTTCTGAGTTTTACATAGTGCATAATTACATTTGATCATTAAACTATATTTAATTTTTACAATTACTTTTAAGTCTAGAGATTGAAAGATATAATTTTTCTTTGCATTTTATTATGATAGAAGCATTAGATTCATTAGCAGGGAACAGCTCTTCAGTGTTTAAGATCTGTCCTGCTTGTAACATTGTTGTGCCTGCCAGTGATGTGTGTACCAAGTGTTCAGTTTGTGAAGTGTGTCAGTTTTAAGTCTTATACTGAGTTTGGTGGACTAGTGATACTTGAAATGTGAGTGATACTTAATGGAAATGTCTTTGCAGAATGTCCTACTCAGTAGCAGGCTTCCTGTTGCAAGACCAGTTTCAACAGTTCTCTGGCTACAAGAGAGCACTCTTGAAAATAAAGACTTCTTTTCAGAGCTCATTGCTGTTACATACCTGAGATTTCTTGTCAGTGCCTGTCATGGCAGTCAACTTCTTGAACTGCCTAAAGCAAGCTTTTTGGGGCTGTTTTCTCTTACTTGTTTGGAACAAACTGGATTTGAAAGTCAGGTAGACATCTCTGCCTCTGAAGAGCAGGGTAAATTCTCTTGAAGAAGCTTGGAGGAGTTACGTTAAATTTAGTTTTCAAGATTTTGGTGTTCTTGTGGAGTTTGGGTTTTTGGATTCTCAAGTGATTGAATTTTTTTTGTAACTCTTTAGTAATCGTAATAACTTTCTGCCACTGGTAGTAAATCCAGGGCTAATCATCTTTGCTCTCACATAATATTGTTTTATTATGTGCATTCATACAGCAGACAGAGCCAAGATAGTGGAAGGACACGGACCAAGCTAACTGTGGAGGAGCTTAAAGCATTTGTGCAGCAGTTGTTTAGCCTTCCCTGTGTTATCAGCCAGGCCCGACAAGTAAAGGTAGGTTTGTATCTACTCCTTGGATACATCATAAGTGTTATGCTTTCTTGCTTTTTTCTGTTTTGTTTGTGTGCGTGGCTTTTTTTTTTATTTAAACCCAGATAATATTGCTTGATATAAAAGTTGAATGGCTTTTTTTTTTTTTTTTTTTGAAGACTCAGTCTTGGACTGGCAGAGATGGATTGAACAAGTTGCTTTGTTTCTAGCTTCTAATATAAAACAAGTAGCTGTTTTACAGTATCAGCACATGATGGTTGGTGTTCAGGCAGCTAGGCAAAGCACTTAACTATGCATATACTTTTTAAGGTGCTTGTTGCAGTGAGCGTGGTAAGATACGATGGTCTCACTGTAGCTAAATCAAGATAAAAGATCCTCCCCACCTAGGACTGTCTACATGGCCCAGTTCTATTTCTCTGAACCAGCTGCTCTTACCAGTATCTCTAGTGCTATCTCTGGTGGTGGAATTTCCATTTTCTACCCTTTGTATATTTTGATAGAAACTGCTGCAGGTTATATTGGTGTGCTTCTTTGGGGGAGAGGGTGAGCAGTACCAAATCACCAGTTATTCAGTAAACACTTCTTAGCCTTGCCTTCCATGTTACAGCCTCCCTAATCTGCATGCATGGCCTGTGTTTCTTGTCCTTCATATACATCTTTGCACCTATCTTTGAATGAATCTAGACTAATAAGTAGTCCTCATCGTACAGATTCCCTTGGCTGCTATTATCGTTTATCACTCTGGCAGACTGTATGATAGCAAGTGTTTTCAGCAGTAATCTTAATTTGTTTGTGTCACTGATGGTGAAATGTTAAATAGTGTTTTGCCTACTAACGAACTTTTCTAGAAAGCTCCTTCAAGAAAGATCCTTAATAAATAGAGATTTTTCACCTTGAGCAATAGTTCTTGAGCTGTATGTTAGCCTTATTTTAACCCACACATTCTGTGTTGATGCAGATTTAAGAAGAAAGTTTTGTAGTGCTAGATTGAGGTCCTAAAATTCTGAATATCACCATATGTGCAGATACCACTGCATAACTGAACATGTAATAGTTACTGCCATTTTGAGAAGGCCCCTTTTCCATAGGTGTTTCCCAGTGTTGGTTATTTCCTTTTTCATTCATGAGTTCTGTATTAACTTTTCTGTGGTATTTGCTTGTTCATATCTTGGAGAGACTTTATATTGGACTTTCTTCTTGTCTGAAAAAAGGTACCTTCAGAAAACTAGAGAACTTCAGGATACAGATACTTCCAGTTAACTCTAATCTTTATCCTTCAAAGATGTTCTTTAATGTGTTTCACAGCAGCTGATGGAGTGGAAAGTGTATTGTCATCCTCACATGATAGGAGTATTATCCTACACTTCTTTCCAAGTACAAACCAGAAATATTTACTAATATTCATTCATGAAATTTTATCATTATCTTTTAATAGGCCTATAAGATTGTTCTCAAAGGAATTCTTTGTTTCTGGTGTGTTTAAAACCTGCTTCTAATTGAGACGTAATTTGTAGGTGGCAGAGCTGAGGGCATACAGTAAACTCTTTAACGGTTTTAATTCATATTTTTGTTTAAACATTTCACCCAGGTAGTCTCTGTCTTGCTGCCCTTAGGAAACTGTTTCCATTAAAATACTCTGCGCATGTGTGTGTTCTTGAAGGTTCAACATAATCACTAACCAATAAAAGAAATATAATTTTACCAGTTTCAAACCACTTAGTTTCTGAATTAAGTCAGATAATGATCATGTATGCCTAAGCAGTCACTGGCTTTCAGCATGGCATTTGAATGCAATTATCCATCATAATGAACTGCAAAATAATTGTCATGTTGGATGATGAGTATTTGCTAACACAAAAGGCATTATAATTATTAAACTGTAATAATTTACTGTTGTCACTATGAAGCATCCAGCATATGTTTCTCAAATCAAAATCCATAAAACATGGATCTTGTTATTTTTTGGTAAATGCCTTCTGCTTTCCAGACAGTCGTGAAAGGTGGCATCAGACCCAAAAGGGCAGTAAGCTAAGGACTGGGAAATGCAGGTTTTGTTCCTCATTCTGCTGTTGACTTGCTACTAGAAATACCTGTCTTTGTGTAAGAAACTCAGAGGAGTGAATTAGTTGAGTAGACTGGTTGAATGTCCTTGAATGAATATCCCACAGAGATTCTTTCCTGTCTGTTTGCTTTCCTTGATTTTTTTCATTGCAGTACCGAAACATAAGGATGAGGACAACTGTAGCAGTGCAGATGGGTTTCTACGAAATTGTCTCCTTTTATTAAAGGGTTTTGCTTTTTCATTTCTTTCTTTTCTTGAGATGAAATCCAGGTGTATTTAAGTAGTGGGCCTGCATTAGGAAATAGTAATTTAAACCCTGACCATTGTTATTTTAATGGTATTTATGTCCTTGTACAACTCTGGCTTGTTCTTTCTCCACAGCATGTTGTGTACTGTTGTGTGACAGATTGAAAAGATAATCTGTTTGCAGAAGTCCCATTCTCCGCATACCCCATTATTTTAAAATTAGTGTTGACCAGGCACTGCTTAATATTGTGTTCTATTGACAGCTGTAGTTGCAGTTATACTATTTCAGGTGCAGAGTTTCATCTGCCTAATATGCACAGTGTATGAAACATCAGACCAAATGACTTTAGACTGTCTGTTATTTAATATGCGACAGACTTGATGGCTTGTGACAAACTAGCTGACGGTGCGCGTAGAAGCTCTGACTGATTGTGGTGATCATGTACAAATTTGCAGCTGACTGATCCCTCAATCAACTTTCCCTTTTGATACTATGGATGTTTTTTCTAATTGATTTATACTATATGCTACTACAGAATCTGCTTGATGATGTAGAAGAATTTCATGAGCGTGCCCAAGAAGCTATGATGGATGAGATTCCAGACTCCTCCAAGCTACAGGAGTTGATAGATATGGGCTCTGGCCTTTATGTAGAACTTCCTGAACTGCCAAGGCTGAAGCAAGAATTGCAACAGGCACGGTGGCTGGATGAGGTGAGATGCACCCTCTTGGATCCCCAGAGGGTCACCCTGGATGTGATGAAGAAGCTGATTGACTCAGGCGTGGGCTTGGCACCACACCATGCTGTAGAAAAAGCCATGGCTGAACTGCAGGAGCTGCTTACAGTCTCAGAGAGATGGGAGGAGAAGGCCAAAGTCTGCCTGCAGGCAAGGTGAGTGTTCTTTGCAGACTGTTCCTTATAGCTCACACACGTCAGGAATTCTTGGCCGGCCTCTGTTGAGGATTGTGATGAGAAGTAGGGACTTCGAAGTTGTAGTGCCTCTTTTTTACTTCCCAGTGGTTTGATTGGTCACGAGTTGTGTTTGAGGTTGTTGATGAGTTGCAAAAGAGATGATTCCTTGTTATGTTGCACAGTGGCAGGAGGCTGTGAATTGCCACTGCCTTGGCTATTCATCCCTCTCAACAAAAATCACTGGATGTGCTACACAAGAGAGCTTCCTCGAGGAAAGTTCTGATACTATGCTCTTTTGAACTTAATCTTGCAAAGTCCAGCAACTTTCTCACTTCTGTTATTTATTAGCCAGTAGAACTCTCAAAGAATAGAGCTGTGGGATCCTATACTGCAGTGTAATGATGAATTTTTACCACCAGCCTGTCGTATTTGCATCTTTAGTTGACTGGCATTTTGAGAGAAGGCTGGAATTGGGTTTTTCTTACTCTAGACCGCGCCAAAGTATGATGGCTCTGGAGGGCATTGTGAATGAAGCAAAGAACATCCCTGCTTACCTGCCTAACGTGTTGACACTGAAAGAAGCCCTGCAGCGGGCAAGAGACTGGACAGCCAAAGTGGAGGCCGTTCAGGTAAGGTTTATAGGAGGGACTGGAATTCTCTGCTTTGCTTGCATCCTTTTATTTGGACTTGGTCTTTATTCCTAGCCTCTACCCTCAAAGGTGGCCTGAAATGAAACCTTAATATAGCTGTTCAGTGTGCTTATCATAGCTTGTGTGCTTCAATTTCTTTTCCTTTTTGTGCTGCTGTTTCCCCTTTGGCTATCCATTTTCTATTTGTTTTATGCATTTCGTGGAGGGATGTAGAAGCTGGCAAATTCACAATGAGACAAATATAACTCTCAAAGGGCCTTACTGGGTATTGAAACTGTACTGCACCCTGTTGCTGGAAATACCTGCAGCAGGAGATACTCTGCTCAAAGGTCTTCAGCTTCGGAGCTAGCTATGGAAATGATTTTGTATGGTGGTTTTTTTACCTCTCCAAAATGGTATCAAGATTTAATGACACTGATGACTGAAATTTTCTATCTGAAATGGATGAATTTATGAGATTGTTAGTTCAGTAGTCTGTCCTTCTATTGCACTGCTCACATGACTTGATCCAAAAGGGACACAGCTTCTGAGATATTTCTAGGTGTTGATCTCTGGACTGCAGCTGCTGTTCTTGTACCAGGTATTTGTGGACAACTGAGGCGAGAATCCCAATTGATGTCACATCAGCCCCTGTGCAACTCTCAGCTATTGTAGCTTGCTGTTAAGCATTTGAGACGGCCGTCTAGAAATTAAATGTCTTAGTCTCATCAGCCAGCTGGCCATGTAAGAATGGCTGTTAAAATAAAAACTGTATGATAGAGGTTTTAAAAAAAGATTGAAACCCTGCTGTTCTTTCCTTTCCGGTGGAGCTCTACTTTAGTCAGTGACAAAATAGAGTACGGCTTGAAATTAAGCTGGCCACTGATTTACTGGTGAAATTGTTGGTTTAGAGAAGTTTCTTTTACCCCAGAATGGAAGCAACTATGCCTACCTGGAGCAACTGGAGAGCTTGTCAGCCAAAGGCCGCCCAATACCAGTGCGTCTTGATGCCCTGCCGCAGCTGGAGTCACAGGTAGCGGCAGCACGTGCCTGGAGAGAGCGCACAGGAAGGACCTTTCTGAAGAAGAACTCAAGCTATAGTCTGTTACAGGTGAGCAACAGACTCTTCTCTGTCAGCCTTCAGAAACTGATCTTGATAGCCTAATGTGGTTCGGAGGGAACAGCTGGTTCAATTACGCTAGATTACGGTTCCTTTTGAGAATAGAATATAATAAAAAACTTCAGCTGTTTTCAGGTAAAATTAATATAAAGGAAAAAAAAAGCCTGCTTGTCTAGCTTTGTTTTATGTATAGGCAACCTCAACTGAGTCTTTTAAAGAAATAGATTAAAACTCTCTTGGCGAGGGAAAGAGGATTTCTCTTTGTGTGTAAGTTTAGAAATGAAGGCCTGAAATGGACATAGAAGCTGTCTTTAACTGATGAATGTTTTAAGTTGTTCTGCTGCTTGAAGTCTAAGAAAATAGATTAACTATTTTTTCTTATAGTTAAACAGCTTATGAAATAAGTCAACTATTGTTTATTTTAATAAAAATCATTCTTGTGTTTGAAGATTTATCATATCTGCTTACAGACTTCCCTTTTCTTGGGAGAACAGTTCCAGTTCTTTCAATGCTTTCTTGCTGGCTGTATTTTTCGTATTCTTATCTTGTTGCTGTTCTCTGCGGTTTGTCTTCACTTTTATGTCCAAAACCAGACAGAATTATCTCGCTGTGGCTTCCCTAGTGCCGTGTGAAGTGCAATAATTAAATCTTGTGTCTCGAAAGGGATACTTCTGTTAAATGTTTCACAGTGGGATCTGTCCCTGTTGCAACAAGATCACATTGATTTCTGTTCAGTATATGAGGCACTGTAGGTCAGAATCTTTTCCCGTAGTTTTCTACCCAGTTAGTCATTTATGGTGTTCTCATTTTGCATTTGACTGTTCTCCTAAATGTATCAGTTTGAACTTTTCTATATTGAATTTAGTGTGCTAGGTTTTTATATTTAAGTACATCTTCCAACTAATCAAGATTACTTATGATTTAATTCTTGCCCTTAAAGGTGCTTTCTTTCCTCTCATGCTCTCGTGTTTGATATTAGAAGGCTTATAGCATGTTTTTTAGTTTTGTTTCAGGCTCCAAATTGCTGATGTCAATATGGAGTCTTTAAGATCTGCAGTTGACAAAAGCCCTTGAAGTGAATGTTGAACTACTGTGCGCAGTATTTCAGTTAGCTTAATCTATAGTGTATGATAGCTTGATCTGAACTGATTTTTTAATTTAATTAATGAAAGCACAGTAGCTTTCCAGGTGACCTGCCACATTACTGTAGTGCCAATTATATTCAAATTCCATACATGTGGAATATTTGCATCCCTTTCTGTTTATTTCTCCACTTCCCAGCATTAATTTACACAAAAAAAAGTGTTATATTGCAGACTATTTTTTTGTTCGCTGTGTTGTAATTCCTTAATTAGATGTTCTTATGTATGTTCCTGAAATCATAATGTTATAGATCAGACCTCTTTTCTGTTCTTGACATCCTTGGCTCTGACAGTATAAGTTTTATTGGTGGTTACAGGTTCTGAGCCCTCGAACTGATATTGGTGTTTATGGGAGCAGTAAGAACAGGCGGAAGAGGGCAAAGGAGTTGATGGAGAAGGAAAAGGAGAAAGAGCTTGATTTGGAATCCCTAAGTGAACTGGAAGATGGGCTGGAGGAGGCCAGAGACACTGCAGCTGTGGTGAGGAGCGTTGAAGGGTAGTGTCTCCTGATACGTGGGTTTAATTTGTCTCTAATCTGGGTAGAAGTCTTATGGAAGAACTGATAAATGAGTCCCACTGAAATTAATATCTCATAACACAGTTTGGCACGAGAATATAGTTCAACTTTAATTACCATGAATATAGAGGGGAGCACAGTTCAGAGTATAAGTGCTAGTATTTAATATCTGTTGGGCTGCATGTAAGACTGAAATGCTTTTGGGTTAATACCTGAGGCCCTTTATCTAATATTATTAACATTTACTGAAATCAAATCAAACTAATGTAGAATGAACTGCACACCTGCATTAAACAGGACCTAGGCATATATGAGTTACCGTCCCTGGAGGTGTTTAAGGCACGGATGGATGAGGTGCGAAAGGGCATGATTTACTGCTTGATAGGAATGGTTGGACTCGATGATCCGGTGGGTCTCTTCCAACGTGGTTATTCTATGATTCTATGATTAGGTTGATTTTGAGGTCAGTCTGTATGTGTTTGGTCTTAGAAACTGGGCTGGTGGGAATGTTATATTTGCTTCCTCTTTGGGGATATTGATGTATCTTATCACTGTAGCTTATCACTGGAATTTGCTGTCATCTGTCTGCTTTTTCTCCAGGAACAAAGAAAATATGTGCAAGTCATTCAAGTGGCTTAAAGTCAGTTTTACTCTAGTATGCTTTGTTATGGTTGACTTGGATGGAGACACTGAGGGAGTGCAAGTTGCTTGAGGAAGTTATGTGATCACTCAGATGCTGCTGCTGTCATGTCAGCATGGGAACAATGCTCAGCTGTCTGGTCGCAGTAGACAAATGGATCTGATTTTGACTTCTTTACTGAAGATGGCCTGATGGCAAATTATTTGAGCTTCAGAATCTTTGTAGATATAGAGTGGGTTGTCTAATGTTAACATAGGATCTGTCAGAAGGACTTAGGGGAGTAATGAGTAATGGAAAAGGTAGTTTTTTGGCTACAGTTAATTAAACCACAAAATTCCTAAATTTTGGGCTAGTTTAGGACGATATCTTTATCTGTGTTTGTTTCTTTTTTCCTGTGTTGTTAATAAATGCTATCTCACTAGGCTGTGAGGGTCATGAACTGTTTATTTATTTGGTAGGTGGCTATATTCAGAGAGCGGGAACAGAAGGAGATCGAAGCCATGCATGCACTCAGGGCAGCTAACCTGGCGAAGATGACTATGGTGGATCGGATCGAAGAAATCAAATTCTGTATCTGCCGCAAAACAGCTAGTGGATTCATGCTACAGTGTGAGCTGTGCAAAGACTGGTTTCATAGTGGCTGTGTGCCCCTTCCCAAAATGAGTTCTCAGAAGAAGGGCTCTAGTTGGCAGGCCAAAGAAGTGAAGTTTCTATGTCCACTTTGTATGCGTTCTCGAAGGCCGCGGCTTGAGACTATACTGTCTCTGCTGGTGTCCCTACAGAAGCTGCCTGTACGGCTGCCGGAAGGGGAGGCATTGCAGTGCTTGACGGAACGTGCCATGAGTTGGCAGGACCGAGCGCGGCAGGCTTTGGCCACTGACGAGTTGTCCTCTGCTTTGGCGAAGCTTTCTGTGCTCAGCCAGCGAATGGTGGAGCAGGCAGCACGGGAGAAAACAGAGAAAATAATAAGTGCAGAGCTACAGAAAGCAGCAGCTAACCCAGACCTGCAGGTAGGGATGTTGATATCTTGCTCCTTGCCATGCTTGTCTTTCTCTGGTGTGTCACAATGCCTTATCTTTCTTGGAGAAGCTTGTGGAAGAGGGGAAGGGTACTTAAAAGCTGAGAATTATACATATCAAAATTTAGTTCAGTGCTTCTCAATCCCAGGCTGATGGCTGGCTTCAGTTATTTATGTGCTGCTCCAGGAACTGGTCTGTTGCTTTGTTCTCATTGTCAATAGCAACTGTTGAATGTTCTTGTAAGAAACATCAGTTCAGATACAACAGCTGCCTAAGGGCCTGAAGGTGTGTAAAGCTCTGGTGACTTTGGTGTTCAAATGCCATTTCCCTGTTGACATAATCAAGGGTGTGTATATATATTTGTCACAGATTGTCCTCAGGCATTTGGTGTCCTGTTAGTAAATTTCAGTGAGGTCTATAGGTAAACAATTGTACTTTTACAGCCAAGTTCTTCATCTTGAGATTGAGACCAGTAATCAGATGAAGTTGTGGTGAAATTTGTACAACCATAAGCTAGAATTTGGAAGTGCTGAGCAGCAGGATCTAGATCTTTCTAGATCTTTCATTCTTATTCAGAAACATGGAAAAAAAAAAATCTAGTAAGACCTTTTCCTTGGATATTTCCCTATGTCCTCACATCTTGCTGTAACTGGGTGTTTCTGTGGCTGTCCAGGCACTTATTCTTAGTCTGAAAGAACCACTGTGTTCTCTGTCGGTAACTCAGCTATTTTATAGGTTTTTTTCTGGAAATTTTATGATTTCACTCCCATATTCCATTCTTCTTTTAGGGACACTTGACTAGTTTCCAGCAATCCGCCTTTAACAGAGTGATAGGGAGCGTGTCCTCATCCCCACGACAGACTTTGGATTACGATGATGAAGAGACAGACTCTGATGAAGACATCAGAGAGACGTATGGCTATGACATAAAGGTAAGGAATCTTTGTCTGTGTGGAATTAGTCCAGAACACCTGCTTTTTATTAATTCAGTTTGTTTCAGAATATTTTTCATACCCTAGGCTATTTCTTGACATTATACCCAGATTTCTGTTGCAGAAGAGAATCCTCTTGATTTTATCTGACTATCTCAGCTCTGGACTACTGGGAAGCTTTATAATGTTTTTACTGAAGATTTCCAGTTGTCCTGTGATTGAGTTTCAAAAGGTGCTAAGGAAAAAGATACACTTCTTGAAGGGTTTGTATTTGTAATAACATGGAGGGTGAATGTTGTCTTTATGCCCCATTCAGAGTTATCATGAATCATATTTATGAGTATCTCATGAACTCTGGAGAGTTCAACAGTTTTTTTGCTACAGGAAAAAAAATTACTCCTTGAAAACTTCGTGCACTGTGAGAAGTTTCTTGATGCCAGAGCTTCTTTCACATTTTCATACCTCTAATCATTTTGCCCTTATACAAAGGAAATACATCTGATAGTTTGGGATCTATGGAAGTATTCAGGACTAGGTGTTTGGATCATGTCAGAAAATTAGTGTCTGGATTCAGTTCAGAACTTCTAACTGTGGTTAGATTTTAAAAATACTTTAACTAGAGAAGAACTGTCTTGAGAAAAGGCCATTTTATAAATAGCCAAGTGTTTTCAGTGTGATGTAGTTCCCTTTGAACTTTAGAAATGTCCTTTTTATGTGTATAGAGATAAAAGCAATGCCACTGGTGGTTCTTTTGCAGTGGTTTCTTTTTAGTGATAGTGTCATATCTAACTTAAGAGAATGTGGTCATGTAAGTTCTTTAAGGCAGAATTTCTGGTTTATAAAGGGACAGCAAATTTTGGAGGTATAATTTACCTCAATCTCCTATTTCTAGTATTTTGTTTCTAAGCAACTTCGTGCAGATAGACATCTTACAGTCCCATGTGAAGTGCCAGCAAGAGTACATTGCAATGGGATGTTACAACTTTTAATTAAATTAGTTTTATTTTAAAAAAAAAAACAACAACTCCAAACTTTCTTTTTGCATCATGTGTAAGGCATTTCTGAAAGATGTGCAGTTTTCCTTAGCTGTAATAAAGCACATATGAAGAAAGATGGCATATGCTTGTCAGGATCTGAGGTTTTTGCAGGAGTACAATTTCATTTGGTTTATAATTCTGTTGTCATGATTTCAAAATCTGTACTTGCCCTTTTGATTTGGATGTCCTTCACTATATGTTATTTGAAAAACCTAAAAGTAAAAATCTGTTGAAGCAAAGCTGCTGGGAAGCAGGAATGTCTTTTGTTAGGACAGCTAACATGGTTGGAATAGAAGTCAAGTTTTCAGGCACCCAGATTCTTCAGGTCTAAACTAAGAGCAACAAAATTTAAGCTATTGCAAAGTTACTCAGAGTTTAATTATTTTTATACTCTTGGCTTTCAAGAATTGTTTTTTTTTTCAGTTCATGGTCTACATTTTTCAATGGAGTAGTGTATTTTAAAAAAAAAAAAGTCTATGTAGATTATGACACATCATGTATGAATTTGCTCTTAATAACTTCTTGCAGACCCTGTAGAAATAATCCTTGGATACTGAAAGGTCCATAGACTGTATTTCAAAACCCACTGTCTCGGATATCATGAGTACAACAGTGGCTGCAAGGACAGATGTAACAAGGCCTGTTTGATAGAACATCGTTCTTGCCAGCAAATACTTCATTGTTAGTGTAATATCTAGACTTGTTTTAAGACTTATTCCAAGCAGTCAGGCTGATTCACTGGTCAAATTTAGTGTAAATTTTCTTCACCTTTAATTGCCTTTTTTTTGTTGTTGCATGATTTATTTTTTCCAGCTTCCTTTGCACCCATGTTGCCTGTAGCCACCAAATGGTGGTATCTTTTTATTAATCTCCTTATTGGCCCTGAAATTACCATAATCTAGTAAAATATGGTATCCAGAATGAGTACAATGATATTGTACTAGATATAAATCTTTACTATGTAGGGAGAAATATCTTCCTCTTTGTGAGTATTTATTATGACTTTTCATCTGGGCAATTTAAGTCTGAATTTCCCACTTCTAGTTCTGTACTGAAATCATTAGTGTGCACTTCACTTCCTTTTAAACATGTAACTGAAAGCCAGAGAGAGATTACCGTTCTTAAATTCCCTTTTTATGTCATGAAATGACAGTGTCTGAGTGGTACAATTTCCTGAGTTGGCCATATTGGGACCCACACAGCTAATCTTCAGGTAAATATTGTCAATAACTGCTCTACGGCCTTTATCTTCTTTTAAACCAGCTTTGTGTTTGTTCTTTTCTGAAAGATTTCAGTCTTACATGGCATGCTAAGTATGTTTAACCTGTTGACCAGTCTTATCACAAGTGTGATGGGGTAGATAAGTTCTGGAAAGTGCTATAGATATAGGCAGCTGGTTGAGGAGGTTGTTGTCCTTATTGATTTCACCTGAAGGGGTGAGGAGGAAGAGGGGAGAAGTGAGTACTAGTGGACATGGAGGAATCTACGCAGGTGGGCTTGCACTTTGAGTTCTCTGCTTAATGTGATACAAAGTCAAAGCTGCTCCTACTGCAAAAGAGATTCCTATCTCTCTTTATGGATCTACTTGCATCTGAAGGGCACGTGTCCCATTTTGGTGTAATGCACTTAGGAAGTCAAGCAGCTGTTATACACAATGCACTGAGTGCAAGCCAGTGCCATCATTGTTCTGTTCATGGATATTTTTACAACAGACTCAGTTTCCAACCCTCTTCCTTTCAGTGTTTGGTCCTATCTTAAAATGGTTCAAGACTGCCATAAAAGTCCCTATTTCAAGGCAACATAGGAGCGTTTGCCCTAATGTGATCATCCATCTGTTCATAATTTGTTGCTATGCTGAACATACCCTGATTTTGCTGTACCTGTATGATCTTTAATAATTTCTTTCTACAGTAACCATTATTTATGTAGCATACCCCTTCTTTACTGAAGATTCCAGTCTTTATGGGCTTGTAATCAGGTTTCTTCAAGCAAAAAAAAAATTGTGTAAGCTATGAGTCGGCATTTTGTCATTCTGTTGACTTCAGATGACCATACTTGAGGGAACCTGTCAAGTGTTTCTCACCAGCTGACTGTAAAGCTATTGTCCTATCTCGGTAGAGACACTGCCTATTTAAACAGGGATTTAACTTGTACTTTCTGCACACAGTCTTGGTGTTTCTGGTGGGCTGCTTCATACTAGGATTTTAGAAACAGCAGGCTGACAGGGCTTAATAGAATTTACTTTGAAGTAGATACTTTCTGGATCCAGGTGTTGCATGTTTTCTCTGGGTCTTTTTCAGGACAATGCCAGTGTAAAATCTTCTAGCAGCTTGGAGCCCAATTTATTTTGTGATGAGGAAATCCCCATTAAATCGGAGGAAGTGGTGACACATATGTGGACTGCTCCCTCATTCTGTGCCGAACACGCTTATTCATCTGCTTCTAAAAGCTGCTCTCAAGGTATTTGCTTTTCTGTACATTAAGATGAAACTGAATGGATAGCTGGAATGAGCAAATTGGCAAGGAGGGGAACTGCTATTACCTGTGCTGACTGTAGAGAATGTGTTGTCTGCAAGAATGTACAGTAGAGTAACATTTTAGTTGTTTCCTGATGTCAGCGTTTTGCTTGGGATCGTTTCCCTCCTTAGATTGTTGCGGTAAAAAGTATGTAATTTATTTTTGGTTCTGATCTCTTCCTTTTATCCTTATGTGTCTTGCCTCTTGTCTGAAAGGTTCTAGCACTCCAAGGAAGCAGCCTCGGAAGAGTCCATTGGTACCTCGCAGTTTGGAGCCCCCAGTATTGGAGCTGTCACCTGGAGCAAAAGCTCAGCTGGAAGATCTAATGATGGTAGGAGATCTACTGGAAGTATCACTGGATGAGACTCAGCACATTTGGCGGATATTGCAGGCTACACATCCACCCTCTGAAGACAGGTTCCTTCATGTCATGGAGGTATGGAACTTGAAGTATTCTGCAATAGAAGAATAACCCTGCCTTGTTTTGGTGTTTTTTTATTAAAAAAATATATAATCTTCGGTATTTGGATTCTTAGTTACTTGACAGGTTTGGATTTCAGCCTGGGAATAGTAGATTAGAGAAAACAACAGAAAGAGATCCAAAAATTCAGTTCTTTAATCACTTGTGCTGTAGCACTGTCCTCCGCAGTTAACCACATTTAGAACAACTACCTTAGGCTGTTCCATATGCAAACCTTATTTTAGAAAAGATAAGGTTAGGGAGAGAAATGTTGGTTTTGACTATGCTTGGGATCAGAACTGATCTGTAAAAGAATTACAGGAAACTTTATACGAGGGTGGAAGGTCTACACGGAACTTATTTAACTTGATACTTGATGAACTACTTTTGTTATTGGGGAAAGAACACTGAGGTGTTCTTAATAAAACGTGATTTGGTAGTGCAGGTAATAAGATCCCTGTTTTTCCTCAGATTAACATAGATACAGAAGTTGTTTTATTAATATACCATGAAGATGTGCTGATGTGATGTGATGTGATGCTCAGCTGATGGTGAATGAGGCAGGCTTATCTGCAGATTCTAAGGTCTAGTCCAACTCATTTAGCCTCATTCATGCAGTATCTGAGCAGTGTGTGTAAACAAAGTCTATGTGAAGAGAAGGTGAACTCTTCTATTGAAGAGCTGTACTGAAATCCATCCTTTACCTATCAGTGGAAGGTAGGGGTCAGTTTGACCATATGCAGTTATGGAGTATATGATTGCTTTTGAGTTACTTAACTGCAGAGGAAATGCATTGAAGATGGTTCTTACTTGACATTTTGGTAATGTGCACTAAGGTGAGATGGAGGTGAACAGTGAGGTTAGATGGATGTATTTTCTGGGTGCCAGCCCCATATAATGAGTAAGTCGAGGTGTTGCCAAACTGCTGTTGCTTAGGACAGTCATCTAAAGCAGACCCTGCCTCCAAAGAAGTATTGCTTTACTGTGCTTTGACCCACGTACTTCACTTCATAAACTTAATGCTGTTATAGTGCAATGGCTTTGGCATGGAATTGATTGAAAAACAGTTTGAGTGCCAGCAGATAGCAATTTATAAATAGCATGCCAGGCCGTTAATAGTTAAGCACAGCTTTTTTTTTTTGAGCAGGCAGGCAGGGTTGGGGTATGTGGGCATTATGCCGTTTTCTGGTTAACCCTACTGAATACTTGTTTGACCATAGCTATTTATTTTGAATTGAATACCTTTCTCTGTCTATCTACATGCAGAACAGGTAGACTTTTATAGAATAACCTTCAGAGGATTTGGTTCTGTGTGGAATAGCTATATTAAGTGGTGTACAGTAAACATTCTTTCTTTACTAGCTTATAGTATGTCCTTAATCTATTAATTATTTTTAAGGTTGAAGCATATAACTGGATTGACTGAAATTGAGTCAGTCCTGTTTGTAAAAAGAAGCCATACATGTGAATCATTCCAGTATAAATAGGACTTGTCACCGTGGATGCTACCTGCAGTGACAGAGCTTGACAATTTTAAGCCTCACTTCTGAACTGAATCTACTATTTAAGAGTCGTTAATGATGCCAGGATATTTATGATGTGTGCCGGTTTGGGAGCTATTCAAATAATGGATCTTTTACTTTCTTCTCTTGCTTGAGTTGATGATGCATTTCAAAATTCAGCATTTGCTCTTTCTTAATCTCCAGAATAGCAATTGCTTTCTCTCAGAAATAATTACAAGCAAGACTGACCTGGGATGAAAAATAAGGAAGAACATGTAACAAATTATTAAGCTTCTCAACTTTTATTAAAAAGCAATGTGAGAAAGGAGTTGTAATTATTGGTTGTTCTGCCTCTATACCCTTGCTGCTGTTTTACTTTTTCCAATGGACGTTTTTGATTCATTGTACTTTGACACAGTCGATGCCACTTGTAATTCTTTCCTGGTATGCTGAAAATTCTTGTTTAAAATTCATAAGTATGTTGTTGAATATGTTTCTTCATACCATGTCAGGATAGTGGTGGAAGTGCATACATCTTTCAAACCACAAATTTGCAGTGTATATGGAAATTTACATGTGAAAAAAATATCTTTTCACCTTTCCTATGAAGGATGACAGCATGGATGAGAAACCACTGAAAATGAGAGGGAGAGACTCTTCTGAGAGGAAGCGGAAGCGAAAGCTGGAGAGAGCAGAACAGTTTTTTGGAGATATGAAGCAAAAATCTAAAGAGCTGAAAAAACTGGAAAAACCCAAGAAGAAGAAGCTTAAACTCACCATGGATAAGACAAAGGAGCTGAACAAGCTGGCAAAGAAACTGGCTAAGGAAGAAGAGCGGAAGAAGAAGCAGCGGGAGAAGGCAATTGTGCCAAAGGTGGAATTAGTAAAGGAGAGTGTAGAGAAAAAAAGAGAGAAGAAGGTTCTAGATATTCCTTCTAAGTATGACTGGTCAGGAGCAGAGGAGTCAGATGATGAGAATGCTGTATGTGCTGCACAGAACTGCCAGAGGCCCTGCAAAGACAAAGTGAGTTTTTTGCTTAATTCTGTTGTAGGTAATTCCATGCAGAGTCAAAACCCCAGTGCAATTTAATAATTAGGTTGAACAGCATGAGTAACAGAAGTGATGTGATCGGAAGCGAGACAGCATTGAGCAGTATGTGGGCAGATACACAGATGCAATAGATAAGAGAATAATGTAGTTCTGTAGTTTTAGGTGCTTTAAAATGGGAGATGATGTAAAATGAGAATTTGGGAAAATGTACTCAGTCTTGGTTGGGAAGTTTAACATCTTCAAGTTGTGTAATTTTTTTTCTGCAGGCTACACAATACACATTGATTCAAAGGATCAGCGCTATGACTCAGCTAGAAATATTCTTGGCATAAATGTGCTTCTGTGCAGAAGTGGGGGGGATGTTTCGTACTGCTAAATGAAGTAAATTTTCTGTATTTCTTGCATGCAGAGGTATCTACAAGCTGCAGTGCTTCACTTTTGTCATTGAAGATAAACAATCAATGATTTTAGGACCTGGTCAGATTATTACAAAGGAAACTTGGATCTGCCTCTCTTGATAATAGTGCCTGTTCTGATTGTCAGCTTTTAAAGTGGACTAATTGATGGTCAAAAAAAAAAAGTGGTTTTGGGATTTTTTTCCTGCTTTTTAGAAAGAAAGACAACCCTTTCCCAGTAACAGCTGTGGGATTGACACTCTACTGCACTGGCTTGTGAGAGTGAGTGTAGGAAATACAAAACCCAAGAACTTATTTCTTGTTTCATAAAATTGAAACGTGGAATTCAGTGTTCATCTGAATGCTTTAAAAAACCAGTTAAAGGACCGGTTTTTAAAGTCTTACTCTTAGGAGTTACACTGCAAAGTGAATTGCTCAAAAAATGATAGTCTTTGTTCCACTCATCTCTACTTCGCAGATGATAATTGGGTTATTAGTACATTTTTACAGAAATAGAGATTGCAAGAGGGAGGAGAGTGTCTTTAAGTTCATATTATATAAAAAAATCATACTAATCAAACTTCCATAAATGAAACTGAATAAAATTCCTGATTGTATAATCAAAGCTTTTAATAGAATGACTCTTTCCATAAGATTGGACGTTTTATTGTCCATTCAAGAGATGAATGCCATACAAGCAAAAAGTGACACCTATAGGAATGTAATGACTGCAGCCGTTAGAGTCCATTACTAGTCTCTCTTAAAAAATTTGTTCAGTGTAGTTCTACAAACTGAAGAGCTTGAGCTGATCATATTTCTTTGTAGGTAGGTTGCCACTACTGTTACTTTTCTAATATATTTTTGTTTTTACCCTCTTCTGTGAGGTGAAAGCAGAACTACAACAGTAACAATTTCTGTAGCTGTACCAGTGCCTGCCATTCAAGTTTAAGAATCTGTGTCTGTTATCCTGCTAATCTCTTTCTACCTAGTGACTCAACTTAAACATGTACTCCTATTCAGGGAGTTACAGAAATCTAATAAGTTATCTTTTTCCTTCTTAAGTTTTAATTTACTTTTCATGCAGTTCTTAATTGTTTTATAGCAAGTTCAGCTCAAAGTTTGAAATAGTTTAGCTTAAGTGTTCTGACGCTTTGGAAGTACAGTCTGCATGCTTTTTTGGCATTCGATGGTCTGCTTTACACCTGTGTGGCTTCTCTGTAGCCAAAAGCAGTAATTGAGTCTGTTTTCTGTAATTTCTAAGCTGCAAAAGCTACCACTTGATGATGCAGTCTAAGGTTTTATATATAATTTGGCATGTGTATTTGGAGAATCTAATCTGTGCTGAATGTACTGTCCCTGAGCAAGCTACTATTTTAGTGTACCTCTCTAATTTAAGAAGATCTGAGTGCCATATTCCTCAGCAGTAGTAGTGTGTTTGTACTGTGGTGGTCTGAGGATGGGCAAAGCTTCTTGGAAAAGTCATATTTTTCCTTTATTAAACTGAAGCTGTTTGGCTTGTTATAAAACAAGCTCTACAGGGCATTAATTTGTACCAAAAAGCTTTTGTGTTCTAGGTATATCAAATGGGCTTAGTGGAAGGCTTTCTCTTTGTAGAAATCATGCTTGTCGCTCTTTCCTTCTAATGTGCTATGTGTTGCTGATCTGATCTCTTGCAGGTAGACTGGGTGCAGTGTGATGGTGGCTGCGATGAGTGGTTTCATCAAGTTTGTGTCGGTGTCTCTCCAGAAATGGCTGAGAATGAGGATTACATCTGTATAAACTGTGCAAAGAAGCCAATGCAGGGACCAAGTAGCCCTGCTCATGCACCACCTCCTCCTTTCTTATTGAGCTACAAACTACCAATGGAAGATCTTAAAGAGACAAGTTAGCAGCTACTTGATGCCTGGAACTTCTTGGGAAATGGACCACTGAAACCCTTCGAAAAGTGAGGGTTTGAAGCTAATGTAGCCATTGAGCTTCACTTCCAAGGATGTACAGACCTGCAGCAGAGTTGGTCCCCTCCTTTCAGCTGGCTTCCTTCATAGCATGGGGACGTCAAGGCACAGTGGTACCAACTCGCCTATGCAGACGCCGCCTGATTAGGAGCTCCAGCCAGTGTTTTTTGACTTGAGTATTTCCATCTTTGAGTGTGGCTGTTGCTCTTAGAGACTGAACAAACCCGAGGCTGTTAGATTAGACACTGCAGAGTGTTAGAAGTATATGTTGGCAGGGGAGCTGGCCTGGAATTGGTAGGCATAAGCTGAAGCTTTTAGCCCTACCCTGTTACCCTAAGGAGATGACTTTGGAAGTTATCTTTCGTCTGCCCATGCCAAACCAGTGAGTAGGGCAGTGTCTTGGGAGAGTTAAGTTGCCTCCATATCCAGGCAGCTAACACTACACTATAAGGATGGGAGCAGGTGAATGAATTTCTTTTCATTTGTCTTTTGTGGCTAAAGGACAGAGGAGCTCATGATCTCAAGAATAAGCAAAGGTTCTGTTTACCAAAAAAGAAACCCAACTCTACTCTACTAGGCAAAAAGTTTTTTTTTTTCCTTAGCGAGGAACATCTGATCTTTCTGTCCTGAGGAGCGCCAGAAAGTATTGATGAAGATGTCTAGCTAGACCAGAGCTTGGGAAAAGCAGAGTGCTTCCCTTGCTATAGGGTTGCCCTCTCCTCTTCTAGGCTTTGCTTCGAGTTCTGCACTCCTGCACATTAAAGTTGTCTCATGCAGGATGGAGCTGGCAAGGAGGTATAGCACCCAGGGCACCAGCTTCTGTGATCGGTATCCAGGGATGGGAAGGAAAGAAGACAGCCCACTTACCTCAGAAGTTACACTGACATGTGCTTCTGTGAAAAAGTTTCACTCACAACTATTTCCAGTATCACCAGGCTACGGGCATGGCCTCAAGCGATACTAGCAACCAGTCTGCAGATACTGTTTGCAGTGCAAATCCCCTTCCCTGCTGGCTTTGCTGGATGTGTACCAGTGTACAATCAGCAACAGTTCTTGTCTGAAGTTGCCCCTGGCTTTGCCAGGGGACCAGAGGGCTTGGGGTCATCCTGGGTGACAGTTGTTTTAGTAAATCCATTTTTAAAGAAGGACTTGTTTTTACTTTTTTCTAAATGTCTCAGACTACTGACTTGTTCTATAAATAGATTATTTTTCTTTGATTTTTTTATACTTACCACTGTTAACCAGCAGCACAGACAGAGGTTCACAAAGCAAAAACCTGCCCGTGGGCTTGGGTTTTTTTACTCCATTCCTTCCTTGTAGTACAAGGAATTAGCAGTTACCTTCCCCATTCTAGCTTGACCAGCTGCCTGTGTTTAAATAGGTAAATACATTTCATGTGCTACCTTTGTATTTGGGTTTGTTCCTATTAGTGGGGCATCTGGGCCTTAACGACTCCAGTGGATGCTGGTTTTGTGTATGTGAACGTCTGAAGCCAGCCACTGGGCTGTTTTGTCCCCATCTCCACTTGCTCCCTATGTGTCCATTCTTCTGCAGTTCTAGGAGTGTTGTAAGTAGGGTCCAGTCTTACTAGGAGCTGGATTGGGATTTAA
Organism: Clamator glandarius; assembly: GCA_033459285.1. Lineage (NCBI taxonomy): Eukaryota > Metazoa > Chordata > Aves > Cuculiformes > Cuculidae > Clamator > Clamator glandarius. The sequence continues at coordinate 1,580,917 of JAUNZM010000304.1, read as the reverse complement.
AGAAATATTGACAAAACCAGAAGTGTTCTGTCTTGACTGTTCTGTGTCTCTTCTCTTGTTCTCTAATAATTTGGAAGTTTATTTATCTGGCAGAATTATCCTTCCGAAAAAAAATTCAGCTCAGGTAGACAAACTTTATCTGTTTATTTTGTTTGTGCTTGCTACCTGGGAAGAGGAAGACGTGCAAAAGAAAAAGATCTAAGATGGATGGCAGAAGATACAGGGGTTTGGGAGCTTTGAGTGCAAATTTGGTACAGACTTCTAATTCCTGCTTCCTAAAGACATGTGGTGTTAAAAGCAAAAGCAAGCTGTGGTTAAGCATGTGGCTGGATGGGCACCCTAGTAAACTTAAGAGTATTATTTGTTTACTTATTTATGAAGGAGTCTATGCTATAGCTAGACATACCCTCTTTTTGCCTCCAGTTATGTTTTTTTTTCCGTCTCAATGTACACTTACTTTTGGTAAACTGGTTTAAACAGATGTTATTTTCCTTCAAGCTTTAATTGATGGTACTACATAAATGTTTCCCTATCTGTCACAGATGTTTAATCGTTCCAGAAGTAGACTAGTGCAAGATTTCTTAAAGAATCCCAGTGTTCTGTATTCTTTCCCAACTCCTAGACTCCATGACACAACAGGGAAAATATGGTTAGCGTATACTGTTAGCCACTGAGCATATCCTCACAACCATGCCTACGTTTTCTGTTGTGATAAAGTCATTGTTTTATGTAACTACTGTCAACTGGAAAAGAGATTTCTTAGTAAATCTTCATGGAATGTTCCTGTTTCTCTAAGTGGAAGGTGTGGTGGTGAAGTTCACTGTAGTTGCAGTTACCACAAGATGGAAGGAAACAATTGTAACATAGAGAAGAGTAAACAACAGAGAAATGTGCAAATATGTGAAAGGTCACATTTTCAGTAGCTGTTTTTTACATTATCACATGGAGAGGCTCTATATTATGCTGTCAAGAGGAGATTGCCACAATTTTTCCTAGTTAACGGGTGTCTCATCTGGTTTTGGGTAAGGTGTTTATAAACTGAAGACCATTATTGGCTTTACATCTTCTTGTTTAAGCTTATTTTTTAAAAGCATAATTCCTCTCAAAGGATTGCTGATAGTATGAACTTATCAATAAATGTTAACTTTTGGAAAAATCTGTAGATTTGTAGTTAGTGGTTGAAAAACCTAAAGCTACAGCTGTGGTGTTGTCTCCAGACCTTAGGGGTTTGAATTTTGTAAAAGCATACACAAAGAAGCAAGCTAAAGTTAAGGTAAGGGAGGTGATTTTCTTACATGTCTGCTGCAGCTGTAGGAAAAATCCCTCATGCTTAGGGACAGAATCTCAGCATACACAAAATCTTAGCTTGTGTGCCTAGAAAGGCATGTGTTTTAATGCTGTATTCTACAAACGGTACTAGCCATTGTTCATGTTATTTCTCTCTATTTGTCTGACATAAAAAGGTGAAAGAAATTACCTGAGCTGTTGTGAGGAATGAAAATTAGTAACCAAGGATTGAGTTGTGTATCCTATCCAAACCATGTGGTTTCAAGCTTTTTTTGGTTTTTCTTTTATAGAACCAGGGCCTGGAATTGGTCAGCTTTACTTGCCTGGCAGCAGACATCACTCCTGAACTTGAGTGCCACTACTGTTAGGATTTACGCTTTTGAGAGATTATCTGCACCTGAATGTCTGTGCAGCCTGGACCGTTTGGTAATATGGGCTTATGATAATTTCTGTAGTATCAATTTTAGCTTAAAGGATTGGAATAAGTGTAAGATAACACAGATGTCTGTGCATTTTGTTAACCACATCAGGAGGCTTGCATTGATAATTGTGGGGTTTAGAATCGCAGAGTATTTTAGGTTGGGGGGGACTTCTGGTTAAATGTCCTGAGTTAAGCAGAGCTGACTTTGAAAGCGGGTCAAGTTTTTCAGGGCTGTGTCCAGTCAAGTTTTGAGAATTTCCAGCCATAGACATTGAACAACTTCTCTTGCTTCCTGGCTTTGTAGCATCTTCAGTGCAAACTTTTGTCTGATGTACAATCAGAGATTCACTTGCTGTAGCTTGTTTGTTGCTTCTTTAAGAGTCGGGCTCCATATTTTCTGTAATCATCTGTTAGATAGTTGGGAGACTGCAGGTCCTGCAGCCTTAACTTCCAAGCTGGACAAATGCAGCTCAGCTTCTTTTGAGCCATGTGATATGCTGCAACTTTGGAACAATTTTGGTGGTTCTCAGCTGGACTTGTTTCATGTTTGTCAGTGTCTCATTTCGTACTGAAGAGCCCAAATTGGGTATGTTATGCTGGCCATGCTCTTACTATGCAGACTAGATCAGGGCTGGCTATTAAACCAGCAAGGGGATACATGGACTCCTATTCAGTGTATCCACCATTAGTCCCAGCTCCCTTGGATTATTATTTCTCAAGCGCGAGACTGATGAACTGCACAAATTTTCCATCGGTTCATCACTCCAACCAGTTAAAATCCAACTGAATGGGAGTTTTCCCATGTTTTGGGCTGTCCTGCTCCCATTCTCCTGTTATTCAGCCTGGTATCATCTGCAAACTTGATGAGGGTGTGATGTGTACTCGCTTCAGCCAGGTGGGTGAGGCATAAACCAGTATTGTTTCCAGTACCAGCCCCTGAGGTACTCAGCTTGCAGCTGGCTGCCACAAAGATTTCTAATCTGAACTACTGAAGTCTGAACGCGACAGTCCACCCTGTTTTTCACCCCCATGGTAGATTGTCCATGCACTCTTCAGTATGCGTGTTTCTCTGAGTAAGCAACCAGTACTCTCCCCATGTCCGTGATACTCATCCCAGATGGCAACCAGATTGGGCTAGCACTGTAGTGTTTGCTGTTGCCAGTCACTTTATTCCTCTTGGGCCTGGATGAAGATTTAAAGATTATTTGTTCTGTAATCTTTCCAGGGACTGGAACGAGGCTAGCTGCCCTGTATCCTTCTTGTTTCCTCTTCTTCATTGAACGGGTGTGATATGCAGAAGGGTTCATCACAGTCCGTCAAGAAAATGATTCTCCATACAGTCATTTTCCAAGTGTCCCATTTGTCATTGCATAGGATTCAAAGTTAAAAAACCAACCTGCTTGAATTGCTGTGTCCAAGATGTGTGGAAAACTAAATGGCAGAACTGAGCTGCTCTGAGTGCAGCCCATACCCAAACCATCAGTGGGCTAGTGAGCAGTAACCTCGGTCCCAAATATCTATACAGAAATCCAGGCTGCTGTGGTTGAAGTCAGTGTTATTGATGCACAGTCCTTTTGTACACAATTTCGTACAATGGAAGAAAGGCATAATATGAATGAGTATGAACAGGGGTATCTGATCTTCTAGGAGAAACCAAACAGTCTTCAGCCTTCTTAATTCAACAGAAGGCTGTTTACAAGGCAGCTGCTTGAGCGAAGCTATCACCTTTATATTGTGGTGCTCTATAACAGAATCACAGAATAACCAGGTTGGAAGAGACCCACTCGATCATCAAGTCCAACCATTCCTATCAAACACTAAACCGTGCCCCTCAGTGCCCCGTCCACCTGTGCCTTAAAAACCTCCAGGGTTGTAACCTAGTAAAGCAAAAAGTATTCAGGTATTCATCAACTGCTTATCAGACATGCCTTGCTGTCATTCTAGGTATGTGCTACATTCCGTTAAAACTAACGACTGATTGCAAGAACAGCTGTGCATTAGCAGTCATTTTGTTTGCTGGAAATGAAAGATTTTAAAAGGGTAGAAAATGTTTCTTAAAATAATTCCTGAAATCATTCCTGGGAGTGGTGCGGCACTGGAACAGGTTGCCTGGAGAAGTCATAGATGCCCCATCCCTGGAGGTGTTCAGGGCCAGGACAGATGAGGCTTTGGGCAACCTGATCCAGTGGAAGGTGTCCCTGCCCATGGCATGGGGGGCAGGAACTGTATGATCTTTAAGGTCTCTTCTCACCTAAACTATTCTATCATTCTAAATTGCTGTTAATGCCCCTGTAAGAAGTTGAGAACTTGTGATCTGCAAAACCCCAAGATTTTAGACTGCGTTAGATGAAAATACAGAGTGGGAAACTCCTTCAAATCCTCTCCAGCTGTGGTCACCAAGAATGTGTTTGGTCAGCCAGCCTGAACCAAACAGGAACTCTACTTGGAGCACTGAGGCAGCAGGAAAATGCCATAAATCCGGCCCTTATCAAAATTCTAGCCATGTTGGCTTTGGGAGTGTGATAAACGCGTAGGACAGCTGGAAACTGCAGCAAGACATCGAGAGCATTGAGCCTTATGTAATGAGATGGCTCAATACAAATGAATGTTAAGTTGCAAGGTAGAGGCAATGAAATGAAAGTAGCAAAGATATATTGAAAACCAGAAATATTTGTAAGGAGACATGCTCTGAATGCCTTTGAAACAAAACCCCTGCTGCAGTAAATAGCTTTAATCCTAGGTGGAGTGTTGTATCTCAGTCGGAAGCTTTTTAGAGACTGATTTTTGGCAGTCTAGTGTATCTGCTTCCCATTCCCTCCCCCTGTTCCCCCTTTCCCCCCCCAAGTCAAAGCCAAGCACCAGAGAGAACTGCTGTGCGTGTTAATATCTGAGGAGAGCAGCCATTGCTGAACACACAAGTCCTGAGTTGGTGTCCCTATCCAGCCTGGCATCTGCTTTTCACGTCTGGGTGATGTGCCAGCAGATTGATCTGCTGCATCCATTTCGAGGTTGATGCAGACCATGCTCAGTCTTGCAGCAAATCAAGTCACCTGCCAGGCAATGCGTGTGCTGTGTTGCTCCCCAGGGAAGTAAATTTTTTGCTACTGCTGTTCCAGGATAGCAGTGGAGCCTACAAAATTAACAAATTATGAGTTTGAGAAGGAGCTCTGATTTTAGTGGGATGTGAGAGGAGCAGCATGTTCTGTTTACTTTGGTCAACAAAGTGTTTAACTTTATGCAGTTAGTCAGGTTGTCTTTGTGCCTCTATCGTGGCATTATCAGAACTTAATACTGTAAAGATGAAAATCTAGACTTTATCAGTGTATTGGTAGCATTGCATCCCATTATTCCACTGCCAGCTTTCCTGATAGTCTCTTATGCAGGAAGGAGGCAGAAGGTAGATGCCTTAGCTTTGCCTAGAATCATTCCTGGGAGAATCAGTTGCTGGACACCAGTGTCTGTGAATATCTGGTAAAGAATAGTAGAATCATTAGTTTGGAAAAGACATTTGAGATTAGTGGACAAGTACAGTTGGACTCACTCTGTCATATGCCTAAGCACTTAATCTACCTGTCTTTTTAATACCTGCAGGGATGGGGACTCGACCACCTCCTTGGGCAGCCAGAGCCCGATAACCCTTTTGGTGGAGAATTTTTTTCCTCATGTCTAATCTGAACCTCCCCTGGTGCTACTTGAGTACGTTCTCTTTTGTCCTATTGTCTATCACTTGGGAGAAGAGACCGACACCCACTTTGCATTGACCTCCTTTCAGGTAGTTGGAGACGGTGATAAGGTCTCGCCTCAGCCTCCTTTTCTCTAGGCTATAACAACTGCAGTTCCCTCAGATGCTTCTCGTAAGACTTGTTCTCCAGCCCTTTCAGCAGCTTCGTTGTTCTTCTCTGGACATGCCTCAGCACCTCAATGTCCTGCTTGTAGCGAGGGGCCCAAAACTGAACGTGAGACTAGAGATGTGGCCTCACCAGGGCCAAGTACAGGGTCAGAATCGCTTCCCTGGTCCTGCTGGTCACACTGTTTCTGATACAAGCCAAGATACCATTGGCCTTCTTGGCCACCTGGGCACACTGCAGGCTCATGTTCAGCTGACTGTCAACCAACACCCCCAAGTCCTTCTCTGCCAGTTTCCCAGCCACTCTTCCCCAAGCCTGCAGTGCTGCATGAGGTGGTTTGTGTCCCAAGTGCAGGACCCAGCGCTTGGCCTTGTTGAACCTCATCCCCTTAATCTCAGCCCATCAATCCAGCCTGTTCAGATCCCTCTGTAGATCCTCCCTACCATCAAGCAGATGAACGATTCCTCCCAGGTTAATGTCATCAGTGAACTTACTAAGGGTGCATTTGATCCCCTCACCCAGATTGTTGGCAAAGATATTGAACAGAACTGGCCCCAGCGCTGAGCCTTAGGGAATGACACTTTTGGCAGGTCCCTGAGTGAATTTAACTCTGTTTACCTCAACCCTTTGGGCCTGGACATCCAGCCAGTTTTTAACCTGCCAGAAGGTAGGTTAAAAGAAGTCCAAGAAGTGGAATCATCTGGTAGCAACCCTGCCTAATGCTGATGAACCCCCGAGTGAGTGTGAGGTACTTGTGCTTTTCACCTGCTGCTAGATGGAAATGAACCTACTGATGTAGCCATAAACCATTATCCAGGTTTATCTCCATACTAGTAAGGTTTAAAGCCAGCCACGCTGCTTGCTTTTTGGGTGTTCCCTCACATTGTGGCCTTTCCTACAGTTTTTAACCAAGGCTGGCAGGTCATCGGTTCTGCCTACTCTCTTTTGCAATTACTGGTGTTTGAAAGGAGACCTGTGGAGTAGCTTGCCAGAGGGAAATGAGAGTCTTTGCCATGGGGGATGGACAAACTTCCTGGTAATGAACTTGTGTCTGGAGTGCCTACTGATTGTGAGGGAGGGAAGAGGCTGAATTAGTCTGGCACTGATCCTCTAAGCCCTAAGCTGTCACTTACTGCATCTACAGGCAATGTGGGCGTAGAAGGAAATGGATTATAAGTGGTTTTCAGAAAAATTAAGGTAGTCAGGAAAATGTTCACGATGCATTAGCGGCATTTCGCATTTCTGGTATTTTTGTAAGCTGCATCTGTTAGAAGGGAGTAGATGACAAGTTATGAGTTAGGTAGTAAAGACTCAATACAGCGCCCTGAAAGGATCCTGTCCTGTTCCTGAACATGCATGTGTGCATGGAATTGAAGGCAGGAGAAATGATTTCCCCTGGCTTCTGGTAGAAATGCACTTGGAACGGTCACACCCCAGCATTTTGGGGTGTTGCAGAAGGAAATATTTTACATGATTATGATTTAGCAGCAACTGAGAATTTATTGATAACTTAAGGTAGGTCAAACAGTTGGATCTTAAGCAGTACTTAATCATAAACCTATTTAATAAATGATTGATGACCTGGCTGAGGGGATGGAGTGTACTCTCAGCAAGTTTGCTGATGACACAAAGCTGGTAGGAGTGGCTGATTGACCAGAAGGCTGTGCTGCTGTTCCATGAGACCTGGATGGGCTGGAGAGTTGGGCAGCAAGGAACCTATTGAAATACCACAAAGGGAAGGGTGGAGTCCTGCATCTACGGTGGAACAGCCCTGTGCACCAGTATAGGTTACGGGTTGACCTGTTGGAGAGGAGCTCTGTGGAGAAGGACCTGGGAGTCCTGCTGGACAACGAGCTACGCATGAGCCCTTGGGGCCAAGGAGGCCAAGAGTATCACCTGGGGTGCATTTGGAAGAGTGTGGCTAACAAGTCCGGGGATTTTATCCTCCCCTTATACTCTGTCCTAGTGAAGCCCCATTGGGAGTACTGTGTCCAGTTCTATGCTCCCCAGCCTGAGAAAAAAAGGAACTACTGGAGAGTCCAGTGGAGGACCCCAGAGATGATCAGGGGATTGGAGTATCTCTCTTATAAAGAAAGGCTGAGAGACATGGGCCTGTTTAGCCTGGAGAAGACTGAAAGGGGATCTGTCAATATTTATACATATCTAAAGAGCAGGTATCAAGAGGATGGGGTCAGATTATTTTCAGTAGTACCCAGTGACAGGACAAGGGGCAACAGCCACAAACTGGAGCACAGGAAATTCCACCTGAACATGGGGAAAATAACTTCTTTACTGTGAGGGTGATGGAGCCCTGGAAAAGGCTGCCCAGTGAGGTTGTGGAGTCTTTCTCTGGAGACAATCAACACCTGCCTGGATGTGGTCCTGTGTGACCTGCTGTGGGTAAACCTGCTTTAGCAGGAGGATTAGACTAGATAATCTCCAGAGATCCCTTCCAACACAGACCATTGTATGGAACCTACTATAATCAAAACAGTGACTTAATTACAGATTCAAAATTTGAGATTCACGCCTGTTTGCTATGAGGTATAGTAAGTATATATGTGAGCACGGAAATATAGAAATACAAGGTCTGACACAAAAATACCCCAAGACTAATCTTATAACTCAGGAGCCAAGAGTTGGGGGTAGAGACAAAGAGGTAGTTATAAAACCCGTTCTGGCCTGTCACAGTGAGACAAGGCTCAACTCTGTTGTTTCACCCGGTATGAGTGGGTGTGTGTTCAAATATAGACATTTTCTTGCCCTCAGTCAGAAAACATTGGTGTACACCAACCCATAGTGCTTTGTGAAGGAAGCTGTTCTTAGCTAATAATGTCACTGTGCTTGAGCACCCACCCTATTCACCAGACCTGGCTCCCTCTTCCCAAAGATCAAGTCAGCACTCAAAGGAAGCCCCCCCCTTTTTTTTTGTCAGTAGAAGATGTGAAAGCAAAAAGAACAGAGATCTTCAGCAACCTTTCAGAAAATAATGCGCAGAATTGTTTTTAATGCCAGCAGCACAGTGTGCTAGTGTGTGTCAACTCAGAAGGGAACTGTTGTGAAGGTGATCATAGCCGATTTCCTTAATTTGTTAAATAAAAAGAGTTGCAGGTACAGTCTTATTTCTTTGTGTTGGACCTCATATATGTGTACGCGAAGATATTTTAATATTTAAGTGTAGGACTGTGGATATTCACAATTACAAAGATTTATGTATGAATTTAAGTATACAAAAAATAGAAAAAGGGATGGATAGGACGGTGAGAATACTTGCACGCAATGCACCAGCATTCCCTGACAGGCAGTAGTCAAATCTCAAGAAGTCTGAAAGATTCCTTGAGATGGGTGACAGTGCTGACATGCTGCATCAACATTCCCGATGGGTGACAGCTGGCTCTCAAGGAGGTGTGACTGTGCCTAAGGCCTTTTTCATTTGTTTTGTGGGCAAATGAGATCATGGGCCACATCTGAGCAATGTCCCAACTCAGAGGGAGATCACTGGTCCCAGCCTGCTGTGATCCTGAAGAGCTCAAAGGGCCTTCCACATGATTGCTTGCTTTATAGGGTTTTGAGATAATTGACTTCCATCAGATATTTGAAATATTCATTTTGATGTTTGATGTTAATTTTGGCTCAGTTTAGAAGATGTAATTCTGGCAACATTTACCACTTACATCAGACTGCCTCACTTGGGTCACGATCCAGTTATCAGATGTATTCAGTTGTCAGGAGTGACTGACGGTCAATCTCTTTCTTAGGCGATGTAGAGGTGTTTTCCCAGGCACACAGGCCTCCAAGAAGAGTGAAGGAATGCCCAAGTACTCTGGATCACTGTGTCGTGACAATGGGTATTCTCACTCCAGTGTGCCTTGTTAAGATGAACAGTTATCAGTCCTCTTCTTCAGGCCATGAGGACGGTCTTTTCCCCAGAACAGCAGTTTTGGGTTGACCAGGGAGACTGGCATCCTGAGTGACTTCCTCTACGGAATGGGAATTATTCTTCCAACCAAGTGTGTGCGAGCCTGGCTTCCACAGGATCAACAAGTACCTCAGATAAGGGATGGAAAGTGTGGTTCCAAGTGAGTCAGGGGTCATGCTAAGCAGCTTAAAATGGTCTGTGGGTACAGGCAAAGGGGTGAGAATTGCACCAGTACAAAGAGTGTTCGAGAGTACACAAAACCAAACTAATAACACATAATGGGAGAGAGCATGCAGCAACAGAAAAGGTAGTCACACTTAAGGTTGTGTTTTGTTTTGTTTTTTCTTGCTGAGTAAGGCACTTCTAGGAGTTCCTGTTTGGAGCAGAAAGCAGGTGCTTTTTTGTGTGTGTGACTCCTGTTATAGAATCACTAGGTTGGAAAGGACCCACTGGATCATGGAGTCCAACCATTCCCATCAGTCACTAAACCATGCCCCTCAGCACCTCATCCATCCGTCTTTTAAACACCTCCAGAGAAGGTGACTCAACCACCTCCCTAGGCAGCCTGTTCCAGTGTCCAATGACCCTTTCCATGATATATTTTTTCATAATGTCAAGCCTGAACCTCCCCTGGTGGAGCTTGAGGCCATTCTCCCTTGTCCTGTCCCCTCTTCTCCACAGCCTCCTTTCAGGTGGTTGTAGAGAGCAATGAGGTCTCCCCTCAGCCTCCTCTTCTCAAGGCTAAACAACCCCAGCTCCCTCAGCCGTTCCTCATAAGGCTTGTTCTCCAGCCCTCTCACCAGCATGTGCAGAGTGCTGCTGCACTAGCAACACCTGATATTTCTGCAAAAAGAAACTTGCTTTGCTTCGTCTAATGAAGCAGCTGTTCTAACTCCCTGTCTCTCTCTTAGCTCCAGTGATCTCAAACACAATTCCTCAGTTGCTCCATGTGCTTTTCCCTCCGGTCTTCCCATTGCAAGCTGGGAAATCTCTGTTCCAAGGAAAGTGAAGCCAAAGGAAATCAGGAAAAAATTCTCATTGCAGGGAATTTGCTCTTCCTACTACTGCTTTCCCTTCCCAGCAGAAGAGGCTGCACCTCCTGCACTTCTAGGGCTGCCTGTCTACTTCCAGCTTCTCCACCAGCCTGTTGCTGGAAGTGGAGAGGTTCTGTGACTCAGCCTTCCAGGTGGCCCCAGGCTGAGCTTGGGAATGGCATTGGGGCACGTACATCTTCAAACTACTTTTGACACTGGCTGTGAGCTGTTACTTCTGCTGTCACAGTCAGGGGGCTGTGTGGGGCATTGCTTGGGTTCCTCACTGTAGACAAAGCCTGGTTTTCTCTCTCCGGTAAGTTCCTCCTTCCTGAAGTCCCACTAGCCTTTGTCTTTCCTCCTCAGTGAGCTGAGTGCTACATCGGTGTCCACTAGCATCATTAGGACCAGATTTGGACTGCAATAAAAAAAGAATTTTTTTCTGATTTCCTCAAGTGTAAATCTGCAGATTCTCTTCTAGCAGTAGCATATATGCTGCTACTGCTGTGCACCAATGTTGCAGTAAGAAACTTTTTGGGTAAGTAAGAATATCAACTACCAGTGTGCATTTTCCCCTAGATCCCAGTTATAGTGGATACTTAGATTAAAGTTTTTATTGGCTCCGTATTTTGAATTATATCCCTCATCTGGACACATCACCACAGATGCTTGCCTTTTTTTTTCTCTGAGTGCCATAAAAACTGTATGTCAGGGCTGTGACTGACTTAATAAAACCCCATTTCCAGCACTTGTCAGATGATTGGCAAGCAGCACCTGACCCTCTGCCTTAGCTTGAGTGGTCAGGAATGAAGCATCTTCTATGAAAAAGAGCAGTGATGCTCTGAACCTGTGTGGTTGAAGGAAAGTAATTAATTAGTTAATTAATGTTCATGATGGAAATACCTTGTGGTTTTGTGTATTTCTTCCTCTAAACTTTGGTTAGATTAGCACCTGTGTGTTTTATTTTAGCAGAAGTATTTGGATTCATGATGGCAAAAGGGTAACACGGCTTGAAATTTGGTACTAAAAAATAAGAAAGAGTTAAACACTTGAGCAGCAGCACACCTTTTGTTCCCTCTTGAGAAGGCTGCTCTCAAGCAATGCCTAGAAGCTACCTGCTCCATGGAGCCTGTGGGTTTCCTAATACTGCTCTGTGCCTAGTGCCTGGGCACCAACCCCCTGCTCCACTGACATTCTCCAGTTTGGCTGGAAGGGTTAGCTTTCTTCAGAAATCAGCTGGATCTAATTTCAGGCTTGGCTTTTTCTTCCCTGACACTCATCAGCAGAAAAATAAGATTACCTTAAGTTGTCAAAACTCACAGGTGACTCTGCCCAAATTTTTGAGGAAAAAAAGTCTGAGCCTGAAGGAAAGAGCCTCAGTGCCATAACACAGAAGCACAGAATGGTTGGGGTTGGAAGGGACCTCTGGAGATCATCTGGTCGAACCCCAATGCTAAAGCAGGTTAGCCCAGAGCAGACTGCACAGGCGCACATCCAGGTGGGTTTTGAATATCTCCAGAGAGGGAGACAAGGGAAGGAATATGTTACAGCTGACCGCCGGAACAGGAATGACCTGTAGATAGAAAATTAGCCTTGGTGTGCAGCTTGCTTCAGGCAGAATCCCATTCACCTGGGAAGAAGTCTAAAGCCTCTGGTCTTGCTCCTGTTACATGTCAAAGCCCTACCAAGCACTGAGCCAGTTCAGTAGATGAGTGGTAGGGAACACATTTGCACTGTGTGAGCTCCTTTTTGCTCTGTCCGCAGGAGTAACTCTGCACTCTGTGTCTCCCTACACAACCTTGCAGTGACCTTAGCAGGGCAGCCAAAGGGAAGGTTGGAGAAGACAGGCAGCACAGGTCCCTCCACTTCCTCCTGCTCCGCCTCAGGCTGCCAGTGACCGCAGAAGCAAAATGAGACGCAAACCACTTCTGACGAGCAGCAGCTGGGAGCAGACGCGCTCTGTGGCCGTTACAGCAAAGATCTGCAGAGCATTGCAGGGCACAGCATTTTGGGAGTGGGCTCCTGACTCCCAAGCGATGCTTCCCCTGAGCGCAGCCTCCCTGCATGCGATGCTGGCCCAGGAGCTCAGCCTGGATGTATTTTGTGCAGACTATGAGTGTTGCCTGGGATGTTTTGAAGAAGTAAGGCCACCTGGCAATGCAAGGGCTTTCTAAAGCTCCACTGTATTTCTGATTTCTTGAGGCTGAAAAAGTGAGTCCGTGTTTTATTTCTTAGTGCCTTTTTTTTTTTTTATATGCCAAAGTTTTTCACTTGGTTGTTTCTTATTTAGAAAAAAAATTCTGAGAAACTTTTAAACTTCTTCCCATTCTGTCCACTGATAACAATGTATTGGATTTTCTTCCAGAATGGAAACTTTGTATTCTAAGTAGTTACCAGCCTAGTAGTCTCCTTTTTTTTTTTATTGTTTTTTTTTAGTATATAAATAAACATGAATGGATGCTCTGAGAACCTTGTCTATTTAAAACCACATTACGGGTTTTCTGCGGAAGAATTGGTTAAGCAGGTGCAGCAACCCTGTCTCACCTCTGAGAAAAGCTTTTTCCTTTTCCCTGCCAGAACATCCCTCTTCCAGAGAGAAAGGGCACAGGGGCATTCAAAATCCCAGTCCTACCAATGGTTTTGTTTCATTCATTCTGCAGTCTGTTTCAGGTTTATAATCTTCACCTCAGAGGAGTAAGGTGTGCAGAACACAAGAAAAGGCCGTCATCAGGATAGTCACAATATACAGCTCCTCTACTCCCCAGTCTACCCCGTAATTCATCAATCTGCTGATCTCATGCTCCTCACTTCTGGGCCACTTAGGCAATACTCTGTCATTACTAGCCTGAAATCATGATTTCCTTTGGCATCTGGATCTTGATATGAAAATGCTCTCTAATTAGCTGCTTGGCTGAAAGAACAAGTGGGTGAGTTTCATTTTCTTGATGCAAACTGTCAGTTTTCTCATCCAGAAGTCAATAACTAGTCTTTGGAATAGCGGTGTTTCCTGCCCTCTCCCTAAAAAGTGCTCAGGCTCTGTTCCCACAGCTACTCCGCAAGGGTTTGCTCCAGCTGTGCAGTCAATGGTGGAGTGGAACTAGGGAAAAGACCTGAAAAACTGGTGGTACCTGGTAGAGCTGGGGGGAAACCAGGAAGAGACATTAAAAAGAGTCAAGTTCAGGGTCCAGGACTCTTTACTTGCTACTCACTTCTTGCTTACAAGAATTTACATTTTAAGCGTGTGTATATATATATATAGGTATCTATATGTAGGTGCTTAGAATTGCATAAACTTGCAATGCTTTTATTTTTGCCCACAATTGGAAAAGGGATAGTTTTGGATTCTGAGCAGGAAAAAACCTCATTCCTTGTTCATATGTGCAAAGGGCCAGAGTGTCTAACAGACAGAAGCTACTAAGTAGAAGCCAAAGCAGATGCAAATGTGAAGCACTGTGGATCTGCCTGCCTGGGCACTCCTGCTATGCTTGTGCTTGTCTGTGCAACCCTAACACCTGCACGTTCCTGCCTTGGTCTTGGGTTTGCTGTTCCAGACAGGTATGTGCACACCTGGGAAGCGCTGCTGTTTCCATCCTAGTCTGGGAGAGAAAACCACTGGCACTGAACACAGCAGAGACAGTGGCCATGGGAGTTGGCAGTCCTCCTGCTGCCCTCTGTTACACAGCTAGGAATTCATATTATGGCTGAAGCAGGTCTGGGGGCAGAGCCCTTTTGGTTTCAACTCATCTCCCCCCATGCTCTACTTCTGATCAGCAGGGCATAGACAGGGACTCATCAGCGTGCCATCAGCCTGCACACTGAGCATTGTACAAGCATCACCATTAGCTTCTGTGTGCAGAGGAGGCAGGAGTAGGCTAGCGACATCCACAGGAGAGGATTCTCCAGCATTGTGAGCATGTCCTCCTGCATTCGAGCTGGCCCCTGAGCTCTGGCTTGCATGGGAACGTCATCTGTTTATCTCCTGTATGCAGAGCTCGGTATTGATATTCTTATCTGCGCCACAAATGGCTTGGGTAGAAAAGCGAGGGCTCTGCTGTTCTGCAGGCAGCCAATGGGGACAGTTTTTCTTGCCTTGGGATTCTGGTCATTCGGGTCATTATTTGGAAGAGGATATTTGCTAGGGAGGCTGCGTTGGAATGAGGCTGTCCAAATGGCTACAGTAGGATCTTCTGTCACTGCAGGAACTGCAGGCTCTTGCCATTGTTGTTTCAAACTATATGTGCCTTTCTGGGAAGGAGCTTAGTAGCTCAAGCAGGAGTCAATCCTCTGTGCTTACTTTGGCTTCTTTCTCAGCTGAGCGGTCTCCAGGTTCCTGTAACGTGCCAACCAGTACCAGCCTCTATTTATCATCTTTCTGTGAGTATTTCTAACAATTTTGCTTGCTACAGCCACAGTCACTTAAGCTGGATAACATTTTCAGGCTGAAAAGGCTAGTAGCAGGGTGGTTATCAGGTAGAGGAAATGCATCGTATTTGCTCCGGCCTTTGGTGCCCAGATAATATAACAGCAAATTGTGTTCCTGGAAGATGGGAGGTGGCTTGCAAGATTACAGAGTCCTGAAACACATGGAAGCCGTTTGACACATGTGACAGAGGAGCAGAGGGGGAGGTGGAAAAGAGGACCGGAGTTGTTTTTAGTGCTCATCAAATGTCAGATGTGGCTGATGGCTTCTTCACCTCAGGAACACCAGAGCAGCAGCAGCAATTGCGCCATGACCACACTCCTAAGAGCTCTTTGGTGGGTTAGGAGCACAGGTTCATTTGAAAGTTGCTGCTATTTGCAGAGCAGTAACAGATTGTGCACCTCTCCTGGTAACCATTTTCCTCATCATTCCTCTAAGCAGGTGCCTTTGAATCCCTCCCCCATCTTTAGATTCGAACCATCTGGGTGGCTGGAGGTGACTGGGTACTTTGAAGGAAAGAAATCTAACTGCTTCTTGTTCCCTCCTCAGCGAGACATAGATGTGAAGCAGGATTAGACCACGGAATAGGTCCTGGAATTCCTACTAGACCACATAGGGCCAGCACACTTGCGTGCCAGCCGTGCAGGATGTGGCAGGCTGGGGCTGGTTCTTATTGCACATCTGATGCAGAAAGAATTGAGGTACCTTGTTATTTCCAGAGGCAGCTCATTCTGGGCTTGCTTTGTCCAGGCTGTGAGCACTTCCTCAGGAGCACAACCTCCACTGCTGGTGGAAGAGTGGGACAGAACCGAAGACAGAAATCTTGGTAAATGTTGTAAGGTAAAGAGAAATATAAGCAAAATACAACATAAATATGAGGAGAGGAACCAATAGCATTTGGGATCATGATTTTCCACCAGTTGTGCTGTTTGAGGCGTGGGGTGCATTGACGGAGAGCCTCCCAGTCCAGCACTTTTGCCTTTCCCCAAAATGGGTGTTGGGGAGAAGTGGCTAAGCCAGCACTGCTCTGCTCTGCAGCAAAGGCAGCTTGGCAGCATGCCTGGCCCTGAAAGCTGCTTCGGGACCCACTTAGGGAGGCATCGCTCCAGCGTGGGCTGTCCCATTAACTGTGGGACATAGCCCAGCCACACGGGATGGCTCTGGGAGGAGCATTGCAGCTCCGGCTGGCACAGTCACCACCCCTCTGCTCCGAGGGGTTTACTAAACAGGCAGCTTCCCATTTTGTACTTCTGACAGGGGAGGCCAGGAACAAAATAATACCCTGGTGCCATCCCGGGGGGGTGGCGTGAGAGTGATGTATGCGGGACGGGTGCCAGCATTAGCGCTGCCACTTGCCAGCACCTGTGGCTTTGCGAAGAAGATGTTCTGCAGCCACCGGGTGAGGTTCAGCTTGCACAATTCTGGGTGGGAAATGTTGCTACAGAAACCCTTTCTTGGTGTTCTCCTTACTCATATAAGTAAAATATAGGGATGTATATGCATACCTATCCAAATATTATTAAATGGCATTATTTCAATAGATCTCAGGAAGAATTTTTCCCCTGTTACTACAGTGTGCATGTTATTTAGGCTTATTCCTTATTTTTTTTTTAAAGATTCACATTCTCCCATCTCTCTTATTTGTTTCCTACAAATCTGTTTCCTAAGGTTTTGGTTTCGACTGTCCCCATTGTTCCACTTAGTTTAGAGATGCTTACAGTCTCAAAATCTTAGACATTATGATTTCATACTTTGCTATTTCCCTTTAGATTTTCCTTCCTTCTGACGAGCTCATTAGAGTCCCTCCCAGTTTCTTTGCCTTCTGCAGTTTCAAAAATGTATATTGAATACATCTTTTTCTGTAATCTTCACTGTCTTAATCTTAATCCTTTGTGATATTTGTTCATTCTCTTCCTATCTCCAGTAAAAAGATCAAATTTATTTATTTATTTTAATCTCTCAAGCAAAACATCCTAAAACCGTATGGACTACTTCTTGTTTCACCCCAGGAGATGTGTAAAGTGATGTTTTATTTTAAATATCCTTCACTTGGGATTTTCCAGCTTGCTCTTGCACTTGTAGATTTAATATTTCCCTTCACTGCTTATGTTTACACTGAACATTTGTTCTAATTTTCAACTTATGGTTGTACTCAGTGCAGTCTTATCTCACTGGACGGAAGTCAAATAGTTTGTTATTGATTACACTGTTCCCTATCATAGTCTTATTAGTTCCTGCCAATTAATTTGTTGTCTTGTTGAGAAGATTATTGCCATCAGTGCGCTGTAATGATCATGGTTATCCAGGGATATTCAAGCAGCAATGCTGATGCACACAATAGTTCCAAGACTCTCTAGAAATGTTGCCTTATTCAGACTTCTCTCTCCTTGCACCAATCTGTTGCACAAGCCAAGGTATTATTTGACTTTGCTGTTGTTTTTAATCCCTGTATCCTTACCCTGACTATTTAAAAACTACAGTAGTCACTGTGAGGTGGTTTCTGTGCAAGGATGTTCTCTGCTTCTCACCATCTCATGCAATTCCTCCTCTGGAACATCTTCCCTGGTTATCACTGATACGAGGAGCAGAGCTGACTGTTTAATTTGGACCATCCCATTTAATTGTTGCTGTAAAGGAGGAGCAGTCCTTCATGAACTTGTCTAGTTCCTTTCTAAGTTATGTTCTGTGGCAAATGGCCACGAGTCCTACATTTAGTTAATTTCTGCACAGTGGGAGGAAAAAGTATTTCCTTTTGTTTTAAATCTGAATATTTTATTAGATGTCATTAGTTGTTGCACTATGAGATGTAGCAGATGATACATTCATCTTCTCAGTCTTTTCTTTGTTTCCTGGACCTCTGATGTCACCCCCTTTTTATCTAGGCATGTCTTCTTGAGACAAGGAGTCATCATGTCACTCTGGCTGAATCCGTTCCTTTCCTAAGCCTCCCCTTCTTCCCTTTCCCTGTTTTTCCTGTAGGGAGTCTGGTGCTGTGTGGGTACACTATAGATCAACATGATCACATCACAGTGTTTGCTGCTTTGTTCCTGACATTCTCTTAATACCTCATCAAACTGCAACTGCCTGCACACAGCTCAAGTTTTACTGCTGCTTTGCAGGCCTGGTGCAAGGAAACTGAACCCAAAAGTACGATTTTGTTTTGTTTTGTTTTGCTTGTCTCTTGCCACGGATATTCATCCATAGAAGCAATAAAAATGTTTCAAAACCTTGCTTTACCTATGTCCTTGGACCATCACAGCTGTAACACATCTACCACGAACCATCTCCCATTCTGTTTGCCTTTTTTACGGCTGCAAAGAACGGAGCTAATGTCGTAAGGTAACTACCTGCAGTAATCCTAAGATCTCCTTCCTGAGTGGCCACAGCGAATATTGCAGCACAATGTCGGTCTGCACATCTGGGGCTATTTTTTATCCCTGCAATGTGATTGTTCATCTGTCACTTGATTGCCTGCTCCCATTGTGGCTTCTGGAGTGATGTCCTAGAACGGGGCAGTGCTGCTCCTGGGAAAGACCAGTGGCAGAAAACCTTCCGCTTGAGGGAGGAGAGATTGCAACCTGCCACATTTCTGAATGAGCCTGTTTTGGGCCCTTAGTAAGAAGCAGCAGAGAGGTTAGCAGAGTTTATCTCCAGCTCAGAGCTCTGCCACCCACTGGTTCTCCTGGCCCCACTGGGCATCGCGGGTTGGGCTGCATTGCAGGACCTTGCCCTGTGCCCACGTCCTCCTCGCTAAGGAGAGACCTCATGATGGGAATTCACAGTTAATTCATATTTCATCTCTTACCTCTTCCCAGCAGATCTTGGGGCTTCAGCTCCAGTGCTGTAGGGGCACCTGTGTATGGTGATCTCCTCTTTCTTTTGTGCCTCCAGGGACAGTTTTGGGCAGAGAGATGATGGAGAGTGGGAGCCAGCGATCCCTGGACCTGGAGGGAGAGCACTGGCAGTGGCAGTGTGAGCCCTTCTCACAGGCAGGGGGAATAAGCCCCTTTGCACTGGCCATGAAATCAGTCATGTGTAGGTTTTTGTCCAGCCCTGGGGGGTGGGGGAAGGAATGTGGGTTGGGCGAAGTCTAGGATTACACCACCGCTGATTTTTTCTTTCCACACTTTAAATAGCCAGCACCTTTTGGTCCTGCCTTTGCGTCTCCCGTCGGCTCGTGCCCCGACAGCGCCGTCCACAAGGTAACACCTCTGCCCCTGTTTCCTTCTGCCCTGCTCCCCCTGCTCCCCTCACCCACCCAGGTCTGCCGTAGATGAGAGGTCACGGTGCTCTTTCTGCCTGTTTAATAATTTTCCAGTGTGGAGGGGTCCTCCGACTCCTTCCTTGCAGTCGCTGTCAAGTGCCTGCCAGTGTTTCTTGCTCCTCTTCATGTCTTGGAACTTTGTTTTAGAGGGGGAGGGGAGGTGTTCAAAGTGCTTCTTTGCCTTTTTCTCTCACTTTCTGGATGGGGAAGAGTGTCTTTTGCTGCCAGTGCCTTTTCCGACTCTCCTGGCAAAGGAATTGTAGGCAGGAATGAATGGCAAGTGTTAGGCTGGGGCTGGAGGAGCTGCCTCTGTGAGGCATGAGAAAGGAAGGTGGCCTGCTTGGCACAAGGTCCTCAGCTATCCCAGCTCTGGCACCAGGCACTGGTGGGAATCACAGTCCTTTACCTCATGGGACTTGGCAGCAGGGAGGGCATCCTGCCCGCAAGGAATAGGCTGTAGCTCCCCCTGAGCCTCCTAAATGGCTGCAGCAGAGCTGGTGCCACCCATGCCAGCTGTGTCTATCTCCTTGCTGTGCTCTGAGGCACCAGCCGTGCACCAGCAGGCACGCTGTGCCCTGGCTTTCCTGGGAGGAAATGTGTTCTCTTGGAGGTTTTGGGGGAAGATGGGACAGTGGGAGAGTTGCCCACGTACTGTGTGCTGATGTTCTACTTAGCAGGGATCTGTTTGGAGATGGGAGAAGCTCTTGCAGTGCCAAAGCTTCATGAGAGCAGTACTGTGGGGAGCTTCTGCAGGCAAAAGGCAGATATTTGGTGGGGCAGAGGAAGAGATCTTCTTGGGAGAGGAGAGATTCCAGGTGGCCATGGCATCTGCATTCTTTAATTTCCTGCTATTAGAAGGATAGCACTATTCTGAAAAATCAGCTTTTCTCGCAGCCTTGTAGACTGCCACTACTGAAAGCAGAAACCTCTTTTCCCCTCTTATTTCAGTTTGTCCTCTTCCCACATGCCAGACTGTTCTGTGTTTTGTGGCTTTCATGGCACGGTCTGTAAAACCAGACCTTGGTAAGCAGCAAGATCTTGTCAAGTAGTTGATCCCCCTCTTGCCCTCCTCCAGCCTTAGGTCTGTTCCCTGTACCTGTTGCAGAGGGAGCTCCAGCCTGGCCCCGCCACTGGATCTTCTGTGTAACGCCATGTTTAGAGAATGTGCTACTAGAAGCAGGAGTGTTTTGAGATGGGTCAATTAAAAATAATGAAACTAACGGTGGTTTTTAAGGACTTGTTTTGAACTAAGTAATGAAATTACATGCATGCTCTTAGTGCCTTGCTGCCAGCAGGAATCAGTATAAGGAGCAAGAGAGGAGCGATTTGGCATGTATGTGCACATATCCTTTCCTTGCTTTTGCCTCCTGTAGCCCAAATTTCTGCCTCTTGCATGGCTTGTGCTGAATGTAACAAAAGAAACTCCTTCTGAAGGTGGGATGGATTACAGAGTCCCTGGTGCTGTCAGCAATGGCGAAACGGTGCCTGTGCACCCTAGCATGGAAAAGGAGACGGAGAAGAAGGACCGGACCTTGGAGCGAGGGCAGTGGAACAACAAGCTGGAATACGTTCTGTCTGTGGCTGGGGAGATCATTGGCCTGGGAAATGTCTGGCGCTTCCCCTACCTCTGCTACAAGAACGGTGGAGGTAAGTGCATCCCTGGCACTGCTCAGTGGTGTCCCTCCGTGATCCCTCCTACCTCTGCAACATCTGTGTCTGGCCCTGCTCATTCCTGGCAGCAGCTTCTCAGCGATGCCCAAGCCATGAGTCTGAAGAGAGGAGCCAACCTACTGGTATGTGGCACAGGGGCTGTTTTGACCAATGAGACATGGGTGAGCAAGTGATAATATTTCAGGGTTTCTGATGGCTTTTTTTCACTGAGGTTTGTGGAGCCTTGGTCCTGCTGGCAAGGTGGATGGCTATCAGCAGGGGGAGGTATGAGGACGTGGGTGAGGGGCAGTGTGACTCACCTCAGGCACCTCTTCCTAGAGAGGTACCAGGCACCCTGTGCAAACATGATGGTAGGTCCTGGAGACACAGCACAGAGCAATGCAGGAGGCTGCAGGGCACTGTGCTTCTCATGGGTGCTCTAAGCAGCTGCAGCATTTTCTGGAGGCTTAGGGAGCCTCTGAGGGACTCTTGACTACAGATCTTGGTCTGGTGTCTGGTCTGTCAGGGACTCGTGCTGAAGCCAGGTGTGAAGGACAAGGCAGAGCAAGAGGGCTTTTCTTGCCTTGGTGCAGAACCACAGAATCCCCCCTGCAGCCTGTGGCGCCCTCACAACATCCACCAGAGCTGTGAGCATATGGGAGAAAGGACATCTGCCTCCAAGATAGATGTCGGGTCCGTGAGGTGTGCAGGTGGACGTGCTTGAGGGAGAGTAGGGCGTTATTGTTACCACTGAGGTGCTGGCATATCAGTGTGGATCAGGCTCTGCCCATCAGCGACCGGTGGCTGATCCTGTGCTAAGTTACGCTACCTGTGGCTTAACAGCGCAGCTGGGGTTGCTTTGGTGGATGGAGGGTTGCCACGGGCTTTTACAAGTTTTTGTGCCTGCTTTTAGTTTCTGGCTGCCTTTTAGGGGAGAAAACTATTTAAAAAAACCAAAAGCCCAAAGCTCTCCTCAAGTTTGGCTTGGTGACACATGGAGAACAGGGAATTGCTCTCCCTGTTTGCTCATTAGTTGCTAACCGGGTGCTCCAGAAGGAGAGGGGAGAGGGGAAACAACAATTGGCTGGGAGCTACAGGGAGCAAGTGCCAGGGACCTGGGGCTGAAATCCCCTGGCTTGAGCTTGGGGTAGTCTCATGGGCCTCACTAACCAGCTTTCATCCCAGTGGCATAAAAGAGGATTAACCACTGTTTAGCTACTTTCATGCCATGCTTTGCTGAGTGCTTGTTTCTTTTCACCAGGTGGTTGGGCATTTTCTTTCCCTGTTGAAAAAGGAGGAATTTTTGTGTTTTCTTTTTCCAAGGGGAATATTTCTTGGCTGCTTGCTGAGCCATGTCTCCTGCTGCCATATGCTTTCTGATTGCCATCCCATTGCAGGGGGTAGGATGTGTGACCCTGCCCTGGCACCTCTTGCCTTGGGTGCCCAGGGAGGGCACTGGGGAAAGAGGAGCTGCCACATGTGGTTGGACAGCAGAGGCAAGACAAAATGGGATACCTCAGCCTTTATTCCTCTCAGAAATGGTGCTGAAGCAAAGCCCTGCAAAGCAGCATAGACTGTGAGGAGTTTGAAGCCTTCAGGAAATTTTTCATCTCTGGCTCCTTTCCCATGAGGTTGGAGCAATGATGGGGCACAAGACTTTTCATGGAGACAGGAAAACTTTTCTCATAAGACTTCCCTTGGGGCAGGTTAGTACAATGAGGCTGACACGGGGCTCCCTCCTGCCTCATGGAACCCAGCCTGCCCTGGGTGGTGCTGTATCACATCCCTTGTAACACCTCAGGATTAATTTTAAAAGCTACCAGAGGTTTTGTCCTGTATTCCTTTGGGATGACTGGTGCAGGCACTTGTTTCTCTGGTACTTCAATGAAGATCAGAGTCCTTTATTTAATTTGCTCCAGGTCAGTCATGGCCAGTCAGCAATAATCTACTGTTGTCCCAGCATTACTGTCCAGCTAGAATAGCTCTGCCCCACTGGCTGATGTTTTCTTCCCCCACTGAATTGTGCATAGGCAGTGTAGATAACTGCTCTCAGCTCTTGCTTTACTGTCCTAAACAAGTTAGGCTCTTTGCAAAAAAAGGTATCTGTAAAATCTGAGCTATGCACAGGTCAGTTGCTCACTTTTCCTTTGTTTAGAGATATTTCCACATAAGAAAGAAAGAGTCATCCCTTGTATATTTAGTGCTCAATGTTTGATACCAAGGTCCTGAACAGTGGGGAGAAAGGGAGGTGGAAGAAGAGCAAAAAATGTTTTCTTTTGCTCTTGTTTGCTCTTGTTTTCACCTCCCACAGTGGGGTCAGGCCCTCCCTGGGCAGGGTGGCCCCACCAATTGGGAAATACCAGGTAAACCTGTCCGGTGGTGTGGCTGCGCTCCCCAACCTGGCCAGTACCAAGAATCCATTGTCATCCCCGCACATGTAGAGGGGAAGGGGCCATAGTTGACGGAATGTGTGGCAAGATGTCCCCCTTCCCCTTCAGTGAGGCAAAGCTCTGCCAGGTGTCAGGGTTCACGTGTGGGTAGGATGGTCAGGGTTCATTTGTGGGTAGGACAGAGCAGCACTCGGAGCTGCTCAGGTGTGCTCCTGGGCCCCCATCCACATCACAGACTCCCACCACAGCCTATCCTCCCCGCTGACCACTCAGGCAGAGCGATGGGGTAGAGTGCCCTCTCTGGGTTCATCTCCATGGCTTTTCCCTGTCTGAAGACCACCCTGCCTGTTACCCTTCTGGCTTCTATGGGCAAGCAGCAGCCTTCTGCCAGTTGCAATGAGATGGGGAGCAGCAGTGGGGCTGGTGATGGTCAGGAATGTCCCACCCTGCCAGTCTCTCAACCTGGGGGGTGAGGGGAGAGGGGTAGATGACAGCTCCTGGCCCAATCATGTTCCTGCAAACCCCTTCTTCACACCACCATAGTTTTGCATTATTTCACACCCCTCATGTTTGGACCCTCCAGTTAGACTTCCAAAACATGAACCCTGCCTGAAACCTGAGATAACCAGAACAGCGGAGGAAGGTGACAGGCCAGATGGCAGGTAAGGGAAATCCAGGCTGAAGAGCTTGATCTGCCACTTCAGACACCTTCCCTGAGATCCCCTGGCTGCAGTTTAGTTAAATACAGACTTTTATATGAGAATAATCTCTCTTGGAAATAGCTTCCATTTTTACAATAATATGATGAGCCGGGAGTTCCCTCCCCTTTGCTCTCACCAAGTTCTATAAACTGGTAGAGGGAGACCATGTATGTAGATACTTTTCATTCCCCAGGGCTGTCAGGTATCAGTATCCCTTCAGCTGCTGTTTGCCCACTGGCAGCTGCGAAGATGCTCTCCCTGTCTATTTTGACTGCATTTTTTTTTCAAGAAAGAGAGGGCTGTGGCTCTGCATCCTGCCAGGGGGAGATGTGGAGGGCCCTCTGGCTGGTCCCTAAAGCCCCTCTTCCCTCTCCTTTCCCCTGCATGCCAGTTAAGCTTCTTAATGAAATCTCTTGGGTTTTGGGTTTACTTGTGCACTGGGGTTGTTATTTCCCACACACCCCCACTGACCAACCCCAGAGCCAATTATTATCACAGCAGTACAGAAAAGGTCTATGCAGGGAAAATGCAGTTAGTGGCTAGCTGGGATGCCATCTCCGACGCTGCATGCCTCTCTGAGCCCACCACAGTCCAGCTGCTGCGCTCTACTCAGGGCTACCCCTTTCCACAGCAGCTTCGCATCCTGCTTCATGTCCCTGCCTTTGCAGCAGAGCTTGAGCATCTCCAGAGCTGTGTGAATGCAGCAGGGAGTACAGACCAGCTTGTAGGGCTGTCTCCTGTGCTCTGCAGGGTAAAAGCCATTACTGCATTTAACGTTAGCCTGGGGTAATCAATAGCCTGATGCATTTAATCTCTCCCTGACTGGTTTCATGACAGGGCTTGAACAGGAGGGCAGCCCTGCCTGCTGGCATAAGGTACATACTTTCCTCCACTACTTGCTTTTCATTTGTATATGCTGCTGTTTGGTGAGCAAATTATTGAGCAAACCCACAGATTGAGTGAAGGTGTCGGTCCCTATGTGCTCCTCAGTGCCTTGGTGTTGTCATCCATGGGCTTGTCAGCTTATTCAATCAGAACAATCAATGTGAAAGAAGTCACCAACTTGATTAAAAGTCACAATGGTTTTCCAGCAGCGTGTTCTCCTGTATTCCTATACAGCTATTGAGAACTTGTCTCACTCTTGTCTGCACAAAAATCAAGCATAGAAACTTTCCTTTCCTCTCCATCTTTTCTAAATGTTGAGTTACTCATGCAATTGCATAACTCTGGGAGATAAAATGTGAGGAAGATCCCATTTTCCTGGCATCCTGCCCATGGTCTTTCCACTCTCACAGCCCCCATCCCTCCCAAGCTGGAGAGGCCTGTCTGGTGCCAGGTTGGAAATGGCCTGACCCGAGTCACCCCACAGGGCTTACTTCTATCTGCCACTTGAATCTGCCAGGTGCCTTCTTCATCCCCTACCTCATCTTCCTCTTCGCTTGTGGGATCCCTGTCTTCTTCCTGGAGACAGCACTGGGACAGTACACCAGCCAGGGAGGGGTGACGGCCTGGCGCAGGATCTGTCCCCTCTTCGAAGGTAAGTGGGGCGAGCCCAAGAGGGCACGGCATGATGGGGGGACCATGGGGCCCTGGGGAGATGAGCAGTGATGCCTCTCCCTGCAGTCTGGGTCATTATGTAACTCCATGCATCTTCTGCCCACCCCTGAGGAGCCCAGCCTGGGAGGGCCATGGGTTGCCCCCTCCCCAGAACTGCATTGGAAAAACTGGTTGCCTTTCTAGCCAAACAGTTCCCATCACTGTGTTGCATCCTCACTCCTCTCTTCATGGCTGCAGCTCTGGCCAGGAGCTTTGTACCCAATCAAGGTTGTCCTCCAAGAGCTAATGATGAAAGTGCTTCTAGACGGTATGAAGAACCTAAAACATACTACTATTTTTAAGTCAATGCTGTGTCATTTTCCTGAGCTTGCCTTAGTGTTGAAAGATGTCAGCTGTCTTAATAAACTGTAAGCTGTCAGATTCAGTTAGCACTATTTAAGCACAGACATCCAGCCTCAAGCCACTTTCCATGATTTCTCTGAAAGTCTCAGTTTTCTCCTTTCCACATACTGGAACCTTCTTATGATCTTCTATCACCTCCCAGAGAAGGTGTGTGGTGTTAATACAAAAGCTTCTCCAAAAGTGAAAATGGATGAGTGAACACAATTAAAAGGGAAGTTTGGAGGAAGTGATGCTATTTGGCTGGTGGAACACTGTCATTTGTGTCTGTCTCCTTGAGTGGCTTTCCAGCTATAATCTTCCCATCTCCTGCCCAGACTCCCTGTCCTTGCCATCCTTTCACTGGGGAAGGCTGCAGTATGGTGGTAGGAAGAAAGAGGCCCTTGAGACCCCTCCTTGGACACCTGCTGATGTGACATGGTGGGATTTGGGAAGAGGGTCATGGTTCTGGCAGCTGCTCTGCAGTCATTTATCTGGCAGAGCAGTTAAAATATGGAGCAGATGGAAATGTTGAGTGAGCACAGTGAGCATCTCCCAAAGGGAGTCCTGTTCTCATCTCCCAGCGCATGGGTCACCAGCCTTTGGGGCTCACTTTCTACAGGAATTGGCTACGCCTCACAGGTCATCGTCATACTGCTGAACTTCTACTACATCATTGTCCTGGCCTGGGCCTTGTTTTATCTCTTCAGTTCATTCACCATTGACCTCCCTTGGGGCAGCTGTGACCACGAGTGGAACACAGGTGTGTGAAGAGACCCCTCCCAATCCTGCTTGGATGGGACTGCTGATCATAGGGGTGGGGAGTGCTGGGTCACTGCAGTGGTGCTGGTGCTTTGGGGTAAGAGGCTTGGTTGATCTGTGTCCTTACTGGAGAGCACCAGTGCTGGCACTGCCCAACCACTTGCAACACCTGGCCAGTGCTGTGCAGTGGTGGCCTTCCTCGTGGCTCCCACTCTGGGCTCCAGGTACTGTGGGCACCTTCTTTCTTGGCATCTTCCAGTCTTCCTGTGCTGTGTGTAAGCCATAGAACCAATGCTGGTCAGGCCAGCTCACCATGCCCACTGGAAGGAAAAATTAAATCATAGAATCAAAGAATCATTGACTACTTAGGGTTGGAAGGGACCTTAAAAATCATCTAGTTCCGCTCCCCCTGCCATGGGCAGGGACATCCCACCAGATCAGGGGTTGCCATTGTCCTAGGTTTCTTGTCAACCTTACTCTAGTGGGAACTCCTTTTGTGCATTTTTGGGACCATACTAATTTTGTTTCAGTCAGTATCAATGAGCATTGTCACTGTGGATGGAATGGGAGGGATATTTCAGATCCTCTGGTGCTCCAACCACTGCTACTTACACTCTTGTTCTCCTTGGGCCTCTCCCACAGAAAACTGCATGGAGCTCCAGAAGGCAAATTCAACGTTCAACGTGACCAATGAAAATGCCACCTCCCCAGTTATTGAGTTCTGGGAGTAAGTAAAGGACACGTCTGTAACACCCTTTCCTCTGGGACACACCTTCTCTGGGCAAGGAACAAACCCTGCTGTGGCAATTCTTATTAACCCATCCTTTCAAGGAGAAGGCATAAGAGAGGAAACTGGGCAGGTCAGGATGAAGGCTCTCAGGGGCACTGCCATCAGTGAGGTCAACATTGCTGGACTCGTAGTGTTTGTCTGAAGTTATGCTGGCATGCCTCAGGGCCGAGTGATTTCATCCTCTTCTGATTTGCATTCCTGTCCCTATGGACCTTTTGAGTTTCTTGGTTTCACTGACTTCAGCGATGGCTAGTTGACTGTGCAAGACCTTACCTCACTGATGCCTTGTCTCCTCTGGTCCTTGATATTTTGTTTATTGACCTTTCCCCCCTTATTCCTTCTCTCCTCCTGCTTCTCCCTGTTTCCATTTGTGCTGCTCCTCTCCCTGCCTCCTCCCTTGTTTTTCACTGCCAGCTGTGAGCTTCCTTATACAGTTATTTCCTCCTGAAATGTAGGTGTATTCACCGCATGTTCTACATCCCAAAGCCTTGATTCAGACTTATGAAGGGTGCATACCTCAATAAAATTTGTGGCTGTAGCTTGGGTATAGTGGCCGTTACCCTGGGTCTGGATTACAGTTTATTTATCTACTGGATTGTCTGTCATTCATGTTCTATTTGGAGCAGTCTGTCCCATGCAGTCCTTGAGCTGCCTGGTGTCTGCATCCAGTGTAACTATGCTTAGGACCAGCACGTGGACGTGAAGACTATAGGTGGAAGCAGGGTGAGATCTGTGGTGATCCACAAAGTAGGAGCTCTATGACTCTTGTTTTCTTGCATGTTTTGCAAGATGTAGCGTGTTGAGGCGTTGAAGAGGAAACCTTAAAGCCCTGTGATGTACTATGGGAGTCCATGTTGGTGATGCAATAGGTGATCTCTTTCCTTTGAATACATGCTGCTGTGTGATACCAGCATATTCTGAGGAGGCTTTGGCATGGTAGATGGTGACTTTTGTATGTAGGCTAGTCTTAATCTTAAGGATGGGAAAAAGGTGATGTTTTTACTTTAGAATGACTCATATGCAAGGTGTCCTGTTGAGAGAAGCTCACCAAAGCTGAAATGAAGTGCTAGGGTCAGCTTACTTCATGGTGAAATTTGCTCCCTCATTTTTATCGCTTTCTCCCCTTCTGCTAGTTACGCTGAGGTACAGAGGAGCTTTATTTCTGGCATAAAGGCATAGGCCTATTTGCTTTGGGTCTCTGATGACCCTCAGCATCTCCTGGAAGAACAGACACAACTAAGCGCTGAGCCCTGGCTGACAGACTGTGCGAGTAACCCCTCTGCTGCCACCGTGAATTTCACTTGTGTCTTTACATGCATCGAGGGCTCTGCCCTCAGCAGCGCTTCCAGCTGCTGTCGGCACACAGAGCACACAGTATGTCCAGGGCATCCTTGGCTCAGCACAGGAATGGTATTTTTAAATTTCAAAGTTTTACAACTTTCTTTGTCTCCTGGGTGCTCCCTAAAAGCCTACATTTCCCCTCTGCCTGCTGCTCACGTGATTAGGTGATGGCATGACTTAGGCTGCTTTTCCTAAGGCTGGCGGCTGGAAAAGTTGATGTTTCCAGCACTTCTGTGTTACTGGGGAATGGGCTTGTGGGACTGGAAATTTCCTTTGTCTGTTGCTTCCAGTGCGGCTTTTGTTGCTGCCCTCCCTGGGCAAGGCGATAGGAGGTCACCATTTCCTTGAGAAGCACTGACCTGCCAGTGGGCTGCTGCCATGCTTCTGAGGCCTCTTTTGGCTGCAGCGCAGCACCCAGTTAGTTACGGTCTGCTGGCACCCTTTCCCCACTGATTACAGAGTCCACGTCCTTAAAACCAGGGAAAGAGCAACACGACAAAGCATATCTAGTGGAGCACAGTGATTTTTCCAACCCCCCCCTCATCCTTTTAATTGGCTGCAAGGCTGTGGAGCAGGGAGGGAGGCAGTATATCTTAGGCTGCAGTTCTCCAGGAATGTAGCCTTCATTTTAGGTTAATTGCTGCCTTTGCAGCAGGGTTGGTATTGCTGCTGGGCTCCAGGGTAGTGCATGTCCATCTCTTCTTGTCTCAGGCAGGGAGTTTTGGGACTGCGCCGTGTTATTTCACTTCCAGATCCAGGTGTGTGGTGTAGGAGAAGGAGGAGGGAGAGTCTCTGCTTCCTGATGAGGAAGATTGGCAGACACGTGACTTGGCCAGTGTGAGACCACGAGACCTTAGCTCGACCAAGGTCCATCTAGCCCAGGATCTTACCTCCACATTTGTTGAAAGAAGATGCCCAAGGTGGCTTTTTCTGATGGTGTAATGGAGTGGTTCTGGTTGAGTTTTTGTCATGGCATGGAATGATCTCCTCCTCTGTGTCCTGAAGTGTGAAATATGTAGCTGCTCCTAAAGACACTATTGCTAAAGAATAGTGCTACGGAGAAAGGGTTAGAGGCTGTTGCTCCTTGGGTGATCCTGATTGTTTCTGAGTGGTAAGTGCAACGTTTAACATTCACTTTGAGATTTGAAGCGTGTCAGAAGTGTAGGTGACCTTTGTAATATGTGTGAAAGAAGGCCTAGGTGGTGCTTGTGTGTGCAATGTGCTGCTTGCTCTTGCAGAGAGAGAGCTCTTTCCCTAAAAATAATGAGACAGAGGAAAAGTGGGAGGAGGATAGGAGAAGAAATATCTTGGCTCAAGAGGCAGCACTGGAGTGAGCTTAGAAGCAAGTGTCAAGGTGTAATCCACCAGGCTGCCTGTACTTTTAAGAGGAAAGCACTGCTTGATTCCTTTGAGGAATCCTTGCAGCTCAGGCTTGGGCCTTGCTAGTATGATGTCCCTTCTCCCCAGAGCCCAGGTGTGGTGAGAAGCAACGTGGTGTTGGGAACATTGGTGGTCAACATCAGTGACACACGGATGCTTCTTTGCTTCCCTCGATTTAGGAGGAGAGTACTGAAGATATCTGATGGCATCCAGCACCTGGGCAGCCTGCGCTGGGAGCTGGCTCTCTGTCTCCTGCTGGCATGGATCATCTGTTACTTCTGCATCTGGAAAGGGGTCAAGTCCACAGGCAAGGTGAGTGCTTGGTTCAGATCAAGTCTCTTCTCTTAGTCATAGCTGGAGTGCTCAATCTACTCACTTTTTGTGTGTTCAGAGAGCTCCTCTAGGAGTCCCCTGGTAGCCTCTCTCTGAATGATCTGGCAGGAGCATGTGGAGCTCAAATTGCAGTAGGAGTGTGAGCCAGGCCCTGTATTTTGTGTAGAAAAGGATGGGAATGCTGAGACATCTCAGATCCTTAGCTTCTATGATGTATATCCCCATCTGATCCCTCTCTGTCGACAGGCCCAGAAAACCCAGCAGTTTTCCTATTGAATGGGTTGGTTGCGTGTTCCCTTCCCTTCCACCGCAGTGTGACCAAGCAGAGTGTTTTTGCCTCTGCTAGTGAAATTTTCAGATTAATTAGATAGTAATGTAGATAACTCTGATGATCTGATGACCTGCTCTCTCTACCTCATCACCATCATCACCATGGGGATCTTTTCTTTTTGTTTGTCCCAGCTCTTCCTAAAGTTGCTCGTATTTCCCAGCAATAAAGATCTTTTTTTTTTTTTTTTGCACACTGGTTACTGCATGGTTTGGGTTTTTTTTATGCATCTGGGAAGGGGTGGTGTCATTGTCTAGCTCCATCTCATGCTTCCTCTGTTGCAGAGCGTGCCACTTTCATTTGTGCTGACTCTATTAGTTTCTGGTACTGCCTCCTGACCCATTCTCAGCCAGCTTTGTCTGGAGCCAGCAAGAACAGATGGAAATGAAAAGGTTTAGTATGCCATCTAAATGGTGTCTTCTCTGCATGCTTTGAACAAGCCATCATGTGTGATGGGGTGTAAATTTTAGTTGCGCTCTTTTCTGTCAGGTTGGTGGCATAGATGTTAGCAGTTTCTCTGCTTCCAGAATGGTCTGGGATTATGAAACATGACAGAGAAATCAAGCAGCTTGCAGAGATGATGTTTGCTGGTTTCCATGGAGTAAAATTAGAAGAAAAGAGCAACTGCTTGCTGTGGTGGCCTGGTAAAAGAAAACAGAGGCAGTATAATAACAGCAAATATGATACTAAGATAGAGCAAACATAGTGTAGGAAGTGCTGAGAACAAATTTGATGTATTTTAGATACGAATTCTATGTTAAATGCAAGTGCTTTTTAGCAAAAAAATCCACCAATGGCGAGATTCTTATCTTCTTGAAAACAGAAACTTTCTTCCAGTAAAGCAAGAGTGTCCACAGGTTTATCAAGCTGTGTATTTGATAATCCATCCAAAATAGTCCTGTTGGGAAAGAGATGCATATTAGATTTGCCTGTGGAGGAGCAAACACCACTAGCTGAAATCACCCTTTTCAGAACAGCAGCAATGGTCCACGTCCTCTCATGTGGGGACTGCCTGTCCCTGAGGAGCGCTTGCAGATACAGGAGGTTGTCACAGATGGAAACACTTTGCTGAGGCATGTGGATCAGATTCAAATAAAACCCTGGATGTTGTTGACCAGCGTGTGACAGAACAATCACACTGATCCCGGCAAGGTTCCCAGTGATGTAGTTAATGCTAACAATGCACAAAAAAAGATTGAGTCTGAGCCAAACACTGAGTAATACGTCATTAGATCCAGATGTTCCTGTTGTTAGATAGAAGTTTGGCATCCTTAACACAGCAGAACATTCTCCATATTCAGGCCTGTTCTCAATGCAGATGTGAGCAACTGATGAGTGAAAAGCTTAACACACTAGTTTGTGCAGGCTGAAATGTATGTAGGATGTTACCAAAATGTAAATCCAAATCATATGCCAACCATCTACCAGTCTGTGTTTTGAGCCTCTAGAGCTGGTGTCACACTATTTAGAGGCCCAGTGGAGAATGTGCAACCTGGCATCCTGGAACAACATGCACTAGGGTTCAGAGATTATGGGGTGGTTTTATGATTTTTGCTTTTAATCTTGCTCTCATGAGCTGAGAAAGATTAGACTTGCATCCTGTCATTTTCTGAAGGAAGAATTTGGTTCTACTGTAACTATAAGGATGATTGTTGAACTTGCAGGACCTGCAGATTTGATTAGCTGTCACTGAAACACTGTAAATCAGAGGCTTCTTGAAAATCTGAGAATGAAATGAATGATGGTGTTTGCCTGTGTTGAAGGATGCTGGTCCCGGGTTCCTTCAATCTTTAGGTATGCAGACACAGAGGCATAGGGATAGATCTGCTTGTGCAGACATCTCAGGCAACCATGAGCCCCAGCAAGATGTTTTTCACCAGCCTCTGGGGCATTAACTAAGACCTCCACGATGTAAGAGCAGGGTGCATGAAAAGTGTAGAATACATGGACCTGCAGGCCAAGGTGATAAACTAGCAATGTGGTTTCTCACAGATGGGATATCTCTCAAATCCTTCTGTTTTTCTGCATCACAAAACTGAATCACCAAAGAGTGTGTGTCTTGACTTAAAGGATGACTCATAATGCAGTGTCAGGTTCTTGGGATATTGCTTCATTCCAGTGGAGTATATTGGGGTGGATCGAGAAGAAATCTCCTTTTGAGTCACTCAGATCAAAAGGATTATCCAAGGGTAGAGTGAAAGTGGTCTTATTGTTCAGGGAAATCATATGCTCATTCTGAGTAGGAACTCCTTTACTGCAGAAACTGCTATAGCTGTGGCAGAGCCTGTGATCCCCACTCAGGGATAGCAGACTTTAAGTGAATTTTTAATCAGTTCATTTCAGATGGATGGGCAGGCATGAGAAATAGATCATTTCACATCGTTACATTTTACGGTTCCTCTAGGGATGAGCTTTAGCACTCTGGTGCGTAACTGCCCAAGCTGAGAAAAAAGCTGTAAGTTAGCATTCAGGTGAAGTGTGCTGATGTGAATCCTCACTCAGCATGTCCACAGAGGAAAAATCTGAAGAAGCAAAATTTCTTTTTTGGCCTACTATGATACAACAGACTGAATAACTTTTTTTTTCAAAGTGGTCAATAATTCTTGAAGGTGTTGAAGCAATGCAAAGGGATGTATGGCACTACTTGAATTGCTGGGGAGGCTGCATCAGCCTTTGGTGCTGGGCAGTTTTTGTGGGAAATGCAGACCACAAAGTGGTGTTGTACCATGCTACAGTAATTAGCCTGAACAATACTGAAAGTATCCCAGTAATCCCCAAATTGAATGTTATATTTACCAGACATAGAGTCCTTGAAAGGATCAGCAGATACTGCAGCATTCTGCTAAGGGATGTAGCTCTTTACTAGATTAAGTGATTTCAACTCTTAGTCCATCTGTGTTACTTATGGGACTAGGGGTGTAAAAAGCAAGAGGACACAACCTAAAGGTCTTATTTAGGTCTGAGTCCTTGGTGGCAAGTCTGAGATGTGCTACCCTGCTCTTCCTGAAGTGTCCATGTTGGGTGTTTGAACAGGGGACAGTCAGAGGAGTGGCTGCATGTTGCTGCAGTGGGAAGCAGTGGGAGCAATCCAGCTGCCAGTGTCTGCCCTGAACAGAGGAGCCCAGTGCTGTCCCTGGTGGTCCTTTGGTAGCAATCACATTTCAGAGTGTATCTCTTATCTGTATACCTCTTCACTCTTGGTACTAAATGTTGGAGAGAAGAGACTCTCTGTGCCACCCAGGCCTCTGTTGAGGGTGGGAACATTCAGATGGATACTAGAAACAACTCCATCACTGCTGAACATGGATGACAGATGTTACACTGCTGGCTTTGGTGGAACTACTCTAACTCTGACCTGGTGACAGCCTGGCTTGGGGTCTGGATCATTTTAGGACTAGAAAGTTTTTCTCTGGTTTCAGACATGCTGTGGTATGTCACAAGTTTCCTGGGCTTACATTAAAATTCATTTATTTCTACTACAGATGACAGCAAGGTGCTTGGTGAGGCAGCCTTACCCATCTCCTGCTGCTGCCCATCTCCTCTAGCCTGGGAATGGTGCTCTGCTGTTAGTTGGCATTGCACTTTCTGGACTGTGCTGCTCACTCATGCTTGTCCCTTCGTCCTCCTCTCAGGTGGTGTACTTCACGGCCACGTTCCCATACCTCATGTTGATTGTTCTGCTGATCAGAGGAGTCTCCCTGCCTGGGGCATCCCAGGGAATCCTATTTTACCTTTATCCAGACATCAGTCGTCTTGGGGACCCCCAGGTAAGGTGGAGAAGGGACCAAATGGCTGAGCTGTGCTTGTACGGATGCCTGTGGCTGTCCTCTCTAACTCCTTTTTCTTTTCTTTCTCTTTTTCATCCAATTTTTTCTTCCTGTCTCCTCTTTTTTTGCTCTCTGTGGGCATAAGTCAGGCCTGTGATTTTGGTGAGTACTCTGATGGTCTCCATGCTTTCTCACCCTTGGCCTTCACCTTTGCTATTACCATATTTTCTAGTCTGAGTTGGATCTGAATTGCCCAGGGGTATGGGCGGTGGGATTTCACCCTTTGTCATGAGTGTCACCTGCTGTGCTCCTCCTTTCTTGGGGATACTGCTCTGCTGTGGAGGCAGCCTGTACGTGGGGTGCTGCTCTGCGCTGTGCTGGCAGCTTGTGGGGATAAGCCCTGTTCCTGGCATGCTTGCTCTGGCTTCCCTGGGAAGCATGCTGGGTGTGCAGATGCTGTGGCACGCTGCACCACTTCCCAGGGACCTGGCTGCCCTCCTCGGTGAGAAATTCCTGCCCGTCTGACAGGAGGGTCAGCACCCGACTGTTGCTTTTAATCTCTTTGGGACAAGTTCTTCCATGTTAAATCCTGGCTCCAGCTGAGCTGCTGTACCAGCCTTTGTGTGAAGGTGTTTCCAAAGTAGATTAAAGGGTGCCTGCCTGGAAAATAGGCCAGCAAAACCCTTCATAACCCCATTAACTCTTTCTCCTCTAGTCCAACGATATCTTAGTTATTTATTTTGCATGCAGGGACATAAGTTCTAGGAGAGGAATGGCTCCAGCTGATCCTGCCTTTCTTAATGAAGAAGGGAGGGTCCCTGTGGGTGGCTGTATCAGCACATTGAGGGCTGCTGAGTGACATTCCCATGTCTCACACGTGACACTGGCATAATGTGGCTCTTTGCATGTTAGTTTGACCTAGAGTTTCTGATCATGAGTGTCCGGTTTCCAGCTCCAGGTGGTCTGGTTTTTATCCTGGGAAAGACTCAGATTTCCTGCTCAGCTTTCTTAAAGTCGCTCTTTGGTTGGTGCTGTGCCTGAGCAGGGGATGAAAAGCCTCGTTTTACAGTGCTGGCTACTCTCCTAGTCTCTTGGTTTACCTGTGGGCAGGATGGCTGATTCTCAATGTGAAGGTGCAGCAAGGCTTGGAAGGGGTGAGGACAGGGTTGTGTTTGCAGTGTTTGTTTCTCCGTTCACTCTGATGAGGTGCAAGAGACCTCTGAAATGAAATTATATTTTCAAATGGTGCTCATTCACTTATGAAAAGTCCTGTTGTTACTGTGACTATGTCACCCAGGGGACTGAAGAAAATTACTTCAGGAATGGCACGGTTTTCCTAGTACTAGCTGTGGCCTCATTAGGTCTGTCCTGGCAAACTTTTCCAATTACAGCCTGAGCTTTAGAAACACAGCTTCCTTCCAGCCTGAAAAATGCTAATGCACTGGTGGAAAGGCAGCGTAACCCTTCAGAGCAAGAAGATCTATGGGAGGAGGAAATCTTCCTCATCCCTCCCCGATCCTATCATTCCCCAATGAATGCTTCCTTTCTGCAGGAGAAAAGGAGTTGGCGGCAGAAGTTGCCTTCCTCCAGCATGCTTTAACCATCCAGACAAACCAAGTAGTGAGGCTCAGGGTTTCTCTTGCATTTTCCCATCAGAGTGGGAAGGGAAGGGTTAGTGCCTCAAGCCCCATAGATGCATGGTATACCCCCTTCTCTCTGTACAGGGACAGCGTGAGTCCAGCCAGCCCGTCAGGGCCAAGTCAATTATAATTGATTTGCACTCAGAGGATGCCGAGCTGCAATTATTTAGCTACAATCCTGCACTGCCCAGAAAAAAAAAAAAAGGAGATCCCTTAGTGCCTGGGAAAGGAAAAAGGGATTTTGGAAATTAAAGAAAAATAAAATAAAAATACCCTCTCCAATCTTAGCTTTATGATAAGTTACTTCAAGAAGAGGTTTAAACAAAGGGCAAATAATATACAAAGGGACAAAATCAAAACTCCTTCAAAGTATATGAAAAACTAGGTGAAAACAGGGGATGAATTATTTAGCAGATCCTACTGGGGAGCAGCAGCAGCCGAGATGTGATTAAGTGTCAGAACAGCTGACTAGTGTGTGAAAATCATTGCTTATTACCTGCCAAACGACCTTGGACAGAACTGGGAAATCCTGCCTACGAGAGCTCAGGCTAGCTGATTGATGGCGATCTCTTCTGGCCATGAAGCCTGCAAAGCCCTAAATCTTCCTGCAGCTTCATTTTCTGAATCTATAAAATGCTTATAATTAAAATGGTAAATACAATGCATTTGATAAGTCAATCAGACTATACAGAGAAACTGCCAAACAAAAGTTTTGGATAATAAAGTCCACTTCTGCTCAAATACAAGTAGATAACAACAAAAGCACTGAAGAGATCATCTATTTTGAACTGTATGCCCTCAAACTAAAAAAAGCAACCACATCTTTTGGTTTTTATTTGAGTAATATTTAGTATTACAATGTTAGCATTACTAGACCCAACATTTTTCCCCCTCCTTGACTGCATTTTCTGTGCTTCACAAAATTCCGATGTATTTCATGGTACGGGTTGTGTTTTAACCAAAAGGGATTCTTGGGATTGTTTACTATTCCACTTTTGATCACTCCACCCTTTGCAATTATTTTTGTGGCATTTTTATCAGTTGTTTATTTTGGTAGATAATAGTGGGATCTACATATATGATTAAGGAGAGGGGTGCACCATGTGATCCACTAGCGGGAAGCTGAAACTAGAGGAATTCAAGACAAAAATAAGTTTTGAGTGTGAGAAACTTGTAATCAGAAGAACTTTCCTCCAGTGCTGGCAGGCTCTCCATCACTTGATGCTTTCATACCATGGTCAGACATTGTTTTACTAGATAGATTTAAAGAGAGAAGTGACAGGCTTGATGCAGAGAGTGACGGCAATGTGTTTGGGTTTGCTTTAAAGAGAAGAAAAATGATGGTCTCTTTTCACTCTGGTATCAGGTTTCAAGAGATTTTAGCTAAATTTCATTTGGTTTAGTGAGTAAGAATGGAGGAGGAGTAAATTCAGCAGCATCTGAGCATTTCCCTCTCTGGAAAAGCAGCAATTCTTTCTCAAAACCTCCCACTCTTTGTTTTCCTCTTGAAATTTCCAGAAACTCCGCTGCCTTGTACTTCATCTATATGTTTATATGCTTGTACTTCATCTAGTCTTTATGTAAAGGAAAAACTTTCTGTGATGAGCTGATTTCCAGCTGTCCCAGCCACGTCAAAAGCACAAGCAGTGGCAAGGACCAGCAGAGGAGACTCAGCTCTGCAGACACCCCATAAACAATCCCCATCACAGCACCAGCCACCCAACTTGTGCAGCACTGTGCCTGGATGCCCTGGCATGCTCTGCACAGCTAAATTCAAAGCATTACCCTCATCTACACTCTGCTTCTCATTTTCTCCTTCTCTCATCTGCATTACTTTTCAAATAACCTTCTCCATGTCTCCTTCCCATTTTCTTTTACTGTTTTCCCTGGCAGTTGCTTTTCGGAGCTGTGTTTGCCCCTGCAGAGCTCCCACTGGCCCTGCTTCCCAATGAATGCAGCAGGAAAGGGAGATAGAAATGTGCCCCCCAGCTCTTCAAGGGGCTGCCTGCTGTCCCTGTGGCTGGAGTTGGAGCCTGTTGGGGTCCAGCTCACAGTTTGCAATGGAGTAACTCTCGCTGCCAAGGTTGTGCTGAGGATAAGCCTCTCAGGCTAGCGCAGGGAGGACTTGCAGGGCTGTGACCTGCTGGGTTAACCGTGGGCCCACAAAGCCATGCTGGGGAAGGACACAGAGCCCCCAGATCCTCTCCAAATTCAGGGCCCTCCTAATCCCGCTCCATGACCAGTGAGAGCTGCTGCTTTCCAGCAAGAGGAGAGGATGACTGAGGGCCTGCCAAATATTATTTGTTCCTCTTATTTATTTTTTTCCCAGCAAGCCTTTAACTTGACCCGATTTGCTTCATGTAGCGCTGTTGCCTCCCCTTTCTGAAGGCGAGCGTGTTTGTTTTCGTTCTGGAGGGTGACCCGCTGTGCCTGTGCATGGACGTGTGTGCTGGTGAGGTTTCCACAGGCAGGCTGCTCATGTTCCCACCACGTGCCCAAGCATCCTTGCCTGGGACCCTGTGCCCTCCAGCTCTGGCAAAAGATCTATGGAGGGTCTGTTAGCCCAGGCACCTCTACCTGCCTTGTGCAGCAGGCAGAGAGCAGGTACTGAGTAGCAGGGAGGCAGTGCTGGCAGCTCCTGCTGCATGCTGGAGGGACTTGAGGCTGGTGTCCTCTCCTCCACCTTGCCTGAGTGAGGCAGGGTGAACCACAGCTGTATTTACCTTGTGCAGCTTCCTCCTCCTATGTCTCTCACCAGCCCTGCTGGTGTGAGACCCCAGTGACTGGCTGGCTGCGGCTGCACAACCCTGCTGAGTCTGATGTCAGTGCTGACATAGCAGGAAGAAATAAAGCTGCTTTCCTGTCTGCCTGCAAGCTGTGGGGCAGGGAGGACCGTAAAGCTCAGCTTCCCTGGGCAGCAAGGAGCATCCGTCAGAGCATCCTTTGCCCCTTCACATGGCCGTGGGGCAGGCAGCTGTGTTCCTGGGGATGAACCAGAAATCTGTTTGTTTTCTTGTGGTGTTTAAAGAAACCCCAGCAGCAGGAGGGCTCCTTATGCATAAAATGTCCCTGTGGTTTAGCTGGTGTCCTGAGGTGTGAGGGTTACATGAGATCAGTGCTTATTGGCAAGGCATCATGGGGGCTTTGAGTGCAGGCACAGGGAGGTTAACTGGGGAACAAATACCCCATCCCTGTTTCCTAAGGAGCCTGAAGAAGTATTTTTCCAAGCTGCTGGGACTTGGGCTGGGAACATGATATTTGTCTGTGTGTAAGGTGGGTGTAAGAACCAGGAACACTTTATGGAAATGTTACTGGCTTGTTCTCTACCTCTCGTCTCCTGAGGTGAATGAGGGTGAGGGAAAGCATTGTCCTGTATGTGCAGCAGGGTGGTGAGCTCTTTGCAGCAGGGCCCTGCGGCCACACAGCCCTGAGCTGTTGCAGTGCTGTAGGATGTGGACTGGGGCCAGTGGGCCAGTCCTGAATGAAAGGAAAACCAATAATATGTAAATGGTGCCCTGGGTCTCTTGAGGTGAAAACTTAGGAATTTTGAGGCTGGGCTGAGGCAATGTGTTTGCAAGGTGCAATGAGTGGCTGGTGGGTAGCATCAGCGCCACAAGCTGAGCTGTGAGCCGTCATGCTGGGAGTGAAAGAAATGCTGGTTTAACTGCAGCTCAAGACAGGTTGTTTTTGCTCCCTGCTCTGTACTATGTCGAGCAGGAGCCTCCACACAGTATGTACCCACTCCGTGCTGTATCATCTCTCCTTGCTGATAAGGACAATTTGGTGCTTCTCAGCATAGCACATGTATTTGATGTATGACATACACTGGGGTTCAATAACATTTTGTTCTAAAATGGTCTTTACTACTATCCATAAGTGCTCTGAGATCTTCCTAAGGAAGGATCTGTTTCAGTACGGGTGGCTATTAAATTCCAGTACATGTAATAAAGCGAATATTGCTGAGAAAATTAAGGGGCGAAGGAATATGTCCTCTTAAAGGCCATAACCACCTTGGATAACTGCAGCTGAAGTGTGAAGGTTTTGGCTAAAAACAGAGTAGGAGGATATTACAAACTAGAGTAAACAACATGTTCAAGGAAATTGAATTATGAATTAAATATACTGGATGGCTTAGAAAGCTGTAGACAACAATCAAATCAGAATACCCATGATGCCAATGTGCCAGTGAAATCTGAACAGGATAAACTCTAACAGTCTCTTTGGGACCAGTGGCCAAGAGAACAGCAGCATGAGTATTTGCAGAGTAAAGAGAGCCCTGCCTGATGCCAGTGAGCCCCTTAAGTCAGAGTGGAAATATTAAAATAATGAGAGGGCTGTTGATCAGCAGAACAGGAAGGAAAGGGAGGTTTTGGAAGGGCTGAAGAAAACATTTCTCTGAGTCACTGCAGGGAAAGAAATGAGCACAGGCAGCAGGTTGGGGAGGGAAGATTTGAGTTGCTGTTTTCAGAAGTGGGTGATCCGTGTAGTTCCTGCAAACCTCCAAGGGCCAGCTGGGCAGTGGTGCTTCTCATGAGGGGTTTGGGGAGGAGGCTGGACCACAGGCAGTCTGAAGTCTCTTCCAACCCCAGCAACCCTGCAGTCCTGAGACTTGCTGCCACTGCTCACCTCCTTCACTAGTGAGTCAATAATACCCACAGCATCAGTCTTGTTGCAGTCCATTTGCCCTGGGATGCATCAAAAGAAGCATGATCAGCAGGCTGAAAGAGGTGATTCTCCCCCTCTACTCTGCCCTTGACCTCACCTGGAGAATTGCATTCAGTTCTGAAGTCCTCAGCGCAAGAAGGACACGGCTATGTTAAAGCAAGTCCAGAGCAGGCCACGAAGGTATCAGAGGGCTGGAGCACCTCCCATACAAACACAGGCTGAGAGAGTTGGGTTTGTTTAGCCTAGAGAAGGGAATGCTCTGGGGAGACCTTAGAGCAGCCTTCTAGTACTTAAAGGGGGCTACAGGAAAGCTGTGGAGGGGCTCTTTATCAGGGAGTGCAGGGATAGGATGAGGGGTAATGGTTTTATACTGAAAGAGGGGAGATGTAAAGGAAATTGTTAGATGAAGTTGTTAGATGAAATTGTTTACTGTGAGGGTGGTGAAGCACTGGAACAAGTTGCCCAGAGATGTTGTGGATGCCTCATCCCTAGAGATGTTCAGGTTGGATGAGGCTTTGTGCAACCTGATCCAGTGGAAGAGGGGTTGGAACTGGATGATCTTTAAAGGTCCCTTCCAACCCAA
This sequence comes from Clamator glandarius, assembly GCA_033459285.1. Classification (NCBI taxonomy): domain Eukaryota; kingdom Metazoa; phylum Chordata; class Aves; order Cuculiformes; family Cuculidae; genus Clamator; species Clamator glandarius. The sequence goes on along the minus strand of JAUNZM010000304.1, from coordinate 1,539,462 downwards.
ACCATTCTATGATATGATTCTACGATATGACACCCAAGCAATTTGAGAACTGCCAGGGGGCTGGGAAGGATGCAAAGATGGCTTGGTCTTTGGCCCAAGAGCTGCAGTAAACTTTTAAAATGGGAAATAGAGTGTGTGCAGCCTGACCTGGTGCTCTCAGTCATGCTGACCAAGTAGGACAATAATCATTGCAAGTTAAGCTTAGTTTTATTTACACTGTTTCCACCACAGGCTGCCTTGCTTGCGATATGGCAGGTCTTATATTCCCTCAAGACATATCTTTGGGGCTTGACTCCCACACAACCTAAGGTGCACCATATGAGTGCTGAGTTGGGCAAAGTAGAGAGCAAAATGGGTAGCTCACACACCCTGTGCTGGTCTCTGCCTCACAGTCAAGATTATAACTGGATTTTTCAAAATGAGCTACGTTGTAAACCATAGAGCAAATGAAGCTTGGTGTCTTGATATTTGGCTTCTACCATGTCTGGTAAAGCACTAGTTCTTTTTCTGCCCCTGGGATATTTCTCATGTCTCTTGCTTCTGTGATTTGCCTGATATTTGACACTGGTTGACTCTCTCACTGTAGCTTTCTGCTCAGTGGGGATGCTGAGTTCCTTTCTTTTTGCTCTTCCCTGACTGTTGTGAAATTCATAGGTAGTTGATATTCTTGAGGTTTCTACCAACCGCTAAATCTGGTTGAAACTTGTCATCTGGGTGCAATGTTGTGGCAAGCATGGGGTAGGAAATTTGATGGCAATAGTCTTGTTATCTTGACAAACTGAATGACAAGGGCTCTAAAATCTGTTAGAGGGTGTGATTCAAGCCCAAATTTGGTGAAAAACCAGAGCTCTAGCTCTGAACAGCAAAATAAAAAGCAAACCTAGCAAAACATTTCATGCTGATCTGTGCAAAGATGCTTAAATTATTGATGCAAAGTTGTCAGCGGGTCCAACTCACCTTGCTTTGCCTAAAAAGCAGATGAAAAGAGAAAGCTGTATCTTTACTGTCCACAAGCACTTTGATGCTTTGGGAATCAATTATAAAAAGGGCTTTGATTTTTTTTTTAACCTTTCTGAAATGAAAAAAAGGACTTACATTTTGTTGTCTAAATCCACCTCCAAATGCAGCTCTGCCAAAAAGTAAAATACACCAAGGTCGGTTACTTTTTCAGTGTCCCAGTGCCTCTAACTAACTGTCTCATTCCCACCCCATTGTCTGTTCTTTTCTGTTGGACAAATCAGAGATTTGCTCTGACTCCCTGTGAAATTGTGAACAGGATTTCCATAGACTAAAGAGAATGTGGTAGGGCTGCATATTAGTTACTTGCAGGACAGTGAGGGAGAGCTGTTTCACCAAAGTTAGCCCTAGAAAGGCTTTGCATTTTCTCCCTGCACACTGCACTGCTGGGTCTTGCAGCAGTGGGCAGGAAAGGGATTTATTCTGTGCAGCTTTCCCTTGAGCTAAAACCAGAATTTCCTCTAGGAAACCACAGCTGGTGGGATCATAACATCCCTTCATTGGCCTAGGATGGAGAGGGGGTAAATATGAAACAAAACCTCTTGCCACACGGTTTCTCTTTGTCCGATATAGAAGAGGAAAGGCAGTACCATGCACTTCTGAGTGTGGCCTGAGCAATGGGGGTGGCTGGGCTGGTGCTGACTAGTAAAGGTGTAATTCAGAGTCATTAAAATCTCTGTGGTGCTTTCCATTGACTTCTGTTCTTCTCAGAGGGCATCCTGGGGCAAAGCTGGTAGTTGTTTAAGGGCTCACCAACACTGCTTCTCCAGGGAAGCGGGAGTTGAGCTAAATGGAGACTTCTCATGAAAGTTGTCCCAGTAGTACTTTTCTTCTGCTTTTCTTTCCTGACTAGCTTATCTTTTGTCTCTAGAATGTGGCTGCTCTTCAGCATCTATTGAATGATTGTCTTGTCTTAGTTTAATAAACACTTTAGAAAAAAAGATTTTAGGAAACAGTATATAATACATAATCTGTCTTTGCTTCATTCCTCGCTGTTGATGCTTGCTTTTGCTGTTCTCTGCAGTGATGGTGGTTACATTGGTGACTGCACACAGCTAGGCTTTCAAGATCAAATTTTGCATTGATGAATGTCAAGTCTTGGAGCACTGGGACATGTAATTGACAGCGAGAGTGAAACTGGGCTCTATAGCACCTGGTGGGACTAGCAGCATTCTTGTGTTTTCTTTTAGGAGCTGTCTTCTGCAAACAACTCTGTTCATTTCTAGTACTCCTCTCCTCCCCAGTTAATTTTTTTATAAGTTTTGGGGCTTTAAAATTACATCTTGGAGAAAAGGACGACACACAGAAGCTGTATGTACCTGCGTCAGCCAGTGGGAGACATGGCTTGTCCAAATCCAGTCCCCTTCCCCTGCTAGCAGAGGGCTTCTTCAGCTCTCATGGAAAATATTCCTTTGATCTCCCATTTCTAGGAGGCTCTGGGTTCTGCAGATTTGTCAAAGGATGAGAGAGATGATGATGGTGATATGTACTGTCGGTTTGCAAGGCTCCCAGTGCATCATGTCCTTTTGGCACTCTTAGCATACCCTGGGAGCCCAAGTACTGTAATTCTTGGTACTATATAACCTGCACCTAGAAAAGGCTTGTCTAGATGCTGGGTTTTGCTGACTTCCTGATCGTTTGCCTTTCTTCTGGTTATGGCAGCCCCTGGGAATCTGCCTCTTTGCACCTGTGCAGTTTCTGAGCGCTGTGCTGGCCTTGTCTCCTCACCTGTGTTTGCATCTCCCTTGCAGGTCTGGATGGATGCAGGCACTCAAATCTTCTTTTCGTATGCAATTTGTCTGGGATGCCTGACAGCTCTGGGCAGCTATAACAAATACCATAACAACTGCTACAGGTAACTGGAGCATGGCTCTGCTGCCTAAAGCCTTCCCCTCCCTGAACATCAGTGCACGTAGGCTGATGAACTGTTGGAGGCTAGTGCCTTTTGAAGTGCTCTGTCTTCTGTTTTTATTCAAGGCATTTGACAACCCTTTCCAGGTATTTTCTCCTCAAATCCAGCTCTCTGTGCCTTCTGCCCAAGGGAAATTTCTGTCCATGCCATGGATGATGAATCCCCTGTTCCACACCAGCTGAGACCCAGCAAAGTCAGATCCCCTTCATTAGCTTTGTGAACCCAGCCTATACTTCAGCCTCCCCTATCACATGGGTGCATGAGTAGCTATAGAGGAAGCAGAGCTGCAAGATCTAATAAGGGCTGTAGACTGGAGTCCTTTCACTTCGTAGTTTATCCTTCCTAGGTTCATTTGGACCTATTGTCTTGCACAACTGTCAATGCTCTGGGCTCCTATACGCTACCTGTGTTCTACATACAAGCCTGCAGACATGATTTCTGCTTCTTCTTTACTCTTCCCGTGCTGGACTGACCTGAACACAGATGGGCCAAGTGGCCAAATAGAATCAGGCTGTCAGGCTGAAGTGGTCAGGTGAAAATAAACAAATTTTGCTGTAAAATAATCCATTATCTGAAGCTGCATCCCCAGAGGTATAAGACTAGTGTGAGTGGAAGAGACCACCTCTAAGTAAAACTACCCACCTCCCTTCCCACTTTTTCTCTGCTGACCGTGTTGTTCCTGGCACTGGGTTCTCCCTACATGTTTTAAATAGTAGTTGTTGCCATGGAAGGTCCAGGCAGACCACTGGCTACATGGTCCTTGCTTGGTATCTTTATCTCTCTTCACCTGAGAAGAAGTTCGGTCCTCCTGCAGGGATGCATCCCTACCAGCAGCTGGACTGTGACTCCAATTTCTTTTCATATCCCTTCTCCCAGATATGATTTGGAGATTTAAAGCTGTAGGAAAAGAAGAGATAATGGATTTGTCTCTGGCCTGCTGCATGTCCTTGGGTGTTAGCCCTTTACATCTCCAGTCTAGATGTGTAGCATGGAAATTATGACAGGGGCTGCTTAGCAGGAAGGTTGTAAAGAGCTTCTGTACCTGTAGCTGGGAGATGCTACAGAAAGGTGAGAGACGTTTGTTTGCACACAGACCCTTTATACTATGTGGCTTTGCTACGGAAATCATACATATTTTGGTGTGAAACCTTAGACCAGTCTGTTTGCAGGCATGGACTCAGTTTTAATGAATTGGTCCTGTGCTCTTCAGTCCTGGTTTGAGTAGGAAGACAGAACTAGGCTTCTTCAGGGCAGAAATACACCAGTGTGGGGACTCTCTCAGTCACCCTGGGCCAAATGTATCCTTCAGTGGCCTGCAAGAGAAAAGGATGAAGGCAGGAGGAACCATTTTTCATATGGCAGCAGTCCAAGATGGCACCAAACAGCAAAGACCATTTTTTTTTTAATTTTCTGGGACAGTGAGGTGTATCATCAGGACTCGCTGTTCCCTTTTGGGTGAAAATCAGGAGATATCTCTTTGCTCTGGCCATTCCTCATATGTTACCTTCCACTACAGCCCCCTTTCCATCTCTCAGGTGACTGGAGAGCACCATGCTAGAGGTTTGACCTGACCTGCATACAGCCAGGGAAAGACAGAGAAATTCTGGGAAGTAGAAGGAACTATTTGAAATAAATGTGGAATCTGTATAAAAGGTCTGAGCGTATAATTCGAGTGGAGAGCAGGCGGTTTATTGCAACCAAAGTAATGAGGTTCTGGCATGGGCTTCCCACTGCGTTCGCTGAGCTTGGTTGAGCGTGATGCTCCTTACCAGCCAGGAGATTTGAGGGGACTCACTCTGCAGTCTCCTTTGCCTTAGAAATCAAGTGCAAAGGCAGAGCAATGGTATTAGGCACTGTGCAGTCCGTGACAGTGCAAAGAACTGTGCTTGGGAAGGAATAATCTGAATTTGTATGGCACAGGGGCTCTGTGTGAACTGTAGTTTCTCTCTAGAAATGGTTGCAGACCGTGATAGATCTAGTTAATGTGCAGGGAGGAGCATGAATACCCCTAAATGGTAGATGCCTAAAGACTGATGCAGAAAATCACACTGGATCTGCAGAGTAGCATTTAACAAAGTCAGAGTGGGCCATGAAATGCCAGAAGGCATACGTTCAGTTTGGTTCAGAATATCTCAAAAAGATGCTGCAAATGTTATTGTTATCCCCAGGGTTGCAGTCACAAGAGGACTAAGGAGAGTGGAGCGTGAAAAGGAATTGGATAGATAAGAGATGTTTAGTTTAAAGAGTAGATGGATGAGAGTGAGATGAAAGAGAGACAAAAGGGAATAGATCAGAGAAGATAAATTGTAAGGCCCTGTTCATCTTCTTCGCATAAAGTGAGGACCAGGAAATATCTAGAATTGCTGAGAACAAAGAAGATTGTAACTGGTCTGAGAAATCTATTAAGGAAAAACACTGTGCCCCCTTCTCAGACAAGTAATCACTGGTACTCTCTGCTACAGGAGGGACTGGGACAGAGAAAGGAAAAAAGAAAAAAGTCAGGCATTTAGATGTGTAGGGAGACTGTCTCATGAGTGAGGAGCTTAGATGAGGAATGCAGTTGTATGCTGTCCTTGGAGAAGGTTTTCCCTGGGGGAGATCCTGCTGTGTTGCTCACCCTGGGGCATTCTTCTGCAGCTCCTGGTACCAAGCTGAGCTGTGGTGATGCTGGGAGAGAGATCTTGCTGTGGGCACAGTGGCCGGGCCAGGAGAAGGGGTACTGCCCCAGGGGGTTTCTATGGGTTGTCATGGGGGTCGTACCTAGACTCTACCTGGCTGATGCTGTTCCCTCTCGTCCCAGGGACTGTGTGGCTCTCTGCTTCCTCAACAGTGGCACCAGCTTTGTTGCCGGCTTTGCCATCTTTTCCATCCTGGGCTTCATGGCGAGGGAGCAGGGTGTACCCATCGCCGACGTGGCTGAGTCAGGTGAGTGGGGCTGTAGTGCAATGGGATCACAGGGGTGCCACTCATCAAGGTGACCATGCCCACAGGATACCCAACCTGGGACAAACGATAGTGCAGCTGCAGGTCCTCATCCTGGTGCACAGCTCTGCTTACTGCCTCCAAAAAACAGGGAGAAACAAATGCATGCTCATGAAATATTAAGATGCAATTGCCATGGCTTGAGGTCAATATAAGCCACCTGTAAGAGTTACAGGTAGCATGAGGGAGCAAGGTGCCTGCATGCCATACGCCCAGGCTTGGGCTGTACTTCCATTAGATCAGAGGCTTTCACTGGCTCCCAGCCCTTGTGGTGATGGTGCAGCTGGAGCTTGTTCTGGGTCTCATGCCCAGCACTGGTATAACTGGTGCAAGAGTCTGCGTGGCTGCAGGCTGTCCTTCGGCCAGGTGGCTGACTCAGGCAGGTCTGCACCAGCTATGCCATGCTGCTGCTGCTGCTGCTGCTGCTGCTGCTGCTGCTGCTGCTGCTGCTGCTGCTGCTGCTGCTATGTTGCTGCCTGCTCTGAAAGCCCTTCTCCCTGCAGGGCCTGGCCTGGCATTCATCGCCTACCCGCGGGCTGTGGTCATGCTGCCCTTCTCCCCACTCTGGGCGTGCTTCTTCTTCCTGATGGTTGTTTTGCTGGGACTGGACAGCCAGGTAAAGGCACAGGTGCAGGGTGATTTCCTGCCACACAAAACCCACCATCCCTTTGGGACAGGCTTGAACTTGGCTGAGTGAGGGCAGCAGGACTGGGGAGCCAGTCAGGATGGGGTGACAGAGGACTGATCTCTGCTCTTTGCAGTTTGTCTGTGTGGAGAGCCTTGTCACAGCTCTTGTGGACATGTACCCCACCATCTTCCGCAAGAAGAACCGTCGGGAGACCCTCATCCTGATGGTTTCGATCCTCTCCTATCTGGTCGGATTGGTGATGCTCACAGAGGTATTTTGGGCACAGACCACCTGTATGGTGCTTGCTGGGTCTCAGTGCCCCCCTGGCAGAGGGGGTTGTGGTGGGTGGTGGGATCTGTGCTGGGGCTAAGAGGCCCATCCCACTGCACAGTGCCTGGAGGAGGCTGCCCTTGTCTTCCTGTGGATTTTGCATTTCCCTTCCAGTTCTCACTCTTTGTGCCAGTGATAGTTATGGTTGGACTCGATGATCCGGTGGGTCTTTCCCAACCTGGTGATTCTATCATTCTCCTGGCTAGACTGATAACTGGAGCTGTGGATAGCTCATATTTTGGTTAGAGATTTATCTTTACACAAGCCAATGGACCTTTAGAGCTGTAGCCTGTTGCATGATGATGCGAGTGCCTTTGTCCTTCTCTTTCTTCCTGGATCAGCCTACATGAACAATTGATGTAAAGAAACTTGGTCGGCTGGAGTGTGCCTCATATCTGTTACACAGAATTGCTGTATATTCCCCCTGTTTTGATTAATTGCCCGTGGGTTAAATTATTCTGGTTTAAAGCTTTAACTCCCCTTAGCAATGGGTAAGGGGATCAGTGCTGCCATGATGCTTTTGCATCATCTGATTTCACTTGCCTTTAGTGTTCACCTGCAGCTTTGTGCCTGAAATAACCTGCCAGCCCGTTTTGTAGACAGCCTTGGAGGCCTGGGCAGTGAAACAGCCAGGCTACCAGCCTCTGGACCCACAGCAACAGATGTCTGCAAAACCACATTCGCAGCTACAGATTAGAAGGCTAAAGTAAAATCAGATGCATTGTGTCTCTTAAGGGGGTTCCCACCTGCACTTCCAGATACAACAGTTGCTTTGGGTTTGTCTTCTCCTAAAATATCCCCACAGTCTCTAGCAATCACTTGCCCTCCCCTGTCCTGCTTTGGAATGAAAAGTTTCAGAGACTCCTGAGAGCAGGTCAATTGCGTGTCTCTATCAGGCCTTGAGTAAAGGAACGTGGCCTGTGCTGTTGGCTAAAAACCTGCTCCACAGAGAGGAAGGTGCCTCTGGCTCTGGAGAACATGTTGAGTTTGTTTCCTGCTCTTTGCTGGAACTCTTTTGCCTTTACCTGATTTCTCTCCCCTTTCCCTCCCCACCTCACCTTGATGCCCACTTGGCCCTTCCCAGGGCGGGATGTATGTCTTCCAGCTCTTTGATTACTATGCTGCCAGTGGCATGTGCCTGCTTTTTGTGGCCATCTTCGAGACTCTCTGCATCGGCTGGGTCTACGGTGAGTATGAACCACGAGGGATCCCCTGTTCTGGTCACTCAGGCTCTTGCTTGGTCGTACTCAAAATGCTGGTCCTTCGCAGTGCAAGGCAGACCTCTACACCCTTGCTTTGGTGCCACTGGACTCAGCTGGCGGTGGCTTCCTCACAGCAGTGCCCTGGGAGATCTACTTGGCAGATATCCTCCGCATGTTCCAATGTGTCCTTGCTTTGGAGGCTCTCCTTCCCTGAGACTTATTGCTGACTGGGAAGTCTTTTCACTACCTGTGTATAGAGGAGTCCAAGACCCTCAAACACTTTTGAGAGCCCTCTCTCAGCCTTGACATTCAAAAGGGATAGGTAAAACCTGGGTTCAGGTCCCAGTACGAGAAATGCTGAGGAGCTGGCCCTGCTGACCCATTGGACTGTTCTGATGCAAGAGGATATTAATACTGGACAAAGACTGAAGCTGGCCACACTTCTGTTGAGCTCCTCAACAGGGCTGTCAGGCTGAAGTTACTGCCTTGTTTTCTGAGGAGAGCCCAAACAGTGTTTATGCAAGACCCTGGACATGCAAACCCTGCTGCCCTCTTTCCCTGGTAGCAGTGAGGCATCCTTCCCCTCTTCTGCAGGTGCTGAGCGTTTCTACGATAACATTGAAGATATGATTGGCTATCGGCCATGGCCTGTAATCAAATACTGCTGGCTTTTCATCACCCCGGTGGTTTGCACGGTGAGGGCCCACAGGAAAAGGAGATATGGGGAGGAAGATGGGCAGAGATGCGTGTCTCTGAGAAAGAGATACCTACGTATAGGGGTTATGTGGCCTGTACTATGGGAGCATGTTGTTCTGTGTGTTTGTGGCTTTGAGGGGCAGGTGTGGGGATAAACAATGGGGAGAGGGGCCTGGCTCAGCAGTGACAGAGGTGTCTGCTTGTGGGGTGAGCTCCTTGCTGCTATGCCCAGTGTTGTGTGTGAAGGCTGTCCCAGCAAACTTGCTTGACTGGCGTCTCCTCTGTTGCTGTCCTGGGGAAATCTTGTCACCACGAGACTCTGTGCAGGTGTGGACTCATCAGGAAGACCTCTCTTAGCTAACAGTGTTGATTTTCTTGCTCTTTTTCTCTCGCTGTCTTCCACCTTGGCAGGCAACCTTCTTGTTTTCTCTGATCAAATACACTCCACTGACCTACAACAAGAAGTACGTGTACCCATGGTGGGGAGACACCCTGGGCTGGCTGCTGGCCCTCTCCTCCATGGTGTGCATTCCTCTCTGGATTGTCTACAAACTCTCCACCATCAAAGGCTCCCTCAGAGAGGTAAGGCTGCTGCTCTGGGATCAGGGCATGGGTGGTACTTCTGTGTTGAAGTCCAGCCTTGCAGGGGGTTCATTTGTGAATTTCAGACTAATTAGCAGGGAGCCTTGAATAAATTGATTGAACGAGTCCATTTCTATAACAGACTTGTTTTTTTTTTTAAATCCTGCCTGGCAGGAGGACTACTCCAAGTGAGCTGTTGCCTCTTTGTGCCCTTTGTTAATTGCTTCTGTCTCATTTGAAGCCCTGTTAGGATAAAGTTCTTTAGATGGAGAGGATGAAGATGATCACCCATGTCTTGAGCCAGTTTGAAGGCTGCCCTTTACTGAGGCTTGAGGATTTCCTCTGAGAAAGCTCCAGATACCATGTATGTTGTGGGCAACTGAGTCCCCCAGTCTATGCTGAGGCCATAGGGATGGAGTGGAGGGGATCATCAGGAGTCTGGAATATCTATCACAGCCTCAGTGCCCTGGGCCTGCCCAGAACTGCTGTGACTCCTTGCTGGCTGCCCTGGGTGTGCACTGGAAGGGTGAGGAGCTGGCAAACAAGACCTTGCTCCAGAGAGGCATCTCATCTCTGCCATGGCTCATGGTTTTTGCGGGAGATTTCACAGAGAGTCATGAACCCCCAGGATCCCACCTGTTCTCTGCAAGTGCTCAAGAATCATAGAATCATAGAATCACTAGGTTGGAAAGGACCCACTGGATCATCGAGTCCAACCATTCCTATCAAACACTAAACCATGCCCCTCAGCACCACCTCCACCTGTCCTTTAAACACCTCCAGGGACGGTGACTCAACCACCTCCCTGGGCAGACTGTTCCAATGCCTAACCACCCTCTCCATGAAGAATTTTTTCCTAATCTCAAGCCTAAATCTCCCCTGGCGGAGCTTGAGGCCATTCCCTCTTGTCCTGTCCCCTGTCACTTGGGAGAAGAGGCTAGCTCCCTCCTCTCCACAACCTCCCTTCAGGTAGTTGTAGAGAGCAATGAGGTCTCCCCTCAGCCTCCTCTTCTCCAGGCTAAACAACCCCAGCTCTCTCAGTCGCTCCTCATAAGACCTGTGCTCCAGCCCCTTCACCAGCTTTGTTGCTCTTCTCTGGACTCGCTCCAGAGCCTCAACATCCTTCTTGTGGTGAGGGGCCCAGAACTGAACACAGTATTCAAGGAGTGGTCTCACCAGTGCCGAGTACAGAGGGAGAATAACCTCCCTGGAACTGCTGGTCACGCCGTTTCTGATACAAGCCAAGATGCCATTGGCCTTCTTGGCCACCTGGGCACACTGCTGGCTCACTGCACAGGGTTGTTGCGCCCCAAGTGCAGGACCCGGCATTTGGCCTTGTTAAACCTCATGCCATTGGACTCTGCCCAGTGGTCCAGCCTGTTCAGATCCCCAATGGATTGTGAAGCAATGGAGCCCTGACTCCTGTGTCCAGCACAGACAGGGAGGAGCAGTCACAGCTGCAGGAGCATGTCAAGGGCCATGCTGCATGATGTAGGGGGTAGCCCCGCACACGCTTGACCCAGTTAAGGCCAAAACTGAGTGCACAGTCTCTCCCTCTGCAGTCTGTGCTGATGGAGAGGATGGTACTTGGGCACCAATGTTTCTCTGGACTGCTTTCTAGCCCTGGACTAGAGCATATGGAGGATAGAGTTTCCTACCATGTCTCCCATGTGCTCAGTGCTTGTCTTGGGTCAGGTGATTCAAAGATGAGTTCATCCCCTCAGTTTCTGAAGTGCTAGTTGTCCTTATTCAGGGCATCTCTGGCATTTAAGAACAAGTCTTGCCTGGCTGGCTGAATGATGCCTATGACTGAAAGGGGAGGGCTCAGGTCACCTTTTGTCCTTGCAGCTATGTTCAATGCCTGTCTTTGCCTTCCAGAGGCTCCGCCAACTCACCTGTCCACTTGAGGACCTGCCTTCCAGGCTTGACACAGGAGAGCCCATTCCCTCCACCAGGGCTGGCTTACTGATGCTGACAGAGCTTGAATCTCATTGCTAGGACCAGTGTGGCTCTCCCTCCCTCTCCACAGGACAGTTTCTACACAGCCTTTACCACCTGTGGAATAACACAAGGATTCTTCACTTGTCAAGGAGAGTGGGATTTCTGGGCTGAGGTCCCTTCTCTGGAAGATTTGAAGATATGAGGAAGAGGCTGCCATGGAAATTGTCTTTGTGGAGTTAACAATGCACCTTAATCCTCTCCTTGGAGAGAGCTCAGAAGGGACAGATCAAACACCAGTGTTCCTGAGCATCCCTAGCCTTTTGGGGGGCAGAAATGAAGGACTGATCCTGGAGCGGAGAGTGTCGGAGAGTCTCAGAGGTGTGGCTCTGGTATGAACTTTGAAAGCTTCTGCATTCATTCCATTAAACCCTTGTTTTCCCTCTCTAGATCTGCTCTGTCTCAGTTTTGTCTCATCAGCGTCTCTTACGTGTTAGGTGGTATGTGTGTTAGCGGAGCTGTGATGGGCATTCAGGCTTGGATCTCTGCTGGACTGGCACATCAGTGTGGGAGGGAGCCAGAGAAGAGGGAGCTTAGCGAGGGTGGGAAGGAAAATGGGGAACAGCAGTTTGGAGGCCCCTGTAACTGACAGGCCTGGGGTTCCTAGGTGAAGTGGAGAGTGCAATGCCATCTTCTGCTGGAGCCGTTGCCAGCTCCCAGCCAAAATAGTCATCTGGCTGATGACTCATAGAATCATAGAATCACTAGGTTGGAAACGACCTTTGAGGTCATCGAGCCAAACCATACCTGTCCACTACTAAACCATATCCCTACGCACTTCGTCTACCCATCTTCTAAATACCTCCAAGGATGGGTACTCAACCACCTCCCTAGGCAGGCTCTGCCAGTGCCTGATAACCCTTTTGTCCTAATGTCCGATCTGAACCTCCCCTGGCGCACCTTGAGGCTACTCCCTCTCGTCCTGTCACTTGAGAGAAGAGACCAAGACGCACCTTGCTACAGCCTCCATTCGGATAGTTGCAAACAGTGACAAGATCTCCACTCTGCCTCCTTTTCTCTAGGCTAAAACAACCCCAGTTCCCTCAGCCTCTCCTCATAAGACTTGTTCTCCAGACCCTTTACCAGCTTCACAGAGTCACTGAGCTACTCCTGGGGTCCGAGAGGAGTGCATGGGCTTGTGTTTTCTTTGCACAAGTGAAGGACCATGGGAAACTCTCCCTTGCCTCTGCAGGTCTATATCTTTTTCCTTTTTTTTTTTATTTTATTTTTATTTTTTCTCCTCCTGACTGCCTTCTGGGTGCTCTAAAGCCACTTATTTGTTTTTTCCTGCCTATGGAGGAAGAGCTGCCTGACTCTAGTGGGATCCGTATGTTAACAAACAGGGCCCCTCGTTTCCAGGCTGTTTGGCTGAAAAAAAAAATTAAAATCAAAAAAGCTTGCGGTTTAAGTGCTGTAGCCACAGCATCCGAGGAAGGCAGCCAGAGGACACATCCCTGCGGGAAGCTGGATGCCTCCCGGGAAACCTCGGGGAAGCTGAAGCCCAATGGGCACCGCGCTGCGGGAAGAGGCGAATCAAAGCAACCAGCGCCGCTAGCCACAAGGTGGCCCCAGGAGCTCAGCCACGGCCACAGGGCCCGGGGGGCAGGGGCGGAGCTGGAGGATTGGGTCCGGTTCTGGAATCCTCATCATCAGAGGGAGATGGAGCTGTTGCAGCGGGTCCAGAGGAGGGATACAAAGACGGTCAGAGGGCTGGAGCACCTTCCTTATGAGGACAGGCTGAGAGAGTTGGGGTTGTTCAGCCTGGAGAAGAGAAGGCTCCGAAGAGACCTCATAGCGACCTTCCAGTACCTGAAAGGGCTGCAGGAAAGCTGGGGAGGGACCGTTCACAAGGGCTTGTGGTGATAGGACGAGGGGCAATGGGTATAAACTGGAGAGGGGCAGATTTAGGCTAGACATAAGGAGGAAATTCTTCACGATGAGGGTGGTGAGACACTGGCACAGGTTGCCCGGGGAAGCTGTGGCTGCCCCGTCCCTGGAGGTGTTCAAGGCCCGGTTGGATGGGGCCTCGGGCAGCCCGAGCTAGTGGGAGGTGTCCCTGCCCATGGCAGGGGGGTTGGAACTGTATGATCTTCAAGGTCCCTTCTACGTCAAACCATTCTACGATTCTCCTGGATCATGATGATCCTGCTGGTTTTCCCAGGCTGCCTGTTGAGGTTTTCACTGCAGGCAGCAGCTGCCCGCAGTGAGCCGTGACCTCAGTGGTGGCAAACACCAGTTTAGGTCCCTGAGGACCTATAGGCAACAGCGAGTGGTTTGTTGGCTTGGGTTTCTTGAGCTTGGTTTTTCCCAGTTTAGTGTTGTTGGAGCCTGGTGACCTGAGATGGGAAGGAGACAGGTTGATGCTGGAAAGGGATCAGGATCTTTCCTTCACAAATTGGTGAGCGCCAACTGCTGAGGGGATTGCTGCTGGGAGGGTTTCTGAGAGTGCTAGTATTACCTGCAGGAGGGAGATCCCACTGATTCATTGTCCTCTGGGTCTTCATTGACTCAGTTCCAGAGCAGCTGTGGAAACCTCATCTCATTTCCAGCCTCTTTTGCCAGCCTCTTTTCCATGGGGACTCTGAGGTGGGTGGGTTTGTTTGCTAGGCTGCACATGCAACCATGGGGGAAACCCCTGTGGCGAGCCCTGCACTTTCCCTGTCAATATCTCTGTCGCCAGGTTTCTGCACATCTTCCTCCCTGCCTCTGGAGAACACCAGGGATGCTGAAGGCATAGAGCTAGGGTCAAGGCTGAATTGGCTGTTACAGTTTTCCCGAGCAACCTCGAAGTCTCAGAGCTCCGGATTCTCCAGTTGCCACAGTGCTTCATGGTGCTCATGTGTGAGCTGAGGGCAGGAAAAAGCTTAGAAATCCAAGGAAAGGCCCATTTGGAAGAGATGCGCAGGTGGTGGAGCCATTCAGCTGCCCTGACATTTGGATACAGTACTGGCTGGTAGAAATTACTCCTAGAAATTAGTGAAATTAGTGAATGGAGTTCGATACAGAAGCTTTTTTTTTTTTAATTGGCTTTTTGCATGAATCATATTTGAAGCTCCTGTCAGCTACAGATATTTTTCTTCATGTAATTCTAATCTTAAGCAGAATTATACTTTCATTTCCAGTAATATCTATGAGTAGTTAGACTCACTGGGAAGATATTTTAACCCTAATAGAAAGTAGTAATTGTCCATAGCTATCTTTAAAATATGACTAATGTAGAAAGTCTGCTCAGCTGCATGTAGACAAAGCTGGAGTCTGCTTAAAGCCTTGTGACTTGCTTTGTTTCAAAATAGTCTGGCGTCCAGTGAATTGAGCATGTGGTTTATTGATGTGGTTATATATGAGCCAGGAAACCTCCCAAGCCTGTATTCCTTCATGACCCAATTGCTGTAAAGCTTTGGATGACCTAGACAGGTTAGATAAGCAAGAAAACCAAAGAGTTTACTGGATGTCCTTAAATAAATGTCATTTCTGATAGGACTTTAAGACAAAATATTAGAAGTTGCAGAATCAAAAGTCTGCAACTTAACCTAAGAATCCAGCTCATTATTTTCTGCAAAATGAGAGACTGAAGACCCAGGCTTTATCATGGGTATTTTTTTGTTTTGGTTTGGTTTAGTTTGGTTTTTTTAGTTTCAAATGAGAAGTTCATATAAAAATAAAGAAGTCCTTGAGATTCTGCCCCAGGTCTTTAGTTCTTGGAAAGGAGGACTGACCTTTTTGTCTATCTGTCAGTGAAAAACAGGCTCTATTTTTCTATATTGCAGTGCTTGCATCAGTGGTGCCTGGGGAAAAGTCTTAGCCCCCTGATCAGGCACTGCTGACCCTGCCATCCTCCTCCATAGATGGAGATGCCCACATAGGGCACGGGAGAGACTTCAGATTTCAGGGATGGACCCATGGACCTGTGGAGCAGGATGCATTTGCTCCTGTGGGAAGCACCTTGAACTCTAGGGCTCTCAGTGTCTTCAAACAGATGCCTTGAGCAGTTCTTCTTCTTTTGCCAGTAGTGATATTCAAGACAGTTTTCTGTGGCTATTGAAGAATCATTTAGTGTGAGTCATGTTGTGAATTTCAGTGACAAGAAAGGTAGATGTATTGGGAGAAGACATGCCATGGTGTGTGGATGGAGAGAACAGAGTAAGATTAACATTTTAACATGTGGGAGACATAATTCTGTGAAGCAGAGATCCCCAAATAATCTATTAAGTGTGTCTTACAGCCAGTTCAAATGACCGTATCCCTCAGAGTAGGGTGTTTGGCTGAGCCCTTGTCTGCTAATGTGGTTAGCAGCCTGCAGGATGGGGATCTGCATGGCACAGATAAGGGAATGGTGCATAGCGGAGCACAAAAATGGATTTGGGCAATTGATACTTCTAAGAAGTTAGCAGTGACTTGGTTACTCCCTTCTGCATCTGCCTTGTCCAAACTTGCATGAACTTCTCTGTCCCCACAGACTGACCTTGTCCTTTGCATCCTCGTGCATTGTGCATCAGTGGTGTTTTCTGTCACAACACATGCCATGGCAACAGGCTCAGCTGCCCGGAGGAAGCAGAGAGGGAAAGCAGAAGCAAACAAGCATGTACCCATGTGTCCTCTGCCTGCCTTTTTTCTGTGGTCCTCTTTGGTCTCTGATCAACAACAAGGTTTGCTGTTAGACTCAGAGAGACTATTAGAACACAGCTGTCTCTCCAGCATTGCTAATCCTCCCTCTGGAGAGGGGGACACTGGGGACCTAAGCCATTTGCCCTCACCTCATCCTCGCTCCTACCTACCAGGGATGCTGTGAAACAGAGGATGTCTCATGCTGCCTGTAATTCCAAAGGTGGAAGCATCTGAAATCCTCCTCTTCTCTGGGAGTCTGGTGCGGGAGCAGTGCTGTGGTTGCTGGAGCCCATCATGGTTCTGTGGGGCCTCATCAGTGCTTGTTACTTTGGTTATGTTCACTTGTGCATGAACATAGGGGAAAGTCCTAGGGGAAATTTTTCTCCAAATGTAGCATGAAGCTGGCTGTGCAAGTTCCTGACCAAAGAAGCAGCAGCCTTGTGCCCACATGGGAACCAGCATTTCTTCTGTTTCATTAACCAAGGTGTCAACAGGTGGGTTTAGGATGGACAAGCGAGGACAGTGGTGGCTTCTCCATCAGGTGACCCAGCGAGTGGGCCAGCCAGAGCTGCAGGTTCCTCTGTCTCCTGCACAAAACCCAGCACCTATGTCTCCCAGCCCCTGATGTCTGCAAAGCAGGAGAATGTTTGAGATGCACCAGTAGGGTGTCACACTGACAAACTTCTCTCAGCAGCTCGGCTGTGGGGCAGAAGGGGTTAATTTTGGCTCGATGCTCTGTGTCTTGCTCACTTGTGGAGGAGAGAAGCATCATGGAGCCCAGGGCTGGCTGCTGCCAGGGAGTGTGGCCCTGGTGTGGGCTGATGCTGTCAGCCTGCCAGTCCAGGCCGGCTCTTTGACAGGCGTGTCGGAGCTGGCTGGAAGGGAGGAAAAGGTGGGGAGAGCCAAATAATGGGAAGAGCCAACACCCATTCTGAAGAAGAAAAGGGAAGGTAAAAAGGGAGGGAAGGGTGCACTGCCAGCTGGCAGGTGGTGAGCAAGGTGGGGAGGGGGAGACCTTTGTGGAGGCACAAGACATCTTTGAGGTCAGGGCTAGCCATCTG
The DNA here is from genome assembly GCA_033459285.1 of Clamator glandarius. Lineage (NCBI taxonomy): Eukaryota > Metazoa > Chordata > Aves > Cuculiformes > Cuculidae > Clamator > Clamator glandarius. The sequence continues at coordinate 1,522,449 of JAUNZM010000304.1, read as the reverse complement.
TCAGGGCAAGAGCTGGTGTGGAAGGCTGAGTTCCAGTCTCCAGCTGCCCTGGGATTGGTGCCACCACCTAGGCTGAGAGAATTGGTTTCAAGGAGAGTTTTCCCCCTCTGCTGACAGGAGGGGCTGGAAATCCATGTGGCTGTCTCTGAGCTGGCAGCCGCAGAGGGGTGTGAGTCCTTCTGTGCAATGGGACCGCCACGCTTTCCCATTCTTTCCTGCACGTACTTGGGGCAGCCCCCTTCTACGAGGGCCACTCAGTCCTGCTGAGCTGAGGTGGCTCCCAGGGAGCTCAGCACTGCAGAGAATCCTCTTCCATCAGTCCTCAGGGCAGTGGGTTCAAAACGTCTGAAAATGGCAGAGCTCCAAACCTCAGCCACGGGGCAGGGTGGGACCAGATGTGGCAAATCCACTGACTCCAAGGCAGGCAACTATCCTACAGCTCAAGCCTGCATTCAGGACTTACCAGCAAGAAGACTGCTGCCCCTTGGGTGCAGCATTGGGGCTTCCTCTTGCCTTGGTTTTCCTGCCTGCAAAACTGGATACTGCCATTCTTTCCTTTGCAAAGCGCCTTGGGATGCAAAAGGCTGCCAAGAGCTGGTCTTTGCTGGTTTCAGGGCTTCATGTGGCAGAGTAGTCCCAGCTCTGAGGGGTATTCGTGCAGACTGGGGCAGAGACTGGAGAGGGGAGGGGGTGTTTTGAATGTGTCCAGGATTTATTGCAAGTAGCCCTTCCCTTTTGGGGATGGAGTGTTTAAGAGCAACCTCACCCACACTCACCCTACTCCTGCTACCAGCATGGCTGCTTCTTCTCTACTCCCAGCTTCCTCTGTATCCCTGTGTCAAGATGCCTTTCCTTGGGATTGGCATTTATCCTCCTCCCAGAGGCTCCCCAGGCTCGTCCTTGCTGGTGTCTGACCTGAACTGAGCCTTGGCTGTGACTCCTTTTGTTGCACTTGCTCACTGATTTCCATCCTGCTGTGTAATCCCTCTGCTAGCCCCCATGGGAAGGTGCCTTTGCCCATGGCAATGGCAGAGGAGGAACCTGTCCAGTGGGGAGAAATGCAGTCACATCACCACATCCTTTAGCAGCCCTGTCCTACCTGTGCAGCTGCATAGCAGGATTTAAAACCACAGTGAACTATTGCCTGGTGAGAAACTCGGAAGCTTGAATGTAACTTCTTGTACCTTCTGGGCTGGAAAGCAGAAATAGCAGCTTTTTTATTCCCTGCTAGAGAATGATTTTCACACATTGCTAGATTAAGTTTTCATTGAGATCAACTTTCTTCTTGTTTTACCTTAATGCCACAGGTCATTTCCCATCTACAGTTTTGCAAAAAAATGTGCTGTTTCTGTGAAACACTTCAGTGTGGATAAATCAAGTTTTTAGGTCAGCTCTGCTTATCTAGGCTTATCTCAATCCCCTTTTCATATCTGGATAACCTCTATTGCACCTTTACTCCAGCTGTGCTGTGTCACACCAGTCCTGTGGCAGGACAGGCAGTGGCACTGTTCTTCATCTGTTGGGACCAGAGGCACTATGCAGTGTTTGTCTTGCAGTCTTTCAGGACTTCAGATACAGCCCCCAAAAGGCAGAAGATGGAGCCCATTCCTTCCGACATTGGCCCCAGGGAAGAATCAGCCTGGTTTTTGTTTTGTTTTGTTTTGTTTTTTCCTTTTCCCCATTTGGGTGTAGGACTAACCCATTCAACCAGCACAAACTAGGTGAAAACTGGGGCTTTGAAAAATAGCGTGCTTGGAAAGCTTAATTCTGGAAACGTGGTACGGCATGTTGTCTTTGGCTGTCCATGAAAATGCATTGCCTGATCCAGCAGCCACCCCAGCCCTCTGCCCCTGTGGCCCTGTTAGGACCCTGATATCGGGCAGGGGTGACTCAGACGTCCCTAACCTGAAGGACATCCCCCAGCACCCTTCCTCATCAGCGCTGTGCCCTCTTTGCACTGCCCAGGAGTATGGGCTCAGACTGGCTGCCCCCAGAATTAGCTGAGGTAGTAAATAAACACTCTTCAAGCAGGTCACATTTTCCCCTATCGCCTTCAGCACTGGCCTCAGCGCTTTACCCTGAGGATTCCACCGAACACAAGGGTGACTCCCTTCATGCACGTCTCTGGCATCATTTGTCCCCAGGGCAATCCAGCATGCTCTAATGTGATCTGATTCACTGGCTTCTGGCACCCGTGGAGGATTTTTTTCGAGACAGCATTACAAATAACCTCTATAGAGCTTGCAGGCATGTAAACCTACTGCTTCCCCCTCTGAAGTGTTGAGGGCTTTTGCTTCCCGTGGAGGGGACCAAGGGATGCTCCCCTGGTGAGCTCTGCCACAGACAAGCAGATCAGAGCACATGTCCTAGCTTCTATCCTGCTGGCTGCTGTGGCTTGACCACATGAGTATATGAAAAGGTCAACTGGAATTCGTCAGACACATTAACAGACAAAGCGACACACAAAATACTAGTAGCATTAAATGTAACAAAAAGAAAAATCTGAGCTGAATTATGTTGAAAAAAATGGCATAAATGGAATGCCTGCTGCAAGTGTTGGTCACAAGAAGTCCTGGAAAAGTGCACTGGGGTTAACTAAAAGGGTATTCCATACCATATGATGCCACGCTCAGCATATGAAGTGGAAGGAAGAAGGAAGAGGGGTATGTTCAGAGTGATGGCACTTGTCTTCCCAAGTAACCATTACGTATGATGGCGCCCTACTTTCATGGACATGGCCAAGCACCTGACTGCCAATGGGAAGAAGTGAATGAATTCCAGTTTTGCTTTGCCTCTGCGTGCGTATTTTGCTTTACTTATTCAACTGTTCTTATCTTAACCCACAAGTTTCCTCACTTTTACACTTCCGATACTCTCCCCCATCCCACTGTGGGTGAGTGAGGAGCAGCTGCTTGGTACCGAGCTGCTGTCTAGGGTTAAACCATAACAGGTGGATACAAAGAAAGCTGCCAGGGCAAAGGCACAGAGGGATTGCTCACTTCTGGTGAGTACACAGACACTGTAAAAATAACGACTCCAGCAGTATCTCTACTTGCTGACAGAGCTCTCTCCTATGAGCTGTGCTTGCACTTGCAGCGTATGGCACAGGCATGGAGGGGTCTGCATTAGCCCAGGACAAATGTCCCTCCTCTATCCGGTCTCTGCCTTCTGTGCCATCTGCCCTGATGGTGTTGGTGAGCCATTAGCTTGGCCACTGAAGCAGGTTTAGTGTACTGATCCTTGGAGATGGAGACAATTCATTCTGTATAGTTGCAGAATGATTTCAGAGGATGCCACTATCCCATTAAAGTGCTGGAGTCCCAGGGCAGCAGGGATATGCAGCAGCCAGCCTGAGCCATGCCATAGGATCTGCAAGGGGAAGACGACCTTGTTGAGTACCTTCAAGAGGACCTTGATTCGTCACTCCACTGACTGCTGCGGTTGATCCTTGTAAACTTCGGGCCTTTACCCTGCCTGATCGTGGCCACTTGGTTTCACTGTCAGGGACACAATTCAACATCTGTTGCAAGGAAGCTGGGGAGAAAGTTCTCTCACTGATGCACCTCCCTTCCTGCCGTCCCACCACCCACAGGGAGCTGGGTGATAATTTGATGGGGAGAGCTGATGGAGGGGGAGGGACAGGAGGAGGAGAATCTTTGCCTTAACTCTTGCTCTATCTCTTTGGTACTCAGTGGATTCCTTGCCTGGACTCTGGTGGGACAGGACAGGACAGGACAGGGCAGGAGGGGCTTGCCTGAGGAAGACCTGTGCTGGGTTCAGGTGAGTTGGGCGCTTGCTCGTTGAGCAGACCTAGCTGGATGTGCATACCACTCTGGGAGTGCCGGTGTCTCCTGTCCTCTCACAGCTAGCTGCTATGTGCCAGCTGCCTGCTGTGCTCTGGGGAGTGGGCCAGCAAATCTGCAAGGATAAAAGCTTCCCAATACTAAGAAAGAAAGAGCTGGAGGGATGGGGAGCAAACGATCCATTTGGATCAACTCAAGGAAAAGTTTTTTCTTGCAATGGTTCCTACAGGAAAGGACAGGCAGCGTTTCTGCTGAGGAGTTGCCAGGAAGCTGCAGAGCAAAGAGATATGACTGAAGGACGGGTAATTGGTACTGAAGGTTGTGGCAGCAGAGAGAGAGAAAGAAAAGAACTCAGACAGCAGAAGGATTGAGAAGAGAGATGAGAGAGGGCCAGACAGGGGCAGGAATGAAGGACAGCAATGGCTAGGTGATAACAGGTACAGAAGGAAAAGTGCTAGGATTGAAGGCTAGGCTAGGCTGTATTTCAGCTCCTGCAGACATAAGGCTGTGACTCCCTCTTCTCCCGTGCTGACCTGCAGAAGTGTTGGCTCTGGAGCATTGACTGAAGGTCTGCAGCTCTAAAAGATGTGCCTGGGAGTGTGCTCCTTGTTGTTCTTGCTTCAGAACCTTCATCAAATTTGTTCCCACGTGGGGGTGAGGCAGGGAGACAGCACAATGTGTGTGTGCTAAACTCTGGGGATCTTTGGGCTTATTTGTGAACAAACTCAGCCAGAACGTGGGGATTTCATAACACCCTATCCATGTTTCCTTAAATCAACAGTGCTTTCAAAGTAGTCCTGCCAATCAGGGCTTTCACCCAATGCCATTGGAAATGCCATTGCCCCAGTTTTTCCACTTTTACAGCCACTGATATGAAAGGCTGAACCTTATATCTGACCTTTAAGGCTCTGCAATTTCCCGCTTTGCTGAGTTCATGGGTGCAGAAGTGGTCCTTGCAGAAAGCCCTCTACCCGCCCATGCTCCTGGGCAAGGCCACAGGAAATTTTTGATGCCCCTGGTTGGAAAGCAGATATCTTTCCTCTCAGAAGGTGCAGATAGATTGCAGATGAGCGGAACTGCATGTGTATTACAGCTGGTACTGCTAGGAAAGAGTTACTAAACTTTTAGAGTCCACGTGTCTTTGCCTGTCTTGATTTCCAATGAAGTGCCTAGTCCTGTGCACTAAATGGAGATGGCTGAGCCTCTGCAGGGTCATCCAGGTGGATCCTGAGCCCAACCTGAGCAGGATGTGGAGAGCTGGGCTGCTTGCACAGGGCTAAACAGGGACCTTGTTGTGGGCTGCAGGGATGATTGCACCAGGGAGCCCTTGTGGCATGGGGCTGCTACTCAGTGATGGTTGTGCATGCATCTGTGCCAAAGCACTCTGCTCTGCCAAATAAGCTGATGGTTCCCCTCGTCCTCTGTGCTGGGAGGTGTAAGGTAGCATTTTGTGCCATAGCCTCCTCTGCCTTTTGGAAGAGTTTTGCTTGAGCACCCTTCCCTCTCGTGCCACTCTGACAGCAGGTGTACCAAGGCTGTGCTTTCCGGAGGTTGTGCTGGTTGTGCCTGCCTGCAGATGTTTAGCTAGAATTGCCTAGAACAGTGTGATGCCAAACCTCATGTGCTGCTCCCCTGCTTCTGGATTAGAGATTTGTGGAGATCCCAGCAGCACTGGCTTCTCTGCTTCCCTGCCTCAACACAACAGACCCAGGGAAGCAACCACAACTTTCAGATTTTAGCCATTGCAAGGGTTAGGATTTCTCTGTGGACCTGAATGCACTTGCAGAGGGTAGTTGTTCTGCTGCCCATCCTTCCTTGACCCTTCAGCCTCCAGCCTCAGGCTGCCCTGCCCTGGGTCAGCAGCAGGCGGCTGAGCTGTGGTACTGGGGTCTGGCAGCCTCCCTCCATTCACCTGACCTGCCTGATACCATGAATTTGCTTTCCTGGTGGGGTGGTAGCCCTGTAGCCACTGTGTCCCCCACTATGGACTCTGTCCTGTCCCTCTGGGGCACCTCTAGGCTGCACTACAGGTCATTGCCCTGCTGTGCCTCTGCTACACCTGTTTGAAGAGTGGGTGCAGGAGCAGCGTGCCTTTCACCCTCTGTGCTGTTTACCTGCTCCGCTCCTTCAGCCAGAGATGGGAGCCATCCTGTCCCCATGCTTCAGCTGTGCACAAGGACATCTGATCAGCTGTGGGACTTGAGCTTGACACCTCCAGCCAGCAGCTGGGTTGCTGCCAGGACTCCAGTGGGGCATTTTTTCTAGGCTGAAGTAAGAAACCACCTCACTGTTTCTGTAGCCCAGAGCAGGGATGGTGAATCATGGACACTGGTACAGACGTAATGGCCACTGACAACAGCCTATGCTGCTTTTAGTAAGGGATTTGCCACTGGCCCTGAGGAAAAGTCCAGCCACCATTAGGTACTTGGATGGCTCTGCTGTCCCAGCAGCAGAGTACAGAGGAGGGGACAAATGGCCTCCTGAGCTGAAGGTGTGTGCTCTGAATGTTGATGCTCGGTAATCCTTGTACCACAGATGTACATGTCATTAGTAAACTCACAGTTGCTTCTTACCTTACTCTTGCTGCTGTCAGGAAGCAACAAACTCACTGACTGCAGAAGTGTTGCTCTTATTTCATACTTGAAAAAATGTAAGCGGGATCTCATCCTTGTGACAGCTTCTTGTGCCCCATGAACCTTGCTGAACAGATGCTTTGAGGGTGCCCTGCAGCCCACACAACCTGAAAGTTAATTAGAAGGTGTAAAGAAGCCAACTAGCTTTCAACAGCTTGAAATGAGATGCATTTTAATTTCAACTGCTGTCCTGGAGTTGATCAATTTTCTCTAGCTACATCTTTCCTTGCCTTTCTCCTTTTTGCAGCTGGAGTGAGCTGTTCTCCAGCAGCATTTGGATTAGAAAGTAGCTGTAGCTGAAGCAGCCGTTCCCACTCACGTAGCTGCTCTTAGATTGGCTGGAAAACACTTACTTCTACTGCTAATATTTTCCTGTCCATCTTGCAGATGTGGCTTATCCCAGTAGCAGTCCTCATGCACTAATCTAACTGGGTTTGTTCTTTAAGCTGCACCTTGGTACTGCTGTTCCTCACTGAACCCTGATTTTCTGTCTCTGCTCCCACAGCTGCCCCCACCTCCCGCCATCAAAATTCAATGCAAGATTTCAGCTGCTGACTAACTGCTGGCTCATATTGTGCAATCAGATTTTTCTGTCTTCCTGCTCCTCCTTTTGTAACACAGCCCAGCCTGCTTGCTTTCTAATACTTCTCCCCCCCCCCCCCCCCCAAAAAATCGCAGTGTAGGTGCTGCTTGTTTCAAAATGAAACCAAGAAATTTAAATGCAGTGCAGCTGTCTGCAGCATCACCCGTAATTCTGCCTTCTGCAGCTCAGGGAGCACACATGAGTGTCCAAAGAGGCTTTAAAACTGTGCTTCCTCTAGTAAGTATTATTGCCTGCTTTTTGATGACACCTCTGTTCGCTGATCTCTCTGTTTCACCATTCACTCTTGAGATTGTCCTCCTCCCATTTGCCTTTAAGATAAAACAGCAGAAGAGGTCAAACAGAGGATGTTAACTTTGCAGCAGTAAGAGTTCCCGTGTGATGGCAGTCGGGAAAAGGCAGTAGCTTTGTGGGAGTAAAAGCTTTACAAGTATCTCTAATGGCTTCTTCCTCAGGTAGCAAAACCCCAGGCAGATCCTTTTTTTTCTTTTTTTTTTCTTTCCCTTCCTTTCCCTTCCTTTCCCTTCCTTTCCCTTCCTTTCCCTTCCTTTCCCTTCCCTTCCTTTCCCTTCCCTTCCTTTCCCTTCCCTTCCTTCCCTTCCCTTCCCTTCCCTTCCCTTCCCTTCCCTTCCTTCCCTTCCCTTCCCTTCCCTTCCCTTCCCTTCCCTTCCCTTCCCTTCCCTTCCCTTCCCTTCCCTTCCCTTCCCTTCCCTTCCCTTCCCTTCCCTTCCCTTCCCTTCCCTTCCCTTCCTTCCCTTCCCTTCCCTTCCTTCCCTTCCCTTCCCTTCCCTTCCCTTCCCTTCCTTCCCTTCCCTTCCCTTCCCTTCCCTTCCCTTCCCTTCCCTTCCTTCCCTTCCCTTCCCTTCCCTTCCCTTCCCTTCCCTTCCCTTCCCTTCCCTTCCCTTCCCTTCCTTCCCTTCCCTTCCCTTCCCTTCCCTTCCCTTCCCTTCCCTTCCCTTCCCTTCCCTTCCCTTCCCTTCCTTCCCTTCCCTTCCCTTCCCTTCCCTTCCCTTCCCTTCCCTTCCCTTCCCTTCCTTCCCTTCCCTTCCCTTCCCTTCCCTTCCCTTCCCTTCCCTTCCCTTCCCTTCCCTTCCCTTCCCTTCCCTTCCCTTCCCTTCCCTTCCCTTCCCCTTCCCTTCCCCTTCCCCTTCCCCTTCCCCTTCCCCTTCCCCTTCCCCTTCCCCTTCCCCTTCCCCTTCCCCTTCCCTTCCCCTTCCCCTTCCCCTTCCCCTTCCCCTTCCCCTTCCCCTTCCCCTTCCCCTTCCCCTTCCCCTTCCCCTTCCCCTTCCCCTTCCCCTTCCCCTTCCCCTTCCCCTTCCCCTTCCCCTTCCCCTTCCCCTTCCCCTTCCCCTTCCCCTTCCCCTTCCCCTTCCCCTTCCCCTTCCCCTTCCCTTCCCCTTCCCTTCCCTTCCTTCCCTTCCCTTCCCTTCCCTTCCCTTCCCTTCCCTTCCCTTCCCTTCCCTTCCCTTCCCTTCCCTTCCCTTCCCTTCCCTTCCCTTCCCTTCCCTTCCCTTCCCTTCCCTTCCCTTCCCTTCCCTTCCCTTCCCTTCCCTTCCCTTCCCTTCCCTTCCCTTCCCTTCCCTTCCCTTCCCTTCCCTTCCCTTCCCTCCCCTTCCCTTCCCTTCCCTCCCCTTCCCCTTCCCCTTCCCCTTCCCCTTCCCCTTCCCCTTCCCCTTCCCCTTCCCCTTCCCCTTCCCCTTCCCCTTCCCCTTCCCCTTCCCCTTCCCCTTCCCCTTCCCCTTCCCCTTCCCCTTCCCCTTCCCCTTCCCCTTCCCCTTCCCCTTCCCCTTCCCCTTCCCCTTCCCCTTCCCCTTCCCCTTCCCCTTCCCCTTCCCCTTCCCCTTCCCCTTCCCCTTCCCCTTCCCCTTCCCCTTCCCCTTCCCCTTCCCCTTCCCCTTCCCCTTCCCCTTCCCCTTCCCCTTCCCCTTCCCCTCCCCTTCCCCTTTCCCTTTCCCTTTCCCTTTCCCTTTCCCTTTCCCTTTCCCTTTCCCTTTCCCTTTCCCTCTTCCCCTTTCCCTCTTCCCCTTTCCCTCTTCCCCTTTCCCTCTTCCCCTTTCCCTCTTCCCCTTTCCCTCTTCCCCTTTCCCTCTTCCCCTTTCCCTCTTCCCCTTTCCCTTTTTCCCTTTCCCTTTCCCTTTTTCCCTTTCCCTTTTTCCCTTTCCCTTTTTCCCTTTCCCTTTCCCTTTCCCTTTCCCTTTCCCTTTCCCTTTCCCTTTCCCTTTCCCTTTCCCTTTCCCTTTCCCTTTTTCCCTTTCCCTCTTTCCCTTTCCCTCTTTCCCTTTCCCTCTTTCCCTTTCCCTCTTTCCCTTTCCCTCTTTCCCTTTCCCTTTCCCTTTTTTCCTTTCCCTTTCCCTTTTTCCCTTTCCCTTTTTTCCTTTCCCTTTTTTCCTTTCCCTTTTTCCCTTTCCCTTTTTCCCTTTCCCTTTTCCCTTTCCCTTTTTCCCTTTCCCTTTTTCCCTTTCCCTTTCCCTTTCCCTTTCCCTTTCCCTTTCCCTTTCCCTTTCCCTTTCCCTTTCCCTTTCCCTTTCCCTTTCCCTTTCCCTTTCCCTTTCCCTTTCCCTTTCCCTTTCCCTTTCTTCTTGTCAGCCCTGAATAAGTCCTTTTTTGCCCTGGAGGAGGTAAGGATACCATCATGTTTTGCTTTCAAGAGACACTTCAATTCTCCTCTTTTTCTGATTTCTGCCTCACTCCTTTAGCAGCCCCTTGTTCCAAATGAAGCCAATAATGCTGTTCTCCATATCTAGTGAGCGTCTGCAGCATTTCAGAGACGTCCTTGGCTTTTCTTGCCTTTAGTGGCCACACTTGAAGGATCTGGCAGCTCAAAATTTGTGACCAAGGAGAGAGTGGCCTACTTCATTCAAATATTAAAGAAGGGAACTTTTTGGTGTGGTCTGTGTTTACGGCCTCCTGCACGCTGCCTGCTTTGTTTTCAGTGTCTGGGGAAGTCCGAGTGGGCTCATTTTCTCAGCAATATATCTCCTGGGGAAAAATGTGCCTGCTTCCACGCAGCAAGCGAATGCTTTCACGTGAAGCTTCCTGCTGCACTGGGCACAGAGGAAAACCCTCTTCTCTTTGGGAAAGCAGCAGGCTGGGGTTATGTCAGCAGTGCAATCCAGGCCTTGTAAAAGGCAGCTTCTCAGAGCTGAGGGCTGAAAATACAGCAAGGCACCTCTGGAAGATCCTGGTGGGGTCTGAGGGAGCTGAGGAGGAGAAGTGATAGTTGTGATGGTGTCTGAGTGGGTTGAGGAGAAAGGATAGACTCTGGACTGTGTCAGGTGGCATCTGAAAAGAGGGAAAAACTTTATGGCTGAGCAAAGAAAGAGGCTGAGAATGAAGAAACTGGGGGAATTTTCTTTTTGGTGAAGGGTCAGCAGAAGAAGCACAGGCAGGCAGCAAAAGGCAAAGTCTTTTATTAAGGAGGTGGGCATCAAAAGGGAGGAGGAAAAGCCTGCGTGTTGGGAAGGATGAAACAATAAAACACAGTGGGCAGCTGTGGCTGCTGTGCAGAGCCAATCTGCTCCTAGCTGGAAAACAGAACTCCCCATCTGGCCTGGGAACATATAAGGCAGGGGCACGGTAGGACTAGATGTTTAGGAAGAGAGCCAGGAGATGTGTGAATAGGCTTTCTCATAGAAACAGCAGGCAAAGCAGAGAGGGAAGTAGTGGGGAGTCATAGTGCTTTGTCTGGGAACGGAGAAGCTGAAGTTCATGGCACGAAGGGCTAAAACTTTGGGCACTGGTTTAATCTACTACTTGTACCCAGTTGAAAAAATGTTTGATTCCATAACTGGGGTGCTTCTCCCCTTTTTAAAACAGGAAAATGAAGCCACAAGAGTTGCATCTCCCTGGCTGGTTTGTGTTTATCCCAGCCCTGTTCTTGATCATAGCGTCCCAGCTTCTGTCCTTTGTGTTGGCCCATTCAAGGGTCAGAGGGCAGGTGCAGAGTCAAAGCTCTGGTCCAGGTCTCCCTGAGGTGGAGGCTGGTGACAGGGTGTTTCCTTCCTAGGGTTAAGTGAGAGGAGGTCACTCCCTGACTGTGATCTCCTACCCCTCTGTGCAAGAGAACTAACACAAAACCAGGTAAACCACACGTATTAGTAGAACTAGAGTGGCTCTTGGATCTGCATTGCATTAGAAGAATAAAAGCGAAGAATTAGCCAAGTCCTCTCCTGTTAGCTTCTTGTGACATCTTCAATAAGCCCAGACTTAAGCATCGCTGTACTTGATAATGTGCCTTGGACTGCAGCAAGTTGGAACGTGCCAAGGACTGTGGCAGATCAAACACGTTTCATTAAGTATGTGTTATTTTTTCTCTCACATTTGACAGTACGTGGAGCTCTGCTCCTCTCAAAGATGAGGAGGCTATGCTGCAGCATCTGAATGAACTGATTAGCCAGCTGGAAGGCGTTGCTGCAGGCAGGCAGCGGGGAAAGGGGCTTTGCCTGGGCTTCAGAAGCTGAGAAAAGACTGGCTGGAAGACCTAGCATTTCCACCTCCTAATCCAACCCAGCAAGCGAGCTAAGTGAAGGGGTCAAAATTGGAACTGGGGGGATGTCTGTGCTGGTGAGCTGCTGGTAAGCTGCAGAGCTGCTAGCTCTGCACCAGACAGCAGTTACAGCGCGTGCCTCGATTTCTGGGTTGCACCACCTTCTTTAAATGTGCACTTAGAGGTTTGTATAAGCCTGCTATAAGACTGATTCAGCTGCACACTCAAGGTTAGAACCATGTGCTGTAGTACACAGTGGGACAGTGCAAGCCATATCAGTAAATAGATGCTTTCTGGAACAAGAACCATAGAGGACAAGGGGAAAAAAGAAGGAGGTTTCCCCCTTGGTGCCCTGGTGCATCTGCATTTGACAGTGGAACTACTTCTGCCCACAGCAATACTGCCCATGTGTAAGCTTTTATTCAAAATAACTCTAAACCCCTCTAAAATTTAATAGGAGACCAGAATCTTTCTGCAATTTTTTTGAAGAAGCAGCTTTATAGCCTGGAGGGTGGTCTTTGCTGTCCCCTGACTGCCCTTCTCTGTGGTTTATGCTCCCCTGTTCTTGCTGCAGCCCCTATTACTAATGGCAGTGTTAATGATTTGCATGGGATTCAGCTCTCTGCATTCAGAGCCTGTGGAAATCCGCTGCTGATTTCAAAGAGAATAGGATGGGCCCTTCAGCATGAAGGCAGATGGGAGAATAAAGACTGTTGTTGCCCTGGGAATTTAGAGAGCAATTGATGTATTACAGTATGAGATCTGTTTTCCTTTCTTTACTTGAATGACAGAGGGAGGAAACATGCCTTGTGCCAAAAACTGCTTGCTTTTCTATGAACATTCAGTAAAAGCTGTCTTTTCATATGCAATCATTTTTCTTTGCCCCAGGGCCTGATATATCCAGAGGGTTAGCACTTAGAAAATAATTTTGTTTGCACTGGGCAACCTACAGAAGCAAATGAGACACAGTGGTAATGATATTGTCTTCTGTGGAGTTAGCACATGCATAGCCAAATGGTTCCTGCTTCCCTTTTGCCTTATTGAAAACTACACCAAAACAAGGGGCATATTGTTTCTGGGGGCATATAGGCTACTGGGACAGTTTGATCCTAGGACCACACTTGGTCTTATTCCCAGTAACTCAGACTCCCTGGTAGTCCCTACTACCCATGAGATAGCTCATACCCTGATGCCAGCCCAGAGGGAGATGACTGGAGAGAGACTAGGCACATGGAGGTTTGCCATACTGGTCCTGGTGCACCATCCTGGTGCAAAAGTTTAATTGATAGACTTGATGGTCCTGCCAGGTAGAGGACATCAAGCGTGATGACATCTTGCTCATTCTAGTGACTGGGGGAGGTCCCTAAACTGAACCACCTTCAGAGCCATAGTTGGACTTTCCTTGGGAGAGAGAAGGCTGATGTGACCCAGAGCAGATCTCGGCACAGAGGGAGAATTAAGTAGTGCGGATGATGCAGATCGATGTGCTTCCTGGAAATGGGGATGTCCCTTCAGGAGGCATGGAGGGAATGACAGAGGTACTACTGGAAAAGCTATCAAACCACTAGAATAGTGAACCTCTAAATTAATGTGAAGGGATGATGCCTTGATTTCTTAGCACTCGCACCTGGTGGGAACAGGAGCCTTTAGCAGAGATGCTGCTGCTTTGGAGAGGCTTGTTTGCAGTGTAGTTTCCTAATCCTAATATGGGACTGTGTATCCCTTGCTGATGCTAATCATCCCTTCTAAGGCCAACTTCTTCTCAGTTATGCCACCAGTAAGTTAGGACCTCCCTGTCATAGTTATCAGACACCGTGCTTATGTTACATCTGTGCTTTCTGGCTGGACTCACACATGTATCCCTACCTCAGGTAACATTTTAGAGCAAGCTTTTGAGGAGAATATTTTTAGCCAAGTCAAAGGGAGGTTTCTGCCTCCACATTTCAGCTTCTTCTTACAATCAAATGCTTGCAAACAATATGAAAATGTCAACAAGAACAGTTGGTTTGGTCTGTGTGAATTTTGATTAGATTTAAATTAACTAGCCAATTGAAGGACTTCATATATGATAGAAAGTTGTGTCTTGTAATAAGTAGCTACTAACTTTGCTTACTTAAGATGATGCTAAACATAATTCAGGGCTTGGTATAGACTAGAGAATATCTTCCCTATAACACCCTACAAGCCCAGTCACATTCAATGTGCCTCCTCCAACACACTGTATTTCCATGGCTGGACTTTCTTCCTGCTAATATTTTCACTGCAATACTTGGGCTTGTCTAATCTCAGTACGCCCTTGCCTAGGCCTGAAACACCTCACAAGTATGAGGTCCTTTTGCTTATCTCAGGGGCTTTGCTTCCTTTCTTTGTGTTCTTTGCAGGGTTGGGTGTGGAGCTGAAGGTTTAGTGGTCATACCTGCTTGCTATTGAAGGGAGCCTAGGTCAAGTAAGCATGTGTGAGTTTTCCTTAGGTGGCAGGCTGTATGGTACTAGAAGATGGTGTCCAGGGGGTCCGGTGCCTTGAAGTAAGATGGAAGGTCATCCATTCTTGTTCAGACTATTGTTCCATTTCTATCTTGCCATCTGAAACCACTCCAGAAGCAGACAGTTGCTCTATAAAACGCATGGGGAGCTCCTTCTGTCCCTATGCCACCCTTCAGCTCCTGCTCCTTTTCTCTTCCTCTGAGCTGCTGTTTCCAAAGTCCTGGTCAAGTTTTCAGGAATGATGGAGGTGCAGGGTGCAGAGGGGCAGATGGAGGTACGCTAAGGCTGGTGGTTTGGAGAAGATGAAGGATGCTATGGTGGGAGCAGTATGAATTCAGGAGTGAGTCAGATGGACTCATCTCACCTGACCAGTGACCTTTCCTCTGTGCCTTCATCATAGATTTTTTTGTCACACAAGCCTAAGTTAGGAAAAATGTTTCATGCTGATGATGAATAAGCCGTTTTCCAAAGGAAGAGGGGAACCTCATGGTGATACTAGGAGCACAAGTCTTGTGATGACTGGTCCTTTCCCTCCTCTTCCCACCAGCATGTCACACAGCAGCTCCCTATGTCCCATGCTCTTTTTCCTCTGTCCCACAGAGCCATGACAAAAGCTGCGGCTAAGGAAGGAGAGTCCAATGGGGCCATCACAGCTCCTGAAGAGATAAAAAAGGAGGATATGGAAGAGAGAGGCCAGTGGAGTAGCAAAATGGAGTTTGTGCTGTCTGTTGCTGGGGAGATCATTGGCCTGGGTAATGTGTGGAGGTTCCCATACCTCTGCTACAAGAATGGTGGTGGTAAGTTCATAGCATGCATGAGTTGTCCTAGCTCATTAGGCATGACCTACACAGATGCCTGAATCCATTTTTTCCTGCACCTCATGTGATCTCATATGCACTCCCTTATTCCCTCCTCCAGCAGGTTAGCTCCTGCCAAAACCAGGAGGAATAGCAGTGGGGAGAGAGTCTAGCTCCTCACAGGGCACTGTTGCTGAAAGCAGCTCTCTCAGATTTGGATGCTAAATTGAACTTTAGTAACTCTAAGGCTTTTGGGAGTCTGGAGAGACAGATGGCCTCCTGAAACCATCAGAAAGGTGTGAGTGGCCAGAAAGACAGCAGCAACCTCCTTCTACATAACACCCTTTTCCCACCCCCATGAGTTCCCCGCTTTTCTCATCCCTTGTTATCTGTAAGGAGGAAAGGCTTTGGTGGTGTGATAGTGTTGGTATCCTTGCCAAGGCTTGGTACCTGCTACAAAGACATCGTTACCTCTTCTCCAGGGATAGTTCTCCCCATGGTCAACCTACTATTAGGGAAATCTGCCCTCAGAAGAGACTGTTCCTTTTGCCTTTTGTTTCCTGCATGACTTTCCTGTTTCCAATGACACTGCAGTAAGATCATTACATGGTTAAAAACTAAACTTTCTTACATTAATAAAATGAAACTGGGAAAGAGGAAGAGAATAATTGGCTGCCACTATTTGTTCTTTGTGAATCAAAATCTAACTTTATAGAAGAAAAGGAGGAGTAATATATTACATGTCAAATACAGCAACATTTTCTCTTTTGTTCCTGTTCTCTGGAGATATCTTGAAACCTTGAGACTTGCACGTTCCCCCTGCTTTAAACTTCCTTTCTGTGCAGAACATGCCAGAAAGCCATTTCTTTCCCAAGGTGCTGTGAACTTTCACGAATGGATGAATGATTCAGCTGTAGTTCATCCCAGGACAGCCAAATTCCTGTCCCCTGTGCTGTTGCTGGAATGCATCCAAATCAAACAAGAGTCAATACAATGTCTCTTCTGAACCAAATAGGAGTTGGATAAAAGGATGGTTAAAGAAAATGAAATTGAGTTTTTCTTGAACTTGGGATAGTTTTTAGCAGATCATCCAGTCATCTTGTCTGAGGTTTTGATGGTAGGTGCTGAAGGCACCAAGAGCAAGTCAGACTGGCATGGGTTAGCAAACACTAGTGGTGAATCTGATTAAGCAGTCCATTCTGCAGTGACGCTTTGAGAGAGAAGTCATGGTTTTTTGTATGGAAAATTCCTTCCTGAAGTCAGATGATATCTTTGCATATTTTATGCCAATGGTATCTGGTTTGGTAGTTCTTGCAATTTGTATGCTAATTAGTCTAAGTGAAAAGGCTACTTTTGTTAATTTTAGCTACCTATTGAATAACATTTTTTTTACTTTTTTTTTTTCTTTTTTTTTTAATTGCATTAAACTACTCTGGAATATCTAAGGCTGTGATTCAGAGGCCAAAAAGGCTAGGCTTGGCAAAGATTAGGATGGAAGAGTTCTTTCCTCACAGCTCCCCCACTGCCTTTGCAAAAAGCATGCTCCTGCTCTAGAATGTACATTTATCTCTTTAGTGCTCTAGGCAACCAGATGGCCAACAGAGTAGTATGGGACAAGGCACTGTCTTTCCCATGACACTCAGAAGTATTCTCACCATTGGAAAAGTCCTTGAAATTGCAAAAAGAAGACATTTTCCATCTATAAATGCTGCACCCAGTTCCTCCCACCTCTAACTGGAGACAACTGTCCTGTCACGTTTCTCCACCGGTGAATATACTGAGATGGTTATAAAGCTGTAAAGGGAGATGTCATAAAAGCAATTGTACTAACTTGCTGTAAAGCAACCAAGTGTAAATCTATCTATGGTTGAGCTTTCTGATTTGATCTAATCGCTCAGCATCCTGAAATTTTTGTTGACTTGTAAGGAGCAAAAGTCTGTTTCTGGGGGGCTCTGCCAAGGCTGAGTTTCCTCCAACAGAGCAGAAAACTGAGGAGCAGATCACAACTGGAGTTTCAGCTCATAACTGTTCAGGAAAATTAAGAAAGGCAAGAAAATAGAGGTGTAAGAAAGCCCTCATTACTCCATGGCCATAATGGATCAGCCTCTTGGACAAATGATATCAGAGGAGAGGGTCTGGGACCTGCTGAAAGGCTTATCTGTGTGCAGGATAATAAAGCTGTCTCGCAGATTTGGCATACAGATAGGTGTCTTGCAGCAATGAAAGCAGCAGCTGCCTCTAATGTAGCACATGTAGTTCCCATTCTTTGCTCTGCAAATCTGGAACTACTCTGTCAACCAGCCTCCCTCCTCTGCCTCCAGGTTCCCTGCAGCTACGACACAGCTGTGTTTAGGGGAAATGTGGATGTTGCTTGTTATTATAACATTGTTGGCTTAAGAACAAGGAGATGAGTTCCTAGTTGCTAATTGTCATGGGAAGGAATTTCAGTGCAAATGCCTGTGCTGGCAGAGGAGAAGAGGGCCTGGAAAATGTCTGGCTCAGCTGAGAAAGGGGCCCTCATCCTGCAAACAGCTGAGATGCTCTCCAGGCCCTGGAAGTGCGAGGTACTCATGACCAAAAGTTTACTGTATGGGATGGCAAGACTTTGACAATTGTTTCAGAGAGGAAGGCAGTTACTTGGCCTGTTTGGAGGGGAGTGAAAACCTAAGCTAATATTGGAGAGAAAGACTGTGAGGTTATAGAAGGGATGTGAGCAGTGAAACTGAGATCCCAGGAGCAGCTTTGAGCAGAACAATGTAGTGGGTGTTTTGGTTTGGCAGCAGAACTGGAAAGAAAGAAAATAAAGTTCAGACAGTTGAACAGGGCATAAACATTTTTTTTTGGTTTGTCTGTCTTTTCTGATGCACTATTTTCGTTGGTCATTGTTTCTGTGAAAAAACTCTCTCACCTTCCTCTGACATTTCATCAGGGGTTAATCTGAGGGCTATTTCAGGCTGATTTTTCTTAAGGCATTTCTCTGTATTTTAAACTAAAAATTTGAAGAGAGCAGTTAAACATTTTCAAAATGCTGGAAATATACTCAAATACTCTATTGCCCTTATGCTATTTCCATGCTTTTGGTACAAACTGCTTTTCAAATTTGATGTGACATATGTCTCAAACAAATTTACATCCCAACAAATTTCTTTCTTACCAAGAAACGTCACTAGCCTCCACATTTGTATCCTTTAGGCAACTGGAAGTTTGCTGTGGCTCCTGGGAAAGGCAGAACAAATGTGGTTATGTGAAACAAGGACTCATTTTGCTTTGCGTGACTCCTGCAGAAAACTGGAATGAGGTCAGGAGAGTGAAGCAGGGAGTACTTCTCCATTTTTTTTTCCCCTTGCTCTGTTACTATTACTCCTTACCTCTAAATTTTAGCCAGGACCAAACTCAGAAGTACTGCAGTAGCACAAGACAGACCATATCTGTAATTTTTTCTAAGAAATGATTGTGCCAAAGACATGGTTTTTAGCAGAGGTTGCACAGGTTATTTGGAGAAATATTTCTGTTTATTTAACTGAGTCCAGCTGTGGCCCCAGGTACCTGGCAAGGGGTGATGGGTTTCAGATCTTGAAGCAGTTCCTGAAGCAGCATCTCACCCCTTTCTGCAGGAGCCTTTCTCATCCCTTACCTCATCTTCCTCTTCACCTGTGGGATCCCCCTGTTTTTCCTGGAGACAGCACTGGGGCAGTACACCAGCCAGGGAGGGGTCACTGCCTGGAGAAAGATCTGTCCTATTTTTGAAGGTGAGTCAAGTTACAGGAACTGCTGGCAGCACTTCCTAATAATTAGTGACTCAAAGTCTTTTTTTAAAATGTTATTCTGTTTGTTTTTTTTTCCTTTCTCCTTTATTCTCCCTCCCTTCAGCTCCCTCCCAGCCTTGTTATCTCTTCTGGTGACAGCCGTGTGTGCAGGGGCAGTGCCCCAAGCCCCCAGTAGGTGACTGAGGGTGTGCAGTGCTGCCTGGTGGCTGTGCTCGTCCAGTCGAGCCATAACCTCTGCTTTGAGATGCTCAGAGCTCAGGAGAGAGGAGAAACAGGCTGGCCAGCAAGCAGGAGGAGGAAGACGGAAGTACAGATACACAAATAGCTGCACATAGCCCAGGACAAATACTGAAGAGAGAAGAGGATGAGGAATGCTTGGCTGGTTTATGGCACTTTCCCTGCCCATTGCTGCACCCAGGGCTGCTGTAGCAGCATGTGCAGGCTGGTGTCCTATGGGCTTCAGGGAATCACAAGGCATGCACTGGTCTGACAGCCTGGAGGTGTGCTGGAGTTGTAGTTAAGGCATAGGTATAAGAAGCAGGACTCCTGAGATGCTGGGGAAAAATGTTTAATGGCATTAATATGTTAATGAATATAATGTCTTCACAAGTCTCCTGTCCAGTGGAGAGCATATTACCCACAAGTTTGCAGACAGAGAAACCTGAGCTCAGGTAGATTATAAGCCTGGTTAGTTTACTCAAGCATAAGCGTGCAGTGCTGTTTGAAACTCCCCTGGGAGGACCTCCTGTGCTGGAGACTCCTGTGATCTGGAGGAGGACGAGCCGTGGCATTTCTTTTCTCTTAAGGCTAGACCTGGCTTTCCTGAAGGAGAAGCAGTGTAATACAGCAGCACTATAGTTGTCAGAAAAAGGTTTTCCCATGAGCAAAATATTTTTTCTCTCTGTTCCACCACAGACCTGTCTAGAGATACCAACAAGGTTTCCTGTCTGCATGCGCAGTCACAAAATCCTTTCTCTTTCCCTGAGGTAGAGCTTGCCCTGTTCTCTAGTGAGCCATGTGGTTGGTGTTGCACACTTCTTACTACAGCATGGTTGATATCTTTGTTTGGGGTTAAGCTTGATATGTTGGGAATTGGTTGGCAGCTCCATCCTCATCTCCTTTGCTTTCTTTCATAGGAATTGGATACGCCTCACAAGTCATTGAGGGGTATTTGAATATCTACTACATAATCATCCTGTCCTGGGCACTCTTCTACTTGTTCAGCTCCTTCAGCACAGTGCTACCATGGGCCAGCTGCAATAACCCTTGGAACTCAGGTACACCTGCCCTTGATGAGCTTCTAGCTCCTTCCCAATTCTCAGAAATTCTTCGGGATTTGTAGGGAAAAAAATATTCAGATAAAAAAGACTCATGAGTTGCAAAGTGGCTAGGGACTCCTGCTGTCTTAATTCACTATGGGCAAGTGTCAGGAAGGGTGAGTAGTATGACCCTGTGCCTAATGGCAAGGGACAGGAAAACTGTTTCTGCATGGAAATGTTTTGGACATTGAGATTTCCCTGAAAAATCCACATTTCTCGCAAGCAGGAGAGGTAGGTGGGTTGAGAGTCTAGAATCCTCCTCATGTGGCAGGAGCTTTTTGTTTGCTCTGGTACAACAATTTATCTTGCTATTCCCTTACACTACCTGACTCATTTGAAGTTATTGGGACAGTTGCTGCCACGAACTGAAGAGCTTCTTTTGTGCATTCAGCTTTTGGCTAAATCAGACCAAGCCTGCCTTAGGAGATTTTGCCACTACAGGTTTCCCGAGGCAGGAGTCAGTAACACAAAACTCTAAAGGCACTGTTTTTCTGGTCTAATCACATCTGTACAAGCCTCTATTCAAGTGCATTGGCCAGGGGTCTCTTCCACTTATACCCACAATTCAAATAACAGCCCATCAGAGAAGACTTGGCTTTGGTTTTCTTCAAGGCACTTGGGCTGTGCCTGGAAAGATGGTGTAGATGTGAAGTAATCCTCGTGGATCTGATGCCCTTGAGAAGCCTTTTTTACCATGTTGGACAGGTTGGTTTGTTTTCAGTGAAAAGCCAGGCTGGTAAGAGCTTCGGAGGCAGCTTCATTCTCTCCCTTTTTCTCTTGTGTCAGATAATTAATTTCTGTGATGTGTTAGACTTCTCCACCCTATGGGTGGTTCATGCACATCTTCCTCTACCTCTTCATTCCAACACAGGTAATCAGACTTGTACAGAGTGGATCTGATTCCTTCAGCTCCCCCAGCGGGGATTTGTTTGTGAGGCAAGCCACAAAATACCTTTTAACAAGCAGAAGCTTCCCAGCCGGAGCTGAGCTTCCTTGGTTTTCCAGTGGATTGTCTTCTTGCCAAATGCAAGATGAGTTGCACTTCTTGAAGCACATCATCTCCTCTGTTTTTACTAGTTTTGTGCTATGTGATGTGATATGAGTGGAATATGAAGGCATCTGTGGTGTGTGTGGGCATATGTGTGCATGTGTCGGCAGGGAAAAGTATGTGGTGTGGGAGAAAAATGGAATTTTCTATACTGGCTACTCATAGTGGCCAGTAGCCCTTGATAATCTATATTTAGCAGCCATCTAGTTTCCATTTGGCAGAGAATTGCTCTCTCTTTCCACTCTCCTTCCTGAATACCTCTGGCTACTGCTGGATTGGGATTTGTAGCTGGGGAGCACCAGAGTTTAATGAGATGCTTAAAGAGGACCAAGAGTTAAATGAGATGTTATATAGCACAGAGTGAAGAGTCTGTGTGCTAGAGTGAGAGTTGAGGTACAGAGAAGAAGGATCATCCCTTATGGAGAGGCCTTGGAGAATTTCTGTGGCTCATTGGCTTCCTTTTTTTTTGGTAGATCGCTGTGTGGACATTCTGAATAGCTCAAGCCTGGACAACAGGACCATGCCAGCGAACGCCACATCCTCAGTGATTGAGTTTTGGGAGTATGTGATTATTTTCCCTCTGTTTAGGCTTTTATCTCATACAAAGACTGCAGGCATAGGAGTGTCCAGGCGGAAGGCTGCGCATCTCTGTTGGACCAAGTGAGGTGCCACATGTCAGACCCAAAGACAGGGAGCACAATGCATTGAGCTGCCAAAGAGATTAGCACAAGAGCCCAGGGATATAAGGATTAGATACGCCCCAAAGGCTGCTTGCAGTGTGCACAGATGCAGGGTCATGTTCCCTTTCTGGCACTGAGGTTCCTGGGTGAGTGTGGCCACAAAACAAGACACCAAAAGGAGATGGGAACTTGCTGTAAGCAGGGGTTACTTGTGTTGAATGTTGCAGGCTACTGTGGACAGGAAAGCATAAGAAACCAGGGTAGACTGAACAGTTCTCTACAGTGAAGCAGAAAGGAGCAACACGACATTTTCCTTTCTTCTGTCCATGTGTTTCTTCATGCCTAAGGAAAGTGGTCCATCAGGCTGCTCAAGCTCATCCCTGGAGGGCAGAGATCTGAGGTGCATGTGTGAGATGCCAGAGAGGGGCTCCTGGGGGTTTAGTCATGGGACTGGAGACAATAAGTTACCTTTGAGGGAGAGGTCCCAGAGCAGGCCAGACAGTGCCCCAGAAAGGGTTGTCACTGCAGACCAGAGAGGTTGAAATGGCTGCTGGGGCCACACCACCTCTCCACACTCAACAGAGGAAGGCCTCATAAAGAAGAGGGGTGCCAGGGGCTCAGCTTCTGCAGGGGTTTTTTTGGTTTTTGTTTTTGTTTTTTTTTTTTCCAATTTATGGCTTCTAAAATGCCTCTGAAAGGGTTGAGTCCCTTGCCCCTTGGGACCACCACAGAGTACACAGAAGATTGTATGTGCCTATGGGTGCATAAGGAGTATGCACAGTTGCTGGACCACTTTTTCTTCCCCTGTTCTTTGCACATATTGTTTAGTGTGAGCTGAGACCCCTCTGAAATGATTGTTTAGGTTTCCTGCAGAGGTTGGAGTAAGGAGTCTCTGAGGAGACTGGTTTGGAGAAAGATGTGGAGAGGAATCAGAAGCGGGGGCTGCTTGAGCTACAGTCATGAGCCCACCTTCATGATGCTGAGTCTTCAAGGAATGAGGCTGAATGAAGGGCATGAGAGTCATAAAAACCATTTATGCTTATATAGAGAGGGTCCATAGTGTATGAGATGGCCAGAGGAAGAGTGGCAGCCATGGGGTGATGATGGCATTGGTGGCCTGCTTTGGACTGAGTGTCTGCTGGGCAGCTGCCAGGGTCAGGGAGCAATGGGGAGCAGGTGGTGATTTTGTATTTTGTGGGTCTGATGGGCATGGTGCCGTGGGCTTGGAGAGTGGGAGGGCTTGGGGGAGCTGCAGGACACAGTGGAGCCGCATCAAGAGCAACAACAGAGAAGGGAGCCCTAGGTAGAGCTGGGGTGATTCACATGGCTGGGACATACTTGTTGATAGCTTGTTAGGTCTTTGGATGGGGTAATATGGGAAAGATCTGTACAGATAAGTGGAGTTGGGGATGTTAACCCTTCTCTCCCTGTCCCTGGACACTGGCAGGAAGCGAGTCCTGGGGCTCACGGATGGTATTCACAAACTGGGCACTGTGCGCTGGGAGCTGGCTCTGTGTCTCCTGCTGGCGTGGATCATCTGCTACTTCTGCATCTGGAAAGGGGTCAAGTCCACAGGCAAAGTAGGAACAGAGATTGTCCTCCTGGTCCCTAAGCCTCTTTGTACCCATCTAACATTTCTTTCCCAATCTTTTCCCTCTTCCTGAAGTAAAGGCCAGAGACATACAGCACCAAAGTCAAACCTAATATCTGGTGGGGTCATACTGATTTACACTGGCTGTGTTTGGTCTGTAAGATTAAAAGAGTAGGTCGAACAGGGAGGTAACAACAGGGAAAGAGCAGGGAACTGAAAGGAGTCCTGGATCACCTTTTCCTTTGCAGATAACCACAGTGGCTGACGAATACTCCCCAAGTGCCCTTGGGAACCATCCACGCTTCAGGGCGTTGTCCTGCTGTAGCTTGCTTGTGGCTTTAACAAGTTCTTCTGCTATGGCAAACTTTGTATCACTGGCAATAATTTAACACTTGATCAAAATAGACAAGCTGCTGCCTTGTAACCATCTCAGTGAATAGATAATGAATCTCTTCTGCTTCTTTATCCTGCATAATACTTGGGGAAGGAGAGCTGCCTTTGTGCTCTCCTTTGTACTCTCCCTGCGGTTTTTCGCTCAACAGGTCACTTTCTGCATTTGCTAGTGAGGAGGGAGCCAATGCTTCTTGCTGACATTGACCCCATAGATCAGGTGGACTGGTTATCCTTCTGGAGTGAATGAGTGTGTGATGCCTTGAGGTGGGTGCTAGGGCCGCTATTATGGCCTTAACCTGTTCAGGGCCTCCTTCCTTCCTGGAGCTGCAATGAAATGGGTGGGTCATTAATGATGGCCAGCTCTTGTGGGCACCCAGCGGGTGTCTCAATAGCACAGGGAGGTGAACCAATTTCTGCAACAGACTTCTTCCTTTGAATCACTATCCCTAGTATTTACAGGTATTCCCTGTAATTCTGGACACTCGTGTTTCAGCATCAAATCCCATCTACTACCTTGGCACAGACAATAGCTTGCTCTGCTCACTTCATTTCTCCCAGTCTTTGCTGATGCCTCTGACTCTTGCTGGTGCTGACCTGCTGTCCATCATTTCTCAAGGAGGGAGAGCCAGACTCCACATCCACAGGCAGAAAGGATGCTCTGCATTTTAAATCTTAAATCTCTGATGCTCCCTGGTTTGAATACCACAATGCCATCTTCATAAAAGGTATCATTCTGATCTTATGAGATTGAATCTGAGAGGCTGATCTACATGGACGTGTAGTTAAGTCATCCTAGATTCCCTTCAGCTCTCAGCCCTCTCCACTGAGTCCCCTCTTTCCCTGGTGCTGCCTTGATGTGCAGAGCTTGCCTGCACAAAGAGAAAGCTGAAGAATTTCGGTCACGCTGGTTGGGCTGATTCGTTTTGGTGAAGTCAAACCAGAAGACGAGAGGAAATAGCAAGTCCAGGTAGTAGCTGGAATGGTTTTCCTGGGACCACAGATATTTCCATCACAAGTTTTGGGATACAGGGCTTACTTTTCATCAGCCAGATGTTATGGTGCAGCAACATGGGGTGAGATTTTTTTGTCCCGAAGGCGCACCACAGGTCAGACAGGCCAGGTGTCTTCTCTGCAAGTAGTCATTTTGAACTTTACAGGGATATTATTAAAAAAAAAAAAATCAACTCCTTCCTTCGTTTTCCTTGCTGACTACATACTAGGATAAGCAGTAAGGAGGTCCTAGGAATTCTGAGTAGGTGTGTGATTTTGTTTAATAGCTGCAGAGAAAACAGGATGTTGTGCTTGACTGAGATGCTGCTCTAATCATATAGCACTGCCAGGATCTTGTGTCTGTGCTTCTGTGATTTAAGGAGTCCAAACTTAAAGAAACAATAGCAACCTCAGGAAAATAATTTCAAATAACTAGATGAAGACTCATTTTCTATAAAGCCTTTTTCTTTTATTCATTTTGCCCACTCTTGTGCTCTTCCAGTGTTTTCTTTCCTTATGTAGTCAGCTGATGTGTACAAATGTCCCCAAGAAGTGATTTCTGAAGGTAGGTGTTAGTACTTGTGCCAAAATTGCTTGCATTTTCATTCAATTCAGAACAGCAAAAGTGCCACATACTGTGACTTATTCAACCAATTATCACTAAGCAGAAAAAAAAGTCATTTTAGGCACCTCACTATGAATTCATAGAGTAAACAAGCTTTAACTTTACTTGGATGAATTTTAGTAATGAATATATGTTAAGAAGTTGCACCTTTCTCATGGATATTTTGCAGATAGAAAAAATAAGATGCATGAGGTAATGGATTAGAGATGGTTAATTTTACTGTAATATTTATATACATCACACACAAGAAGTGAAAAGAAGGTTTTACAAAAGTAATACATTTTCTTTAAAGGCTTTGAGGTGCCCCCATTTTACCCTGCTAATTCCAAGGCATTGAAAGAATGAGAAAGCTGCGTGAGCACCCCTGGCTATGATCCCCCTCAGATGTATCTCAAATTGGCCTGCAAAAGTTGCCATTTAATTTGGAAAACTCTTGCTGAGAATAGGACCATTTTAATAACTCCTCATTAAAACTCAGTGACAGGACAAGACCTCGGTTTCTTCTAGAAAGATGAAGAGAACAGCTTGAAAGCAAGCAAATTACACTGACTGGAAAGAGAAAAAGAGCAAAGCAACCAGTTACAGTGTCCTAGGCGAGGAACACAATGTAGATTAACTAAATCGCTGGTGAGATGTAACTTTGATTAATTTCTTTCCTGCTCTTCTTCTACGCTACCAGTAGCAACCTTAGGCAACAGCATATTCCAGGGGCGTTTGCCAGGGTGGGAGCCTGCAGATGAGATGGGGTGATGCCTACACACACACCCGCCCCTTGCTGATCCTCTCTCCTCTGGTTTCCCTGTGCCCACAGGTCGTTTACTTCACTGCCACCTTCCCATACTTGATGCTTATTATCCTGCTGGTGCGAGGAGTCACACTGCAGGGTGCAGCCGAGGGGATCATCTTCTACCTGAAGCCAGATATTTCCAGGCTTGCAGACCCACAGGTGGGTGGGGGTCAGGCAAGTGCTGGCCACAGGAAGGTTTCCAGTGCTCTGGCCCTTGGATCTGCTGCTAGCTGAGGGTCTAGCTGTCTTCTCTGAAAGGAGACCAGCAAACCAATGAGACCTCCTTAAAAGAGTAAGAAAGGGGTGTAATCCCCCTGTGCAACACAACCTTTTTCTTGTGCACCTGCAGCATATGGGCATATTAGGTCATTTTCACTCATGGACTCAGCAAAACCAGGAAAGTATATGAAATATTCAGCATGTAACAAATGGTTTTGCTGTGTCTTAAATACAAATAATTAAGGAAGGGGGAGAGGAAATGATCTACCACTTTTCCTTTTTTTTCTGGCCTAGTTAGCGCTTTATTTGGTTCCAGAGGGCCCTCCTAGGGACCCCACAGCCCATGTGGTCGCAGCTTGCAGAGACTGATTGTATGTAGATAACAGGCTCTGCAGCAGGTTCACTTCACCCATGCTGGGGGCTAGTTCCACTTGCTTGGGTCAGGGTCTAGTGGAAGTGACACTGTTGATCCCTACCATCACTTGCTGGAGCTCATGGTAACACTTCTTCACAGGGAGGATGCTGGATCCTCCTCCAGGGAGAGCAAGTCCAGATTAAGGTGGTGGTAGAGCCAAACCCAGGACCTGCAAGGCAGCCCAAGTTGGCAGAAGGTGGGCAGCAGTCTTGAGGGCTGCAGATAGCAAGACCCCTCGTGGAATATTCCACCAGGGTGTCTGCTCTAGTAGTTTTCTGTAGCAGCAGGTTGCTTTCCTTCCCTACATGGGCTTAGCAATGCTGTGCAGGCTGCCTCCCTCTTCCCAGGGAGGTGCTAATGTAGACACCCCCTCGCCGAAAGACATTTAAATGAAACTGCTGCTAATTATTCCACTGCTGAATATTTTCAAGGAGGCAGCCAAGCAATATGCTTAGCCCACAGTCTCAGCTTACCTCCTGCATCTTCCCAGATGGCAAAACCCCCAACTGCTCCCAAACCAGCTGCCAAACACACTGCCTTCCCCAAAATGGCTTTCAGATGCAATTATGTGTTGCCAATACAAAATCTGTGGTGTGCTGAACTCAAAGAGCCATCAGAACATAGATGGCATTTTAATATCAAAATAAATAACAGCAGGGTAACTGGGGCTGACTGTGTTTTATTCATGGTCAGAGCTTATTCACTGAAAACCTCCCTATCTTTTACAGACTAACTAAAGCTGACATGGTATTTTCAGGCTGCTGCAACCCAGCATAACACGAGTGAGAGATTCTGAGTTTAGGCAGAATGTGGAGCTTTGGTGTAATGTGGAATGCGTGCCTGTGCCTGAAGGGCTCCTATGTACACGTGTATCTGTGAGACCTCCATGTGCATTTAAACAGCAATGCCTGGGATGGGATTTTTTTGAAGGCTGCTGAATTACAGCTGCCTGGATGTTTGCAGCTGGAGTTCTCGTAGAGGGAAAAAGAGAATGAGATGCATACAAACAGAAAAGTGGGCTCTTTTTCTGCCTGCTTGCTGACTTGCAGCTGAGGGCTTTCCCTGGGGGGGCATGAGAGCAGTGCTGCAGTTCAGCCCACAGCACACCAAATGGACAAGGAACTCCATGGGGGAGAGGGTTGGAGCAGCAGGGAACAACCTGTTCATCTTTTCCTATGCAATACTAGAGTAGAGAGGAACCTCAGTCCATGAAACCTCACTGGCCTGAAATCTCTCACTCTGGTAATTGTTCTTCCCTTCCCCATGCACTATGGCCTCAGATATGTAGGAAACTAGATTTAGGAGCAGGGAGGGGAATGCACTGGTTATGCAAAGGACTCACTGACCTTCCCTTGGGATAACTCACCAGTGGCTCTGTGAACCCTGAGCCACGCAGGGACCACAGACAACTGCAATGCCAACTTCAGCCAAAGATGTGCTATCAGAGATGCCATTTCTACTCAGAAAGTGAAAGCACAGGACAAAGAAGTGATGTCTGGTATCAATCAATGCCCCCTGTTGCTTTGAGTTGATGCGAAAATATGGTTGCCTTGGGAGCCTTTTTCTATAGGACCTTCAGTCCTACAGTACAGCTCAGTTTTCCTACAGAGATATCCCATTTTCTACACCCACTGAGACTCTCTCTTCCTCATGGGGCTTGTTCTACTATGATGGAGGGAGTGGTAGATAAGGCACAACCATTTCTTTATTTTGTTACCAGATCTGGAGAGCACTGACCTTCTCTGTTCCAGGTCTGGATGGATGCAGGCACTCAGATCCTCTTCTCTTATGCCATTTGCCAGGGGTGCCTAACAGCTCTTGGCAGCTACAACAAATATACCAACAACTGTTACAGGTAAGAGGAACCTAGACTTCTTTCATCCTTCTGGAAACTTGCTTTGAGACAAAGAGCAGAGAGCTTCAACTGAGGCAGTCAGGCTTTGTCCCCAGGGAAGACTTTAGGTCATGCTGCTTTGGCTAATATGCTCCTGAGACTGTGGAACCTGCAGAGTACTCAGTGTAGGGATGGAGAGTGGCTGAGGGAATGTGGGACCTACAGAAAATGGTTTTAGTAGTGTTCTCCCACGTGAGTCAATTTGGCAACAGGAGAGACTGGAGTAGGAGGAAGAATGAAAATTGAGAGTGCCTCCAGCTACTATGGAGAAACAACGGACTATTTTGACAGGGTGAGTGAGCAGGAGTGGCATGGACAGCTCTGCTGTTGCTTTTGAGTCAGGGGAGATGGGATCATGACTGTGTCCTCTGTCTACACTGCTTTACCTCAGGGTATGGTACTGCCAGTGGCATTTGATTCTATCAAGAAGATCAATCAAGTCTGTCTGGCCTCCTCCTTGCCATTGAATTACAGATCTGTTTTATTCATGGATTTACATGGAGCTCAGTGAAACCATCAGGAACATTTCTGATACCTTCCACCGAGCCCCAGGGAGAAGGCTGTGTCTTCCCTTCATGTATTGCTCTGGCATGCATTGGAAAATGTAATGGTACTCTTGAGATAACAATTACCTCTCCTCTTCTTCTGTTCTCCAATAGTTTCTACTAGGAATGTTGGTCAGGCAATTAATACTTTCCCCTGCCTTTCCTGAAATGTGTCTGTCACCAACAGAGCGGTGCACTGACGCCTTCCTCTAGCGTCTTAGGCGTGTTGGACTGGCAGCTGACCTCTGGATGGCTTTCCAGCCCAAACATGCTGAGTGTCCACACTGCCCCACAGCAGCTGACGCTGTAAGTCAGCTCTGGCAGATGTCCAGGCAGGATCCTGGGGTGTGGGTTTCCAGCCCTGTCAGCTCAGATTGGCACCCCATTTTCACATGGGGACCAAGGGCACAAATGTTTCAGGACAAGCAGCATAGTTCACTCCATTCTTCTTCTGAGAATAGAAAGACAGTCTAGACAGACCCCCTGTCAGGTGAGCTTTTTTGTTAACTGATTAGTCTTGTTTTACCAGACTAGCTGAACCTGTATATGTTCATACTTTCCGATGCTTCTCTTCCTTGGCTATGCTTACTTTTGCAACCTCTTCCTTCTTCTAATTTGCTCTTTTCTTCATTTTTTCTGTTGTTTTTCTTATTCTCTTGGCTCCTGTGAACTTCTTCATTGCCGTCTCCCTACTGATATCATTGTGGCATCCTCTTCACAAGCCACTGGTGGTGCCCTGTGTCTCTCTCTGTACCATCTATAGTCCTATAGCTCTTTAACAGTGGTGTACCAGGTAGGTAGACTGACTTTTGTCTCTGTTCCATTTTGAGCTTTCTAATTCCAAGGGAGTTCAAGAGCAGCATTGCTATTCCTCAGTGTATCTTGTTCAACCAGAGAAGCAGGGTACGCGTATGACCCCAAATGGACCCATTCTGCAGCAGGAAACATCGTTCTCTCTCTGGTCTCCCCCTGTAGGGACTGCATCACGCTCTGCTTCCTGAACAGTGCCACCAGCTTCCTTGCTGGCTTTGCCATTTTCTCTGTGCTGGGCTTCATGGCTCGAGAGCAGGGTGTACCCATTGCAGAAGTGGCTGAATCAGGTAGGTTTTTTTTCCCACGGAACTTCAGAGCAGATGAAAATGGAAAGCCTGAAGGGGGAGAGGAACTTTCTGAAGTGAAACTGGGGATGTTATCTACATCCTTTATCACTGTGTGTGTCTGCAGCGAGGTCTGCAGTATCCATGCTTCCTAATGTGGCTTTCAGCCCAGAATGGGCAGGGAGCCATGGTGGAATGAGTTCTGAAGCAATATGTGAACTCACTTTGTGCTGCAGAGTTGCAGGTAGTAGTACACTCGTGGGGCATCCTGTGGTCTGTTGGCAGGTCCTGGCTTGGCTTTCATAGCATATCCAACGGCAGTAACAATGATGCCCGTGTCTCAGATTTGGTCCTGCCTCTTCTTCCTCATGTTGATCTTCCTGGGACTGGACAGCCAGGTACAGCAAACATACCCTCCTTGTCTAACACCCAGGTGCCAGTCCCCACCGTGAGCACTCCCCAGAGCTATGGGAAAGGATAAGGCAGTACCAGCTTTGCTGGTACCTCAAATACGTTCTTCACTTTGTCCACAGCAATTTCACGGTATGGGAGCTCAGAACCAAGGTCGATGGGAGGCCAGTGATCACGTGTTGCTGGCACCTTTGTTTGGAATCCTTCCTGTGTGTACAAGAGGGTGTCCTGGCTGCATCTGCTCCCACCTCTGTGCCAGCACCACAATCTTGCATGCTGCAGACTGAGGGCCAGCACTGAGCAGGGCAGTCTGGGAAGAGGAAGGGGCTGTTTTCTCGCAGCTACATCTCACCAGAGCAATCCCTGTGTGCTTTTCTTGCTGGTGTGCCCACCTCTTACCCTCTCATACTCCTGCACAGTGTGCAATCCTGGCAAGCCAGGACAAAGGGAGTGGAGAGGTGTCCTGGCATGACTGCCAGGCAGCATGATCTGCTTAAGCTCTGCTTTGCAGCAAGTACCTCAGCCTTGGCACCTGGAGAATGAGGTCTCCTTCCTCTCTTTCTCTGGGTTGAGCTTCCCTCCTGCCTTATCTCACTTGTAGCCTCATCTGGCTGGGTTGTCCTAGCAGTGTTTTCTTATGTATTCCATGGGTGATGTATGCTGCAGGACCGAGAGCCATGTGGTGATGAGCAAGTGTTCTGCCCCATGGTCAGCCTCAAAAGCCAGCAATTCACCAGCAGGACCCCCACCTACCCACTCTACTGGGTTGTCCCAGGCAGCTGTGGTATGTTTTGCAGCCAGTCCTGCTGTACGAGGGGTGTGCTTGATGTTAGGGCTGAACTGTGCACTCACAGTCATTTGGTTTCCCGTAGTTTCATGGTGGCAAGGGTGAGCTCCGCTCTGGCATAAGGGCCATCTCAGGTGCTTCCTTGCCCTGCTCGACAGGTGCAGTCTACCCCTTCCCTATCCATCCCTTGGTTGTTCCCGCTGTGCAGCAGCACACTCTGTTTGGTTTGAGGTAATTCATCACACACCTTAGAGCTCATCCTCCCAACATAGTACTTTTAACCCATTTGGTCTGCAACTCCAGAGGAGATATCACTGATATACTGAGCTGTGTTTGGGTCCCTAGCATCTGACCATCTGGCCCCAGGTGTAATCAAGACAGACAAAAAGAGAAAACAAAAAAATAAGGCTTTGAGTGGCCAGAAGGAAAAAGGACAATGAGAGGGAATATGTGTTTGGGAGACACTTTTTTCTGATCTGTCTTCTTCTGCAGTTTGTATGTGTGGAAAGCATGGTCACATCTCTCATTGACATGTTTCCGGGAGTCTTTCGGAAGAAGGGGCGTCGGGAGCTGCTGATCCTGGCCATTGCAGTCATATGCTACCTGCTGGGCTTATTGCTGGTCACTGAGGTAAGAAAGGAGTAGCTGGGGTATACAGCTGAGCATCAGAAACCCAACTAGACTGCTCTGGAGGAGCAGATCGAGACAGCAAGCTCATCTTGCATGCTGTTAATTATCCTTCATTTCTAATGCATCAGCTGGTGTCTCTCACAGCTGGTGTTGCTTTTAACTTGTGTGATGCTATTGTACTTGCTGCATAACTGAGCCTTCCAAAGGGACAGTCCCACAGCCCAGAGAGGCCATCTGACACACAGCATTATGCAAATACCAGACCTGGTAGCTAAAACAAGCTGAACTCTACAAGGAGAAGCTCTTTTAAGGGCAGTGATTGTTTGCTGTCTGCTTTCTACAAGAAGCAGAGCAGCAGGAGAGGAGGCTGAGGTTAATGGCTGCATGGTAATCCCACCTAAACCAGTGGGAAGTATATGATCCCTGGAACCAGAAGCAGCAGGGGTGGACAGGTACGATGCTACATGCACAGTGCTTGCACTGCTGTGCAGCTAGTAGCCAAGCACCTCTGCCTGCATGGTGGTGTGCTGTGCTGTGAGTGCATACCATACACTTGGTGGTGTGGATGGGAGTTTTAGCACTGCTGAATGATCCTCCAAGTGGATTCCAGCTAAGGGTTTGATGAAGGCAGCTCCTACTGTGACCAAAAGAGCTTTGAGTGAAACTGCATTAAGGTTTCCCGTGGCTTTTACGTGACCTCTTGCATGGAGTCATCTACTCCCGTCATTGCAGGATGTGATGGGATAAAGAAGTCACTGCTCTGCTGTTATGGCAGTGTCTACAGCCCTTCAAGACTATTTGAAAACATCTGTTTGACTTGTATTGGAGGGTCTTTCTCTTTTAGAAAACACAGGAAAGTATGAGAGGAAAAGTATGAGTATCCACTAACCTATACAAAGAGCTGATGGCAACTTTGCAAGACTCAGCTCAAAGTTAGAGGCAGCAGGAGAGCCACACACTTCTGCCATCACTGGGCTTGGACCTTGAGCAATATGTAAAGACAGATGCGGCTGAAATGAGGTATCTCAATGTCCTGAAACTCAGGATCCCTGTGTCTTGGGTGCAAAATTCTGACCTGCTACATGGTATTTCAAAATGATGCCGGAAACTTGCTAACTGATTTAAAACAAGCCAACAAACTGGCTTCTGCTGCTATGTCCATACAAACCAGCCTAGTCCAGTAGTGTTATAAAATGAGTATTAAATGCTCTCCCTCCACCAGGCTCAACCATCGTTTTGGGACAGAGTGGGGAAAGACCCAAGTGAAGGCTTTTCTCCTTCTCCCACCTGCTCTATGTGCAGTGTTTCTACTGCTATTCTTCTACTTGCCCCAGTAATTTTTCCCTCACATGGAATATTCCTGCCATGTCCTCTATTCTCTTCCTCTTCAATAGGGAGGGATGTACATCTTCCAGCTCTTTGACTACTATGCTGCCAGCGGTACATGCCTGCTCTTCCTGGCCATTTTTGAAGTCATCTGTGTAGGATGGGTCTATGGTAAGTGGAGGACAAAAATGTGTTGCTGTTTCTCAAGGCATGGATGGGCTTTGAGAAGTAGGAGTGGATAGGGAAGATCCTTAGGGGGCAAAGAAATGCTATTATTACCCTCTTTCTTGCCTCGTTTCCACTGTGCTTCCTTGCAATGTTTCTTAATTACTCCACATTTGGAGTAGGAATGTTTTTTTTCCCTATCTGAAGGGTCATCATCTCAAAATACCTTGCTGCTCCTTTGAATTAGAAAATCAGCTATAGAGGAGTGACTGTTGTTCTTTGGTCTCTGTTTCTTTTTGCTTACACTGTGCCTTTAGTTCAGCCCTGTCAGTGGTGGTTTTCAGACAAAGGTTCTAGTTGTATGTGATGCAGTGCATCTGCTCTCTTTCCTTAGCTTCATGGAGGTACAGAGTTTAATATCTTCAAGGATCATCCGAAGCTGCAGTAGATACCAGCTTAGATTATACCCTGCTGGCTCCTAGCTATGCCAACCAGCCTGGCCATCCTAACCTAAGGAAAATATTGCAAGCATGAGCATAGTGCTTTGTCTCTTTAAGCGGACAGGAGTGGATGCTCAAGGGAGAGCATAATAGAAAAGTTAACAATGATATTTCCTGTGAATATTCTTCCAGCTTCCAACTACTTATTACAAAACCATAGAATCATTGGGCTTGGAAGAGACCTTTAAAAACAGTGTCATGTCATCCATGTTCCATGCCCCCACCCCACCATGAGCAGAGACCTTTCTCACTAGATCTGGTTCCTCAAAGCCCTGTTCAACCTGACCTTGGTGCATCCACAACTTCTCTGGGCAACTTCTTTCAGTGTCTCACCACCCTCACAGTAAAAAATGCCTTCTTTATATCCATTCTAAATCTACTCCCTTTCAGTTTAAAATTTTTACCTTTTCTCCCTCCCCTACAAGCCCTGATGAAAGGTCTGTCTCTGTTTTTCTTCAAGCCCCCTTTGAGTACTGAAAGACTGCTATAAGGTCTCCCTGGAGCTCTCTCTTCTCTAATCTGAACAACCCCAACTCTCACAGCCTTTCTTCACAGGAGAGGTGCTCCAGCCCTCTGATCATTTTTGTGACCCTCCTTTAGACCCACTCTAGCATGTGCACGTCTTTCTTGTGCTGGTGGTCCTGGAGCTAGATGCAATTTTCAGCTTGTTGCCCAGGGATTTCCAGAGCCAAAAGTAAAATCTATTTCTTTCTTTTTTTATTATTTTTTCCAGCACTTATCATCCAAAAAATCCTATAGCAAGAAGTTCCATGGCTTGGACAGGTGTTCTGTGAGGAGTCACTCTCTCATCCTTGTTTTGAATCTGCCAGTTGCTAGTTTCATTTGTTGTCACCAAAGTCCTATTTCAGAAAAGACAGTGAACAGTCAGTCCCTGTGTGTTCTTATTGGTGCTTATAGTTTTATAGAGGTTGTGTTGACCGTAGTGCATTTGCTGATGAATGGGTTATCGTGTTCTCTAAACACTGTACGCGTAGCAGCAGGAGTCAATTGCTAGTCTGTCTGACTCCTCTCTTACTTGAAATGGGAGCAGGTCCAGCTCGGGCTTGACGTCCAGGTAATGCAACAGAAGCAGATCTGTAAGAATGATTTTTTTAAGAGACATGTCCTGCAAGGGAAGCTAACATGAGCTTCCCAGATCCTGGCTAGATTTAAATTTAGAGTTGCCTTCTACCCAGTCTTCATGGGATTTCCAGGGGGATGGAGGTTCTTATCCATCTGTGACAGGACTTCTTCATCACCATGTTTGGTTACATTAACCTGAATTATACTTTAGTGTATAGACACGCCGCCTCCCCATCATTTTTACAGTCACACAGGCCACATGTGTTTTCTGACAACACAAGGAGAGGAGCAATGGCAGAAAATGAGCAGCTGGAGAGGTGATGCTGCCCCAGCAGCCTGGGAGAGGGAAAGAACAGCTGGGGACTGAGAAATAGCCCTTTCCCTCACCACCATGGATTCATTTGCCTAATCCACACAGCAGGATTTTACCCTCTTGATGTTCTGATTTGCATGCATAGGGCTGATTCTGATCCAGAATGTAGTCAGAGGACCAAGATGGGTCATCTTAGTGGAAAAGAAAGATGTATAGTCCCAGTTGATGTTTGGGTTTATTTCCCCCCAGCCTCAGAATTGGCAGCACTGAGCCTCTTGCTTACACTGTGAAGAATTGCAGCCTTTTTGCTAACACAAATATGTGTTCCGAGTTTCCCTTCTCCCAGCACATACACCAGCCACCCACCACTTGGCAGCTTCCCTCTGCTGCCAGGCAGCTGCTCTTGCAAAGATCTGAGGATTTCCTCATGTACTGCTCTTTGCCTGTGAAAGGATCGCACAGCATCAGATTTGCTGATCGCATTCTCTAGAAAGGACTCCTGGAAGGTTTTGTGGGGTTTTCCCCCCCTTTCTCCTCTCCACTTTCCACTTTGTGACAGGCAGCGCTCATGGAAGTAAGAGTGGGTTTTGAGCTCCGTGATTCACAATGTGATGTCACCAAAACATGCTGCAAGGAGGATATTTTCCAAGCAGTCACAGCATTCACATTAGGATTAGCTGTTCCAGGAGAAAGGGAGTACCTCCATCATGACTGGAGAGCTGAGGCTGAAACCATTAGGTGTGTTTACAAAGCTAAAGCAAACTGATGCCAGTGGGTACCTGTGCGTGGCCCTAGGGTGAACCCACATTGTGCTGGTGTAAATCTTTCTCTTGCTCTCCTGCTCACATGCAGCGTGGCTACCAGAAGCAGCAACCTCTTTCTGCTGTATCTTGCCTGTCACCTTGCTCTGGCTGTGCGAGCTTTATCATCTCAGCTGCACCAACTGCAGGTGATCTTACATGCTTATTTATGGTCCACAGGGGGCTTGCTCTGCGCACCTGGTAACCAAAAGGTGCACAGTTGTTGCAGTGCCACAACGTGTCTGCTGCTGGCATTTTGCACTGGCTTGGCACAGGTGTTGATGCTGCAGGTTTGAGACAGACAGGGAGTAGATGCAAGCTTAGCACTGTGGCACAGAGCCACGGTCATCACCTATTGAAATACTGCAGATGAAATTTGATAGAGATGAATGCAAATAAATGCAGCTTGGGAGGAAAAAATATATAAGGGAGGGCTTTTTCATAGATTCCAAGCTAGCAGATTGGTGAAAGTCACTCTTTCAGGCTATTGTACAAATAAAATCAAATCTTTGTCTCTTTCAGTCTGGGTATCACTCACTGTTGGTATAAGCTGCGTAAAATGAGAAGGTATCCATAAGGACAAGACATAGGGGTCTAAACATAACTCTAGTTGAGTTTGTGTGAAATTTATTCCCATTAATTATGTAGCAAAACTAAGTCATTTGTCAGAAAAAAATGCTACAGCTTTGAAGATATATGGAATTGGTGAGCATGAGAGAAGTGGTACCGGCATGAATGGATAACTGCCCTATTCCTGAATGCCATTCTTCCTTGTCTTGGGATACTGGGGACAACAGCAAACATCATTGTTCAATCCAACAAAAATATCTTTGGGGAAATATTTATGGTTTTCTCTGCAGGAGCTTTATCTAACCCCTCTAATGTGCTGGGATGGAAGGGGGAGTGCACGTTTCCCCCAGTCTCTGATTTGCTCAAAAAGTCAGTGTTGAATGATTGAACTGATGACTTCTTGAGCTTGATTACTTTTTCATTTGCCAGTGAAACACAGAACATTTAAAATCTCCTGTTCATATATTCTCTGAGGATGTTTATGTCGGACCCCATTGTGTTTCATCACTTCACCTACTGACTGCCACAGTGGCTGTGGAAATGCAGGACCTGATGACTGTGCTACAGAGAATAAGTGCAAGGACGGGTGGAGGCACACCATAGCTAACAACATAAGCTCTGGGTTGTTTTCTTGGTAGAGGATGAATGTTTGTTGCTTCTTTCTTTTTGTTTGGCATCTTTTATAGAACCATAGAATGTCAGATTGGAAAAGACCTCAAGGATCACCTGGTCCAACTTTTTTAGGTGATATATAGTTTAAATGAGATGGCCCAGCACCCTGTGAAGCTGAGCCTTGAAAATGTCTGGTTTATTTCTTTGTATTGTATCATTGCATTTCTTTAATTGCTACGTCTCTTCCACTAAATCCTAGATACAAATTTGCTGTGAAACTTTGTCTTCCACAAAATTGTATTATGAATGAATGCTCTGTCATATGTCTGACACCACAGTATGTTTCTGTGGAAACACTGTCTGGTGTAAAAGACGGTGGCATGCTCATGTTCTAAACTTAAAGTCACATAACTTTTATTCATCTTGTAAAATATTTTTTTTTGGCAAAATAATTCTTTTATACCATCTCCCTTTCATCACATGCATATTTTCAGAAATGCTGTCAGAAGCCGTATGATGTTTGCAGCTTGCAGGTTTTAGGGTTCTGTTCTGCAGTTCGAGATGGGCTCCAACAGAAGGCTGCATGTCCCTTGCTATGTCACAGTTTGTTGTCTTTGCTTGAGGCTACTTGTTAACTTGCCAGCTTAAGATGGGACCTATGAGGTGTTCAAAGAAACTGCCTCCTCCAGCCCAAATACTTCAAAAAGCATCTTACGAATGACTTTTTGATTCTTCATTTTACATCTCTTTGTGGCCAACATTAGGCTCATGCTCCTTGAAGACATTTTAGAGCTCACTACAGTCCATCTGCATCGTACCATCTCCTCTATATACCATTGCATGCATTTCCTCTTTGTGCTTCAGGCTGTGAAGAGTCAATGAATAAGGTCTGACCAGTGGCAGGACTTTTAGAGGTTCTTCAGAGGTATATCTCACTGTGGTGGACCATGAGATTTGTGTGGGTCCCACACAAATACCCAGAACATAATTTAGTAAGTGAAACTAATGAGAGGAGGAGATCAGGCACCCATAGGACAGCTCGCATTGGACGGTACAGCAGCACTTTCAGATAGAAAATTTGGTTTCCAGCAGAGCTGGGATTAACAAGTCTTCTGGGTTTATGTAAAAAGTAAAATATTCTGTGGAAAGCAGGCTCTTGATGACAGGGGAAATGCCCAGCTCAGTGGGGTTTCTTGATGTGACTTCCCCGG
The DNA here is from genome assembly GCA_033459285.1 of Clamator glandarius. Taxonomy (NCBI): domain Eukaryota; kingdom Metazoa; phylum Chordata; class Aves; order Cuculiformes; family Cuculidae; genus Clamator; species Clamator glandarius. The sequence goes on along the minus strand of JAUNZM010000304.1, from coordinate 1,483,867 downwards.
TGTACCAATCTGGCTACAAATAGATGGTTTTGTTTGGTGTCCCCTACTCTCTTTGTTTGTTTTAGCACTCTGAGCTCACACAATCCCATGTGCTCAACCTGCAAGATCTTTCCCTTGCTGACCTATAAACCAGACACACCTCCTTGCCCTGTGCCTGTCCTTACTGGCTCTTAGTTGCACTATGGCCTGCAGCCTCTCACTTACAGCTGCTGCTCTCTGAGGTACCAAAAATTTCTTCTCTATCAAGCTTTCTGATAAACTATGGCTGAAGTTAAAAAGCTGCCAGCTGTGTTTAGCCACAGATGGGCCTTTTCAATCACAGACAAGCCCATTATCTGGTACTATATTTTTAGGATAGCTGTGTTTTTACCCAGAGTTAATACTCAGCATAAAGAAAATTCAGACCTGATGTGAGTAGTGGTTGAAGAAATAACAATGATCTGATCTCTGACTTTGTCTTCGTGCTGGCTGGTGACCAAGGTGCCAATCGCTTTTACGACAATATTGAAGATATGATTGGTTTCCGGCCATGGCCCTTGATCAAGATATGCTGGCTGGTGTTGACCCCGGGTCTGTGCTTGGTAAGTGCAATTATGACAACATGGCATATTATTCTGGGTCCCTGGGTTCTCAATAGAAAAGTTGTCTTCAAGGTGCTGCTGTAATTTTTTCAAATAGCTATGGAGAAGCAGAAGCTCATCCACAGCTGAGGTGGCAATTTATTTCCTCTGTAAAGCTTTATCTTTTGAATGGGAAATTAATTGAGCATGAAAAGCTACTTGTTTACTGTGAAGACAAAGGGAAATTTATCCTCAAAGTGTGGAGGGGTTTGTTTAAATTACTTTTGAACATAAGACCAGTGAGAATTACCCTGTTCTGAAATACTTGCTCCAGTCTGTGTTCCCGTGACCTCCCATGGTTCAGAAATATCTTTTCATGGCTGTTTGCTTTCGATATTATTAAATCTCTTATAAAACTTCTGTGACAACAGTGTTGAAAGAAAATAGACCCTAAGTCAGGCAAGTTCTTGCCTATTTTGAATTTATGTCCAGTCATGCTCCACTGACTCTTACATGATTTTTGAGCCAAATTCTGCCTCTGCATCTGATGTTGAGAGTTGTTTTCTTTGACCTCAGTGGAAACACGAATGGAATCAATAGCTACAGCTTACGAAAGATTTCTAGTCCTTTGTCCTCAGGCTCCAACAGGAGTTGAATATCAGGAAGAATTTTCAAAGAGAGCCTGATCCAGTCCAAATAATCTGAGAGCTCTGTGGCTAGAGAGCCCCAAGAGCGGTAAATCTGTGCCTGTGTGGTACTTCTAGGGGCCTTCGTCCAGAGACAATAACAATTCCTGATTTTGATATGAATAAATGGCTGTCTTAGTGTTGCTGGACCCTCAAAGCTGCTGCGAACTTTGCTTATGTTGAACCCTTAAGAAGCCTGAAGGCTTTACACTGCAGACAAGCCTGGCCCTGGCTCTAAGATAACTCCCGGTGTGATTAGCATGCACCAAGCTCTGCCCTGCTGTGGCTAGCAAGGTCCATGCTAGCTTATGCAAGTCTTCATACCCATTGCCACCCAGCCAGTGCCTGCATGGTGGCCAGGCTGGGCTACCCCAGCTTTTTGCTCCCTTTGCTCTGGCTATTTCAGTTTTTTTTTGCTTGGTTTGGTTTTGCTCCTCAGGCCGTCTTCCTGTTTTCCCTGATCAAATATACACCCTTGAAATACAACAATTCCTACGTGTACCCTCCCTGGGGCTACGTGGTGGGCTGGCTGATGGCACTCTCCTCCATGGTCTGCATTCCTCTCTATGCCATCTTCATCCTTCTGAAAACTAAAGGATCCCTGAAACAGGTACTGGGATTGTGGTCACTGGGCAAGTTTCTGCTGTTTCCCCCAGACAGCTCATGTGAAGGGCTCCAGGGAAGAAGTACACGGCACATTTCTCCTTTGACAAGGCAAGGGGCTGGGGGGGGCAGAATGGCCCTTCCTCAGAATGCCCCATAGCTCTTGATGGCAATTTGGAGGGCATGGCGAGTGTCAGCCCAGCTTCCAAGGTGATCATCAAATCTCCCATGAGATGTTGCAACACCATGCTCAGTGTGGTATGTAGGCATCTCTAATGCTGGCTTTGCTGGATGGCAGAGAACCTCCTCATATGGGCTACCTGAGGCCACAGGCTGATTGGCATGGTTTATGGTCCAGGTGGTCCTGCTGGCCATGTAAGTGAAGATGGCAATGCCACCATGTTCGACTTACTCTTTTGTTGCTGATAAATGCCAGTGCAAACCAGGTGCAAAACCAGGATCTGTTTTGCTTCTTCTTCTTGTCCCTATTCCCTTTTTAGTCCTATGTCAGGACCATGTTATTTCCTCTGAAGAAATTATATGAGGCTGTTAAAAAGGACATGCTGACAGAGCTCTAAAGGTCTACCCTGTGCCACACCCATGCCTGTCCTCCTTCCCTGTAGATACCTTGTCCTAGGTAGAAGAGTGTCTAAGAAAGTGGTGTCATAGTGATGGCACCCCACCTGACCCACAAAGAAAGACCTGGGGCATGTACCACATATATAAATTTATACAGGATTTCTCTTCTGATCCTTCCCCACCCTTACTGACTGTAGGCTCATCTGCAGTGGGCTGGGGTTGGGAGCAGGTGATGGGAACATCCCTGTGGCTGTGGTGTAGGTACGGCAATTGCATTGTGGGGTCATGGCAGGGAGGAGCCTGCACTGCCAACACAGCCAGAGATGAGCTGGGTGCAGGATGTCATCACTGGCTCCATCGCCTCTGAGAAGGCAAATTCGTGCCCAGAGGGGCTCTTATTCACTGGCTGGGAGATGTGACTTAATAGGGAGTGACAGGAGTCGTGGCAGAGCTGGCTAATGCCCGTCCCAGGCTCAGGAGAAGATACAGCATAATGCCCAGAGAGGAACAACTGTGCAGGCAGGGAGGTCAAGGAGAATTACAATGCAATGAAATAGTTCCTGTATAAGCCGTCTTTGGCTCTTCACTCTCCTAGTTGCCTTTGGAGTCTATGAAGAGATGACAAGATTGGGAAGGAGCTGTGAGCTCTAGAACTCCCAGTATGAGGAAATCCAGGTGAATCTTCTGCCAAGGCGCTGTGATACAATTTTCTCCCTGTTCAGACCTTGAGCCCTGCCTCTTACAGACCTCTCCTGTGCTCCTCACAATTTAGCAGTGATGCATCAATCCTTTCCTAAAGCCAGTTTGAAGAGTTTGACTGGGTGCACAACAACATGTCTGACAACCCACAGCTCAGATGTTTCATGTGTTTAAATGATGACTTGGAGCTGTCAGTGGAATAATTGCCCAAATGTCCTGCCTACTAAACAAGCAGTATTTTTCACCTGTTGCAAGGTACTTTGAGTCGTTGGACTGAGATGTTTCTGTGAGTAGCATTAATACTTATTTTACAGTACATCCAAGGAACTGATTTGGCCAATTCCATACTGAGGGGTTTTCTCTTTGCCCTCATTTAGATGATATTTGTTTTAATTTCCAGAGACTTCTCAGTTCTATTAGTTTGAAGAAATTTCCAAGGATGTACTTTAGGCATGCAGGAAGGAATCCACTGCCAAACCTGGGTTCATTCAGGGAAGAATCAAAGCTAACCACACAGTACCTCATGGAATAGTTGCTCCTGTTTTCAAAACAGTTTTTTTCAAAATATACCTGTTCCCTGTTTCCAGTCACACCCCAGGAATGTAGTGAATTAATTTTCTGACACAGACGCTTCCAGGAACAATGCCTTTCAACTGAAAATTGCAAACTATTCACTGAAAGCAAGTTTGTAATTGCTAATTATGATCACTCACTGCAACAAACTGATTCCTCGTTACACCTGAGTGACCAAGAAACATAAATGATGTTTTCTGATGTGTCTGATTAAGACAGCTTAAGCTCCAAAGACTGAAAACTTGCAATGAAGTGCTCACAGAGCTGCTGCAGACCAAGGCTGAGTTCAGAAATCGTGGAAAAAATACTTCTGAATAGATGAGCCAAATTCAGGATTCTGGCAGGCACTTCACAATGAGTGGAAGCACTGAAGTTAATCCAATGAGTCACAGATGAATTGTCTGCTCTGCTTGTGATGCACTCTGCAAGGAGAGAGGGTGCACTAGCCTGAACAGCTTGTGACAGAAGCTGTAAACTGTGAAAGCTGGTATTCAGCAGGGAAGTGATACCCTGGCCCATGGAGCTGAGCAGGTGGCTGCAGGACACTGTGGGTTCCTTGGCTTTGGGAGTAGCCCAGGAACTCAGGAAGGTGTGTGGTATCAAAGGGGCTTTCAAAAATAGGATGAGAAAGACTAGAAATTCACAGCAGCTGTCTGTGTGGGTCAGCACTTTTTGCCCAAGGAGCTCTGAGTTCTTTTACCTTTTTTAAGAACAAACTCCCCAAAGGTGACACAACACTAATGTACCTGTGTGTGTAACAGCCTGCAGCACCCCATAACTACAGAAGCTACGGAAAGCTAAGGGCAGGCAGCTGTCCAATAACCCTTGCCTGCACCATCACAGTCTGTGTGGCTTGAAGAGGGGAAGTGCCACCGAGGGAGGTATCTCCTGCCACCCTATTTCAGGCTACAGCAGGAGACGCCCAGTACTTTCTGATGGTCAAACCATTTGGAAGGCTCCACAACAAAGCCAATGAGAAGCATGGTAACTTGGCATAAGGAAGAAACACAGACTTTACAGTTTTTATTCCATGGTCACAGAAAATGTTTGTGGGGCTAAACCCTAGCATGCTTTCTCCCAGAAACATATCTGTGAGGAGCCCAGTACATTGTGCATGGCCTGGATTTTAGCCAAGGGGTGGAAAAATCATCATTGAGAGCAGTTAAATTGAACCTGCTTTCCTTCCTCATCTTTCCACAGCTAGTCAGCAGGAGAGGAGTGGGGAGCTGGGAGCATTAGCTCTCTAGATGCCTTTGCCCCAAGCAATGGTTTTGGATTGCTATTGGGTATCAGTTTGCTTATCAGCTTAATTAACAGAGACTTCCTCTCTGCAGCGGCTAACACAGCTGATTTCCCCAGCGGAGGACCTGCCACAGCCGAAGAAGCACGTGTCTGGGCTGTCCAACCTGAAGAACGAGGGATGGTCCACTCCAGTCCAGGAGGTGCTCAGCATCACAGAGAGAGAAACTCACTTCTAAGGCACCGAGGGTGACCCCTCAGACTAATATGCTCTTTCCTTCTCAAAGTGGTTTCTTTTCTCTCCTTGGCTTTTCTTATCTCTCCTTCACGCCCGAGACAGAAGCATCTGGGACACTGACTCCTTCCAGCCAGCTGGCTGCACCCACCAGGGACAGCATTTCTTTTGACACCCCAAGGATAACTCTCCCTGTCAGCAGCTGGGGAGAGAGCAACACGCTTTTGTCAGATATGTCCTCCAGTACTGACGCTGGTGAGGAAGAGAAAAACAATGTATTGACAAAACCAGTAAGAAACAAAAGTGGTTGTGGGGGGAGGAGGAAAGGAAACCACAGTGGTGAGACAGAGCAGAGAACAAAGATGTGCAGGAGCAAAGTTGGGGATGCAAAGGTACAAAATGATGAGGCATTAGCACAGGGAATAACTGAGTTGGTTCAGAAGTACATAAGAAGCTGGAGGATGACAAAGGAAAATCTGCTGTTAGGTCAGGTGTGTATGGGAGAGAGGGAACCAGGAGCATATCATAGGCAATGATATAAGGAGGCTGCAGTGTTGCCGGTTACAGCTTCAGCTGTCACTGAAAGGGAAGAGAGTGACAGGGTGCTTGATGCAATCATAGTTCATGATGGATCTCAAGGCAGTCTGAGGATGGAGAGGGGTAAGGAATAAGTGTCTGGGGAACTTGCTCTTGGTCAAGACTACATAGCCCAGTGAAAACACATCCAGGAGTGAAATAGCTGAACATTTGAGAATTCCTTCAGAAAATTCATGGAGTGCACGAAAAGTCCCAGAGCAGTTGGTAGGAAAAATCATCTATGGCACAACATAGAGAAATGAGACCCTGGGGACAGCATGCCCACAAAATTAACTGGGGCATTTTGTAGAGGAATTAATGAAGGGGTTGATGGGCTGGATTCTGTGCTGCAGAGTAGCTTTGGGACAAGGATGGGAGAAGGATTCTGTTTCCTTGGCTTTTCTGCAGATGAATGCTCAGGGGATAAGGAAGAAATCATTTGGTGCAATAATCATTAGCTCCAGCAAGATAAAGTGATAATTAATAGGTAAGATGTGTTCATTGGAAGCAGATTACATTGAATTAAAGGTCTCTATTGCCAGGGTAGTCATGAATGTGAGACAGTGGCTGGGAGGGATTGTGCTCAGATGCAGCATTTGATGTGCTGCAACACATCCCTGTCCTGTGGAGGCTGGGGCTGTAAAACTCTCTGCCAAAACCTGCTTGAATGCCTACCAGAATTTCACAGCTAACCACAGGAAAAGCCAGTGGCACCTTCCCCCCAGGAGCTCTACTGTGGTCAAAGGCACACGGGCTAGTGCACAGCTGTGTTGCAATAGTGGCAAATTAAACTATGCCAGAGAATGGCCATTAAAAAGAATCTGAGATGCCACAGGCTCCTCTCCCTTGTTCCTCATTCCAAGTAATTGCTTTTCCCTGTGCTCTGTGGAGATAAACCACCAGCACTGAAAGTAACTGGGAAAATCAGGCCTCATCTGAGCAATGCAGGACCTTTTCCAATTGCTATGGGAACCTTATCTTTTGCAGTTTCCTGTGAGTTTAACTGGTGAATTTAGCATAGGGCAATAATTTTCCCATTTAATTTCCTTTCCTTTTAAAACTAACAACTAAAAATGTTCATGAAATGAACACTGAAAATCAAGTATCACAATTTGTACCTCTCTGGAACATCATCATTTGATTGCAGATGATTTACTGTGAAAGGCAGAGATAGTTGACAAACCTCATTCTTGTTCCCTGCAAAGGACTGCAGCACTGCATAAGATAGTTTTTAAATTTTTTTTTATTTTTTAAAGCACTGAATGTCACATTACAGCAATAGTCATGGGAAAAGCTTAAGATCCAGAGGCTTAAGCCAGGCCTCCTGTATTTTGGTGATTTTTTCTCTCCCTCTCAGAGGTGTTGCTCGCTATTTATGAGGGAAGCGTTTCCCTGCAGTGGGTCTCTACATACAGCCAGAACAAAAGCCAGTGGCTGCCACCAACAAGCAGCAGTGCCTGGGTGTAGGAATCAGTGATAGCAAGGTAGACCTATTTGATACTTCTTTGACTTGGGGTCCTTGAACTGACCTTGGGTTGTAAGAGTGGGGAAACTGAACAAAGAGGTGAACATCAGAGATGCAAATCAGGGTGGAGACAGCATTTAGGGGCAGTGTGTGGGGTTTTGGAGGTCAACCAAACAAATGTTGATGCTGGTGATTGCGATAGGCCTGGGCCAACCAGGATGCTATGGGAAGCGCGCGGACAGATAAGCAAAGGTATATAAACCTGTAAGTGCCAACAATAAATGTCTCTGCTTTTACATCTATCTGGAGTCCGTCTCGTCGTTTCATTCATGCACCTGGATGGCAGTTTGAGCAGCTGGAAGAATCACCAGCCTCCCCTGGAATGCCAGGTCTCTGCACGGTGCTTGATTTGTGGCTGCCTTCCTACATTTGGAGCTGCAGCAGGTCTGTCCACATGAAGTCGGGGTTCAGGCAAGGGCTGCTGCTGCCTTGTCATCATAACCGTGGTACTTGTTTTGAAAAGGAAACCTGTCTTCTCTTCTTCAAGCAGCAGAAAGGATTGGGACTTACTATCCAGGTTCAGTCTTAGGCATTAAAACAGGTTTCTTGTATGACCCTTGGTATGACCAGTTTGCTCCTGCTGCCATGCCATTGAGGTGCAAGGTGGTGTTGTACTGCCAGAGAAGTACTGGAGATGTGTTCATTCCTCTTTCTGAGATAGTCAGATAATACTGCAAAGATCCTAGATAGAAATAAGTCACTTTTCAGTGTTGATCACAACCATGGGGCTGTGTTATTGAAAATAAATACTTCATGAACTAGTTCCTCTGTTGCTTATGTATAATCTGATTGTAGCATCCCACCTCTGCTGGGTAGCATTATATGTTAATAACATTAGAGGACATATTTCTGTTCTCATTGAAAGCAATTACACAATTTCCAGGATCAAGAAAACAATCCCGATACTTTGCAGAGGATTGACAGAGTCTCAGGAATTTAAAGAGAATGCTGGGTGACTTCCAGCTAGGGGAACAGAGGAAAATGCCACCAATGGCTGTCTTTTGCTATGAGACCTCTAGCACGCAGCTAATGAGACTAGCTAATGGTTTGCCAAATTTATACAGACCTGTAGTGCATCTTTGGAGTTCTCTTAATTCTTTGCCCAGAGTTTCAATGATTTGGACATTTTGCTCAAAGCGATCTTCAGCTCTTGAGTAATGTATTGAAAGTTAGTACTAAGTTCTAAACTCCACATTGTTTCCTTCCACTTCCAGTGAACTTACTTTTATTAAAATGAGATCTACCTTGCCATTCTTTCCAAGTCTTTTTTTTATTAAACTTTGGAAGAAATAAGGAAAATTAGTGCTGTAAATGTTTCTGTGTTGATCATAACTCAATGTTTTCAGATTTCTTCTTAACTCTGGAAGGTCTCACAATTTAATAGTACCAGAAGTACATCTAAGAATACACAAGTGTTCCTACAGGCAAATGTCCTTTTTTGAAGATCTGAGACAACTTTTAAAGGATTTATAATGGAAAAAGTGGCATGTATGCTATGTCTGAAGCAGGCAGTAGGCTACTTCCTGAAAAATCTTTTCATCCTTCAGCGTGTACTGCACAAGGCTCAGGATGGTCAGGATGCGGGTGATGCCCACAGCCATGGCCTGGAGGACATGGGAGAGAAGGATCTCAGAGGGGCTGGGAGGGACAGGAGATGTAGGGGCTCATGGTTTGGTTGCAGAGGGGTCGAGGGAGCTCAGAGGCAGTAAGGGGCATGTCCCTGCATCCTCCCGGCCTTCTTTGCACCCAGCCCTGAGGACGGCACCTGCCTTGCCCACAGTGCTCCCCACAGCGGCTGCATCCTCACCCTGACCTTGGAACCCCCCTGAGCCACCGGTGCTTTGCCCTCGGCTCTTGTCAGCCCAGCCTTCCCTGCACCTGCCCTACTCACCAGTGGCACGAGGCGTACTGCAGTGGCGAAGCTGCCAGCTGGCACTCCAAGGGACACCCTTTTGTGGTGTTTTCTCGGTGCTGTCACGGACACCAGAGCCCCATGGCGACGGCGTGCCCAGCCACCCACAGTCATTGTCCCTGGCAAAAGCGCAAAGCACAATCCCCCTGGTTGGAACTAGATGATCTTGAAGGTCCCTTCTGACCCAAAACATTCTATGATTCCATGACAGAGCTCCCAGGACCCTGAAGCCTCCTCAGAAATAGCAGCAGTGGCAGCTCAGTGCAGGGAGCACAGGGAGCTCCACAGAGGCTGATCCTGAGCTCACGCCCTTGAGTCCTCCATAGCACCAGCAGCAACAGCAGCAAGGACAAGTTATTGTGTACAAGTTATTTCTCGTGCCCTAATACACGTGCAAGTTTCACCCACACATCTGCTAACCCAACATAAATTTGATAATTATATGCCTGCTTTCTACCCAGGGACTTGCATGTTATGTCTTAAGCAGGCTGTATGTTACTTCTTGTAAGACATATTTGTCGTCATGCGTGAGAAGTGCTGTCAGAATGGTCCAGTCACAAAAAATTAATTCAGTAAAATACCGCTGGTTTAAGTGCTCACGAGATGAGTAGATGTTCTAAGAAGTCATTCTATGGGTGTCAATAATTCACAATGCATTGATTCTTGTTTTGGGGAGAGGGACACACATTCTATATTTTCAGCATATCCCTGAAGTTCCTATATCCTTGCCAGTGATCCTGTACTCATTCCTGGCAAGATTTCTTTTATAGCTTTTGTGCTCTTTCCCTGGTAAAAGAAGGGTAGTGGTAGTGTGGTAGTGTCACGCCCCAGAACCACGAGCCACACACTCATGTCCAGATCTGACTGGCGGTGGGTGCTCGTTTATCTGTGCAGCGATCTGAAGGCCAAGGTGACTCCCAGGGCAAAAATCAAAAGCAATATTTATTCTGGCCCCAGCAAGCATAAGCAGACAAAAATACCTGGGTGCACAGCTGAGATATGGGGGTGCAACTTCCTAAAGTTACAGAAACAAATCCCAACCTGTTCAGAGCACAATCTGATCCAGCGGTCCAGCCTGTTCAGATCCCTTTGCAGAGCCTCCCGACCCTCCAGCAGATCCACACTTCCACCCAGCTTAGTGTCATCTGCAAGCTTGCTAAAGGAGCACTCAATGCCTTCATCCAGGTCATTAATAAAGATGTTGAATGGGACTGGATGCAGCACTGAGCCCTGGGGGACACCACTTGTGACCATTGAAGAGACAGCACACGAGTGAGAGCCCCTGCATGCCACCTTGCAAGTCCTTTTACCAGGCACTCTTGCCATGTGTCTTTCGCGAGGATCCCACAGATGGAGGAAGGCAGGGGGCATTGCCCGCTGCTGCATCACCTCCCCCTGCAGCAACCAGCTTTGCACCTTGAGCTCAGCCAGGTGAGGGAGAGTGGTGCCCACTCCTGCACTGCCCGTCCACTGAACCTGGGCCACAGACGAGGCCCTCAGGCAATAACCCAAGCTCCATCCTTGGGCAGCTCTGCTGCTGTGCCGCCTCCACTGTTTGTTGCTGCTGCTGCAAAACAAGCACACAAATGGGCAGCCTTCACACAAAATGTTTAAGGCGAAGAAAGAAGCATAGTTGGGTTTTATTTACACTTACATTCTGGAGAAGGGCCATCACAGGGTAGTGCAATGTAAGCCACGCTCCCAAGTGCCCGTCCAGTCCAGAGGTCAGAAACTGTCGGCCTCTGGCCTGGACGGGTGCACACTCTCCTGGGTGAAAAACTGGTTGAATGACCGGGCCCAGAGGGTGGTGGTAAATGGAGTTAAATCCAGCTGGAGGCCAGTTACAAGTGGGGTTCCCCAGGGCTCAGTGCTGGGTCCAGTCCTGTTTAATGTCTTTATCAACGACCTGGATGAAGGCATCGAGTGCGCCCTTAGCAAGTTTGCAGATGACACCAAGCTGGGTGGACGTGTCGATCTGCTGGAGGGTCGGGAGGCTCTGCAAAGGGATCTGAACAGGCTGGACTGCTGGGCTGAGACCAACGGCATGAGGTTTAACAAGGCCAAATGCCGGGTCCTGCACTTGGGGCACAACAACCCTAAGCAGAGTTACAGACTAGGAGAAGCCTGGCTGGAAAGCTGCCTGGAGGAGAAGGACCTGGGGGTGTTGGTTGACAACCGACTGAACATGAGCCAGCAGTGTGCCCAGGTGGCCAAGAAGGCCAATGGCATCTTGGCTTGTATCAGGAACAGCGTGACCAGCAGGTCCAGGGAGGTTATTCTCCCTCTGTACTCGGCACTGGTGAGACCGCACCTCGAGTACTGTGTTCAGTTCTGGGCCCCTCACCACAAGAAGGATGTTGTGGCTCTGGAGCGAGTCCAGAGAAGAGCAACAAAGCTGGTGAAGGGGCTGAAGAACAAGTCTTATGAGGAGCGGCTGAGAGAGCTGGGGTTGTTTAGCCTGGAGAAGAGGAGGCTGAGGGGAGACCTTATTACTCTCTACAACTACCTGAAGGGAGGTTGTGGAGAGGAGGGTGCTGGCCTCTTCTGCCAAGTGACAGGGGCAGGACAAGAGGGAATGGCCTCAAGCTCTGCCAGGGAAGATTCAGGCTTGAGATAAGGAAAAAATTCTTCACAGAGAGGGTGGTTAGGCATTGGAACAGTCTGCCCAGGGAGGTGGTTGACTTGCCTTCCCTGGAGGTGTTTAAGGTGAGGGTGGATGAGGTACTTAGGGGCATGGTTTAGAGATTGGTGGGAATGGTTGGACTCGATGATCCAGTGGGTCTCTTCCAACCTGGTTATTCTGTGATTCTGTGATTCTGTGAAAGTAGTCATATAGGCTCCCAACCTATTCATAAAGGCTTGTGGTGGTAGGACAAAGGGGAGCTGGTATAAACTGGAGAGAAGAAGATTTAGATTAGACATTAGGAAGAATTTCTTCACCATGAGAGTAGTGAGATACTGGAACAGGGTTACCAAGGGAGGTTGTGGATGCCCCGTCCCTGGAGGTTTTTAAGGCCAGGTTGGACCAGTTCTAGTGGGATGTGTCCCTGACCATGGCAGGGGAGTTGGAACTGGATGATCTTTAAGGTCCCTTCCAACTCTAACTATGATACTATGAAATGTGGGAGCACATGTATCCACATGGAGATACCTTTGCTCTTCAGTCCTCGGGCTCCCATGAGACTTCATGTAAAGACGAGAAAGGCAAAAGGGAGTAGGCCCCTTTCAGAAAGCTAAAGGTACTGATGTGAGATGTTGTGCAGCTCCACATGGGTGTGTGTGTGTCAGGGCATCTGAGAGATACTTAGACCTTGGTATTTTTTGTGTCTTAATTACACCACTGATGTCGATATTGTGACAGATACCAGAGAGTAAACACATTGCTGCTGGTGTTTCAAGTTCGTGAGGCTATTGCTCTTGACTATAAGTAGATGTAATTTGTAATCTTGGTAAAACTTCCCCAAATTTTTCCCTCTCTGGGAGGAAGGGAAGGGTGTTTTACTCACCCTGGGCAGAGGCATCAGCAAACCCTTGTTCTAGCCAAAGTCCCTTGGACTGGCTGACGTATGGCACATTGAATGACAGCAAAGCAATTTCCCACCATCTGATTCTATCAATAGAAGCAAATCCCCCCCAGGGTGAAACACAATTGCCGCAAACAAGGGCTTGTTTCAGTTGTGTGCATCACATGGACAAGAAGCAGCAAAGCTGCAGACTGGAGACATTTTCTACCATGATGCAGGCACTGTCCCTTCCTACAAAGTGATAAATGAGATTGCACCTGCGTGGCACTTCACAGAGGAACTGAACCTTTACCCTTACTCCTCCTCTTGTCCCCAGGGCCTCTGTACTTATCATGATGGAGCATCTGTGGTGGGCAGTGGTTATACTGCCTCTGTTGTTAACTTGCCCTGGCTTACATCTCATACCAAAATACATCCTCTTTTTCTTCCACAGTTATCACATTTTTCCCCCATACCCCTGTGCTTTTCAGGTCAAACACAACTGCACAATAAGGCTTCATCTCCCTGTAGGAAAGCATTACCCTACAGTCGTACTCAGAAGTAGTGTAAGCTCCATCAGTATAACTGTACTTATGCTGATTTAAAGCATCTACCTCAGAACTTTTTATCAGCATAAGCTTCTTAATAAAGAAGGGGAAAAAAATCACATGCTCTCCTGTCAGAGCTTTACCAATGACGTAACCGGACCTAAGGGCACATTTACTTTAAAGTTAGGTTGGTTTAACACAGTATGCGATTTCACTTAAATCTTCCAAGTGTGGGAGGACATTTCTATTTATGTTCCATTCACACTATTTTTAATTTATATTAAGTCCATCAGGATCAAATCTGAGCTGAGCTGAACACAGCGTTAATTTTCACACTGGAAATGGATTAGAAGCAATAGAGCTAAATCATCAGAGTCCCTTGTGAGAGCAATTTCATTGATAGAATGATGCTCAGGTTTTTTAACTACATTTATCAGAAAGACCTGCAGAAACAAGCACACTTTCATCAGCGTGACTATGTCCGACTATCACTCAAATGTTTTTTAAACTGGAACTAGCATACTTGCAAAGTAGCCTGCTCTGGTTTAATCTAGCCTGGTTTTGATTTTTGATTTAGATAGGCGATATTGGCTGCTTATGTGTAGACAAGACCTAAGACAGCTTCCTGCAGCAGGTAGGCACTGTAACCCTGCTGTTACACAAGTCTTGTTGTAATTCTTTCTCCCTGCAGAAGCCCCATGGATGGTATCAGTGACAGCTTTTGCTTCTGGTTCCCAGGGCCTCATGTCCCTTGCTGTACTGGCCAAAAGGTGTGCATCATGGGGACATTGGACACCCAGTTTCACTCAAGTACCCCTGAGGCAGGGAAGACAGCTGGGAGGATGGGGACAAGGGGAGACTCTGCCATGCTCAGAATCCACTCCAACATCTCATCGTGGACACCAGTGGTATGTGGCCTCCTGAATCCTCTGAGGCTCCCTGGGAACACTAGTGTCCCTGCATCACCCAGACCTCAGGCACGTTTGCAGTCTGGGGACTCTGGCCTTTGGAGCATTTCTGGAGAAACCTGGAAGCCCACAGACACATGGTGTGTACTTTCCAGCGCTTAGACACTAACCAGCAATCAGCTCGAGAGCTTTCTTGCAGCTCCAGGGAGGTAGGCGCTGGTAACTAAACTTTGCTCTTTGGAAGGGCAACTCAAATCTGGCTTTGCCCATCAGGAAACTGAACCTATGTCACAGTGAGGTGCTGTAGCCATTAGCACGATCAGACAAATGGACTGGACTAGCCACAGGTATGGGCCATCCTCCAGCACCACCACCAGCTTTGCCGTTGCTGAGGAGGGAGACTTTGTGATGATGCAAAGGCCTGAGCTTTTACTGTCCTTTAGTAGTTAACAAAAGCCATAGGCATGCTACCCTGTGCAAAGGAGTGTGTTTCTTTCCTCTCAGAAACTTCCATATACACAGTCCTATTTATTTCAATAAAGTGGAAAATTTGGTCTTATACCTATAAGTACTCTGCCCAAATAAACTGAAGGTGAAGGCTTTCCAATGAAAGAAAGAATAGGGAAAATGCCATTGTGACCTCTTCTAATGCACTGATTTTATTTTAGTGGTCTTTTATTTCCCTTCTGCCTGGTATCCCCCTTCCTCCCATAACACATCTCGGTATTTGTAAGATTGATCTTCATTTTGTGCCGGAGGACTCCTGGTACTCCAGGTCTCACTTGCTGACCAGAAGCTCAGTGCTGATAAATCTTCAGCCGAGGAAGCTTTTCTCCCAGGTGTTTCTCAACCATATGAGTTAAGGTGAAGTGCACAGGACAAACAACAGAAAAAACACTGAGTTTAACTGAACTTGTCTGTTTCACAGCTGATAAAGTCTTACTGCCAGTATCTCCAGTGACATTATCTCACTAGTTCTTCCTGACCCCAGAGTATTGCAGGAGAAAATATGAATAGGTGAGCTCTGAACAAAGTACTCCAACCCAATCTATTTTTCTTTTGCAGGTCACCTTAAATCACCCTCAGGGTGGAAATTACTTTTCTTTTCTCATACCTATTTTCAGTTTTGTTCTTACTTCTTGTATTTCTTTTATGTATTTTGATCCTCCATCATATTCTGCTTTGTTTGTGCTGCTGGCAGTGGAAGTGATTTAAAATGCCCCATCTTTGTAACAAGCAATCTCCAGATGAAATCGCACCCAAGGGTTCCTAGCAGCTGCAGGGGCAAGTGGCATAAATGTAGATTTAAGATCAGTGGGTGAAGGTGTGGTGGGTTGACTCTACCTGGATGTCGGATGCTCACCAAAGCCACGCTATTGCTCCCCCTTCACCTGGACAGGGAAGAGAAAATATAATGGAAGGCTCATGGGTCAAACAAGGGCAGAGAGTCAGCACTCACCAATCACTGACAAGGACAAAACAGACTCAACTTGGGAGAAAATTAATTAAATACCAACCATATCAGGGTAGGATAATGAGAAATATTATTCCAGTACCTGAAAGGGGTCTACAGGAAAGCTGGAGATAGACCGTTCACAAAGGCTTCTTTACGATGAGAGTGGTGAGACGCTGGCACAGTTCCCAGGGAAGCTGTAGATGCGCCATGTTGTAAACACACTTCGGAAACTAAAGTTCCCAGAGTGTAAAATGTCTCTTTTGTTGTGGAATAAAGTCAGCAAAGCAAGGCATACAGCGCTGGGCGCATGGCTGAGCCAGGACCGCATGGAGCCAGAGGCACGACCTCCAGCCTCCTCTCCCCTTTTATACATTTCTTTTTGGCGCAAAATTGGTTACATTTGAGCAGCGCCTCCTGCTGCACAACTGCCCCTCTGCTGAACTCAAGCTCGTGCCACCAAAGAAAGAACACATTTCACCCCAGGACCTAAGTATTTGTCCTAAACTCAGGTACAGTGATCAGGATCAGTATATTTGGATCTCCATCCCCCTTGGCCCTCCCCCACATTCTTTTATTCAAGCTGAAATGTTAAGTACCCCGTTTAATACACCCCTTCCCTGGAGGTGTTCAAGGCCAGGTGGAATGGGGCTTTGAGCAGCCTGATCTAGTGGGACGTGTCCCTGCCTATGGCAGGGGTGTTAGAACTGGATAATCTTTAAGGTCCCTTCCAACCCTAACTATTCTATGATTATACGATTCTATGATACTATGATTCTATGATTCTATGATTCTATGATTCTATGATTCTATGATTCTATGAAATAAAATCTGAGTCTTAAAGCATCTTCCCCTCACCCCTTCACAGAATCACAGAAAAAAACAGGTTGGAAGAGACCCACCGGATGGTCAAGTCCAACCATTCCCACCAATCCCTAAATCATGCTCCTAAGCACCTCGTCTACCCTCACCTTAAACACCTCCAGGGACAGTGACTCAACCACCTCTCTTGGCAGACTGTTCCAATGCCTAACCACCCTCTCCGTGAAGAACTTTTTCCTAATCTCAAGCCTAAATCTCCCCTGGTGGAGCTTGAGGCCATTCCCTCTCGTCCTGTCCCCTGTCACTTGGGAGAAGAGACCAGCTCCCTCCTCTCCACAACCTCCCTTCAAGTAGTTGTAGAGAGTAATAAGGTCTCCCCTCAGCCTCCTCTTCTCCAGGCTGAACAACCCCAGCTCTCTCAGCCGCTCCTCATAAGATTTGTTCTACAGCCCCTTCACCAGCTTCGTTGCTCTTCTCTGGACTCGCTCCAGAGCCTCAACATCCTTCTTGTGGTGAGGGGCCCAGAACTGAACACGGTACTCAAGGTGCGGTCTCACCAGTGCCGAGTACAGAGGGAGAATAACCTCCCTGGACCTGCTGGTTACGCCGTTCCTGATACAAGCCACGATGCCATTGGCCTTCTTGGCCACCTGGGCACACTGCTGGCTCATGTTCAGTCGGTTGTCAACCAACACCCCCAGGTCCTTCTCCTCCAGGCAGCTTTCCAGCCAGGCTTCTCCTAGTCTGTACCTCTGCTTAGGGTTGTTGTGCCCCAAGTGCAGGACGCGGCATTTGGCCTTGTTAAACCTCATGCCGTTGGTCTCAGCCCAGCAGTCCAGCCTGTTCAGGTCCCTTTGCAGAGCCTCCCTACCATCCAGCAGATCCACACTTCATTCTTCCCAGGCTCAACTTCACTCCCAGTTCTTTACCTCCACCCAACCCAGTGGCACAAGGGTATGGGGAATGGGGGTTGAGGTCAGTTCATCACACCTTATTTCTGCTGCTCCTTCCTCCTCAGGGGGAGAACTCCTCATACTCTTCCCCAGCTCCAGTGTAGGGTCCCTCTCACAGGAGGTACTACTTCTGGAACATCTCGAGTGTAAGTCAACAGGCTGCAGTACATCACAAACTGCTCCAGCATGGGTCTATTCCATGGGTGCAGTCCTTCAAGAACAGGCTGCTCCAGCATGGGTCTCCCATGGAGTCAGAAAACCTGCTCCACCATGAGCTCTTCACTCTCCATGGATCCACAGGTCATGCTAGAAGCCGGCTCCAGCATGGACTTCCCACGCGGTCACAGCTAGCTGTGGAAAGTATTTGACAGGTTTCCAGGGGAAAGATATTTCAAAGAATCTGTGTATCCTTGCAGCGTGGCTTGTAGCCTATAGAGAACTATAAATCTGTGGTGCAAAACCTCTCCTTATGCTGGGGGACTGGCTCATCCCACCTTGACTGGGAGCAGATGCACAAGGTATCCAAGACTGGGAGAAACCCAGTTTCTGGTAGCTTTCAAGGGAGAAAAGGACAGTGAGGCTAGAAGGTCACTAAGTTTCTGGGTATTAACAGCCCAGCCACCGTTGATAAAGCCACCCTTGATCCCACCAGCAGTTTTCAACAAACCATCTGAGTTGGGAGTCCTGTGTAGTGCCTGTGGGTGGAACCTGGGGGAGTTGAGCACAGGAATTGTCCTGCATTATCTACCCTGATCTTACACATTTTCACTGTCTATATCCTGCTGTCTGCCTTTTGTGGTAGGATGGCTTTGGTGCAGGAATCAGATGAGACCTGAGCTCAGCCAGCTCATGGAAGGAGTCAAGCCAGCTTGGCTCCCAACACATGTTGGCAGGATTGCTGAGGTTGTGGAGGAGAAAGCTGTGGGTTCAAAAAAGCAATGCCTGCCCGACCTGCTGTGCTGGGCAGTTCTGCTTCCCTTTGGAGGTGGTGAACTTGGCGGGCTTAGTCAGAGGTGGGCAGTGTCACAACTAGCAGCAACTCTTTTCAGTGAGTGCAGTCCTATTCCTCTCTGCAAATGATCCTCTAGTGATTATACTTCTGCTTATTTTTTATTTTTATTGTGCTAATGATTTTTGCAAATGAATTTTAAACCAAGAGATGGCCAGCCTGATTATTTGGCTGGTTTTACTGCTATCATTGCATCCAATAGCTGCTATTCAGAAAAAGCTCTTTGCACTTGTGTTTACTCACCCAAATTATATGGTGAGGTTGGGATTTTTTACTGGATACCTCCCAAGCCACCAAAAGCTTTGGAGGTGGCAGCCCAAATGCTTTAAACATAAATATTCAAGCCAGTGAGTATTTGTCTGAGTATCTGCCAAGCTCTCATATTCTGGGAACACATTGATGAATCAAAATTTAGTTTCATGAATGTTTATGGACAACAACCAAGAGAGTAGCTCCAAATCCCACCCTTCCAAATAAATTCTGCTTCTCTCCTAAGGTATGTTCCCAGAGTCATTTGGGCTTACCAGTCCATGTCTAGTTCTAGCCAAGTATAAAATATCTGTGTCCTCTCTTCTTTTCTTGGTCAAACTTTCCTTTCTTCTGGGAAAGGAAGGGGTCGCTCAGACTGATGCTGAGAGAAATTCTTGCTCCCCAGTGCCTTTCAAACTTGTTGTCTGCTTCTAGTTCTGACTTGCACAACAAATGTTGTACAGGAAACACTTGTTGCTTTAAAATTCAGTTTTCATTCCTTCAATGGCAATGGCTGCCATTCTGGACTGTTTTTCTCCAGGCCCAGAGTACATGAGGAGATGCACTTCCAGTGGAAGAAATGAATGTCTTTGTCTACGGCATCTCCTGTTTCCAGTGGACCCATTGTGACTTTCAGGTGTTTCTCAGCCAGGATAGTGTGATGAGCTGTGAAAATTCATATAGTAGGCTGCTTTCCTCAGGCCTGAGACCTGTGCCTGCCCTGCAATCAAATCTCTATTGTCTCTCTCTGCCTTTTAATTTTAGAAGGTGCCACATCAGCAATGGGTCTAGAGAAAGACTGAAGACCAAGAGGGAACAGTGATGGACGGGCTAATGCCAGACATCACATGCTCAGGAAGATGTGAGCTAGGATATCTCTGTATCTCTTTAATTCCTTTTGATAAAAGGATTCCAGGGACTTTGCTGCTGGCTCTCCAATAAAACTACCATCTTGTAGGTACCTGCTCTAATTTGATTTGTTTGGCTGAAGCAAATCTGATCTGGTAGGGCTTTCAAAAAGCCCTTTCCCAGCTTGAGTCCCATGGCAGAAGCAAGCCAAGTAGGCAATGGAGATCTGAGCCTCCTAAATGGTGCAGCACATCCAGGTATGTGCCTGAGCATGTTGCAGCAGACACGAGAAGTGCGCCTCTGAGAGTCTCGCTTTTACTAAGAGGTGTAAAGAAGCTCTGTGAAACACTGTGAGCTCTGGCTCACCAGACAGGGACTTGATCTCACTCCTGTGGGACTTAGCTGGCAGCAATTCCAGCAGAACTCCATCATGCTGTGATAAGCAATAATATTTCCCCTGTTCCACACTACGTGGTCCCTGACCTTGCAGGTCTGGCCCGTGCTGGCTGTGCTCACTCGCATAAATGCAGGATGGGTTTTCTAGGAAGTGAGGGCAGCTTAACATTTTCACGGGCTGCTTTTTAACCCCAGACAAAAATATAAAGTAAGGATTTCTGAGACAGAGGTAGTTTGCCTCTCTTTTAACTTTACTAGCTGCTAAATAAGAGGTGCTCAAACTCATAGAGTGACACGAAGAACACAGGCTCTCTGGTAGGGAGAGGGATCAGGATGCTCTGTCAGACCTCACAGCTCATTCTAAGAAGGAATTCCCATTCACAACATTTGCTCCAGCTCAGAGAGGATGCCTTTTTTTTCAGGATGTCTCCAGCCTGTGTGTGACCCTCAACTCCTCTCTCAAATCCTCTTGGACTTATCCAGCAAAAATAATTCTCCCTCTTGCTAGCCTTGCAGGTCTTCCTGGCACCACTGTCTTCCTCCTTTGCCTGGCAGCTGAAATAACCTTTGGGGGTGGGAGGGGCATGGGGGGGTGGTGGTTTGTCTTACTCTTTTCTTCATGTTCCTCTAGTGCCCACTGAGCCTGAAACCTGATCTTTAAACATAGCCTATTGATGGAATATTAGCACAGACATAGATGGTACCACAAGCAGCAATCTCAGTAAAGATGTAAGGCAGTACTTTCTCCTTCCCATCTTTATGGGTTAAGGGCTTCAGCAGATGAGCCTCTTTAGGTTATGGGCTATGGTGTGTGATTGCCTGCTCTAAGGACACAGGGGACCTTTAAAGAAGGTGAGTTTTGCTAATGAGGAACAAAAGGCATGAGATTGCTGGGGTGCATCCAGCCCACCTGAGCATCCATGGAGCTGGTGTGAGGTCATGGCTGGAGGGAAGAAAACCTCTGTATAAGGGCTAGGAGTTATGGAGGGAATCCAGGTTACTGGTCATACTGCCTCTGCCAAGCTGAAAGGCGCAAAGTGTATTTTTGTCACTAATTTAAGTGTATCTAGCTCTGCTCTCACAAAAGGGGAGGAGCTGGTAAGTGACAAAGCGTATTTTTGCTGGTCTTCTCTGGGCAGATTTATACTTTAGTTTGCTTGGGCTCCCTCCCCTGCACCTCTGAAAACACTCCTATTCAAGTGGCAATGCTCGCAGAGCTGGCAGGTCCTGCACTCTGTCTTTGAGGGAGATTTCTCAGTGCTCCCAGTGCTTGCAAATTGTCTTGTGCCCCAAAAAGAAAAGGGAAATTAAAGCTCCATGCAAAAACTTTTACAGCAACTGTTCATTCACATGTGGCTCCTTTCCTTGGATGGTGGCCAGTACTTGACACTTCAAAAGTGAAGTATCCCTCTTCCACTGCCTTCCCCCTCTATCCCACCGTGCACAACTCACGGGCTGTAGTGCACCTGACCAGTGAAACCATGGTGTCCTTTGGGATAATTCACCCCCCACCCTTCCTGCCCCATTTTCCCTTCACAGGGCTGTGCTGTTGCAAGCCTGGCCCTGTGCAAAGGCTGCATCCAGCAGGGCTGTGTGAAATCAGAAAAGGCTCACAGGCAGAGACCCAATCTCCCTGCCGTGCATGGGGTGCTGGACCTCTACATCCTCTATGCGGCTGCAGCCAGCCCTGCTCACAAGGGAGATGAAGACTGCTGTGCAACTGCAAACATAGAGGGCAAGGGCTGTGCGCAGCATCTTTAGCAGGGCCTCTTACATACTGCTGCAGACATGCTTGCAGGAACAGCTGCAGCACTATGAATTCAACCAGCCCATGCAACCCACTTGCCGGCTGCCTCCTCCATTTTTTGGTGCCCAGCCCTTTGTCCGTATCCTGCCCATGCCCTTGGAGCCTCTTCTCTCCCAGCAATGTGTGTTTTTCCAGTGGCTTTGGGTACCTCCCCACTCCACCCCAGCGACGTGCAGGGTGTTGATTTGACTGGACACGAGCTCAAAGCTCATTAAGGGCTCGTCGATACTGGCAATGAGGAGCTGTATGGGGTGAAGCAGGGGCAGAGGGGCCCTGCGGCAGAAGGGGCTCATAGCTCCCCTCTGCGTACAGGAGCAGGTCAGTATGTGCATTCCTGGGCTGGCATCTCTGTGAGCTGCGCTGTGCACCCCAAGGATCTGCAATCAACGAGCACTGGGAGGTAGGTGCATTCTACTGGGACAAGTGGTGTCTGGTACTGGGGACGTGTGCATTGGGATTGAAGAAGTGAGCATTGCAGTGGTGCTGGTAAAACCACCTGCCTGCATCAGAATCCCCAGGGAAGGGCTGCTACAGGCACTGAGCTCTCCACTATCCACACTGGGCTGGATGTGGGGCTGAGAGGCTCGACACCCCAAGGGCAAAGTAGGATTAAGAACAATTTCTGCTCCCAAAACGTGCTGAAGAAGTAAGCAAATTGGGGCAGACCTACCTGCCTGACTCTCAACCAGGGCAGTGTGAAGTGGGCATGATGCCAAAGCAGTAGCAGATATTGTCTTATGTTTTACTGTCAGCTGTGCCACTGCTACACCTAAATTTCTTCTGCCAGTTGCCATTGCCACTGCCATTGCAATGTCCCCTTGGCCAAGAAAGATGTCAGTTGCTAGGAAGGCAGTGTCCTCAGCTGTCACCAGCACACAGAGCCAGCTGGATTCTCCTTTCTGTTAATGGTCAGCTGCAGCAACCAGCCTCCACTTCAAACCCCCCTCATGCCAAGCAAAAGCAAAAGGACTGGGGAGGGTGTTTCTGCTGCAGTGGAGGAGCAGGGCATGAGCCCCCTTCTCCCATCCGGGCAACCAGTGCTGCTAGACAGGGCAAGGAGGGGGAAGGTGGTCCCAGAGCAGTGACCAGAAATGATATTGGGGACCTGAAAAGCAGAAGGTGTCTCACAATGCCTTTGGTTTGGAGGGGTATGTAATGAGCTTAAATGATGGCTTAGTAAAGACACTGTAACAACACTTAAGTGAAGCCCTGGGCAGGAGTCTCCAATGAGGAAGACTATGGGGATGGGCTATGTGGCATCCACAAGAGAGGAATCGGTACAGCTGCCTCTGCCTATAGCTGGGCCTGTCCTTTCCCAATTTCTGTGCTGCAGTCCTAAGAGTCACCCTGAAACAGAGCATTTCAGGCACTCAGCAGAGCTCCCACAAACTCTGCCAGTCTCTGACAGCAGAGCTGAGCTTCCCTTCCTGTAAAGCTGCCAGGGTGTTTCGGGAGGCTATGTCTGTGCCCTGCCTTCCTCTCTATCTCCAAGGGACTCTGACATTGAAGGAGGTGCCTTGCTCTGCAGGTGAAGCCCTCCCCATCCCTTCTCTGTCTCCACAGCACTGGAGAACTGACCAAACTCATCCACCCCCTCCATACTCTCCCACCTTCTCCCTGGTCCCCATCTCCTGTGAATATTGCTTGGATGAAGAGACAGCCGACACCTGGCTACCAAAGGCTCCTCAATTCACTGATGACCTTGTTATGATTCTGTCAGCATCTGGTGAAGACCTCTGGCATGTTTAATTTCAGTTCTTTTCCCTCCAAGCGTAGTTCTGCCACAGTTTGGAATTTTCTGCTGAGGAGAACAAAAATCGTGCTGAAGATTTGAAGCTGGAAATGTGTTTCGTTTTGAAGGAACTTAATGGGCACAAGGAATAAACAACTAATGTCCTTATATTGGGGTAGATCTTCCCATGGTGCTGGGTCCTGTTCACGGGGGATACAGGAAGCAAGAGCCATTTCTGGCCTCTGTGGAGATGCTGTTGCAGTAAGGACTGTGCCTGGCCCTGGAGGGTCAGGGTCCACGTTCTAATAAGGACTGGCTGTGTAAGCTGTGGTTCAGGTCTCCAGCCAAGGTATGGGGGCAACTGCCCTTCCTTCACCTGCCTTATCTCCTGATATTACAATCCCTGCTCATTCTGCACTGTTGCATAGCACATAGGGAGAGGAGGAGGGAAGTCTGAGTATTTAAGTAGTAGAGATAATGCCCAGCTCATTGCAGGCTGATCCTACATGGCAGGGGATGGTGCCCTTAGGAGGTAATGAGCCTTTTTTTCTGGACTGTTTTGAGGAAAACCTCAGCCAAGGGAGGGACTGTCAGCTAACAGTGTTCACACATGATTCCTGGCGAGGGAGCCGGCTATGCTGTTCTCTATTTTCCACCCCAAAAGAGCGTATGAACAAGTGGAGTCTCAGAGCAGCCTCAGGGCTCTGGGACATGATTATTTCCATTTTCATGGAGAAGGAGAACAAAGAGTTTGGCATCTGAAAGTGGGACACAGCTTTTCTCTTGGCTGTGCTGCAGCAGGAAAACTATGTTGTCTTCTGCATGGCGAGGCTCAAGTCTTTCTCAGAGCTAAATATGTGTTCCAGGAGGTGCTGGGCAGCATCACAGGTGCCACATTTTGAATGAGTTCCTGGTGACCTGAAGTGGCATTTGGTAGTTGCCTTACCCTGCCAAGAAGGAGCAGGGGGAAAGTCTGTTTTGCCTCCTCCACATCCCACCTACCATTCCCTTTGTGCTTCCAGCTGAACACAGCAGCCGAGATTTTTGAGGCGGAGCAGGGTTTTGACCCACTTCTCTTATTCCAAGAGCAGTAGGTGGTGGCTGGCATGGAGCAAGCTGGACTCATTGATGCCTGCAGATTGGCCATGTCCCCAGCTGTGAGCTTTCTGGCCACAATGGGCACGCACAATGGCCAGTCTCTTGCTCCTCTGCCACACAAGGTGAGGAGAGATCACTCTCCTGCCATGCAGGACACTTCAGGTCAGTCCCTGGATCATTTTGACACTTGATTTTTGCTTTTTTTGTATTTTTCCCCTTTTCACTTTTTCTCACATGCCTTATAGCATTGAGGATTAAGGATTCAAGGCATTAAATTATGGCATCAAAACCCAGGATAACTTTCTCAGGTGAAGTTTATCACTTTCTATTGCAAGACCAATTCCATCCAATTTGCTCTGCTTGATGACTTCATTAAAAAAGAAAAAAGATAAATTAAACAAACCTACAAACGTAGTCCAATACACCAAATAACAACTGACATTACTTGCAAGGTCTCCAGAGGTGCATCAAATACAGCTCTATGTGTACAAAGTTATTATTTCCTCTATGGTGCATAGCACAGATGTATCTTTTTTTGCACAGTCTCCTGGTGAGATGGACAAATTTGCCTCTATGAAGGCCATGGTCCCACTGAGGATTTGAGCTAAAATCTTAGCTCAGAGGTGCAGTTCTGATAAGGTAGTGGCCAGCAGGAGCAGTAACTCATGCTGCATTGACTGAGCTGTGACACTGCAGCCTCTCTGGGGAAAAAGAGTGAAGGGCCATTGGCAATCCCTGACCACACTGTGGTTGAACACCACCCTGGGCTGTAGTGGAAGGGAATATGAGCTATAAGGCATGTGAGAAATTCCATCTGTGACCATTTTTCTGCCTCAGCGATGTTCTCACTGAAGTTACTAGAAGGCTTTTTTCCATTAGCCTTCCTAGAGTGGGATTGTCCCTTAGCAAGGAACAAGGCAGGCAAAGGAAGCCACTGATGGCACGATGCCACACTCCCAGGGAGACCCCATGGCTGTTCCTCGGGAAAAGCACTAAGCTGAGTCTCTTGCCTCTCTCCATGCCCTGCTTTTCTAGAAACTGGATGTCTTTGAAGGCTGTGCTCCCTTTTCAAGTATGGGTGAAGCTCACCACTTAACTCAAAAAGTAACTTGGGATGGGAATAGACAGATGAGCTCTTGTACAAGAAAGCTGGGCTGAAAATGTCTATGTTTCTTCAGGCATGGCAAAAGAATAGTGTAGCAAAGCTCTATAAACTACTAGTATCGTGAAACTGGCATCTCAGTGTGCCAGCTTGCACTGTATAAGGGAAGGAAATCGTTTCTTAATTTAATCAGCACACTTAAAATGAGCAGAAATAGCACTTTAATCTTTTTAATGTGTTAATTTTGCTGAGGAGGATGGAGACAGGGATGCCTTTAAGCCACTTGTCTGTCTGCTCCAATCTTGAAGCCCGCAGGCGTTCAGGGAGCTGCTTCCACTCTGCTCGGAGGTTGCCATGAGGGGAACAGAGCGAGGCTCCTCTTCAGTCCTCACACAGCTGCTGTTCTTGGGCTGGGTCTGAACAGTCTGTGGGAGCAAAGAGTGAGCCCTGCTGGCTCTCTGCTCCCCCAGGAAGCTTCTCAGGTGCCAGGATGAGCTTTAAACAAAATTGCTGTTAAAATGGCTTAGAGACTGCATCCTTTGCATCGCTCAGAAAAGGTACACAAAGAAAACAACATGAGGCAGCCCCAGACACTGGGGCAAGAGCAGCAGTGGTAGATGAAGCACAGTCTGCAGCCAGGAGCAGGATCTGGCTCCGCTTGCCACTGTGGGATGAAAAGCCAGAGGAGATTCAAGTGGGCATCCAGGGAGGACATTGCAATGGCTGACCTGATTCCTCCTGCTTGTGTAATGCAAAAATCAAGGTGCTGCCTGGTAAAGCAACCACGCAGTAAGCTGCAGCCTGTGTCAGCAGCTCAGTTGCTTTTTTCAGTGCCCTGAGGGAATGACACAGCCCTCCCAGAACTGTTGCAAAGGGCCCCAAGCTGTGTTCATGTGGATGTCCTGTTTGTTTAATGGTTTACAAAACATGGCTTATGCCTGCCTTGCCCCACCCCGCTCATCTAGAGAGGGTTGTGGTGTGGTGCCAACCTCACATGCCACGTTATCAGGAGTGATGTGTGTCACCTGGGGCTGCTGAAGGAGGAGGGAGGTTGGGAACAGCCACAGGTCACACATGGACATCAACAACCCAAATGTCATGCAGGAGAGTGGAAAAAGGGGGTGGAGGCCACCTGGAAGATCCATCACCTGGAAGGGCTGAATTATTTTCTTCTCCTGTCCTCTGTGAGCGCTGCTTTCTCCTATAACCAAGCAATCTCGTATCTTCAGAGGAAGTGAGATGAAAGGTTGGATGGCTGTGATAGCTCTCTCTTGGGCAACAAATGGAGAGGGCTGTGAAACACAAGCCTCTCTGTCCACCTGACCCAGCCAGGCAGGACAGAGATGCTCCCGCCCAAAGCAGGTTCTGTGTGAGGTCAGCACTCCACCAACACCCTTGGTTTCCACAAGGGGCTTTTTTCCAGCCCCTTCAGCTTTCACCGATCTGGGAAGCTCAAGCATATGTTGCTGCTGCAGTGAGCAGAAAGTCAGCTGAGACTGCTGTGCCCTGATCAGCTGGTCACAGCTCTAAACAAGACGCAAGAGCCTTGGGGCTACTTGGCTGTCGTTAAAATGGTGTGTATGGAAGGAAAAGCCTAATTGACTGAACAACATCCTGCACTGTGTAATTAAACTAATTGTGGCTCTACCTCCATAGGTCAGAAGTGATTTGCGTGAATAATAGGAAGTGGGGTGGTGTGAAAGTTTTTCTTACACGTGTTTCCACAGGTAATTTTGCTGGTTTATTTCAGGCAGTATTTTGAAATTTTAGGTTCTGTCAGATTTGTGGAGACTCTTAATATTTCACACCGCAGCAGGGGAAAACAAAAAGGTCACCATTGCTAGCAGTTTCATGTGGCAGCATTTCACGTGGCTGTACTACTTTTTCTGGGCTATTTTCTTATTTGTAATGAAATTCTTCCAGAAAAAAGGAGGGGAAGAACTGTTTCCCAGAATGCATTTCAGCCTGGCTCTTCACCGGGGATCATGCAGTGGTTTTTACTGACTTGAGCAGCAGAGGACTGGGCCTCCTGCATGACTCTGTGAAACTCAGGTCACTGTTTTACTGCCAGGAATCTATGACCCTAACTTTTAACGATTGCTTTGAAAGTCTTAGCTTCAGAACACGATCTATTTAGAAGTCGAATGAGAAACCAGTTATAGTGTCATGTTTAAACTCTTTGACCTTGTTTTCAAGTCCTTGGGAAGCAGAGTCCACCTCCAGCTTGTAGCTCTGGTCTTATTGATTATCATTTTGAGTCCTTCAGGCATTTTGCTGTGCCCAAAGCACTGTGTGCTTTTCAGAACAAATAATGTGACATGACAGAGAGCTGCTGAACTGACTCTGTGCTCTCTAGGCTGTTAGCATAGGGTAGAGCCCTGCGCTCTCACTGAAGGAGACCTATGTGGGTAAATGGAGGGCTGGTGCATTTTTTCCCAGTAGGACCATTTGTCCAGTGTGTTAGCTGATCTCTAAACATAGGAGTCGAAAACTTATCCTGGAGTGACTGGTGCCTGGATTTTTCTGGTCAGAGCTCCATGTCTGGGGAAGGAATTGGCATGTCCAGGCTGCAGGACATGCATGAATGCTTCTGCCCTAATCATCCATCACTACAGGAGGCAGGATACTAGGTGGCATGAACCTTCACTGGGTCCACTTCACTGTTTTTCTGTTTCCTGGCTGTGGAGAAACCTGTATAAATCTAGTTAGAATTTGGCAGAACTGGAGATGAAGGGCCTTGCTTCTCCGGTAGGAAGAGGATGGTCTGCTGCTCCTCTATCATCCTACCCCAAGTATATAAAATATGAGGTGTGGTCATCTAGCTGCAGTATTGCTTCAGAATTGTGGTAGCAAGACCAGGGGAAAGGGCACAGGAAAAGCAGGATATACACATAATTTTTAATGATACCTGCTTACCTACTGCTTTTTTATCTCAGATAAAATGTGAGTCAAAATGGCTTCTTCTGAGCCTAATTTTTTATGGCTCCAGGCATAGCTAATTATCCTGACATAGCCCAGATCTGAATTCTTCCCAAGGGTTTTGGTGCTGTTTCTTCTGTTTTGATTTATAAATTGTCTTTATTTTACTTCCCTCCTACGTGTTCCATATAATCTTTTTGCTCCCTGTCTTGCTGAGGAGCTAGGAGCTGGCATGACAGTGCTGTCACCAGGTCTATTCTAACGGGAATCCATTAACGAAAGCCTTTGCTTTGATTGTCCAGCAATGCTTTCTTCTGACATCTGCCACATAGGCTGTGTGAAATGATTTCTTCTCCTCAGAAGGCTTTTTGTGTGCTGCCACTTAATTGTGGGCTTACCTGCAACCATCCTCGAGCTATAGGACTTGTGAGGCCCAGGGCTGGCTCCCCAGCTCACGAGTGCTTTGGTTACAGCCTTCATCTTGCAGCAAGGAATTTTCTGCGTTTTTCACTGATGTACCAAAATGAATTACAGTTATTTTCTGGTTCCACCATTCCCTTCACTGTTGACACAATTTTTCTAACCTAAGCAAGAAGTTCTATTGGGGAAGGAAATCCATCTGCTATAAATCATACAGTGTCAATTGTAGAAAGCAGATGCCAAGCCTGGGCTTGGGAGACCACCTCTGTTCAGGATACTTTAGAAATGCTAGTTAATGATCCCCCCGGCATCCTATGGGGCCAATGGGTACTGTTTGCTTACGAGACAAGACTGCCAAGGGTACGCAGCTCAGGCAAGACCAGCTTTAACTAGAGTTTGAGCATGATACCTCTTCATAGTGTTGCTTTGTTTCCTGATATACTCACTCATTTTTTCTCTTTTGTGTTTTTTTTTTTTTTAATGTATGCATCTGGGAATTTTTTTGTCAACAAACTTCTCTGGGAAATGAGCACTGGTCACCCTTATGGTCCCTGGTGGAGGCTTAAATTTGGTTCTGTGTAAAATGAACTGAGAACTGGATGAGAGACACCCCTATGGCAGTTCCAGACCCTGTCTTCTGCACTAGCTGACAGCAGATCCTGAGGGGAGAGGATAAAACCAGGAACAGTAATGAGCAATACTTCCTTGGAAGAGTCCCTCAGCCTCCAACAACTTGCATCTCAGGAATTTCCTGAGCCACAGTGTAGACTGTGTACTTCACACTGAGCACTTGGTAGATTTTCCTTCCTTTATTTTTCCTCTTAATTTTCTTTTTGAAGTCATGTAAGCCCTTAGCACCCACCATGTTGTCAGGTGAGGAGTCTTGCTCTATAGCTACACATTTTGTGGAGAATCGACTTTTGCTCTTTTTGAACATACCTCCTGCTTCCTTGATTTAATAACCTGTGGTTCTTGAGTCAGAAATGGCAAATATTTGTATTCTATGACACTGATATGTTTATAGGCTCCTGTCAGTCATCTCTTCCACAGGATGATGGATCCGAGTTCATTTAGCCTTTCCTCATATGGAATGTGTTCCACGCTTTTGACCATTGTTTTGACTCTACTCCATGCCTTTTTCTTATTTTGCAAGATCTTCTGTATGGGAAATGGAGAACTACACTTAGTTTTCAAGACATGAATACAATATTGGACACTGGTGTAATAACATAGCCTGTTCTCACCTTCTTTACAAAATATTTTGGTGTGCCGGTTATATCCTTCTTAGGGCCTAAACTCAATGGAAATATTCATTAAATTTTTTGTCAGAATTGTGCAATTAATCCTCAGGACTTTGGGTCCTGATTTCGGTGGTTCACTGACTAGCCATAGTCACTAGCAAACATCATGTGAATACACCTGGAGATTACAGTATCACATCTGACATGGCATACAAGGAGGTGCTGAGCAGATCTGTGATTTCCTTACCAAGCATTGCAGGTGCGCAGCTGTGATCATGGCTGTGTCGCTGCCATGACAGGGGATTAGGGCATGAAATTGCAATATGAGGTATGTCCATAGCAGAGGTGCCGTTGCAAAGCTACACTGTCACAGCCGTGCATGGCTGGCTGAGACACAAAGTCTCTCAGATCACTCTGTGGCTAGTGCACTCAGTTTTGGGCCCCAGACCTGGGGATTTTGGTACTTCCATCATGCTATTTTTCACAGTCGAGGAGACATGCTAGATGTTTTTCTTTGCCTGGATTGCTCTGTGGTGGGTCACCCACAGACTGTGACTTCCCTGCACGCATACTGCTCCTGGAGTGTTTCTTGCAGAGTAGGTGTTGCAATGAAGAAGAGAGAAGATGAGGGTCAAGGGGTTTGCTATGTGCTGGTAACAACCAGATCTGAGCCTATTGTTAGTCTATATGACTGTGGGTCCTGTGAAGGGCAGCTGTGGAACAAGGCAAAATTATCCCCCTTTTTCACTCTAGGGAAAGGAAGGAGGCATGGATAGGCTGCCCTGATGTGCAGTGTACCTATTAAGTCCACCTCAGACCCAGCAAGGACCTTCTATAAGCCCACTACACTAATGCAGGATACCTTAATTTTCCACTTTCTCATCAGGAGCTTTGTCCAGTGTTTCCCATTTCACCTGTGGTCAGCTGGGGTGGAGGCTGCCCTTCCTGCTTCTCCAGTCCCTGATCAAGTGTGGCCATACGGCTGAGTCACGATGGGCAAGATGGACAACACCTCTGTAGAGCTGAGCTCTCCCTCCGAAGTGAAGGAGGCAGCCCTGGAGGACCCAGAGCCCATCACCCCCGGGGCTGTGAGCGCCAAGAAGAAGAAGGAGATCCCAGACAGAGGCTCCTGGAAGGGGAAATTTGACTTCTTGCTGTCCTGTGTGGGCTACGCTATTGGACTGGGCAACGTGTGGCGTTTCCCGTATCTCTGTGGCAAGAACGGAGGAGGTGAGAGAAATGCACAGCACCTGTGGTCATCACTGAGCAGCCTTGATGCCTGAACAAGTTTTGGTTTGGTGTGGGTCTGGGCAAGCAGCTTGTCTCATACCTGAGAGTTCTCCCTCATGATGTGAGTTACTAAGCGTCAGGAGACTAGTTCCATGATCTGTGGGCTTTACTAGCAAGTGCAGGTTGGGAAGACTCAGCCCTCAAAAATATAACAAGAAGTTTGAGTTTTGTCAGTTAACACTGGCTTTTAAAATTCCTTTTATTATTACAGCATTACATCTTTTTCTTACCAGTCCTGTGCCAAGACTTTGCCAAACCATTGCAAGACTAGAGAAGGACAGGCAGGTGGGGAAACAGTGTTGGGCTAGAGATCAAGAGATCTGGAGGATCAGCTCTCTGCCCAGCTACAGATTTTCTGCATGTCTTTGGACAAAAATACAGTCATATGCCCCAGCACCCCTCTAAAATGTTGCTATTTCTCCACCTTGGCAGGGAGATGCTTTTCTGGAGAGGAATATGGGCTGCTTTGGTGTCAATAGAGCAGAGGCTCGTTCTTCTCCCCTCCCCGACCCCTTAACTCTCCCATTGTTTGTGCCTATAAATAAAATAACCTCCCCAGCCATTGAGAAGCTGTTCACCTCCTTGAACCATTTCTCAAACTTCCCACACAAGTCCAAACCTCTGCTCTTCCCCTTTAACGCTGTATTCATAATTTTAATATTTCCTGCTAGTCTTCCCATGTTTCTCTTTGCTTTTCTCTTAGCTCTTCACCCAGAGTCCTTGATCCCAATGCCACGTTCATTCATGCTTTTCTGAGGGTCTCTCCTTACATTTCATCTCCATGTCTTTTTTCTTTTCCTTTTGCCTTGAATTACCTTTTCAAAACCTGCTTTGCCTTTGCTCTCACGACTTCCCCTCGTATCACCAACCTGCTTCTGCTGTCCATGCTGTAGGTGGTCTAGGACGCTCTTCTCCTCCTGTGATGGGAAAGAGAAGATGGGTCTAGTTCCTTGCAGCTGTCTGTCCATGGCATCTAGGAGAAGCTTGGCCCTTTCTCTGAAGCACATGGAGTGAGTCCTGTTGGGGACTGGACAGTTACCTATTTTGACAAGAAGATTTCTAACTTAATATGTCATTTTGTGTAGAGGCATAAGTGTGCGGCTGACCTGGGTAAGGTTTATGGGAATCAATCAGGTCTGTGTATGGGAGCCAGTGCCACCACCACCAGAGCTAGGGTGCAAGTCTGCAGTTTTTACCTAGCCACTCTCTGGTACCTGGCTGCACTAGCCCTCCTCATACAACATCAGCCCCATGGCTAAATCCCAGCTCTGTTTTTTAGCTCAGTCTCTGCCCTGTGATTGCTGCACCACTCAAACACATCAGATCATGCTGCCCCTTGCTCTGCCTCCTGACACATAAAGGTGTGGATGACAATATCTATAATTAGATGAAGGGTGTTTTGAAGCTAAAATCAATCCTATTTATGAAGTCAGCTGAGACCCTAGGATGGAGGATGCTGTGGAGGTGCAGAGCACTATTATTAGCATTAACGATGGCACACAGTGATCTCTGCCCCAGCAGCTGCAAGCACACAGAGGGATCAGCCAGCTGCAAGCAAAAATGACAAAGGCATGAAAGGTGGGAATTGGTGCCTGTCCTCTCTCAAACACCCTGTTTCATCTGCTGGTTCATGCTGTTCATGGTAGCCTGTACTGCTGGTTCCTCTCACCACTATCCACTCTGGCTGTTTGCAGACACAAATGTTCCCGCAGCCGGCAATAATGAGCAGCAAGTGGAGGCTGCTGATGCTGGAGACAGGCAGGAGAGCTGACGCACAAAAGCGTCACTGGGAGCTGATGCGGAGCACCGAGGAAGGGTCGCACGACATCTGATTCACAATTGGGTGGGCACCATCTTGGCTCTACCCCGACAGAGACGCCTCCGGATCAGAGCAGACTGTGGGTGGGACTCTAATTTTAGCGTCCTGCATGTGCACTGCTCAGAGCACGGTTGTGTGGGCTGCTTCCATTACGCACAGGCAAATTGAACTGAATGGAAATATTGTCGTCTCACTTACCGCTGTCACATTGTATCAGCTCATGGCTGATTTGCTCGGCATTGTAATTGGGCACATAATTAGGGTATATTCAGCCAGGGAACAGCAGCCCAGCACAAGGCCCATCCTCGACAGGGAGCAGGCTTTACCCAAAGTGATGCCTGGGCTCCCTGCTGGCTCTGCATATAGCGTAACGTGTCCATCTATGACTAACACTCCAGCCTCTACACCGATTTCTAACCTCATGCAGTCCTCCTGATCCTTTTCTAAACTGGCTCTAAATGCAGCTCAGTAGATGCTCAAAATTGTGAGATCCTGAGATTGCTTAACTTGAGAGAAGTACATTTATTTAAGTAAGCATCATGCGTTTCTCATTTACATGTTGAGACTCCAAGCAATGGTATGGAACGGCTTGAAATACTCAACTTCTGATTTGTGGGCAGTGTTCACTGTTTTAGTTATTAATTGCTATTCCTTGCTGTTCCGCATCAGGAGCTGGAGATGGCAGGCAGAGATTTGGGGCTGCACAGTGACTGCCAGGCACTGTGTGATCCTTCCATGCCTCCAAGGGCTGGTACCCTGAGCAGGCAAGGCAGGACCAGCACCGTTACCCCTTTGACCCATGGACTTTGGAGACAGGTTTGGACCCTCCCAAGGTCATACACAATCATTTGTAGCAGGCCCAGGAACTGAATCAAACCTTTCAGCAGCCCATCCAGGGGCAGAGATTATCCCTTTCTCTCTGTGCCAAGGATTTAGGCACAGGCATGCAAATTCTAGATACGCATTTCCAAAGTGATTTCACATCTGGCTCTGCGACACCCAAGGATGTTATCTGTGCCTGCTCAGGGACCTGAGCCGCCAGAGTGGCAGGGTCATTGCCAACAGCCCTCACTTCAAAGCTGCAATCTGATTTGTAGCTTTTTGTCTAATCTAAAGGATTGTTGTCAAGCCAGGATAAATTACATGGATCCAAATGTTTGTCGGTTTTTTTTCCTCAAGTGTAATAAAATTTTTCACCTACAAGCCTTCCTGGCCTGCTGTAGATGGAAAAAAAGCAGGATTAACAGGGCAGTGGCCAAATTTCATGAGCTGCTTACAAAAGAAGTGAGCCAGGCACAGTGACTGCTGATAAGCTCAGCCTCCAAACTCTCCAATGAGACACAATCATAGCAAGGTAGCATCTGTGTCCTTGGAGCAGGCTATGGCTTTCTGCAGGGCTCCTGCAGGGCTGGACCCGTCTTATCCTTGCAGGCTGTAGTGGCTAGTGAGAGTGCAGGGGAGGATGCTGAATGGGAAGCGCTCCTCCCACAGCGATGCTCAAAGCTGTTTGCTCCCCTGTGCCAAGCTGCTGGTGAAGCTAACAGCCTGCACTTCCATGCCAGCTTGTGATTTAGACTCATGGTCATCAAGCTGCTAGCCTGGAGCATGTTTTCTCCCTGCTGCCAGCTCCTCTTGCATGCTGCCTTCCACGGACTCCCACACCAGGTGCTGGCGCCTGCCTCTCCCAGCTGGACTCAGCTCCCTGCTTGGCAGGCAGGCAGCCCCAGCTGGGTGTCCCGTGAGCCAGCATCCCTGGCTATGCCTCACTACTTCCCTGCCCTTGGAGAGCAGCTGCTGGAGTCTGGCTTTGCCAGGTGCAAGCTGAGCTGCAGCTCTCCAGAGTGGGTTTGCTTGTTGGCTCCGTGTTTGCTTTCCCACTAATGTGTGGAGGAGAAAACTCAGACTGACAGCTCAGATCTCTGGCTAGTGCAGAAACTAGTGCTGTTCTGGACATGGTCAGCTGATTCTGAGTAAAGAGAGTGTTCCTTCTCTCTACCCAGCTATCATCTTCTGTAAGAGTTTGTTTACCTCAGGAACAATGCTCCAGTATATGCATGAGGAAGATGGAAAATGAGCTTTGTCCCAAATTCTAGAAATCAGGTGTCCTAAACATTACAGCCTTTAAATCAGATGTCAAGGCTCTATATTGTACTTGCTCTTCTAATAATAGAGTGAAAAGAATACCTCTATTGAATGGCTGCATTACCTCATTTCTAGTGATGAGATGTTCACCATAGGGTCCTTAGAAAGGAATAATGTTTTCATCAGTCATCTTAAGGGTAAAACCAAGGGGAGGAGTGAGGAGGTGTATAGGGCTGTAACAAGAGCATAGAATTATAGAATCACCAGGTTGGAAGAGACCCACTGGATCATCGAGTCCAACCATTCCTATCAAACACTAAACCACGCCCCGTAGCACCTCGTCCACTCGTGCCTTAAACACCTCCAGGGAAGGTGACTCAGCCACCTCCCTGGGCAGCCTGTCTCAGCTACAGTTTCCTTAAAAGACTGAAATAGCTATAAACAAAATAAGTATTGGCCAATGCTAAGTATTCCTAAGATGAAGAACTGGAGGCTGCTGCAGAAAACATCAACAACAAGTTATTAACATCAGTGTCTGGGCTTCTGGGTTCATTGTCAGAAGCAAGACCCATAGATAGAGATGCCAGTATGTATGTATATATATGATACAGATACATCCATAGCAGTAGCAACAGATAAGGGGAAGTCAATGATGGTCTAAATGGAAGACCTACTAAATACACCAACTCCAGCTGCACGCTGTCACCTCTGAGCAAGTCTTGTCCTCATCATGTGGGTGCTGTGGAGTGAGAAACTGCAGCTAGAAGCATTTGCTTCTTGATAAAAGGGGAAGCCATCTGATAATGTTGATCTTTCTTTCAGGGGCTTTCCTCATTCCCTATTTCCTGACACTGGTGTTTGCTGGAATTCCTCTCTTCCTGCTGGAAACCGCTCTGGGCCAGTATACCTCTGTTGGTGGACTGGGAGTGTGGAAATTAGCACCCATGTTTAAAGGTACTATAGTATAAGTTTGTGAAGGTGATGGCACGTAACTACAGACAAACACGTGTAGTTTGAGAAGCAAATCAGCCAAATCCTGGGGACTGGGATGGGGTGGCAGGCAAGTGGAGTTTTTAATTTCTGTCTTTATCAAATTGTCCTTGACTCTGATGTCCTCAGTCACTAACATCACTGTGCTTTGTTCAAGCAGTCTTGTTCTGTGGCAAGGCACTTTATTGCAGCAGAACTCCAATGAAGGGTCTATGGCTGCAGAAGACCTGCCCCAACACCCCTCATGTGAGCTCACTTCAATAGCACGGGAAAGCTGTAGGCAGGGAATGCAAACCTGATGCTATGTCTAGAGCAGCATCACTGGAAACTAGTGGTGAAATACCTTGAATGTAGGAAAGAGTGATTCTGCCAGCAAAGTGACTTGACCATGGGTTTATGGAGCTCTGTCCCTAAAGTACCTGTAGCATACTGAAAGGTAACACTGCTCACCCAGTAGATATGAATGGCTGAGATATGTGAGGGAATAAGCCTCCCTTGCTGACTAGTTCAGTGAAGGTGCTGTGTGGATGAGCTTGTTTGCTTTTTCTGGCTTTGCTATAAAACTCATTGTAATATCAGCTGGGCACCAGACACCAGGACTGATGCTGCTCTCTGCCTTCATTCACAGGAGTGGGTCTGGCAGCCGTGGTCCTCTCCTTCTGGCTGAACATCTACTACATTGTCATCATTGCATGGGCTCTCTACTATCTCTTCAATTCTTTCACCACGGTGAGTCACAAACATGTCTACAACATGGCATTGGCTGTGTTCTGGGTCTTTACCCCCTTCTTTATGGGCAGGTGAGTTCTTCATGCCACAAAACACACATTAGCTGTTTGTAGTTCATGCAAAGAGCCTTTGTCAGCACCCTTCCTGAAGAGGCTCATCATCCCTGGAGGGAATTGTGTGGTGCTCATACTTGTCCTCTGGAGAGGATGGTCATCTGGAAGGGCTGGTTCCATCCCCTTACTGGGAAGTGTTCCCTACTCATCCAATGTCTCTGCTGTATTTCTAGAGCTGTGCAATCTAAGAGCTGCATATTTCCACGGCTGGTTTTGTCACAACATGTTCTTATTACTCAGAACTTAGACCTGACCTTAATTAGTCTTTATTTACGCTTCTCTTGATAAATGAAATCCTGAGGATTTTTTTCCTCCTGGGAAAAATTATTCAGAAAGCATTTAGACATCTGCTTGTGGCTGTTCCTTAGCAAGTATTTTGTTATTGTGGTTCTAGTGGGTTTTTCTCCCATAGAAGGGTCTTCTAACATACATGGTTAGAACCATGCTTCATGTTCACTTCTTGGCAGCTGAATGATTTATTTCAACAACTGGAAAGAGCTCCTTTAACTTAACCTTCTGAGCAACCTGCAGCCTTAAAGACATTGACCCCGTGCTTCACAGGGGTTCTTTTTTTGTTTCATTTAGCTATAGTTGAGCTATAACCCTGAAGTGCTATTGTGAATATTGTACATCCACTTCGACTTTTTGTTTGATCAAAAATCTCAAATATCTGTCACAACTTTTGCTAAAATGTTCTGTCTGGCAATCTCAGTGATGCTTCTACCACAAATACCTACTGTAGGCTCCTGGGTCCAGAATAAATTTATCAGTCATGGATAATGAGATGCACCCTTGGAAATTCCAAAATGAATGGAAATCTACCCAAAAGGTACCCATACCAGTTACAGACTGGACAGGATGCATCTTAGGGTGAGGCTTTCAGGTGTCACAGGTGCAACTGGTGACAGTGATTGTATCGACACAGGTAGATCCAGGTGTTTGGCTCAAGGCCTTTTCTTTTACCCAAAATAAAAATAAAGGAAATAAATAAATAAGAAAGCTAGTGTGATGCATGTCCCTTGTCCTTCCAATACTGCACTGGGAGAATTTTGAACTTCATTCAGAGCCCAGCTTGCTTTCTGCAGTTCTGTCCTCTGAAATTCAGAGGAAATGGAGCAGCAGCAGCAAACTGTTCTGCTGCCTGTCCCTCCATATAAGAGCTGACAGTGTCTGTGATGTGCAGAATGCTTGGATTAAGGGCTGCTGTGTGGTGCTGCTTAAGCCATCGCATTTGCCTCAGTGCAATTAGCAATTTTACAATGAAATCACTGGGTGGGTGCAAATGGCCTGAGCAGCCACCAGGGTATCCCTCTCTGCCCTTCCACAGCCCTTCTTCTTGCACCTTAGGAGGTATCTTCTGTAGGAGTGAACTGATTTAGATGAGGAGTAAAGATAACACTCAGCGGCACTGATGCTACAAAGCACTTAAAACACAGTTCGTGTTTGTAAAGGGGTCTATGTTCGTGGATGAATAGATATGGATACAAATATCTTCTTAAGTCTTTGTTGACCTGGAGCCTGAGGTCTTATCTGCAGAGGGAAATCATCCAGAATAGCCGTTCTGAATATATCTACATGCACTGCACTCGGGAAATAAGATTGCTGCACTTAGAAACATATCTGAGCTGCTCATGTGGGGCTACCTTGGTCATAACACAACATGGCATGGGTGAGTTGGCCTCCGTGCTCACACAGGCCTTGATGCTGCAGTTCATCGCTTGCAGCACCAGTATTAAATCTGTAGTGATGTGCTGCCATCACACTGCCTACCCATGGCGTAAGTATTTCCCAGGAATTCCTTTGTGCTGCTAATAAATAGGGCAGGGGACGACATGAAATAGTTACTAGGCTTTGAATTTACTTCTGGGTTTATCTACGGTAGTTTATTCATATAGACAAACTGATAGCCTCCATTCTCAATGCAACATTGCTTTTTAAGCATTGAAGCTTGGTATAAATGAGAGATAGGAAACAAATCAGTGTTTATTACTTGTGCAGAAAATTCCAACCACTTGTTGAGTGAAGCTAGCCAAAAGCCATAATGATTACAAACACAATATTCCCCTGGAGCTATTTTGATTGGTAGCTGTTTTAATTAGTAACTATTAATTACCAACAGTTAATTGGAAATGGCTTTCTATCTGGGGAATTGCTAACATTTTATTAGAACTACAGCACTGCCCTAATCACATTGTGGTATTGTTTCCTGGAAAATCCATGTCACAATTTATCATTATTTTGGAAAATTGTTTTATGCTTTTGGCTGCAAAGATCCTGCCCATCCAGAGGAGCCACTCAGCCTCTTTGGTAAACAAAAAACAAAATGTGTTTCAGTTTAAAAGCAGCCAAATTTCTCTTCTCATTAATGCTCTTCAGAGATGTCCCATTAATGATAACCCTGCTGTGCTTGTGCTGGTGCAGGACCTGCCATGGCAGAGCTGCGGGAATGCCTGGAACACTGACCGCTGCTTCTCCAACTACTCCCTGAGTGACACCACCAACCTCACCAGCGCTGTCACCGAGTTCTGGGAGTACGTCCCCAGCCTGCCTACACCAGGTTTCTCGTCCTCACCGTGGCCATTGCACCTGCTTGCCAGGGCTGTGGCCATGCCTGCCAGCACCTTTCCTCGGACAGCCTTGGCCGGAGAGGGGTCGGAACCGGCCACTGGCCAGTGTGGGCATGGGCATGGCATGCACTGTGCAGCCACAGGTCAGATGGATAGAGGGGATAATAGCCTCTCCACTTCTCCTTTCTTTATCCCATCACAATAAGCCTCAGCTTTCTTTAGGGCTTTGTGTTTTTTTATGCTTGTCTGCACCTAGCCCTTCACCCTCTAGCTACCTGCAGGATCTCCAGTTCCTCTGCCCCCAGAGGTTGACTCTTCCCTTAATGCAACCTCTCCCACTCCTAGGAGGAACATGCATCAGATGTCTGGGGGCCTGGGGGAGCCCGGCACTGTCCGCTGGCCTCTGGCTGGCACACTGGCTTTGGCCTGGGTGCTGGTCTACTTCTCCATCTGGAAAGGCGTGGAGTGGACGGGCAAGGTATGGAACAAGACTGTGTGTTTCAGTGTTGCCTCTCAGTGCCATGCTTGGGTCTTGGCTGTTGAAACGTCCTCTGGAATCAATTTTGTTTGAGTGGCTATAAGTAAGTTTATGGTGTTTCAAGGCAGAATCACAGTAGATGATATTAAATTCCCGACATTTACCTTTTGTGGTTGTAAAATTTGCTATTGTGTTTATGGTAATTTTTAGTCAAGGCATAGAGAATAACTCTTCCCTGTAAAGTCACAAATCTGAGAGCTTGTTCTCTCTGAAGGACTTGGGAAGAGATTTTTGGAGATTGCTTAACATTTCCTGCCTTGGGGCAGCCCTTTGAGAGAGTAATGCCTCTTCTGGGCTCCCCATTTTGAAAATCAAAGTCTTTTAAAACAATGCTAACAGAAAAAAACTCACTTTTAAAAATTTTCCTGCTACCCTTTAGGCATCTGGACTTTCAGATCAGAAGCATGTTGTTGTTATTCACTGTATAACATTTCAGGCTAGCAGAACAGAAAGGTAATTACTGAGTTTAGTGAAACAATGATTCTGAGATACTGAAATGTGTTACTCAGAACACAGCATGGTGTACTGGGACAGTATTAGGAAAAGAATAATCTGGAGCAGAGATCAGAAAGAAGCACTTCAAGCACAGGTTACCTAAGCTATTAGCTTCTCTGTTGGCTTTCAAACAGGTTTTAGCTATACAGATGGAGCAAACCGCTGTTGAACAGGACATGTGATGAGGGATAGCATGTACCTGGGAGTCCCTACAACAGTGCTGAAAATTGATGGAGTCAAAACATTGCTTGATGGATTGGACTAGAGAAACATCAGCTTTAGCTCTGCAAAATTATGATGTGATGACTTAAAGGGATTACTTCTGTGGACTAAATTTATCCCTGTGCAATTCCCTTCTCTTTGGGCAATTCATCTGGAGTTTAGCCTGCTACTTTTGCGATTAGTGAGTCCTTGTGTGTCATTGGCAGTGAGAAACTTCAAACAGCCAGAAATGTTAGTAGAATGGAAATGGGAGATGGAAAACACAGGGAAATGTTGCCAAAAGCAGCAGTGCATGGGAAGCCCATTTGCCCTTGTAGGGGAAAATGCTGGACCCAATGCCACCACAGGTAGGAAAGCTCCGAGGCACTGGTGGGCTGAGAGCTTCTCTTCCATGGTGTCTTTCACAGGTGGTGTATTTCTCGGCCACCTACCCCTACTTCATGCTCTTCATCCTCTTCTTCCGGGGCGTCACATTGCCAGGAGCCAAGGAGGGGATACTCTTCTACCTCACACCTGACTTTAGAAAGCTCTCCGACTCTGAGGTTGGTAGCCTAGTTAGGAAAGCTCTTATATCCTGGTTGTCTCCTTATTAGTCTTCTTGGGCACTTTCCTTGACTATTTTAAGTGTTAAAAATAAACCAGAGTAGTTCCCCATCCAAGCAGTTACAACCCCAATGGACTGAGACAAAGCTGAAGGGAAGGCCCTTCATGGATAAAAATCCATGGAGCCTCATTTCCCTATCCCAAGGCTGGTGATTTGGCCTTGATCTGGTGGTCCCAGAGAAAGTGGAATGCAGTGACACTGGCGTGGGGGGCTCAGAAGCAGCACAAGTGCTAGAGTACACACGGCAGCAATTTTTGGAAGTGCTTAAATGGCAAATGATGGCCAGTAATGTTGCTTTGGTCAGAGAAAGCACAGGAGACACACAGGAGAAGCAGGGATGCTTGCAAATACGCAGTTTTTCAGGAGACACAGACACTACCTTTTGCAGCAGGTAGCTGCGGCTCCAGAGGTCACCAGTCGCAGGAGAAGGGACAACTGGACAGCCATCATTTCCTGAGGTGGCCCAATGATCCCTCTCACAGGAAACTCACCGCAACTCTTCTGCAAGCTGCATTGACTCTAGTGCTGGAAATGGGGCTTTCAGGATCAGAAGAGCTGTTTAAATACTATGCAATTAAGAAATGGAATAGTCTGCCCCCATTTCGTGTGCCTTCTGGGCTTTAAGGCACTGGGAACAGTTTTTCAAGTTGCGCTCTAGAGTTATTTACACAAGAAAATTCATGCTAGAAAATGAGAGACAGGCTAACAGAAGAGTAATGCAGTAGGTGAGTGTGGGACATGGGGCTTCAAGGGGACCAGCACCACTTGGTGGGGAGCTATGATAAAGCGAGTGGACACAGGCACATGCTCAGATGATGCTCAAATCCTTTCTGACCTGCACCAGAGGCTGAAGGACACAGACCAGAATATAAGATGCATGCCCCTTCCTCTGTCCCCATCCATCCCTGAAACCAGCCTCAAACCATGCATTTTGAAGGGCTGGGGATGTACATCTGGTCTTGTGCTAAGCTGTAGTCTTGATGCATTTGCCATCTAGGGAGGATTCAGACCCCCTGCTGCTCCTCTGCCTTTTTGGAGAAGCACTATTCGTCCCAACACTGCAGGCAGCAGAGACAAATAACTCAGTGCCCTGTGTTAAAGGACCCCGGCAGCCTGGTTCCCGTGGGAGAACGAGGTGCAGGGGCCCCAACAACTCTGAAGTTGGATCTGCAGTGGCTTCAGGACATGCTGTGCTCTGGCAGCATCTGTGTGACACAAATGCGTAAAATACCACCCGATGGGCAAAACAGGGCTAAACAAGACATCTACGTTATTCCTCTCTGCCTGCACCACCACCTCTGAGCCCTACCTCACCCTAGAGAAAGATGTTCAGAAAGGCATTGAAAAAAGTCTGTTCCTCAAGTGTTCAGCGTGGCTGGCAGTCAACACAGCTACGGGTTTCAGGGTGGATCCTGTGATGCTTCCAGTCAGTGGCCCAAACGTTTCCTTGGAGCTTGGGTTAGAAGCCAGTGTTGAAGCCACCTGTGACCCCTGAGTGTCTGCAGGTCCTGCTCACCCCAGTGAGCTGGATGGCCAAGCCCATAGTCCTACTCTATGCATCCAGTCCCCTCCAACAGGCCTGCACTGAGCTACTGCACCAGCTGCATCTCCAGCAGGGAATCCCTCCCACTGCACTCCTCTCCCTGCTCTTTCTTTGCAGGTCTGGATGGATGCAGCCACGCAGATCTTCTTCTCTTACGGCCTGGGGCTGGGGTCCCTGATCGCACTGGGGAGC
Source organism: Clamator glandarius (assembly GCA_033459285.1). Classification (NCBI taxonomy): domain Eukaryota; kingdom Metazoa; phylum Chordata; class Aves; order Cuculiformes; family Cuculidae; genus Clamator; species Clamator glandarius. The sequence goes on along the minus strand of JAUNZM010000304.1, from coordinate 1,440,487 downwards.
TACAACACTTTCCACAACAATGTCTACAGGTCTGTTGGGTTTTTTCCAGCCTCCTGCATGGCAGCGAGTGCTCATGGGTGAGGGAGGGGGTCACAGTGAGTCTGGGATACCTTATCTCTGATGTCCCCTTCACTGACAACATGCAGCATAATAAGACATACTACGGTCATTGTAGTGGGGCTTCCCTGCCTGCAGGACACTTAACACTTCACCTGTGCTATGGTGAACCTCTCCATGGTACAAGAACTGCTCTTGGCAGGGCTTGGCCTTTTGTTGACCCCACCCTTCACTCCTGACCTCTTAGTAGAGAACTGCAGATGGTTTTTCTTCTTTCTTTCTCCCTTCCAGAGACTCTATTATTGTCTGCTGTATAAACTCCACCACAAGCATATTTGCTGGATTTGTTATTTTCTCTATTGTTGGCTTCATGTCACACATCACGAAGAAGTCGATTTCAGAACTGGCCTCCTCAGGTAAGCAGAAACCCAGAATCAAATGCAACAGCTACCTTTGAGAGCAATTTGTCAGTGAGGCCGTTCCTGGGACACAAGTGTGCAACCCTCTTTGCACAGCCTCCCACTAAGATGGGTCTCCGGCACCTATGGCTGGTGTTCATCGCACTCTGGCTGTGAGAGACACCTCTGCCTTCGTTTAATGTTCACCTTGTTTTACTACTGAAGTATTACATGCTTTTGCTGAAGTGAAATATTTAGGCCATTTGCTTTCCAAAACCTTCCTATGGAGAATAGATACCGCTTAAGTTTTCAGTAGACGTGATCTAAATTTGGAGTCCCTTTTCCTTGCAAAATTTTGAAATTGTAATCTCAGAATAATTTTTTTAACCAGGATGGGACTATGCCTTTTTGCACAAAGGCACAAAGACATATTTTGAAATTGCTGTCTTCCCAGGGAAAGCTTTTATGTCAAGAAACAGCATCAAGAAAGTTATAACCAGCTCCAAATAACAGTTTATTTTTCTAGCAAAGAGCTCCAGCTCCATTTGGTAGCAGTAGTTTGAGGACTTTCTTGCTCTCAAGAAGAAAAAAGGAAAAGCATTTCTCCAGTCATTCCTGCCTCCCCATCCTACCACGGGGCACCTCCCCCACAATGGTGTGTTACGGGCAAAGGCTCAGGTGTTTCTAGCTCCTGTATTAAATACCTGTAATTATTGACAGCGATCATTGTCTCCCTGTTCAACTGTGGCCCATAGCTCAGATTTTCCATCAAATAGTTTATAAACATGGACTCATTCCTCTTTTAACTACTGCAGGCCCTGGACTGGCGTTCCTCGCCTACCCGCAGGTTGTCACACAGCTGCCTCTGTCCCCGCTCTGGTCAATCCTCTTCTTCTCCATGCTGATGATGTTGGGTCTGGATAGTCAGGTGAGATGACCCAGGAACAAAGTAGGGTAAGACACAAAGATATCTACAAGTACAATAGTGGTGTCCCCTTCTGCACCCTGGGACAGTGCTGAGCAGGATATTTTTGTACCCTTCATGGTGAGATACAGCTGCATAAAACAAAACCTCCCATGCGATCATCTCCTCTGTGCTTTTCCTTAATGCAGGTGTATACTGCAAGTGCAGCAGTATCTGACCACTACTCAATGCACCAATCCTTGTCCTGCTGCCAGTTAAAAATAAAGAGTAATGACCAACTTCCAGCAGAACCAGTCAGCTTTATAACGCAATCTCTACTTCTCTGTAGGAGGAGAGGATCTTTGGAAAGCTTTTCTCCAATCAGCTCAATTTTTGGTCCTAGTGATGTGCCAGTGCTGCCATGTGGGCACAGCTTGTCCCCATCTTGCTGGGCAACCCTGGCAGCTGAGCTCACTAGAATGAGTTCGTGGGAAATTGTCACTGCCAGAATGCTTTGGGAAAGGGAAAAAGGAGAAAGATTTCTTTCCAGTAGTAATGGCTTTGTTCTCATGATTCCTCTCATCTCTAGGATAGGTGTGTGAAATAAGAGAAATCAGTATTAATTTCTTCATTTCATGCCTGAATGATAATAGTTTGTGGCCACTGCAGTTCTCTTCGTATTTTGTGAGCAACAGTTTGAACGCTTTGGCTCTTCTTACCATGTCACCTTGACCAAACTGCATTTCCTCTGAGGCAAGAAAAATGTCATCGCTATATCTTACTTTCATAGGTCAGGGTAGAAAGCCTCCATCTTCTCTGCTCCCAGGAATTGGGAGGAGCATCTATGTGCAAGGTACCATTTTCCAGCCAGACTCAGTGTTCTGGCACAGTATTGCCAAATTGCACTTGAGAAATGCAATGATGCAACATCTGAATTAGGGCTCTCCCATGGTGTAGAGATGGTGGTTTGATGTAGCATTTTAGCATTGTTGTTGATAAAAAGTGTGTCCCTGAGCAGAGGTGAAGTGCACTGGCTGGGTCCGTAGGTGAGCAGTGGATCCTGGCAGAATAAAGGAGCCATGCCTTAGGAAAGGCTGGTGCAAGGATATCCTGACTTCTTTGTCATCAGATAAGTCTTGCAAGATATCTGGGGGGAAGTCGCTTTATGCAGCAAAATGTCGCTATCTTGTTCCCCTCAGAACCCTCACAAAACAAGACAAAAATCATAGTAACTTTTTTTAACAGATTTTTTCCTGATAATTCAACATAAAAGTCTGATTAACTCACTGAAGCAGCTAATTGCAGCATGCCTACCTTTTGAGTGCATCAAAAGCCAAAGCTCCTTCAAAAGCCTGTGCTGGGTCTATCACATCCTTCCTGTGCCCCCGTACTCTTTGCTTGCAGTGCAAGCCTCTGGTACAAAATTGAATGTCACACCTGGTTTCCAGGAAAATCTAATCAACCAAATTTGATTTTCAGTTATGGCATACTCCTGTAACACATCATAAAACTCACGACTGCATTCCCACAGACATTATTTGGCAAATAATTTCAAATAACAACTAAATGTTCCATAAGAAGCTAGATTTACAAGAAAAAATTCCTACCCTCCATGGATTATTCACTCAGCGCTGGTAAATAATTAGAGACCTGACAATAAGCCTTCTAAGCACTGCATGGAATATGTTTGCTGCATTTGCTCCTGAAATACCACTTCAAATGCTCCAAGTCCCTTCTGACAGCTAGTCTCAGGAGGCAGGCAGTCGGGGGGACTATCATTGCCTGGAGGTGTATAGGGAGAAATAAAGTATCAAAAGGAACAAAAGCTTCCAAAAAGGCACAGATAAATACATGTGAAGAAGCCTTCTATCAGCATGCTGGAGCTCTGATTCAATCATGCATGCCATTAACAGCAGGACAGCTTATGCATATAAAACAACACAGGCTGCAACACTGGCTGTGACTGCACAGGCATGTTGAAGCATCCAGTTTGAAAAAAGAAAAAATAGAGATGGCTTTGCTACGTGCTCTATAAATACTGTTTGTGATATTTGCAGATGAGCAGTCATTTTGCATTTGGGTCAGCAGCCCAGTCCAAGAGGTGCAGCAGAGCCACAGGGCCTCTCTTGCACTCTGCACATCCAGGGCTGCTGAGCTGGGGCTGCCCCTTGTCACTAGCTGGGCATGGATCTGTAGGCACAGTGGAGATGCTTGGAAGCCCAGCTTGTGAAGGAAGGAAGGGCTGAGATCTGCATTTGCAATGTGATAACAAGCCCTAGCCTCTAAAGGTTGGTGGGAGTAGGTCCACTCATATCCTTTAGCTTTGATAGTGAGTCTTTTGCAGATGCAGCACAGTTAGAGCAGCCTCTTTCTGCAAGGGTACTCATCTCATCTGCTGTTACTCAAACAGGATAAACAACCTATATTGATAGACACGTGTCTGCCTCCTGTGCCCCCACTTGCCGCTGGTGAGCCTTAATGTTCACTCTGCCTCCCATCCATCTGGGCTCTAGGTCTCTTGCATCTCGACCCTCTTGCATAATATGCTAATGCTTTCTTTTAACCTACCAGTTTCCAGGTCAGATATTTTCTCCCCAGGGGAGCTAGAAAGCCTTGTGACTGCAAGCCTGTGTCTGTCCCATGTGAGACTGCCTCTCACAGGTTATTCATGAGGATTTCCTACTGTCAGCAGTGATACCCGCTCTCCTGGCTCTCTGCTGCATATCTGGCAGCTGTGGTGGAACCCACATAGGCCCATGGGTCCTGCCCAGGATGCTCTGCATGGCCAAGGAGGGAATAGCAAGCCCCTTATACTGGAAGAGACTTTCCTTCAGGCAGAAGTGCCAAATATATTGACTCAGATTATCAGACCCAGCATCTTGTGTACCGACTAAGCCCCTGAAAGGGAAGAAGAGCAAAAGAGAGAAGTGAATGGAAATAAAATATTTAGGAGAGAAACAACATCATAGGGTAAGGCATAAGGAAGAACAGAATATGTGCTAGAAATTATGGCTGGACATGGTGAGAAAATAAAACTTTTTGGAAAGCAGACTAAAGTGTGCATGTATGTGCATATCTGTGTATCCACCTGTATGCACTAGTACATACACAGGGCAAAGGTGAAAACAGGAGGCATCACAATGATCAGATGCTCATCCCTCCTGAAAGCTGCATGCTTTCGTTCAAATGCTTACTCACCTCATGTGGGCATCTAATGTTGGGTGTGCAGGCTGGGAAATCTGGACCCCAAGCCAGGCAAAGGAGCTGCAGTCCCCAGGGTTGGAAAGGTGGGCCTCCTCAAGGCTGCATCACCTCTGAAGCTTGAGGTTGGCATGAGATAATTTTAAGTAAGAGATATGAAGGCCATTGCCTGTTTTATGGCTAGAAAAAGCAGCGTACCACCATGTGGTTACCTACCTCATCCATTACACAGCAGCTTAATTTTGGTAGGAGGCAGAAATATCAACTTACTTTGTAGTCCTGTTCCCCGTCAGCTGTCTCCCTGTCTTTCCCTTTGTGCTTTCCCTGACTTTGATCCCTCTTTCTGCACCAAAGGGCCGCCAGTTTTACTCCCTCCCATTATCTGCGGCATCTTTTTCTTTGCTGCTTCTCCACTGGACACACCTCAGATCCACGCTCTTCCACCGACCACCTGTGGCGCCCCTCTGAACCCTTTTCCCATCATTGCCTTTCCCTGCCCTGCACATGGCTCTGGCAGCACCTGGCCATGCATCCACATGGAAGGAATAGCTTTTGACAGTGTTTTTTTTTTTTGTCATGCTGACTCTTCACACTATGGTGCCACCTCAGCCCTGACTCCTCTAGACAATGAGTCGGGTGGGATGGGAAGAGCAGCTTAACCCATGCCCAGACAGCAAGAGATGCTTTAATAGCACTTGTGTTGAACATAAAGGGCTTGGCTCATTAAAAATTTGAGTTGAATCAGTTAACCTTTGGCACTTTGGGAATACCAGCTTTCCACACTACACTATGTGGATATAAACCCTTGGGTGGAAATAACACCCTTTGCCTTGCTCTGTGCCCAGGTAGAATCCAGACCCAGATGCAGGCAGTGTGCCAGCTCTTCTGCTGTCTCTGCCCACCTATAGGCAGGGCTCAGAATTGCTGCTTTTCTTCCACACATCATTCCAGCCCTCTGCTGCTCTTGTTAGCCTGTGTACCTCTGCCTCCACTCTACGGGGTTTTTTTTCCTTCTTGTCTCCCTATTCGAACCTCTTTCATTTTCATTGCACTGGGTTGCACATTTATTAAGGGTGAACAGGGAAACTAGGACCTTGCTGCCCTCATAAACTTCCCAGTATTTTTGCCAGAAGCGTGATGTGATCTCTGGGAGCTGTATGTTACCAGCAGGTTTGGGGAGTGAGATATAAAAGTGAATCTCACAATTTAACAAGAAATACGAGGGAAGGATGCTCTTCACATATATATACCCAGTCAAACTGCACACAAGCCATAGGGCAGAACTAGTAGGAAAACTGATTTGAAGGTAACAGTCATGGGAACTTCTTTGTGTGTCATGGTGCAGACAGCATAAATATACTGTGCATAGTACAATGCTGCACGAACCAGCCAGGTGTTTTCAGCTCCAGAAACACCACATGCTGTGGGGATGGACTTCTAATGTGCTACGTACACCTAATATATCGTGCTTGAAAAAGTGAAATAAAGGACTAGATAGTCAGAGATTTGTTTGTTCTGCACATGCATGTGAGACTAGACAGTGGGACATGCAGCTCCTTAATTAGTGTTTTAGATCACTGAACAGCACAAGTGCCGTTGCAATAGGCTGAGAAGAGCACACATGGGAAAGGAAGAGCAAGCATGGTCCTGCATGTGTCCCAGCAGCAGACAGACACATTGCTGTGACAGACAGCCTGGGAACAGGGAGACGTGGAGGCCCTCAAGCATTTGAAGGAAGAAAGAAGAGGTTTTTCTCAGCTTATCTTAGGTATTTGACCCTGGTGCCTTTAACTCCCTCTACAGAGGGGGAGAGAGAGATGTTTTCAGAAGATAGTTTTGACCAGCTTTGTGAAGAGGTGGCTCCTTCTGCTTTAGTGTTTGCAGAGAGCACTTAAAGCAGTGAGACTCTCAATATTAAATGTTGGAGGTGATCATGTCAGGCTAAGACATTAATATATATATATTCGGTGTATACCATTTCCTGTAGTTCTGTACTGTGGAAGGGTTCATTACAGCCCTGATGGATGAGTATCCTCATCTCCTGAGAGCCAGGAAGAAGATCTTCATTGCAGTAGTCTGTTTCATCTCTTATCTCATCGGATTCTCCAACATCACTCAGGTACAAATAGCTGTGTTTATACCTCCATTCATGGCACCTCTCTAGTCCCTTTGGAGTAACACAGCAGCACTGAGGGGTTTGGGAGAAGTAACAGCATCCCTAAGAGCTGGCCTAATGCTGGATTGATGGGCTTGCCCATCACTGCTGCGTTTCAAGTGACTTTGCCTCCATAATTTTTACCACTATCCTGTTGTCAGTCCAGTTTGATTGTTTGCTATTTGCAATGAGGGCTCAAGCCAATGGAGCCTGAGCTGAGGGAGCACTTGTTGCAAAGGGTACAGTAACATAAACAAGATCAGTCTGTTGGGGCCCTGAACCTCTGCAGCTGAAGCCAAGGTTCACATGTGTGGAGGTCAGAGCTGAGTGGTTTGGTGGCTGAGGAGCACTATGGGTTCATATGAAGGTAAGGCAGCAAAAGTCTGTGAGGGGCAGAGCAGACTAGATTAAGTGACTTCATCTAAACCTGAGAAAAATAATAAAGCCTAGTGAAACTCGGCTTTTCTCCTCATCATTGACCCTGCCTGAACAGACTGGCTAATTAAGTGCAGAATCATATCAGTTTTGCTGCTGGGAACCAGATTCCAATGGAAACCTTGCAATGTCAGCACTACTCTCTGAGGAAATTAGCATTAAAGCCAGTAGACCCAGATAGTAACAATCCGAGAAGTCAGCTGATATTGTCAATTGTAATTTATAACTAATATCCTTGAGCCTGGTTTTGTCTCCTCAGGGTGGCATTTATGTCTTCAAGCTGTTTGACTATTATTCAGCCAGTGGCATGTGTCTTCTCTTTCTTGTCTTCTTTGAGACCATCTCAATTTCTTGGTGTTATGGTAAGTATAAAAGACATAGCATGGTGAGTTATTTCTGAAGTGTCCCACTGTGAAGCCAATGAAAACTTTGCAACTGAAAATGGCTTAGTCTGATTGATTGCTCTAGAAAATTAGAATTGGGAGGCTGCCACCTCACTTCTCCAGTTCTCCACAAAGACCTTTGCATGAACTGACAGCTGCCCTCTGGTCCTTCAAGAAGAAGCATGGAAGCTGCTAGCAAAACCTGCTTTTGTGTCTCTGTACTCTATCCCCTCTAGATAATCCTTCTCATACCACAGCATTGTCACTCTCTTGCTGTGGCTGGTCTGTCCTGTGTTGTGACAAGAGGTGATGACCATGGTGCTGGGATTGGAAGTTGTTTCAACATTAATTTCTCCTTATAGGTGTTAACAGATTTTACAGGAACATTGAAGAAATGATTGGCTACAAACCTTGCATCTGGTGGAAGATCTGCTGGGCCTTCTTCACTCCTGTTGTCTGCCTGGTGAGAACAGAGGCATGTTGTCTACAGGAATGGATTCAGAAGGGCCTCTTAGTTTGGATGGGCTATGGGGGAAACACTGTGTTCTCGATCCAGTATAGATCCGGTGCAAGGATGTCCTAAGTAGACCTGAAATGGGAAAAGTAATACATGAGCCTCTTTCAGTCTGCCTGCTGGAAATCACCTGTAAGGAAAGCTCTAGATTATTGTTTTAATCTAAATTATGCCATCTTATTCTTTCTGAGATACGAAAAGATAAGGAAATGATTTACTGTTTTAAAAAGTTGTTCCTGGTGCTGATGAAGACTCTCACCTACTCCAGCTCTGGCCTCAGCTGCTGATAAGCTTGTCAGAGCAAAAGACATCAGCAAGTGCAGTCTAGCTGACTGTGGAGCAATTTTGCCTTTGCTGGCTCCTGCATTTCCATCAGGAATAGTACAGGGAATGATGTGAGATGGCCAGTGACAAGGAGATGAAGCCTCCTGAGGCCAGCTGTGAGGATTCTGTTAACTCACTTGAAAGCTTATGTGGGGCACCGCTTGTCTCAGTAGACTGGTGAAGAATGAAATCAGAGGTATTCCAGTTCCAGCTTTTCACATAGGATAATACGGGGAGAAATAGTATGAAATTACCAGTTGGTAGGCTGGGAGCATCTAGACTAGTTTAAGCAGCTGTAAGACTTGAAAGCTAAGAGGATAATGAAGGAAAGCATGAATTGATGTTCCCTGATTTTGCATGCCTTCATTTGCAATGTCTGGTGCTCTTTTTCCAGGGCGTGTTCTTCTTCAGTGTGGTGGAAATGACTCCCCTGACACTGGGAAAATACATCTATCCTGCTTGGGGACAAGGAATTGGTTGGCTCATGGCTCTATCCTCCATGATATTGATTCCAGGATACATGCTGTACTGTTTCTTCACCTCAAAGGGGACTCTCCGACAGGTACAAACACCTTCACCACTCCCCTTCTGCTCTCTGCTTAGACTAAAACTAATGAGAACCAAGCAGACTAACATGTCTAAGTGCTTGGGAGCACTGTCAGACAGCATGTGGCTGGCTGCACCTGGCCAAGTGGATAGACCTTCAGGTAGTCTCTTCTTTAAGGTCAGTCCATTGTCTTCATTGAGCTGTGTGCTGTCACCATCACAGGGGTGCCCTTTTCCCCTAGGTATCTCTCTGGTGCAGGGGACTGGAGCCCTGGAAGAGACTGGAGAGGAGTCCTTGAAGTTTCTTAAGGCAGAGAAATCCCAGTTCCCAGTGGTTCCTGATTGTCTGGTGCTTGTGAGCATGGTTGCCTGGCATTTCTCAGCAGACACATTGGCATCCTCTGAGCACGTATCTTGAAATAGCTCAGGGCCAGGAGCTGCTAGTGGCAGAGACATACACAGCAGTAGTTTGTTCTGGGCTTTGCAAAGGGCGCTCAGTGAACAAGGGGTTAAGACCCACAACACCCGTAACTCTAATCTTGTTTAAAGCATTTTCTTTTTTACTTAAGCAGGGTTTTATGTAGCAGTGAATCATGAGTCTCTGTATGTCATACCAAGTAATTACTGTTAAAATTTTATTTACAGTGTTGACATTCAGTTTCCAGAGCACTGTGCACAAAGTCCCTTGCTATCTGCTGCAAGCTACAGGCGTAAGAAGTCACTGCAGGCCTACTGATTTATGGCTTTCCTAGCCCAGCTGCAACAGCCACCAGATGCCATCTAAATCCCATGAGTTTACTTCATAGATGCTGTATTTTGAATAATGTTTGATTCAGAAGTGTTTGATTGGAACTGCTGGGCTGAGGTCAGCTTCAGGCTCTCTACTTCTGAGATCAAGTTGCAGGTCAAATCGACTTTTCTTTCTCCCAGCTCTCTATTTGGATGGGCTCCAGTGTGGGAACTGAGTGGATTTGGTGTCTCAGATCAGCTTTCAGTTTCTGGTCTCTCATCTGAGGTTAGGTTTAGGTTCTCGACATTGGTGTTGAGGTCCACAGTGGTATTCCTGCATGATTCAAACCCAGGGTGTCATGCAAGCCACTGTGATGATTTAGGGTTGAAGGCCAGCATAGTAGGTAATTTCTTAGATTATTGGGGAATTCCTTATCCCCTCATAATATGAGCTGAAAAAGGGGGAACAGGGAAGCCTGCAAGTATAGATGGAGGTCCAGCCCTTTGGTTAGTCTCATTCCTTCTTTCACTGGGGATGGTGTAAGCATGTCCTGACATCTGGAAGCACCTCATGAGCATGTTTCTACCCATCCTCTCAGCATCTCATCAAACCAGCAGTGCCAGTCAGCAGCATGAGTGGCTGGTGTGCACCCTCTCTGTCCCACTCTCCCTCTAACAGTGCCTATACACATCTGGAGACCCACACCTCCTCCCCATCACTCTTAGACGCAGGAGTGAGCAGCAGATGGCAGCAGGAAGAAAGACAGATTGTGTGTGTGTGTGTGTGTGTGTGTGTGTGTGTCTGTGTGTGTGTGTGTGTTGATATCAGAGAGGCAGAGAGAATTTTTGGCCTCTTATATGCACAGATCCTGGATTAGTTTGTAATAGAGCTGGAGCTGGAGGGAAATTAGATGCCAATGCTGAATAAAGTGGTTTTGACAGACAGGAAAGATTAAAAGTCATTTTGATCCTACTGAGCTTGAATGTGAGGGGGGGAAAAAAGAGACCATGAATGGCACAGGCAGCTCAGTGAACATTTCAGGAACTTCACCCAGCAACAGCCACTTCAGTGGTATTGGAAAGTAGAAGCTTGTTTCCGTTTGCTGGAAAGAGCTTCTTCCCGACTTAGTGATGCCTATTTAGGTCAGACTCAATCCTCCTCTGCCTTTTCTTCTGCATTAGTCCCTCCCTGACAGGCAAAAGTGATTCATTCTTCTTCATCACTCCCAATGCTCAGTCCCCACGCCTCCAGTAATGACTTGCCCCTCCCTATTTTCCAAAGTTCTTGGTTCACTTGTCTCTGCACACACTGTACTTGTCTCTGCAATTTTCATTTGACAGGAGTTGTTGCTATTGCAAAGGTTTGTGCAGGTGGACTGGTCTGATCTGCATCAGCAGTTCAGACCATAACCTTGTCAACCTGCTGCAGCTAGTTAGTAATGCTTTATAATCAATCCTACTTGAAAAATTATGGAAACTAGGAAAATGGGCCTGCACAGAAGCCTGTGACATTGCAGCTCTCTCTTGTTCCTGCTTGCAGCTGGTATTGCCTAGTAACAGTTTGCCTGTATTATAAGGGTGATCCTTGTATTTCAGATAAAAGGAGGAGCTGCTGTGCTGTGTGCAACACCAAAGCAAAGGTGCCTTGCCGAGGCTTTCAGCAGAATGCTGAATGGTGCTGGTGGAGTAACTTCTGCTGCATGCACCATCCCCGTCCTTTGTAACTAGAGCCACCTCTGAGGCTTGGCTAGAAGGGTCCTAACCCTCAGCCTCTCACACCCCTGTTGCCCCATGGCTGTCGCCTCTGGCCCCTGGCTGACATGCTCTCTTCCTTCATTCCTGGGCAGCGCTTGCAGCAGATGACACAGCCCAAGACAGAGGTGCATGCTCAGAACAACGGTCTCCAGCTGAAGAAGTCCTTGAACGGGAGGATCTTGGATGCTGCCGTCTAGGAGGAGAGCCCACACCTCCTCGCCCTGCCCTGTAGCTGCTCATGCCACATTGTTCCTTGAGCTCCTCTGGCACAGCTCACTGTCCCCAGCTCCACGGTGGCTTTCACTTGTCGAAGAGTGGACCTGGCGGAGGAACCTCTCACATCTCTTCCTCCCAGACTGGCTTACCAAGGCCCTGCCTGAGCTGTCACCAGGGCATTGTGCAGTGATCGTCTTCATCATGCAACATCCAGGTCTGGGCTCTCAGTGAGGAATGGCTGGTGCCCAGGTGTTCCTCATTCTGACAAGAGGTGATGTTTCTGGAGAGCTTAGACTGATTGCTGACTGCTCCTCTCTTCTTCTTTTTGCCTTTCCACATGAACACCTGCAGAGCATCCTGTAGCACACAGCCATGCTGTTACCCCAGAGAGCCAGCTGACACCAGGTTCAAATTCCACATGGTTGTCAATTGATCTAGCTTAAACCGACACTAGCAAGTGCACAACTGGAGGGGATGTGGCAGAACAAGGGATTCCAATGAGGAGCCCAGCATGCTAGCAGCTGTTGGATACCTCCCCAAAACCACAGCATCCATCGGGGCTGGCACTGTGAGGCAGAGCCTAGTGAAGTAGGCAGCCTTTTTCTTCTTGAGCATCCTGCCCTCTGCAGTTGTGTGCAGTAGCCATTCCCTGACCCCAACGTGCAATTAAGAGAGTAAGTTGAGGGCCGTGTGCTAGAGGATGTCCCAGTCTCCTGCACTGACCTTGCTCTGCTGCAATCAGCTTTGTGCGGAGGCAAGAGGTCTGCTGTGCGCTAGGGAGACCTCCCTGTATGGTGAGAATCTCTCCTGCCCCCAGATGGAGCAGGGCATGTCCTGCCAAATATGCTTCCTGGCTCTGCCCCAGGATGTGAAGCAGTAAGATGCAACATAGTGCCCACAAATTATTTAGCTTATACCTTTTTCTGGGGAAGTGACAACCCCAAAAGCCTAACTAGCAGAAGGCAGGAGCGATTTAGGGAGGTGGAAGGATGTAGCCTCCATGCTTAAACCCACCTTTACGAACCGGTGCTGACTTCCCCTTGAGAAGTGGCTCAACACCCGGCTGCTGGTGCTGGCATATCCCAGCTCCCTGCACACACAACATGGGGGGCTACGAGCTGCTGTAGACGATGCTGTAGGAGTATATAACACCTTGGAGGAGGCTGGGAGGTGTTTCAGAGCAGTCCTAAAGCAGCAGCGTATTTCTGGTTTATAAAGCCTTGGGAAAGGAGATGGCTCATCATAACACCATGTGCAGGTGTGACTGTGATGATCCCGTTTGTGACAGTCTTTCAATGACCCCATGAGGAGGTGTCTGTGTACTCAGAGCATTTGATACGTGCTCATCGTATGTGTGCGCTGACAGTGTGGCTCAGTGCAAATTAGTCTCTCTCCTCCCTTGGCACCCTGACAGAGTCACCAGGTCTTCTGGCCTTCTTCCTGCCAGGTCTGCTGGCCTTCTTCCCGCCAGCTCGCACTCCCAGGCTCAGCTCAAGCCCTTGAATTCATAAATGTGTGTCCAAGGAAAGGTTTGTCCCACCCATGCTGTGGAGCTGTGACATGATGCGGGTTGGCCCCATGCTATCCAGCTCCGGGACCAGCCAGTTCATGGGGCCAACCTCCCCTTCTGCTGGTCTCCCAGCCTGAGGATCAGTAGCGTAAAGTGGAAAGAAGTCATCTGGTCATTAAAGCTGAAGTCAGTCACCTTTGGTGTTGGTTTCCCTGCCAGTTCACCGATGTATCTCAATTAACATTGCTTTAGATGTGTAACCAATTTGTGTTTGTGCTCATACCGTGTTCTGTGTCCTGGCTCTTAGGGGTCATGGCTGCCCAGCCTTGAGTGCATGTTTTGCAGTCTCTAACACCACGAGCTTAGGTCACACCCTGTACTGTGTCTCATCATTAAGGTATTTATGTCAAAAAAATTGCGGCTATTAAATAGACACAAGGAAACATTTGATCATGTAAAGCCGAAAGCCAAACACTGAAAGCTGCAATCATAGTTCATTTCAATTTATCTCAGCCAGTTACAGACATGTCATCTTCCCCTGTTCTGTGACTGCCAGTGCTAATATAGCTGGGATTTTCTATTCTACTGTCACCTGCTTTTATAAACAAGGGGATAAAGGGAACCACTCTTTATATATGTGTTTGTCCTTTGAGAGGAACATCTGTATTGAAAACAGATGTTAACCTCTGATCTTTGTTGCAATAACTTTACTAGAAACCTGCTTTTGTCTGTACACCAAGGTCACATAACTTCCTTCCCCTTAAATGCAGACTGAGAGTTGTGTGGATTGGTGATGGGCAAATGATTCAATTCTTGAGCAAGGACATAAAACCATGGAAGATCCTGATTTTTCCAGCTTAATTGAGGCAGATCACATCCAAGGCAGAACAAATCAGTGCCAGTGCTCGTGTTTTAAGCTCTTGGCCAAAAATATTGTTTTCTAGGAGGGTTGCTCAAAGGGTCACACCATCCAGGTTGTTCCAGAAGAGTGGAGAAAGAAGGGTAGAAAAAACAGAGTCCCTTCCTTGGTGGGTGAGGAAATCCCTAAATGTCCAGTTCTTGCTTTTGCTGAGATTTTAGTCCCAGTATTCGTCTGACTTGTGGTCTTGTGTGTGGTAGGTGCGGAACATCACTCCAGGAACACTCCAGTAGCAACAGGGTCAATTAGGCTTGGGGTTGGGTTATAATAACAACAAAATTTGATGAGATTTACCATTTGCTTAGTTTTCTCTCTTTGACCTTCTCCTTTGCTTTCCCTCCCGTCCTGCTTCTTTTTGTTCAATTACCCCACTGCTTCCCTGCTCTCATACATCCAGTGGAAATTAGCTACCTCAACTTGCTTCTTCCTGTTTTTTTCCCTTCCACTACTGTCAAATTACAGCTTACCCTCACTTCTCTTCTCCTTTCTATTCTTTTCTATCTGTCTATATTGTTACCAGCCTCTCCTCCCTGCTTCTCTCATGTGCTCTTCCAGCTTTATTACTTACTCCTGCATGCCTGGGGCTCAGCTGCTCACTGTGCACGCTCTCAGGTCTTCTACCTGCTGAAAGCTAGAGCTCAAGACCCTGTAGAGGAGCTCAGCTTTTTGCAGGATCTGGTCCCTAAGAACCAATATCCATGCTAATATCAAAATTATAATGAAGTTCCAGCTATCTTCTCTCCTTCTTTGCACCAGAAAGCACTGTGCCAAGAAATGCTATCTCTTCATATTACTAGAAGAGGCATTTCAACCCATATTCTACCAGGCTCTGCAAAGCTGTGCCTGTTCTGAAAGATTTGGGGGCCTTCCCTTGTTCTGCACTATTTATTTCCGCCATGAATGTTCCAATCTGCAAAGTCTGGCATTCATAGCCTTGCAGGGAGGAGTTTGCCCTTACACAAGCTCTATCTAATTGACTGATCCCCTTCCCCAGCATTTCAAACTCATCCCACCCTTACTGCTAGAAGAGCCTTTCCAACTGCATTGCATGCAGGATCCTTGTTTAGTGGGAAGACAGGGACTGGAAGAGCCCCATGAGCTCATTCCATGACTCAGAAATGCCATTGTGGGCAGGTCTGGTGTTGACTTTGTGATTTCAGGCTTTAGATATCAGGTGAAAGGCATGTGCCAGTGACTCCTTCGTAAGAGCTTCTTTAGTGTTGTCTGCATGGTGCATCACTTCTGGTGACCTTGCCTCCACTCCCCACTCCTTTTGACTCACCCACTAGAAAGGATACATGCTCTCCTCTCCCCCAGGCTGAGGCTCGGAAGGGGTTCCTGCTCCCCTGTGCTCACCTACAGTGCTCCTGCCTTTTTCTCTGCCTCTTCAATGCCCCAGCACCTGCCAGCCTCTCCCTCCTGCCATGGGCGGCTCCTTGAAATAATCCCTCATGAAACCTCTTAATTCTAAGGAGCTATTTAGGGAGCTGTGCTCAAATCCCTCTGAAATCCTCTTTTTCCTGAGGGCTGTGAAAAATAAAATAAATGCCGTTGACCCCATCCTCTGCTTTAGCAGCAGGGTTGAGGGTAGCAATGGGAAAGTCAGGAGTGCTTTGTTTTGCTCAAGTGCTGCTTCCCCTGGTACTGTGGATGTGATCCTCTCCCGTGGCGAAGGGAAGCTCTTCCTGCTGCTGTTCTCCCAGATGTGCTCCAACAGCTGGCAGCTGGTTGTACAAACACATGTGCAGCGTCCACAACATGATACTGATGCCATGTGGCACTGCAAGGCTTTGGCTTGCCAAACACTGCATAGCTTGTAATGTCTCCACAATTCTATTAAATGACGTGTTTGAAGCAGTTGTGCTGTGCGTTGGGGGGGTTACACTTATAGCTGACATCATTCTGGAGGAGCAGCTGGTCCTTATCACTCTCATGTCCCAAGGGGATTCTCACTGGACTGGGGGACCCTGCTTGCTTTTTGTGGTGATGGCCAAATCGGGGTGGGGTCTGCACCATTAAGGGGCACGTCCACTGTGGTTTTACTTGTACTGAGGTCTACCAGCCCCACAAGGTGATGGAGCTTACCCCAGGCACACTGCCTGCTTTTCTCAGGAGCTGAGCACATGAAACATGGTGCTCAGCATTGGATGCCAATACTGACACGGACACCACGTGCACAGTAGTGTTTTCCTCCACTGATGTCTGATCCTATCTCTGTACCACTCTGCCACTGGTCAGAGTCCACCTGAGCAGCTCAGGGGTAGGAAGAAAAAGCCTAGAAACTCTGAAACCTACTGATGACACTTGGAAGCTAGCTCTTAAAAATGAGTGCCAAGGCCATTCTAATCATTGCTTCCTTTCAGAGCCCTTGGAAAGGGAAGAGAACTCCCTTGGGAGCTGGCTACTATCCCCTTCTGCATCATCTTGGCCACTGTCACTTCTTCCTCTCTTCTTTGCTTTGCATCCTCTTGCACACCCGTCTCACCTTTCCTCTTTGGGGAGCAGCTCACCTACCTGTGCTAGCCCTGCTTGGTGCCAGAGGCCCATGAGCCCCAAACTGCTGGACAAGCGTGCCAGCAGTGGGACAGGCTCTGCACAAGAGCTTGGGGCGCTGACCTTCCCTGCTCTCCCAGTCACCCCTGTGCAGGCTTCATGCCTTTCACGGAGTTTCCCACCACTTCTGCCACCAGTGCTTCTGACTGCAGTGGGGAGCTGGTGCTGTTTCATTGACATCTAACGGTGGTGTCAGGTGTTTCAATTTCCCCTACTGACAACCCTCCATATCGTCTATGGAGGGGAACAAGGGTGCTGTGAAAGCAAAGGCTGCTGTGCCGCACACCGAATGTGTTTTAACAGCCTTCCTCCACTGTGGTCCACATCTTTAGAATCATAGAAACACTAGGTTGGAAAAAGACCTTTGAGATCATCAAGTCCAACCATACCTGCCCGGTATTACATAATATCCCTAAGCACTTCATTTAGTAGTATGTGAAGTTGGAGTTGGTGGCCAGAGGTCCAGGCAGACATCGGATTTGCTCAGAGCTACCTGGCAGCAGTGACATTACCTTTACCATCACTCTCAGGGTTCTCCACCCCATCAGGAGCAAGTTCTGGGGCTGATGTCCCTTCCTCCAGCACATCGAGTGCACTCTCCAGTGTAAGTCCCCATGTGTCCCCTCCTGTGCAACCATGTCAAGCCTGTGAGGCCATGCAGCTCTTCCCCCACCTTTAGTACTTGCCCTGGTACATCCCAAGGGGTGTGGGATCTGTGTGCAGCTGTTAACCACTGGATAAAGGGTTTTGAGCCCCAGGACAGTGCTCGCTGGGGAGCCCAGGCAGTCACCCTAGGGCAGAGGTGGCATCCCTCTGTCCCTGGCTGAGGCAACACTGCCAAGGACAGCGTAGGGCTCCTGCCAGACACACGTCCATCATCACTGCTGTGCTGTCAGCCAGGAAGTGTCCATATCTGGAGACGCTCAGGAGAGGTTAGTGCTTCCCGGGCTGATACCTGATGGCCGTGACGTTGATGGAGATGCCTCCCGACAGCCTGGTATGATGCCACTGCCCTTCCAAGAAAGAGGCACCAGCTTTCGTCAAGGCCCCCGGGACCAACCACAGCCCTACAGCTCGCTGCAGCCTGGCACGTGCTCCCACTGCAGCCCCTGCGGATAAACAACCCTGAACCCCGTGACTGCAGCCCTGTGGGGGACAGATGTGCAGGGGCTCATCCTGGATGTACTCATGCACCACAAGAGCTTCCTCCAGGGGCCCAGGGGTGGAGGTCTTGGATGTTTTTGCTTCCAGATGAGGAAACTCAACCCGGCAGAAGGGACTTGCCAGAGCCGCTGCTGTAATGATAGCAGAGGGGACACTGGTGTCCGAGGTGCCCACAGCCACAGTGCGGGGCAAGTAATGTTCCTGGGGGCCACTCCTGCCCAGAGAGCAGGGCCACCAGCAGAGCAGGGCATGCCTACCCAGATGGAGGGATTTCTCCCTTGGAAGGCTGCACAGCTCAGAGAAGCCTCTTGGACAGATTGGCTTGCATCATGATGTTTGGGAAAATACAAATAGCCCTGCAATGATTCCATAAAAAAAAGCTCCCATGAGTTTTGTGCTGATGCTGCTGACCTGGCTTCAGACAAAATCTGTCCTGTATTTGCCCAGGTACAAGGCACAGCCTCCCATCTGCTCAATGGCTCCAAAGCTGTATCCACAGACTTGGCAGTACATCAGGCCCCGAGCTGGCCCTGGGGCACAAGGGGCAGCACGTGGGGGCCCTCGGGCTTCATGTCTCCGTGTGCAGGCAGTGCTGCCCCCCTGCCTTTCGGCTGCAGCTCGCCCTTGTCTGCAGAGCTGACCCCACGCACCTGCCACTCCCTCTCTGTGCATCCCTCTCTGTCACATGGCAGAGCTGACATGCCTTTAAAAATAACTCCTCGATGGAGATGAGGACAGGAGATGGAGAAGGATGAATGCTTTTGGTGGGAAAGGTGCAGCATCCCCCTCTGCCTCTCCCTGCCCTCCTGATGGTGCCACATCCTGGCCGACTGCTAACGCCAGGTCACTGCCAGCCCAGCCCATGGGCTTTTGAAGTATTTTTGAAGTGTATTTGGTCCTGCTGGATGGAGAGAAAGAGAACTGTCTCCTCTCTGCACTTACTGCAAATGAAAGGATTAGGAATTATAATCCAAGATTCTTATTTTAAAGCGGCTTTTCAGGTCTGTGAGGGGAACTTCAGTGCGATGCTCCTAGGGGAGTTGTGTGACTGAGCAGCTGTCACAGCCCTAGCCACAGTGCAGGCGCTTAGGGAGCAGCAGCTAAGGCTCAGCGTCACTCTCCAGGCTCCAGCAGCAGCTGTGAGGGGTGACACTTTGGGAGGGAGCTGGATGAGAGATGGCAAGGGGCTCTGCAGCCCATCATACAGGGGTGTCCCATGGCTGGGCACCTGGGACATGCACCATCGTGGAGCATGTCTGAGCACTGGGTAGGTGCTGCTGTCGGGCTGTGTTAATGGATTTTAAAGGGTTCCTGGATGCTTTGAGCTTTATAATGAAAGAAAGGCCTCTTTCTTTGATGATGGAAGGTGAGACTGTGTATTAGCCATCACTGTTTAAATGGGAGCCAGCTGGGTGAGTGACACAGCCATGGTGAGAGGTGCCACATGGTTCCCCTAGTAGCATCCCAGCCACTACCCAGTGCAGTGCCACATGCATCCAGCCTCCTGGGGTGGTGCACCAATCCCTGGTGGCATAACAGCCCCCAAGATGCCCCCCAGGCTTGGGGACTCCTCCAGAGGCCACAGCCCTGGGATCTGAGACAGATCAACTGCTTCTGGTCCCCATGGCTGCATCTTCTCCAAGGGCCAGATTGCACCAACCCAAAGCACTCTGTGGCCCCAGGGAAGCTTCTGCCCCTCCCTGCCCTGGTGAGACAACGTGGTCTTTCTTCCTTTGTACTTCTCCCCACTGCTCCTTCCTCCCACTGTGTTCATGGCAGACCTGTGCAAAATGTTAGCAAACTGCTGTTTTTTCACTGTCATCTCTGCTGCCTTTCCCGCTGGTAATTATTACAGCAGTGTCTCTTCTAGGGCAAGTCGACAGATGGCCAAGGTTTTTTCTTTGAACAAGCTATTTAATCAGGGCTCCTGCTTTTCCTTTGCACATTTCTTTCCTGGATGCTTATCCTGAGCTGCTGGATGGGTTGTCCTTTTCACTGAGGGTGCCAGAAGATGTGAGCTGAGGCTGAAGCCCAAGGTCAGATCCCAATGGATGGATTATTTCTTTCCTCTTAGAAACAGAAGACAGTTTTGCCCAGCTTTATACTGAACAGCACTATCCCTACCTACAAAAAGATGTGATGGGGAAGCAGTTCCCACAGGCAGGTAAGGGCTATGTTGAAGAGTGGATTCTGCTAGGCAGATCCTAAGTATGCAGAAAGACAATCTAAGTGCTGAAAGCAGCAATGCTGCCCAGTCACACAGCAGAAATCCAGCTCACAGGGACCAATCTGTGCTCTGGGCTCATGCTGTCATCAGCTGCAAGGCTTTTTTGTGACCTGCTCGGTGCAAAGGAGGTAATTCCTTCTGTAGGCAGAGGGTTGCAGGCTGTGACTGGGAAGATAAAGGAGTGCTAAGGTAGCAGTGGTCAGCCAGCCAGTAAGTGGGGCCAAAAGCTGTTTCAGAAAGCTCAGGCTGGGATTTCCCCCTACTGTTTCTGACTCCTGAGCTTTGAAGAAGGTGTACAAGGGCCTAAACCCCCTGGACCTGCTCCAGGAGCAAGAAGAAAGCACCTCTTTGCATAAGAGTAAAGAGCAGGTAAGGGGAGGAGGAGACATCAGCACCAGCCACCAGACCCTGGTATGGTTAGGCTCACTCCAATGACTGTTCTGCATGGTTTTAGCAAGCTTTCTCTGTACTCAGTTTTCCTAAAGAGTTTTCAAAGCCAAGTGTCCCAGGGAACTGGTACCATTAGCACCAAGCCATTTGGTGATGCCTGCCCCAGCAAGAGGTTTAGCATGGGTCTAGGTTCCCTGCACAGCAGGGCTGCAGCACCACTTGTTTATTTTTCTGCTACCTTTATTTCCTCCTGCCTGGGAAGCTGAAGAGGGGTTTGGTGTCTTTTCTTGCCTTTTACTTGGATAGTTACCACAGTTATAGCATCAGCTGTCCCAGGTCACTCTTATTCCTGCCACAGCTGCTTGTCCTGGCAGGGAAAAAGCCCTGCACAGCATCCCAGGAGGGCTGACGTCTTGCTAGCTGCCATCAGAGCCGGGCTGGCAGTCCCCTGCATCATCCCCTCATGTTGGCATGGCCTGCCTGCACCAGGCTTAGCTGTTTCAGGCTTAGCCAGAATCAGCACAGAGATGTTTGCTCATAATATATGGATTTGTGTTCTTCTATTGGGAACATGCCATTCTCCTTCTCCTGTGCTGCCCAAAGACTTTGCTCCAAGTTTGTTACAAAATATATTGAATATCTCATTTCAAAAAAGCAATGAGAGGAGGAAGGGGGAAGCGTTTCCCCTGTCGAAGGCAGCAGAGGGAGGCAGAAGAGTGAAGAGGCAGCTGTGGCAGGGGTGTACAAGCAGTGAGATTGGGGCTGGATGGGGTGTGAGCATTCCTGTACCACTGAGCTGTGCATCGTGCTGAGAGTCAGGGAACCTGCTGCTGTTGCCAGTGCAGAGCTTGGCAAAGCTGTTGCCTTTCAGCGCACATCACCCTGTACTGACCTAGCAGCTGGGCAAGTGGCACAGGGTGACAATGGAAGGACGTGGGCAGCTTTGGTGCCCTGTGGGTGGATACCAGTTTGCAGCAGGCTGTAGGAGGAGTCTGCCCTGCTCTGTCTGATCTAGCAATGAGAAATTAATGAAAGTAGTAAAGAGGGGCTTCCAGGTCAGGGAAATCCTGACCATGAAGCAGGGTGAGGGGATGAGAGGGTCAATTTCTCCTGCCTCTGGCACTGTGTGAGTCCTGTTTGATCACCAAGTCTATGAGTGGTCAGGCTATCAGTAGTATAAGGCTTCTGCACATTTCAGATGAAAAGCTGAAATGTTCTAAAAAGTCAGTCCTTCCATAATGGGAGGGAATAGGAAGGTGTACATGGAATATCAGGATGGGCACACTTCTCTTAAAGTGTTTTTGCTGCCACAGCCTTGGTCCGACAGTCCTATGGAGGATGATCCTTCCCCCCTCTCTCCTTCAACTCCCGGTGTTGTTTGTTGTTGGTTTTGGGTTTGTTTTTTTTTTGAACTTGATATTGTTTGGGAGACTCTACCCTTCAGGAGGAGGAAGGCTTAGGAAGACAGACTCTTTTTTTCAAGAAGTCACTGAGAACTGTGCCACACTGTCAGACCCCAAGGCTGGAGCATGGGTATTGCATAAAGGAAGATCCTATTCTACATGCTTGAGAACAATCCCAGCTCGTGGATTGTCTGGATTAAGGCAGAAAACACAGCTCCTCACCAGCTTTTAACCTCATTTGCACTCATTATTAGCTGCAGGAAAAATATTCCGAGATCAGCCAAGTGTGACAGAGCTCCTAAACTGGTTAAATCCCACAGCCCTACTCATCAGTCACCCTCACCCTTGAGACAGCTGCTTATTCTCAGCCACTTTTCTTAGGTCAGGCAGGAGTATGTACATGACTCCGGGTTGCTAGACTCAGGTTCTGGACACTGACTTACAGAGGAGCACCTCTCCCTCCACAGCTGGCGATGACAGGAATCCTGTATCTGTGTGGAATGGTTGAGCTTGACTCTGTGATCAGTCGGGCAACCCCTAAGTGCCAGCACAATCTTCCCAGAGTCCCCTAGATGCAGTGGAAAGGCAACCATTGTGCCTTGCACACAACAGTGACATTTCAGGCACTATCCCTGTCCCTGATAAGGGACTGCAACACGGCAGCTTTAGATTTGTGGTAACCTTTCTGCCACCACACTGCTCCCTGAGGGCTCTGCTCTTTGTATCAGCCTTGGGATGGGTACCTGACCCCAGGGACAATGCCTGTGAAGTGCTAGACTGCAGACTGCATAGTGTTGAGTTCAGTGCCAAATCTTCTTCATCTTTCTTGACAGGGGGTAGGTGGAACCCAGTTAAATCAGAGCACTTGAGAGATGTCCTTAATTTAAAGTCCATCTTAAAAGTTTCAGAGAAAAACTGCATCTCAAAATTCTCTGGGGAAAAGTGGCATATTTCGATAAACTCTGAACACACATTATATATGTTATTGAACATCATGCATACTGCATAGATGTAACAGTGTAGAGATGCAATATGACAGTTGTGGCATACTATTTTGGATTATCATCTCTTTGAACCAACACTAACTATGTGTATCTACATAGTATTTGTCCAAAATGGACCTGCCATCTTTCAATTAATAATAGTATCTGCACATTGGAGCAAGTTAGAAGTTTTTCACATATAGACAATCTGGTTTTATTGCTTTCGTCTTTACAGCTAGGTGTGTGATCTAACATCAGGCAGAAACTTCTCCAATAATTTCTTGTTTTGAAACATCTTAGAAAATGACTGTTTAGGGTAGGCTGATTTATAATATATCCGTGGCACACAAACCATAAACAGAAGCCTCTGAATCCCTGGGAAATTTCTTGTCCTCCCAAGTGTTTTGTCTTGGCCCTGGGGATCTAAGTGATTCTTTGAAGCCAGCAAAGAATTTGCAACCTACAGACAGGGGATTTTAGCAAATGCAATCTTACCCCAGCGTCTGATTGACTCTGCTAAAAAGATGTAGGCTGTCTTCCCCCACGCATTGCAGAGGAGAGCGTGCTCTGTGTGTACGTGTATGCCTCTGATCACTTCTCTCATCCCTGTGCAGAGCTTCACAAAGGTCAGTTTCATTAACCTTCAGATTATGCTTTTTATAAATATGCATGTATATCTGATTTGCATGGGAAATGGCATTTTCCTTATGTGTCTTCCATCCAAATGCTAACCGAGCCTGAGCCTGCGTTGCTTGTGAGCTGTGCTGCAATGGTAACTGAAGCCAGCACAAGTCTCCTGTTTGGGCACTGCATGGCTGCACATGCCTCATATATTTGCACAGCACATTCAGCTGCATGGATCGTAAAGGTGCCTGTGAGTTATAAGTCATAGAGTCCTACATGTTGGCAGACACTATGTGCATTAACACACAGTATGTGCTGACGTCTTTGGGTGCACGAGTTTCTCTGCAGCCAGCTGGCATCCAACATGCGTGTTGGCACACGTGGCTTGTGAATTTGCTCCCTTTGCCTCTGTATGTGCTCTGCAGGGATGTGCAGGCCTCCTTCCCCTGGGGTGCAGAGCTACATAGGCGTGAGCAGAGGGCTTGGGGCTGGCTCTGCTGTGTGCCAGCAAGATGGAAAGGAAGAAGCTGCAGCATGGAAAGGTTTTGCCTTCCCCTGTATTTTCCTCTCTGCCTCTCTGCAGGGATGAATTTCACATTGAGTTGCTGTCTCTTGGACAAGATTATGGCTTCCTGGTTTCCTCTGGATCTGAACTTCAGAGAGCCCGAGCATTAAGCCAGCTCCTGCTGCATTTGATGAAAAACCAGCAGTAGCCACAGCAGGCTGCCCCTGGTGCCAGCAGGAAGCCACGATGCTCAGCGCTCCTTGGGGGCACATCCTTGCTGATTGTTCAAACGCCTGCACACACTGATGGAGCCCAGGGACACAGAAGAGGGGGCTGAGGCAAAGAAAACATTACCGCACAAGTGACATATCTCAATATAATTTCTAAAACTCTATTAGTTGAACAGATAAAATACCTCTGATCTATTTTTTTGTTATTTTGTTACAAAATATTAGCCTTTTGGACTCTTTGCTAGGTGTGACCACACCACTTTTCCCAAAGGAAGCTTTTCTTAGTGATATTTACAACAGAAAACAGGTACAGACAGACAGGTGCTTTCAAAAGCCTATACACAGGTAACACTTCTATTGTTAGTTTTCTGAAAAGACACATTCAGATGGGGTTGTGACTAGTGTTGAAGAGCTGGGTGACTTCAAAGCTGCTGTCCCAGGCATGACTATGAAAGAGTGGGGAGGACAAGGGCAGCTCTAGCTCACAAAACACTGCTGGCAGTCCCTGGAGCCTACACTAGCATAGCAAGGCAGCTGGTGGAGTGGGAGATGGTGGAGCTTGCTCAGCAACTCACATTTAAAAACAGAGACTCTGCCATGCAGCAGCTTCTTAGATTTGGGGCTCAGATAGTTACAGGTTGAGCCTTCTAAAAGTGATTTAACAAAACTCAAATTCTTACAGCTCAGAAGCCCCCAAATACTTCCAAATCTGGTGATAACTTTTTGTGAAGAAGTCTTAGTGTTGATGACATTTTGATTGTAGACCATACCAAAACCATTCATCTACAGGGAGGAGAGAAAATGTGAACAGTGGGATGCTTTGAAGATGTTGCAGAAAGCACTGAGTGTTGCTGCCACTGTAGCCCAGGCTAAAGCATCAAAAGTCTTACAGCAGCAGACAAACATTGCTTTAAACCCAAATTGTTTGCACTAAGCTTGATTCTCTTGTCACATTTCCCATCACTCTGCTACCAGTACAAAGAGATTAATTTCACTGGACCTGACCCAGTATGAGCAACAGAGAATCAGGGCAGAGCCTGACTGAGCAATGCAACTCTGTAGACATCAGTAAACACTCAATCTCTTCCACCTTCCAGCAGAGCCACCTTCTTGTTTGGCCTCTGAGTAGGCAACACTCACTGCAGAATGATCTTTACTGGGTTTCTCTTCTCCTCCACCACCTTCACCCCAGCTCCTTTTTTTAATATAGAAGGATACGAATTCAGCAACAAAAAGCCAGTGGTTCAATTGGGTCAAACTAATCTCCGCAGTAGCTTCCAACCTCATCTCACCACCTGAAAGATTGTGCTAGGTTCACAATAAGAATCACTGCTGTCAAGAGCTGGCTATTTTCATTTGGGCTGGTCCCCCCAAGTGGGCTGTGGTACAGGTTTTGTCCTTCATTAGACTGTCGCTGACATGGTTGGTCTCTCTGGGCTGCACCCTGTCAAACATCAATGTGTTTGCAAGACTCTCTATTCACGGTACTACAACTATGCTGAATCTGTGTGTGTTGTTTGCATGTGGGAGGGATGAGGGATTAGTAGATGCAATAGATCAGATGAGATGTAAATATGCTTTAAGGTGCTTGTCATCCTTCAAGACCAACCTTCAAAGGAAAAAAACAAATCCATGTTTTGAAAGGAAGTCCGAAGGGCTCAGCTACATAGTAGAATTTAGAGCAACCTGTTCCATGACAACCTGGAATAAAGCGGCCTGATGTCTCTCCTGCTACTTCTGACAGAAGCTGTTGTAGCCAGCAAGAGTTATCTACGTTTGTTTCTCTGTCCAAAGCTCAAGGCCAGCCTTTGTGGGGTCAGGGAAATGATGCCAACTTGCCCTGAGAGACTGCTCTGCCCCAGGTAACCTGTCACTTCATCTAACTTGCTTCCATCCTTCATCCAGCACGAAGAAGGGAGTCTCATGAAAGCTACCTTATTTCTTCTTTACATTCTTGTAGCTCTCCCAATCAATTATTAAAGCAGCAAACCTCTCCTGTAGGAACTTCATAGACGTTGTTATAAATATTTTATCTAAAAAAATTATTTCATCAAGTACCTTAAGGTTTTTGGTTTTGTCACTTCATTTTAAACGTCAGTTAAAATCGAATTTATTTATTTTAACACACAGGGAGACCTTTAGCGGCTCACTGCACTCTGTGCACACTGCACAAGTACTAGCATTCCTCTCAGACAGCCAAGTAACTGCTGAGAAGGGAAGGCAGTGCCAGTGCCCCCTGGATACCACCCCTTTCACTGCAGGCAATGAGTAAAAATGAAATGGCAGCATCACTCTACATTGACTGGACAATGGCAGATGCCGCATTTATGTTTTCCCAGGAAGCTATGGGCAGGTCATATGAGATTTTGGCTGCTGTGGGGTGGTGGGGTGTCACCCTGGAAAGGGGCAGCAGCATATCAGGCCATCTGCACCTCGCAGCCGGCTGGAGGGTGTGGGGCTGATCTCTCACTGTCAGAAAGGACCTCTCCCTGGGCTCTGCTTAGAGATGTGGAGCATCCTCACTGCCTTGAGTGGCTGGATAGAAGGAAACTTCTCTGATCTGGAAGGAGATTGGGCTTCAGTTCAGGGTTTTCTTACAATCTTTTCTGTCTTCTGCTTCCACAGTCCTCCCTGAGGCTGTGCCTATTGACACCTGGTCAGTACATCTCCTACTGCATGTGCAAGGGGCAGCCTAGTGCCCTGCTGTAGGCAGCTAAGCAAACAAATTAGACAGACCTGTTGGCACACCTGGGAACATGGGTCAGACTCAGGAATAAGGGGACCTGGAAGTGAGCATACTACTGGCCTAGAGGGCTTCACTCCAGTCCCTACCCACTTCCCTAACTCCAGCTGGACTTATGCCTGGGTCAAATATGTGAACTCTTTCAACTGAACTTTTCGGCAGAGCCAGCTGACATCCCTGCAGTACTAAGGGGAGCCAGTCCCCGATGCACTGTAGTTTTGTCACTGGCCATAGTTCCAGAGATGAGCATACTTGCATAATGCCTAAGGAAATTGTTGCGTGGCTTTAACCCAACCAGTGAATCACACAGAATCACAGAATGACCAGGTTGGAAGAGACCCACTGGATCATCGAATCCAACCATTCCCACCAATCCCTAAATCATGCTCCTAAGCACCTCGTCTACCCTAACCTTAAACACCTCCAGGGACAGTGACTCAACCACCTCCCTTGGCAGACCGTTCCAATGCCTAACCACCCTCTCCGTGAAGAACTTTTTCCTAATCTCAAGACTAAATCTCCCCTGGCGGAGCTTGAGGCCATTCCCTCTCGTCCTGTCCCCTGTCACTTGGGAGAAGAGGCCAGCTCCCTCCTCTCCACAATCTCCCTTCAGGTAGTTGTAGAGAGTAATAAGAAAGCATCTCCTGCACCTGTCTTTACCACCCCTCTTCCTCTGACATTTTGCACATCTCCACAACAACTCCTGCCACTCCTCACCCGACAGCTGTCTTACCAGCACCCAGTGCTCATGTCTCAGCCTCGAACAGAAAGGAAGCGCCTTTCTTTCTGTCCCTTTTAAAATAAAATAAGAATAGAGGCCCTAAAAGGCATTCTGTCCTATATTAAAATCCTAAAGTTGATCTTAAGCCTTGAAGGGAGATAGAGGGATTGAGCGAGACCAAAGCCTTTAAGCTAATTAATACCTTCCCCTCCCTACTGCTCAAAGAGATTTTTTTTTCTAAAAATATATCCATAGCCCATTTTTAGTACTGTCTTCCTTCACATTGATGTTCCCAATAAAGCAGAGGAGCCAAGCTGTCATCTCTATCTCAGAATCTTCTCCCTCCCCTGACTTTGAAGCTGGGATAGGGAGGGAGAGAGAAGAGACCTTGGAGTTTGGTATCTGGGCAGCTGCCCTATAAGAAGGGCTGACAGAGGCAAGAGTATAGCAAGGCAGAAGATACAGATAGGCTCTCACATGAGTGGTCTCCAAAAAGCCTATTCCTTCTTGCCCAGGAGGAAGAGCCCAAATGAAGGGATCATCCACCCCAGAAGGCTTGGCTTTCAGAATGTAAAAAAGCAGATGTGCAGGAAACACAAAACCAGGTAGAAGGAGGACTACAGAGGTGGGTCTCGTTTATGCTAGAGAAGACAATCTTCGTGTAGATGTGGGGGGTATGTGTGTTGAGGTGGAAGGGCACCTCTTGGTGCCATCTCTTTGGAAAAGTACTCATCTATTCCAGGAATATCCCTGGACTTAATCCCTCCCTTCTTCTCCCTCAGAACTACTTGGTGTTTCCTTTAGTAAGCATGCGCCATACATACGCTACCATACAGGTGTATTTACATGTGATGAGGTCTGCTAGGTCTCAGCAGAGGTCTCTGGTACAATGCTCCAATATAACAACAGAAAGAGTTTTGGTGGCCGTTGTTGCATTGTACTGCAGCTCAGGACAGTCTCTCCTCCTCTTGAGCTCTCTTTCAGTCATGCACTTCCTTGCTTGGAACCGGCTGCTGCAAGGAGATAATATTTCAGGAGCAATGAGGAGAAAGCATGGCAAGTGGTACAAGTTCTCAGCTCCAGCTCAGCAGGTGGTAGCAGCGGTGGCAGCGGGGACTCCACCCCAGGGAGTGCCCCAAGGTTGGTCCTTGGCACGGCCGAGTCCATTTGTTTCTGAGGCTGGCGAAGTTTTGGGGTGGGTACAAACTCATGGCCAGGTAAATGCAAGACAGGGAAGGAGGCTGAGGAGTAGCAAAAGGAAGACACGGGTGCCTACGAAGCAGCAGGTCATCAAGCCTCTCAGGAACAGGGCAGCAAAGTGCTACATGGGGACGGTACCAGCACGGGAGGCCAGCTGGGCTGGCAGGGTGTGAGGATGTGTGAGCATGTAGGTTGGCAGTTTCTATAGATGGCTCCTCACAATTAGCATCATCTTGAGGGGAGACAGGGTAACAGTTAGGTCAGTCAGCTCTTTTTTTTTTTTTTTTTCTTTTCTTCTTCTTTTACTAAAAAATAAATCACAAACTAGTTCTCTGTAGGCAGAAAGGGTCCCCAGGGGTGGTGGGGAAGGGAAGCAGGGAAGTCTGTGCTGTTTTGGTGCTGGTGGTGTGGCTACACAAGACTGCGTGAGCCACTTGAGTACCTGCGCCTCTGAAGCAGGGAGCTGGGGGGGCAATATTGGTGGGGGTGGTTGTAGGGAGGTGGTGGAGGTGGGAGGGGAGGCTGATGGACCAACTTCATGGGGGTCCCGGGGAGCCCACTGCCCACACCACGCCAGGGGGTGGAGGTGCAGGAATCGGAGGTGACGTAGCGTGTCAGAGTCTGGTTGAGGGCCGGCTCCATTCGAGCGAGGCACGGCTTGTCCAAGACAATGACTTTGACAATCTGCTGGCACTGTACAAGTGTCCCCGCCGAGGCGGGGTGCGAGGGCACCAGTGCTGTCTCCAGCCGCTCCCGTGGCATGTTAAGACGCATGCTGGGCTGCATTCCACTCTCGGGCCCCAGGGCGGAGTTGTGCTGGTACGTTTGAAGCCTGTTGTGAATTGACACCTAGTTTAGAAACAGCCAAAGAAGCATTAAATGTTACAAGACTTTTCCCATCTGCTGCTACTGGCTGCCCTGAACCCCTGCCACTAGCCAGCCTCATGTGCATTAAACCCCTATCCCCAAAAAACTTCTAGAACAGAAACAACCTCTGGCTGCAGAGCTCCTTGCAATTGCCCCATCATCCCCATCTAGGCCTAAGTGCCCCTGTCCTTCCCATCACATCAGTGGCGGCAGGGCCGGTGTTCCCAAATGTGATGCAACTTTGATTATCCAAATGGCACAAGGAATGCAAGTCTGCTTTACAAATGGAGGCATCCATGAATTCTCATGGCAATTAACAGACCTCAGAGGTTGTGCCCTTGTCCCCACCAGCAAAAAGGAGAGGGGAACCAGATAACAAGGTTTCAGATAATCGAGGCTGTATGTTTCAGCAAAATGATGGTAGCTGAATCTGAGATAGAGAGAGACAGAGAGACTCAAGCCTTTCCCAGCTCCCTGCCTTTCTGAGTAGGAAGGTGCACCACATGACTGTCTAATCTGTTTACAAAGGAAAAAGCAGAAATCTGACATACTCCAGCAAAAGGCAGCTCCCTCTGATCCATTTGATGGTTTGTCAGTGAAAGGAAATGATTTTCAAAAAAAAAGGAAAAAAAGAAAGAAAAAAATGCCCATCTAGCTCATACAATGATAAAGGAAATTCATGATGAAATGGCAGCAGATTAGATAATCTCAAAGAAATGGAAATGCTCCTCTGCTGGCAGAGTATTACTTGGGCAGCTAAAATGGGGAAGGGAAGCAGGAGGTCATCAGGGTCCCCATAGAGAGATGCTGGTAATGGAGTCAATTAAGGAAGCTCACTGAGTCCAGTTTGAAAAGGAGGAGGTGGCCTGGATTGGAGGTCCCTAGAGAGGAAAGCATAGCAGGAAAATGGTGTTTTCCAAATGCTGGATGAATTTATAGTTCTTTCTGACAAGGACATGGGCTTATGGAGACTCCAAACAAGAGCAAAGTTGCCAGCTCAAAACAAAATGCCAGTCAAGTTACAAACCCTGGGTAGGAAATCAGTGCTTGCAGATTGGCATGGCACTTCCAGGTAAGTAGGGGTACAGATGTAACAGTGGGAGTGACCTACAGTCTGGCATGTTGCACAGCAGCACCAGCAACAGGAAAGAAGCTGTGGAGTGGCCAAGCTTCCCACCACGCTGGAACGAGGATGAGCTGCCTATCACTCATCGAGCATGGAGGTTGCTCAGACTCACTGCACAGCAGGACATAATATTATGTCCATATTTATTCAAGCAGTGGAGCATCCCCTAGAAAAAACCTGGTTGCTGGGCTGTGAAGTGTTAATGGCATTAGAATACATGGAACCCATTTCCACAAGGAAACATTCCTTCCGACAGGGATAGGAAATTGTCTGGGAGAGGCACCTTCCCTAGGAAAGGGGTGTCTGCAGGGAAATACGTTGCTCTTCAGGGAAAAGAAGCAGTACCCACTCACCACAGAGAAGCTGAACTCTTCAAGTAAGTATACTCTGACAAGAGGGGAAAGAACTACCCTAGGAAAGGGCAAATTCAGGATAATGGAGATATTCTGGACAAGGAGAGAGTAGGAAGTAGTAGATAAGATTTTCAGAGTGAAGATCACATTTCCTGTTTCCTCACAGGCAGTGGGAGTATGGGTGTCTGTGAAGAAACAGGCAACCCACTGGATGCTAGACATTCCTGCAAAGACAGATGTACACAGGACAGCCAAGCTCCCTACTTGGGAAGGTGAAGCTCTAGGGAAAGTCTCTGGTATACAAAGGCCATGCTTAACCCCCTTCAAGGGGGGATAGAAAGACAGAGCTGCAGAGATTGTACAGGAAAGCTGGGCTGCAGGGAATTTGCATGTGATGCTGCATGGAGTTAGCATGTCAGGAAGGTCTTTAGAGGGGTTCTTGGTCTCCCCGTAAGCAGTGCGTGGGTTAGTTTATAGCGTTTGGGAGCTTGGTCCATGAAGGATGTTACAGTTATAAAAACGGATTGAAAATGCTTTGAAGTTTAGTTTGGATTTGAAAGTTGTATTACCCGTCCTAGCAGTAACTTTTAATTGTATCTCTGGAAATTGGTAAAATTGTCAGTCTGGCTGGGGAGGCATTGATTAAAACCTGAGAAAAGAAACAACAGAGAATGTGAGAAGAGCTGAAGTGAGAGAGAATTACTTACCTCAGCTGCTCTGCACTCTACTTACCTCCACTGTGCTGTCCGAGACCTTCTCCCCCAAATCCTTCTTGCCTTTGAAATAAAACAGAAGATCTCAATCATGAGGTCTGTACCTCTAGTCAAGAGCTGGCCCTCATACTGTGGACTGGAAAGCTAAGGGGAGAGGTACAGGGCCAAACAAGATTCTTGACTGCAGGAACAAATCCAGACTTTCCTGCAATCTGATAGCTACTCAGTAGGGTAGGGCAAGGTGCCTCTGAAGTCCTGTCCTTAGGTCCTATCCTTAGTGTCATTGTAGTGACTTGGTAGACTTTCTCACCTCTGCACTTGTTTTTTGCTGGTACACAAGCCAAGGGTATAAATGGACACAAAGCCTTTGACACCAACAGGCTGGTCCAAAGGGTTGATGAAGAGGCTGTAGGAAGTTGATAGTGCAGTTATTGTGTTGCATCAGTTCAAGGAAGAAAAAGTGGCCCAGGTTCTCCAGAAGACACCTATGCTCCATCAGTAATACCTCTTTGCTAGATGTTACAGCTCCAGACTGGGTAATGAGACTTTAATGGCTTTTTTAGGGTATTTGAAGAATGCATATCTTCTCATATTTCTGCTATTAGCCCAAGGCTTATGTATATAAAACCGATGATTTCTTTTTGCAGTTATTCTCTCAGGAATCAATGAAAACACATTTGCAAAGGCAGTCTTGCTCAACCAAGAGAAGCTGAGTGTCCTCTTACCTGTTGGAGAGCCTTGCTTAGACTGCAATTCCATCTGGGCTCCGTTGGTCCTTAATGAGAGACTCTTTGCCCCTTGCTGTTTTTCCAGCTCCCCTGCAAGACACGGGAGTGAATGAGAAGAAGGATGGAGACAGGGACACTGGCATACTGAAGGAGTAATATTGGAGGTGAGTGAGGAGAATTAATGCAAAAAAATGGCAAGAGAGTATCAAGTAGGGAGGGAAAAAGGGATAGCCGAGAAAAAATAGGAACTGGAGAGGACGTCACATATGGCAGAACTTGTGTATCTCCACACGGCCTTCTATATACGACCTGCATTTATACAGAATAGGTTATACAGAATGGGAGGGGACCACTGATGCTGAGCTGCTTTGACTTGTTGATTTATATGTGGAGAAGCTATCAAAGGCTGTAAAACAGCCACAGAGGTACACAGTCCAGACTGCTTGTCCCCTAGACATTCCTGGAGTGAAGAACAACTTTGCTAAGGCTACCACACTTGTCCTGTACTTCCCAGCTATTTACAGATCATATTTGTATAATCAAAGGAGTATGGGATGGAGAGGAGCCTTTTGGGTCTGACAGTCTAAGCTTCACTGTTCCAGACCACTGTATCATACACCCTTCTGCATAAGCATCACAAGTAGTTAAGTTCTTCCATTTCTCCTGCTGGTGAGTGGTCACAGAGCCCAACTGCTTTTTTATCGAACACAAAACCAATCCTGTACAGACTTGTGCTACTCATCCTCTTTCCCTCTGTTCCTGAAGAACCCGTTTCTTCACCCTTTCTCCCTTGTACACACATGCAGTGTGATGGTACTGGAGTGTGAGTTGTATCAGAGGTGCTTACATTCAATTCGTATCTGCTCCAGCTCTGTCACTTCTGCTATTGACTCTTTCAGGTCTTCCACAAACTTCTGCATTTCCTCAGCACCCAGAGCACAGAAGTGTAGTACCTGTTTCTTTTCCGAGCCTGAAACTGGAGTCACCAGTGTGATGCCATGGGGATAATCTGTAAAGAAGGTGTGTCAACAAAATAAAGAGGTGTGAGGTGTTCTTACTGCATTAGTTGGCTGCTTTGGACAGAGACCTTCCAACATGAGTCCAGAGGAATCCCGCACCTAGAGTTTGTCACGCTGCAGACTGTGAGAACCTGCAGCATTGCTACCCTCCAAGGGAACAGAATGTCCAAGATGCAGCAGCCAGGCATGTGCCACCAGCAACATAGTGCTGCAAAAAAAGAAGAATCTACCTCTTAGGTACACTTAGCACAACATTGACTCTGAGAACCTGAGCATAGAGGTAAAGACCTTCTGAATCTGTGGAGGAGTAATCAATGAATATAAGAGGTCAACTACACTTTTTCTCCTGAAGGAGATGTGGCAGGAGAGCTTGGCTCCTGGAGTCAAATCCAGAATAGCCATTAACATCCACAGTAGCAGGACACCCTCCCAGTCTCTACTTCCCGCAGCAGAGAACATGGCAGGGGTGTTAGCACTGCGTGGGTGGGGAGCTTGTTGTGCTGTGCAGAGAGAATGGCAAAGAGAAAAATGTGGGTTTGTAAGTGCCTACTTATTACACCCCAACAGGCAAAACGCAGGGGAATGTAAATCAAAGTCCCTGGGTCCAGAGAGTGAAAAATATCACAACAAAAGGCCTTGTGTTTTCAAAATCTGGTTGGGTGCAGGGTGTCAACCAAAAGAAGCATGAGAATGAGAGTGTGCGGAGAACTTGCCTCATTTGTGACTGGACTTTCTCTGCCTTTTGCTCAATGGCTAATGGCTTCAATCCCTTTTCTCCTTCCTTCTCACCTTTCTCCAAATTTAATTTCCCTTTTCTCCTGTCCTGCTTTCTCTTCTCTTCCATTGCTCCTGTGTCTCTGTCTCTTCACCATCCACTTCCTTTATCAGTCTTTACCAAACAAGTCAAAGAACCACGCTGCTGTTTGCTGCCAGCTCTCAGCAGCCCATTTGTTGTCCCAGGGCCCTTTTCCCACCCTATGTCTGTCTCATCTGTTCAGATCACAAGTTCTTTAGGACATCTGCTTTTCACACTGCAGGGGATACGCACCAGGATGCCTTTGCCAGAAGATACTTGTGCAGTCCCAGGACAGTCACTATACTGCTGGAAGCTGATCACAGCTCTGATGGTGTCTTCTGGGGATGCTCAGTTATAAATTACTCTATTGTACGTACAGGGATGTGAATGCCTCTGCACGCTGCAGAGGGTAAGGTGTTGGGAGGGTGACTCAGGCTACCAGTAGGGTAGAGAGAGGTATAGCCACAGTGCTGCTGCAGTCCTTCCTTGCAGCATGTTCTACAAGTGCTCACAAAAACCCCAGTGGGCATCAGCCATGCTTGCCTGGAACTGCTGTGCAGCCCCTCTGCCTGCAACAGCGGGAAGCCTGCCTGTTTCTGGAGCTCCTCCACGACACAACCAGCCTCAGTCATGACACATCATGGCTCTGTTCCCAGACCATCAAGGTCAGGCTGACTCGAGCTGGCCGCTCACCGTGCTTTGGTGGGTGCTGTTCCAAGGGCTCTGCTTCTGTCTTGGGAAGCTTTCAGCAGAGCATGGCACAGTCTGGGAAGGCAGCAGGAGCACCTGACCCTTTATCAATGTCAGAGGTAGAGATGTGAGTTGTGACTTTGGGCATAAGGGGAGAGGGGCTAAAGCTGGCAGTAGCAGTTGTGTCAACAAGGTTCTCCACCTACAGCTGGCTCCTGGAACTTCAGTGTATCTAGGGATTATTTTCCTCATCTCTCCCCACTAGTGCTCTCTCTGCCACCATGACAAACCAGATCCTTCAATAAGCTTAAGTTCTGCCCTTCTGCAGGTGCTCAGATCTGAAAATAGGTACCAGGAGCTTCTTGACATCACACTGTACTGACACAGAGATCTCCTCAGCACCAAGCCTCAGATTTTTCCCCTCCACTTTTAACCCTGATGGAACCTCTCTTCTGATGCAAACACACGGGGTAGCATAACCTCTCCCTTCTTCTCTTTTTCCCTGTCAAACCCCTCCAAGCAACTCAGGAGCAGTGGACTTACATTCATTCTCAAAGAGATGGAACTGCATCCCTAACAGTCCGACCGACTTGCAAAATGTGTACGTTGAGGAGCTTTTCTTCTTGGGGCAAAGCTTGAGGATCTGTTGGATGGAGAGATGCATCATTGGGCAGGCTGCTGAGGAATAGTGAGGCAAGAACAAAGCAAACTGCTCAAAGCAAAAAAAGGCTTTTTGCAAGCTCGGTTAATTGTACATGGGAGTAAAGCTTGGTGACTGACAGGCTCTTTGCCCGGAAAGCTGCCTGGCAAGCTACGCTTGTAACAATACTTCCAAAATTCTGTACGCATAGCTCTGGGGCCCTCTCGGCTCTCTGTCTCCCAGGGGTGCTGGCTTTTTGATGCCCACATTTCTGAGTTTGCAAGGGTAACTCTTTTCACAAAGGGCAATATCAAAACTTGAAGGGAAGCCTGTCAGAAATACCTTGGAGCTGGGAACAAAACCATATGTGAATGCTGCACTGATCTCGCTCCCTCAGCACTAGTTCTTATGGATCTGATTTATCCCATGGAGTAGAGGGACAGCAAAGAGAAGAAGTGTGTACAGGTTCACAGTTGTACAAATGGGTGCAGAGGAATAGATAGGGAAAGCTCTCCTGTCCTCTGCCCCTTCAGAAGCATTTGCTTTTAACAACTTCATTAAATTCAGCAGAACTTCCGTCTTGTTTGGTGTCCTTCCAGTCTCAGCATTTCTCTGCCCTCCTTTGTCCCTGTCTAAACTTAGTTGCATGGTTGCTGGAGCAGGACACTATAAAAAGTACTATACATATTTGAGGCTCCAGTAAGTAATATCTACTCTTCTACAGCTTTTGCAATGTTAGAAGGCAGTCATTTTAAACTGCCTTCAGATTCAAAGTGCATGGCAGGGCTCTGTCTACTATAGTACAAACAGATAAAGATATGAACTTCCCTTTCATGCAATGAACCTCTCTGCTGGCAAAGGCATGAGAGAGAGCAATGACATTGCTTGGATGGCTGTGGGATGTGACAGTTTGTCTTTTCAAGGGTTAGAGGAGCTTTAGATTTGGTAGGATTTTAACTCTGAAGGATCCAAAGCTGTGTCTCACAGTGTTGATGGACCAGTAGGTGGACCATCAGGAGGAAAAGGCATGTTGTGGACTGATTTTAGATTTCTTTACAGAAATCAGGGCAAGTTTTATCACTGCAGTGCCTAATTGCCAGAGCACACTCACCACCAGTAGGTCATTGAAGAGAAAAACTTCCCTCTGGTGAGCTGCTTGCTTCTGCACTTTGTTCACATCAGTCACTTCATACAAGCGGCTGCAGCAGACTAGCCGGCGATGAGGAACGGACAGAACCTGCAGAAGATCCACAAGAGGATGCAGGGGCTGAGGGAGGTGCTGCTGTGGGTCTACCCTACCCTCAGACCACACAACTCTGCCCAGTGACAGTAGCACAAGTAAATTCTGCTACTCAGATCATCTTCCCCACCACTCCTCACCATCACCCCTCACTTTTTCTGCCGGTGAAATAGCAGAAAGAGCTATGACTTTGTGATCTGTATAGATCAGAGGAGTGGGACAACTACAGGGAACCCTATTGCTTACACACCTAATTTCCGTATATCTCTAGCTTCCAGTCACTGGGGATCTGCAGGCTTCCTGGGCTTTGAGAAACTATATTGCTCATTTTGAGTAAACAGTTTGTATGTTTGTGCATTACAGATCAGTTACTGATAAAGAAGCTGTCTTTGCATTTGAGGGTCTCTTAATCCCAGTGCTAGTCTTTAGAGAACTCATTAGAAACAGATGGGTGAAATGGTTTTCTCCCACTTTGCCTTCTCCTTCCTACACCCTCACAAGGCCTGAAAGCTCGAAACACTGCAGAGCTATCACTGGAGCACTGGCAGGCAGGACCTGCATTGGCAGGCAGGACCCGCAGTGAAACTCCTTGGCAAACAATTACTGCACCAGATAGATACCATAAATTCTCACCACCAAGATCCCCCAAATCAGGTAAGAATGAGATAGCAAGGAAAAAGACGTTTAGAGAAAAAGGTGTGAAATCATCAAGACAAGCAAAGAAAGCATTACAGAAGAGGAGTAGGGGCAGAGAGGAAAAGGCAGAAAAGAGGACCAGTCAGGGAGGTGGGGACGAGAGAAATGAGTGGGTGCCAGAGGGGTTATGTATGCTCACCGTTTTCATTCCAACTATGGATTTCTCCACTTTAGTGACATAAGTCACATGGTCCTCATTGGATTTTAGCTCTTTTTGCTGGATCCTCTCGTAAATCCCCACCACCAGCTCCCGTGGGATGTCAGCACCATCGTCCACCCCTGCCAAACACAGAAAATGTTGGGCAGTATAGGCAGGGAGAAAAGGAAAAGGAAGAAGCAGTGGTCCCTGACAGGCAGCTACTGTCTTTGCACAGTGCACCACTGGGAAGACTGAAGGGAAAGAGCAACACTTGTCTGTAGGCTGTCTTCTTTTTTGCTCTAACACATCTGGTGCACTAGCAGGAGTCATTGACAACTCTAAGCCCAATGCAGAAGATTTCATTATTCCTTTGTTCTGCATGGTGGCTCCTTTCCATATGTTCCCTAAGGTTTTATAGCCACAATTTCACATTCATGTATCTTAGGCCACTCAGCAGCAACCCATGTGCTGCTTTCATGTCATCAGAAGTGCTAGATGTGAAGGAGATCCATGATGGGATCCAGCTGCTCCTCCTACCAATGTAAGACTTGTCTCTCCTATTTGCTTGGTGGCCATTTTCCTTCTGTGATGTCTCCTAGGAGTAACACATTCTTGTTACTCTGTGGTATCTCTGTTCTAGACCTGTCCCTTCCAGATTTCACATCTCCTTAGATAAATCTCCAAATTTTTCTGTCTGACCCCTGCAGAGCCTGGCAGAAAAGTTTTCTTTCACCCTTTCTTGTGTCAAACACCACAAATTAAACAGCCAGACTTTCCACTGAACTGAATTCCTTGGGTTATTTCGTATTGATTTTCACTGCTTTCCCTCCAGGTCTTTGGTCTGGGATGTATTATTCTGAGTTTTGCAGGAAAGGAACTGCTGAGGAATGGAGAGGCATTGTCACGTCCTGCCTCCCCCATCTACATGCTTGCAAATGTAGCTTCCATACAGGCCTCTTTTCAAATACA
Source organism: Clamator glandarius (assembly GCA_033459285.1). Classification (NCBI taxonomy): domain Eukaryota; kingdom Metazoa; phylum Chordata; class Aves; order Cuculiformes; family Cuculidae; genus Clamator; species Clamator glandarius. The sequence goes on along the minus strand of JAUNZM010000304.1, from coordinate 1,401,722 downwards.
GGCTGGTGAAACTACTAACCTGTGTATTGGCCTGCAGGTGAGTCTGAAATGAACTCCTTTTTTGTAACGGGGTGACATTCATTTGCTCTAGTGAGTTGTGGCGTGCTACACATTGGAGGTGTGTGATCCTTGTATTGTCTGAATAAATTGTGGACTGGCAGATTTTCAAGCAACTCTAAGTGTAAGTTAACATAAAAAACCCTTTTGAGTTAGTGCTATCAGCTGTGATACCAAAGGCGATGATTTTAGGTATCAACCCCATGCAATATTTCAGGAAATAACTTGCAAGAAGGCCTCAGTGTCACTTTATACTGGTCAGAAGTGGATGTCAAATTGGGAAAAGTGTCAGAGGCTGAGATGACACTTTCTGAACAGCAGTCAGAACAAAGAAACAAAGCAAAGGAACCCCCAGAAGTTCAAAATCTCGACAGGAATTAACACAGGAAAAAATTGAGGGAGCTTCATCTGAATTGCAGATGTGCTGTAAGAAATACTTGGAAGATGGCTGACCTAGGATGACCTAGGACTAAACACTGGTAGGAAATTAGATAAGAATTTATCTAGACGTGATGTCAAAAAGTCCAAACAATACTAAGCTGCATTAGCAGATCTGAAAAGAAAGGAGGAGCAGGTGGCTCTATGTATAAGTAAGTTGTGACCGCATCTGAAAAAAATGCTTTTAGCAACCTGTTACCATGATGGGGAGGACTGACCTTGAAAAACAGAAGAAAATTGATTTGGGGAACTGATGTGTCAGAAACTGTGAAGAGGTAATGTATGCGTGAACTCTGTCAGGCCAACAATTACTACCAGTAATTGCAAGCAATTAAGAAAGGGAAGATTTTGCCTGAATAGAAGGAAAATGTGTTCATATATTCAAAGTGGCAAGGAGGGGAAGGGCTTTTTTAGCACTATCCAGCAGCGTCTGAGATGGATGGAGCTGAACAATAGGAAAATGTAATACAATGGACTGCTTCCAAGCAATGAGATCTATTAAAAGATGAAACCATATCTCAAGGAAAATGGCTGATTTCTGAGAAGACTGGACAGCTTTCTGCAGAAGAAAAAGCTTAGATACTCCCCTTCCCCAGAACTCTAGAATATACCTCAAAGGGTCTTCCATGTCTGGCTCATAGGGAGCAGTAGCAGCCCTGAAGAAAGGCAGCTCAACCAGGTTTTTGCTGCCTTCATCCAGACAGAATTTAGAGCAGCAAGAGGGAAAAAAAAATCAAAATAGGACCCTCACCTCTCAGATTGCGAATGAAGTCCTCCAGCATCATCTTCCTGTCAGGCTTGATGTTGGGGCTGTACATATCCGTATTGAGAAGTATAATTGCAAAGGCCAAGATGAAGATTGTATCCGGGTTGTGAAACTGCTGGACCACATCTGGGTTACACATGCAGTACCTCTGGCTGCAGTAGGAGGGATGCAGACATTTAACATGGAAAATGAGAGACCTCTGCTCCAAGGTGGCAATGGCTTCATCACGAGTGGATCAAATACCTCTTTTCATTCAACCTCTCAGACAAATGATAGGGAACTGACTGCTCTCTGAAGGCTAAAGTAGGCCACTGAAACGTCAGCTTTGTTGTCTTCAGGAGCCAGAAGAGCAAAAGAGACTGTAGAGGCTGGTGTCATTATGTAATACAGAAATGCTAGCTCCAGCCTTTCTTGATAAGGGCAAAGCACTACTCTGGATGCACCAAAGCAGCAGCCGAACACTGCTGTGAGCCCCAGCGCTGCTCTTCCTGTCAGTCACCAATGAACAGTGACTCTCTTGCTGACAGAAACGTCAGGACTGTCCTCACTGGCATCTTGCACCCTTGATGCTACTGAACATCTGACACGGACATGGCTCTGCCGCAGGAGTGGCACACAGGACTCTGATTCAGAAGTACATCCATGATCACCTTCTTTGGAAGGGAGGTCCTTGGCCATTCACTCCATGGCTGCTGCATCGTTTCTGCCTTGAGTGTGCCCTCTGATACCACCTGGTTGCAGCAGTGGGGCTACAGGGCTCATTCTCTTACCTGAAAGCCTCAATTAGCCGCTCAACCTTCTGTGCTTCCCCCTGCACGCGGATATGGGCCTGAAATTTCCTCAGGGCTTCGTCTAGCTCCATGCCTGAGAAGTCCATCTCATCCACCACGCAGCTGTGGGAGGGGGACACAGCCGTCATCAGCATCTCCTCTGGCAGAGCACACCAGACAAGCTCCTTCATTGCAGTGTCAAGGCTCAGTCCACAAGGGAAATATCATGGGAGTGGCCCAAGGACATCACTACAGCTCCCCTTAAACAGGCAGTAATTTCAGACAAGTGACTCATATGTTCTACAGCAGGTCAGCAGTTCTTGTGCCTAACACGTATGTGTGTGTGTGTATACACCATGAGAAACATACATTGTATCATACCATATACACATAAATATTTATATATACATATACATATACATATACATATACATATACATATACATATACATATACATATACATATACATATACATATACATATACATATACATATACATATGAAGTGTATATATATGCATGGATATTTATCTGTATCTGTACAGATACAAGGATCTAGACATCTATATTGACATAGATATTTAGACACTTATACCAGTATAGATATAGATCCATCTGTTTCTGTCTTTCTTATCATCCGGTAATCATTCACACATTGTCCATTCCTTCCTCTCTCTCAGTACATGCACTTATTCACTACTTGCTTATCCATCTTTCTCTTATCTCTATTCACTGGGCTGTTCCTGCACTTGTCCTCTCCTCACTTTCCATTCTGCCCTGCATACATTTCCATTTGCGACCTGTACCTTCTCCACCACTCTTCACTCCCACTCAAACACTGCAGCAAAAACTTTCATTATGTCTTTAAAGGCCAGAGCCAGCTCAGAGAAAATAGGAAACAGAAGCCGTTGGACAGAAATAACATTTTGACATCAGCTGGCTTGTAACCTCAAGGCTAGGTAAAACTCTGCCCATGTAGCCAAACACCAGTAGCCAACAACAATTCATTCTATCCAAAATCTTATTTATTTTATACATTTCTACCCATTCTACACAATCTTTTACATTTCTACCATACTTCAGTGACATGGTTCCCTGTTATCTGCTGCAAATCCTTCACCTCATACATCTGGTATCACTTTTCCTTTCATGGTGATGCATTGCACACTGGTAATTCATAGCCAATATTTTGGATACCCAAAGAAGGGTGTGCCATCTCCCTTGTTTCCCACTAAAGTATTCTCAGATTATAAAAGTCCTACTGTTAGTCTCCAAAATCTATGACTACAGTTCTTGCTGTCTGTATTCATCAAATAAGCTAGCTCTACTTATTCTTACTGCATGGTATTTTGGTCATCTGAAATGACAAGAACTTTCCCGTGTGGTTTCAACACGTTTGGTTATCATATTCCTACCTTTGGTGTCCAGGTCATTACTACATGCATTAAACAAAAGATTAGACTCAGAAAACTCTGCTCATAACCTCCCTTAGGCCCAACTTCCCGTTTCAGCAGAGTATGTAGGCACTAATGTCTGCATCAGCCAGTTCTCTCCTCCCTTTATGATTCCTCTGCTAATTTCTCTCTCTCCCACTGTCAACTAACAATTTCTCATGTCAAATGCTCTGCTGAAGTCTAGAATTACCTTCTGCACGTTCCTTGTCTAGAAAACCCGTTATTTTAACAAAGAAAGACATTGAATTAATCTACTCTCCACTGGCTTTGGTATGTTCCATTTACCTTCCTGTCTGCCGTTATTCTTTCCCATAAATAAATCCTCAGAGCTGACATTCTATCTGACAGACCAAGAAATTCACAGGTGCCAAAATCCCATTTTCTTTAAGCCTTTCTTAAATTCAAAGTTACTAATTTGCTAATCTTCAGTTATATAGCACCACCTTGACATTACAAGTGTATTAAAAATTCAAGCAATTCATATTTTCTGCTTCTATATTCCTTAGATGCTAATTCTATCTCCTCCCCTTCTCCCTTTATATTATTCTCTGTATTGTGTTTGGTTTGCTTTCTCACGTTGTAAAAGATGAACTGACCCCAAATTTAAGGTTAGGAGGACATTTTCCACAAGACAGGTTCTCTGGTACTGTATGAGAACGGTACAGGGAAACCAGAGGGGGAGGGAATTAGGTCTCATCTGAATCCTTCCATTTCCTAAGATTAGCTGGAAATTTTCCTAAACAAGCCTCTGCTAACAAAGGGACATGCTGTCATCAGTTTCTTCTTTTTTCTTTTTTTTTTTTTTTATAAACTGGAGGTGCTGCTGTTGATCTTCTCTACACTGCTGCACTTTTCTGTAAGCTGTTGGAAGTGTTTTGTGTTCAATGCCATGTGCAGCCTTGCTAGGATAAACATCGATTGCATGAACTCTCAAATGGCTGAGTGATAGGGTTCGAATGCTCAAAGCTGTCTCTCCATTCCTCCATTGATTCAAAAGCTGAGATATCATTGCTTAACTGCAGTGAAACCCACAGAATAACTTACCAAGAGCTCTGTCTGAGCATAGAGTGTTCAGTATCTTCTAAGGCTGGAATTGTTACACTCTCAGCTAAGAAATCTGAGTTCTATCCCTGCACAAACTCCGTATAATCAAAACGTAGGAACAACTGATGAGGAGTAAGGGCAGAGAACCAATGGAGCTGCTCTCATAGGAAATTTTACATTAAATCTTTTCATTCCTCTCCAAGAGTTGAATTGAAGAAATGCTCAAAAGTACTTTCTGGCAACAGCAAAAATTTCCTCCACTGCCCCTTTCCTTTGTTATTTTTCTCATACTTATACTCAGATGTCCCTTGGATTGACATCAAGGCATTCTGCTTCCAGGAATTTATCTCTGACTGTAAGAGAAATTTTTATCTGGTTGCTTGTTGTGTTCAAAACTGCAAACACCTCTGCAGTTGGACTTCTGTTGTTTTTTTTTTTAATTCTTTTCAATGCAGGATATTTCTCAGCACTGACCCCAGTGATTTTACTCTCATTGTCTGCTTCCAGATGTGTGAAAGCAGAGTCCTTGCACACACCAGTGAGACGTGGTGAGGTCACCTAGAAAATCCAATCTACCAGCATTTAATTATGTATCTTTCACTTCACCCCTCATTGATCAACCCTTACCCCTCCACACAGGCTGCTCTAACACATCCTCTTCTTTATGTAGAAATCTCAAATAATAAAACCAATGTCCTTGACGCAGAAAGCGTATATGACAAAACAGCTGTTTTGAGCTCTTTTCAAACTCAGACAGGCATTGCTACATGAGTTATGTTGAGCTTTTCTTTTAAGCCTCTTTCATGTACAAACAGATGTAGGTTTACTTCAAAAATTCTAAGATGAACTCTGGGAGTTCCTTCTACTTGTCTCTCAGACCAAATAAGTGTGCCCACCTGCTGCTTCCTGAGAAATGTTGATCAGGCAGAATGGACCAGTTAGGAAGAAAGTTTGACTCAAGCAAAGCCAGCATGAACTTGTATTTGATTTATCTGACACAGCCCGTACCAAAAGCCTGAGGAATAGCTCCTAGACGAGCTATCAGGTATGCTGCTATTAACTGCTGCTAGACAGATAGACAGAATGGTGGATCATAGCTGTCTGACATTTTGTTGTGAGCAAATTTGACACAGCAAAGTCCATCCAAAGAGCCAAAGAGCTTTGTATCATGGGGCTGCCATGTTCCTGCTCCTCTTCTAGGTAGGTACAAGTTTTGCAGCCTTGCCTTACATCAGAATCCCCATTAACTTTCTGAATGCACTGTGGTACCTCTGTCAGAGCTCCCCTGAAATACAGTGCAACTTTTCTTTGTGAAACCAGAGCAAGTAGGTCTTTTCTTTCAGAGCTGGAGACCTTGGAAGCTGACTTAAGGTATCTTGGCGAGTATACTGCAAAAAGTACACTGATATCCTCAGCCTCTAAGCTGCAGTGTAAGAGGCAGTGTAATTCTGTGCATGAGAGGGGAGTCTCTCCCCAGAATTGAGTTTGCCAATGTAAAAGACAAAGGTTGCGCTGAGGGTGGACGGTTCTCTGCATCCAACAAATAAAACAGCAGCTCATGTGCATGTACCAAAGCCAGTACTGAGGTCATTTTTCCACACACAGCAGAACACTTGTGAGATGCCTATTTCAGAACCAGCAGGAGGCCTGAAAGATACTGAAGCAAGGGCAGAATAATCATAAGATAAAACCTCCTCCTGTTTCAACTCCTTCCTCCTCCATGGACTTGCAACAAGCCATGTGAATTGAGCTCACAATACAACCAAAGATGTTTTTAGCCCAGTACCTGCAGGAGTATGACTTTGAATGTTTGGATCATGTTGCTGAAGTGAGCAGGAAAAGTGCTGACACCCCACCTCATAAACAAGGTGGTGGAGTTTGAGGGCTCTTGTGCTACCTGTACACATGGGAAGCTTGGTCTGTCCTGAGGCACTTGGCAGACAGGCATCTCACAGCTGCAGAGAATTCCACGTCAGTTGCTAGGTGACAGGACCACAGGGTGGGCTCCTAGTTTAATAATTTTGTTTATCAATTACCTCTGTGGCCATCATGCTGCCTCCTAGGCTGCAGGGCATAGATCTCCCCCAAAAGGGGTGGACATAGTTGCATCAGAGCTGCAAGGATTCAGTACAGGGCTAAGCATGGCAAAAAGCTTTGTGGCTAAAGGGTTCAGTGAAGGCAGGAAGCAGCTGTATTGTGTGGGGCTGGGATCTGCTTGCCCAAGCGTAATGACCTATTTTCCAGCTTTTCTGCTCAGGTGACAATGCAGCAGGAGCTGGGCTGCAAATAAAAGTGTCTGTAATGAACCTGCAGCCCATGGTCAGACAGGGAGCAAGGCAGGAGGCAGCCAGGTGGAAAGTTTAAAAGGACAAAGCACAAAGATATTAATAAAAAACGCCCCTCTCCTCATCTTCTCTGACCCTATGAGCTTTCCGAAAACGAACCAGGGTAGGGTGGGTGGCACAGGAAGAGCTCAGCTCCCTGTGAGGAGGGTGGTCTGCACAAGTTAACAGAGCTTCACAGAAAGAAGAATGAGCAGGATTTGTTGAACCCTTGAACCAGTGGGCACAGGTATGTGTCCCAGTCCTGACCTGCATGGCTTCCTTGTGTAACAGTAATCTCTGCCCATGGAGGTTGCAGCCCACACCTGTCTTTCCTTTCTGGCGATACACTACATGTATTGCCATTTTTTTTCTGGGGCTGAGTCACACCTGTTTGCCCTCCCAGGGCTGTTGGTAGCTCACATGGCTACTCACTTGGACATCCACATCTTCCTAAGCAAGAAATTGCCTAGTGTACCACACCTTGCACCAGAGCTGCCTCCCAGGGTGGAGAGCACTCCAGACACGTTTGCCATGCAGGGGAGGGTTCTGCCCAGCCTTCTTCTTAGCCTGTAAGGGACAAGGGAATCCACTGTTTCCCTGTGCACCTACGCAGGTTCAAGCTGCACATTTGGCCTTGGCAAGTCTGGCCTTGGAAAGCTGCCCTTGTTCACGAGTTTGAGCCGTGCCTCAGCTCTTCTTGCAGCAGGAAGTCAGAACTGCCTAACTCATCCTTCACTCTATCCTGTTCTCATCACATCATTATCTATTGCTCCGCAGCACAAGCTGCAGCACAGTGCTCCTCAAGTCCTCCTGTTATACAAGTCCCCTATTGATCCTCTGAAATGTCCTCCGTATGAAGGGGAAGGGAGGTTAGTTTGGGCTAAGCTGTCAAGTTCACTCTGCCAGTCCAAGAGGAATCAAACACTTCGTTCAGATACCATCTCTTTGCTGGGCTCCCATCTCTGCACTTACACTCCTAAGAGCATCTCTTCTCTTCCTGACTTCCCATGAAAGAAAGAGAAGACAATACACACTTGATAGGAGAGCTGCTCACACAGAGGGAGAGTGTGTGTAACAGCAACTTACAGTCTAACACCAGCGAGCCCCTGACTCAGCACCGTATATCCTCTGCTTGAATCCCTGCCTCTTTGTACTCTCACAGCAAATGCACCAGAACAGCCACTTTTCTATTTCCAAGTCCCATGACCTGAACACAAATCCTCCAGTACCAGCAGCACAGCCAACTCCATCATGGCATCACTCACATTATCTTGTTCATGAGTTAGAAACAGGTGGAGGGGAAGAATGAGCTAAAGTGAAGGGAAGTATAAATGAAGGAGAACAAAAGCAACAAATAATAACAGAATGAAGAGTGCACAAAAAGAAATAAACAATACATCTGAGCATGTAATACAAAAGAACGGAATGATGAAAGGATGAAATAATGGTGATGTGACTCATATTAAAAATATGCGTTAATGCCTCGGGCTTGGCTTTTTCTGCAGTACTTGCCAGGTATATTTAATAAAAAATGCCCAAGTACCAGATTAGTGCTTTCATGGCACAGGCTGGTCTCTACAGCTGTATTCTCTGGACCAGTAGACATTGAAGCCCTGGGGTAGGTCCTCAGTGACTCCTCTGAGCAGGATGCAGGAGATGTGGAAGTAGCTTCCCAGGAGAAGAGGCTGGATCTTACTGTGGGAGGCTGGATCACAGTGAGTGTTGTTGTTGTGGGATGCTCAAATTTGATTAGAGATTGGATTTATCCTTGCAACATAAAATGTTAGACTGAAAGCTAGACTCCAGCCTAAACTAGCACATTGAGAAAAACAACACTCTCGAGGGACCTGTGTCTCTCCGTTGGCTAAAGGAATTCATGAAGCGATAGCAGGCACTAAACTTGGTAGTGGCTAAGAAGAGGTGAGATAAATCCTACTTTTAAATATAGAGCCTTTTCTACAAGAGAAAATTACATACTGTATCTCCCTAAACAGACAGGCTTGAGCAGTTTAGTGTTTTCAAAGGATATGTGCCATTTATAGTCAGATACTGATGAAAATCGCCTTCTCTCTCCCTTTTCTTCTGGCTAGTGTGTATAATTACTTGTGAGTTATCCAAACAACTTTTCTGGGTTCCAAGAACATCAGTTTAAGGTTGAAAGATAGAGCAGGAAGATGGAAGGGAGAATATAATTTCAGGGCATTTAGGCACTGATTATGCAGGTGCAGGGAGGCAAAATACCAAAGGACTCAAGCCTCATATTATTATTGCCCTTACCCACCCTCCTGCCCATGTACATAAGAGGATTTTAAACCAGCACGGCACTTCTCTGGAGTTTTGCATTTACTAGGCTGTCAGGAAAGAAGGATCATCTTCACAGTGCCAAATGTCACTGCGGACTCCTAAGCTTTTGCCTGACTCCAGGAACAAGCAGTAGTTGGCTTATTTGTTAGCCAGGGCAGCTTCAATACCTATGGAAGCCAAGAGAAGTTTGCAGAGTATAGACTTAATGGCTGAACTTACAGCTGAGTCTGGAGTTTGTAACCTGGGCAGCTCTGCCCTCCCTCCAAATACACAAGGGAGGCTGACACTTCTGCAGATGTTTTAAAAGCTGTCCTATTATTTATTCATGCAGTTAGGTTAATTCAGCCTGGTTGCAATAGAAACAATGCTTACAGTACACAATTCTAACACAAGTTTTCACATTGAGCGAAAGCTAAACTAACACAGCAAGTGGCATCAATAATTGAAATTGCTTTCAGGAGGGGGATGATGGGCCAGGAAGGCTCCAGGGCCAGGTCTGAGATGTGAAAGGGCAGAGACATCTCCCTCTGCGCACAGGCTTGCTCACTGCAGGTTGTCAGAGCCTGTCCTACAGCTACTGCATGCTCAAGGCCACCTTGCCAGGGCATTTGAGCCTGCCAAGACTAGCAGTGCCCGTTCTTCTTCTGCCCTCTTGGGCCACAAGAATGACTGTGCTATGGGGCCTATTGTGCAGAAGCTACTGTAGGAGTTATTCTGTATGCTATTTGCTCTTCAGGGAGTACCATATACCCTACCATTAGCTTGCTAAGTGTGGGTAGATATGGGGACTGAGAGACAGCCCTTGCAGAGTCCATTCTCCCAACTTGTGCCAGTTTTCTTCAGCTAGTTTGATTGGAGTTGGATGAGGAGTGAGAATCAGACTAGGTCTTAAACAGTCCTAAAATGTCAAAAGGGTTTTGAGCTGTCTTTTGCTTCCACACAAACTGCTCAGAAGTTGTGGTTAGCCCTTGAGCTACTGGAAATGCCAACACAGTATACTATACTGCCAGCCCTCTTCTTCCTACAGAATGGACAGGAAACATATCCAGGACAATAATCCTGGGCCAGAATTTCTCTTGGAAATACCACATTTCCATGCATATCACACCACTGTGTATGTAGCCATTGCCCAGTCAGTTCTTACAAGCAGATAATGGAAATTCACTTGCAAAAAACTACCAACCGTTGCTATCCCCAAGCTCAGAACTGACATATGAAGAGAGTCAAAGTACCTGCAGATAGAACAGCTACAGCCAGCTAAATGCATGTAGTTTTTCCAACTTGTTTAAGAACATTTTTTGTGTATTTTAGGCCTACTTTTATCTTTGCCTTTAAGGAAGATGAATCAGCAATTTATTGTGAAGAGGGAATAGCAGCACAGATTGCCAGTGCAAGAACAAGAACATCATCAATTGCCTGGAGAGATCAGACCCAGGTTTGAACCCTGAATTATATCTCAGTTGCTTGATACATGCCCATGTACATATAGTGTCCAAGAAATGCCCATGTACACACAGCCTCACCAGCTCAGTTCCCATCTTAGAACCCTGCTTTCTACATCCGTAAGTAGGATGGCAGGGTCACTCTTTCATCAAACATGTGGAGTGTTATGTTGAGAGGTGCAGTGGAAACTGAGAGTAAGGACCATGACTGAGTAGGGCCACCTGCTTTAATGGCCCTCCTGCAACACGCAGAGACAAAACAGGCAACCGCAACACAGCAGCTCCTGAGCACTGAAGGTGGGAGGCAGACGCCCAGCTTTGCAATAGGGGATGTTCCCAGGAGCTGCTGATACAGAGTTTGTAGCCACATATGAGGCAAAACAACATGGTCACTTGCTGGGATAATGTCAAATTTAGGACTACAAGGAAATGCCAGCCTATTGCTATTGCAATATTTCCCTGTCTGAGCAGAGGCTAGGTTTGGACTTCATCAGAGTATCTGTCAGGAGAGGCAGCCCACACATTGCTTGCTGGAGAAAAAAAGAGGCAATTACCTTTAATTGTAGCTCTTAGTGTGAAGAGACTGGGGAAAACATGTATTTTGTTGCTGGCCAAATCAGTGCCTATACAATACATTAAGAAAAGAGCTGGACCAAGGGTTAGGCATCTGCAACAATAAGCAGCAGCAATTGCCACAGGAATGGATTTTGAAATCTGGGCCCAGATTTGCCTCTTGACATTCTGTCCTCCAGTCCTTCCCTGGAGCTGAAGTGGTGTGTGTATTGGATTTACTTTTCTGTTTGGCTTGGTTCAAAAGAAATGACTGCAAAATTCAAGGAAGATAGAGAACATTTTGGAGAATGGGTAAATATAATAAAGGATCCAGAGCAAAGGACTTCCTGCCTAATGGAAAGACGACTGTCACTGAGAACTGTGCTTCTGCCTAAAAAAAAACAAAGACCCATTTGAGTGCTGGTCATCCCTTGAAATGGATCTCTGAATGAGCTTGTTGCCCCTGGACGATACATACCACATCACCCTGCACGGCAGCTCTCACTTTCACACTATGGTGCCAACTCTCCCAGCTTTTACTGTAGTAGTTTTTAGGGTGGGAGAGGTGGTATCCCCTGTTCCTGACGTCCCCTGCTCTGCTTTCTCCTTTTCCCTCATCTGAAGCAGATCAGCACCAAGCAATAAATGAATGGTCATCTCAGTTCCTCAAGCCTATCTTTGCAAGAAAGCCTGCCGCTTTGGACAATACTTGGAACAACAGGTAAGATGCTTTTCTTCCTGACATTTCTGACCCTGCTCCCTGTAGTGGAGTTGGACAAACGGAAAAGGCCACACATCTCAAAACTGGACAGAATGAGAACCAGGTATGGAACCAGCATTCACTGTTCCCTGCTGGTCTCACAGCAAGGAACAGATATTTCCCCCCTTCTACCTGTCTTAGCACCTTCCAGAAAGCATCAGAGGTTCTTTATCTTAGTGGAGTGAGACCCAAGTTACAGAGTTTCCCAGCCACAAACCCTCCCAGCATCTCCAGTCCCACCATCCAATGATGCTGAGCTCCTGCTGGATGATCACAGGTGCTCTGAGAAGACACTGAAATGAAAGGGCAACTAATATTAGGGCCGGGGAGGGAAATACATTGTTGAGAAATGCATTGAGAGGTGGCAGATAAGGAGTGGAAATGGTGAAGTTCCTGCAGAGAGGGGTTGGAGGAGCAGGGAGGGTGGGGGGCTTGCTGGTGCAGCCAGGGGCAGAGTGGGCTGGCAACTTATTTACAGGGCAGGGAAGAAGGAAAGAATTTTCCACACTTACTCCAGGACATCCCTGTTGAACTGCTTCTTGCTGTTGCCCAGGAACTCCCCAATCATCTGGCGGCTGAGGCCTTTTCGCTGGAGCAAGAAGTGTGCCACCCCAATGGGGGTGTCTGGGATGAAGCCTCGGGAGATCAGGAACTGGATCCCTTTGTCTGGGTTTCTGAAAGGGAAGGACAGATACATTGTGAGTTTGCATGATTTTTTGAGGCATTACTGCCTCTGGCTCACCTCATGGCTCACAGGAGGGCAACCCTCAGTATGTGCATGGGGTCCTATGAGTTCATGCATGTGGCAGGGAAAGGACTGATGGGGACGGGGAAAAGTGATCTGTGAGAGTCCCCTTCAGTTGCCGGTGAGGACAAACAGATGTCATGGGACCTACTGTGTCACTTGTAGCACCTGCTGTCATGAATGCCATCCCATTGCTATCAAAGGATTCTGCTGCGCAATATCAGCCTCATCAGTGATTCTTCTACCATCCCTCTGCTCCAGAGTCAACGGCTTTTGTATCCTCCCGCCCCAGCCTGGTTGGTTTAGGGTCCCTGTGAGAGCATGATTAGACAGTGTGTCCCACATAGACAGCACAGGAAATATCAGTACATTTAGCTTCTCGAAATGCAGCTCACAGAAAGCTGCCCCAAGGACCAGGGGTGAGAGATGGGCATGTGACCCTTTAGGGGAGGTGGGGTTGCACCTCCTGTTGGGCAGACAAAAGCAAAAGGAATCATTTCTGTAGTTGGTCACTGAAGGAGAGCGCTGTCCCTAGTTCGGAGGAATGTGACTGCGAAGAGACTTGGGAGATATTGCTGCCATGGTCAATGGGCGAATGAGGCTCAAAACACAAAGGGGGATAACCAAAGGTGGGCACTTTCTCTGTAAAAAAAAAAATTCCCTTTTCCAAACATTTTCAGTGCTTAGTGTTGACTGCCACTTTCTACCTACTTTCTACCTTCCTCTCCTGAGCCCCATGCCGGCCGCCTGAACAGAAATCTCATATTTAGATTTGCTTTTCTCTTCCTTCACTTCCCCCGCCTTTAGCTGTGTTGTTCTTCCCTTCTCTATATTGATTTACCCCCTCAGGCAGGAATCTTCATGTGTGGGTGGATAAGAGCATGCACCTGGAGGATGCCTTGTCAGAGCTGGGGGGAGAGCTGCTTGCAGCTCCTAGACAGAGGGTTTTTCTCCCTCTGTGGCTGTGAGTGCCTCTCTGAGAACAGGGCTGGTGCTGAGTGGGCCTGACTGCCTGGTTGTGGGAATGATTTTCTCTTTGTTACTGTGCCAGTGTCTGTGCCTGCATACACAGCTACTGGGAGGTAGTGTGTGTCTCTACAAGTCCACATGTTTTTGCGTGTCTATGTCCTAAACGTGCAGATTTCTCTTGCACCATACGTGTTCATCACATCGTGTATGTCTGCACATTTTGGCTTTTTTCTCATGTCTTCTATCAGCACGCCTGTTTTTATGTATTCTAGGAGCAACTGTGAGCTTATGTGGTGTGTGTCCCATTGTACAAACAAGAATGAGTGCAGGAGATATTCCTATATTTCTCTCTGCCCCACTGAAGAGTGTCTGTCACGATGCACTCCTCATGAGTAGAATTATTGCAGTGCCAGGAAGGTTTCCACATTCCTTTGTTTCTCCGATCTGGTGAGTGGGGAGAGGTGAGAGCATAGCTTCTTCATGAAAGGATGTCATGCTTCCATTATTAACCTAAATTCAAGGACCTTTTTCAACACTCAAAAAGTGAGTTTGCTCAGCAGTTCCCTGGGGTGAGGAAAGGATAGCATGAGATCTCAGAGCACATGAATGCATGATAGGCACAGGCATAGACTGTGGCACTGTCAGGTGGTGAACAATGTGGGTGAGCAACATATGTCTAACTTCAGGAGGATCAGCATTCAGGAGAATGCCCTGCTCCTTGTAGGGGCCTCGTGGGTATACAAAAAGTAGACAGATTTGAAATAGTTCTGTTTACTCTGTAATGTCACAAATAAATATCCTGGGCAGTGTGACATCCCCAGGGAGCATGGCTGGGAGAACAAGTCAGCACATTAAATTTACAAACAGAAGAGTTGCAAGATCTGATATTGAAAACCACAAGCCTTCTTCAAGGAAATCCAGCAGTGAATCTTCTGTATTATCTCACAGATCTCCTGGTTCACCTTTGAAGAACACAGGCAAGGTTCTCTTCTAAGGGTGAAGGTGAGATGGTCAGGGCTTAAGTCAAGCTAAACAACAGAGATTCATAAAATGCACCTCCACCTGCACACTTTGGTATTTGACAAGGGACAGTATGGTGTTCACAGCATTAGAATGATCTTGGCTACACTGGTGTGACTCCAAAGCCACTGGACTAAATTTGGATTCACTCCAGAGGAGCTGGGAGCTGAACGTGATCAGAAAAATGCAGCTCACACACTCGCATGGGTGTGCAGATTTCAGTAGAGATGGCACAGGCAATGCAAGAAGATGTAGGACAAAACAGTCCTGCTGTGACCACCCTCCTGCACTGGCTTGACTGGAACTCAAATATACCTGCACACCTTATTCTTCCACTAACAGCAGGCTTTTGTCAGTTTTGCTCTGGATTCAATTTGTTCCCCATAAAATCCTAATAGCAATACAGCATCTCTAGCACTCAGCATCTGCAGATGTATCCCATGTACTGCAGTGTGTGGCTTTTACCCAGATGTGCAGCAGACAGCTCTACTTCCATCTCTCCAGAGCCTGGTCTCTGCTATTTTCTTTAGTGTTGCAGGGGCGTTAGGCACAGCCAGCAAATGCTGCGGGATTCCTCATGTCCTGCTGGCTTTCCCTCTGCCCACGCAGCCAGCTGCCCACACACTGAGTTATTACAGCAGTGCTGCATAATGAAGCTCTCTCTGTTCCAGGGATTCCGCTCCCTCACTGTGAAGTGGCAATGGGGAAAGCGCCACAGCTGCACAGCATTGATGTGCTCCCAGAGGTCTGCTCTGAGCCAGAGTGCTGCTTGCTGAAAATGCATTGTAAGGCCAGATAGACTGTGGTAGTTGCCGCTTTCAGCTCTTGGTCCAGGTAAGCAGTCAGCAAAAAGGATGCACATGCTCCATGCCCTATGGTTGGTGCCCACAGCACAACCCTTACAATGGTAAACTGGCTGCTTGCTAGAAACTGGCAGGGAAACCAACACGAAATAACTGCAGAAATCTGAATGGTCTTACCTGCCCTTTTGGGTAGAGGTTCACTCCCCAGAGCCAACAGGTCACTTTCTTCCCTCCCTGTCCTCCAATATTTTGTCAAGAAAACTGAGCCTTACGGGTTAGCACACATTATTTCAGCAGCTAGTTCCATGGGAGCAGGGGAGGCCTGGCTAGGAAATTGTGTTTCAGAGCTCTACAGTAAGTATTCTAGTCCACAGGGACCCGCAAGATGCAGTGAACTCAGGTCACTGAAGGAAGTAGGACGACAGAACTGTTTCCCCAAAACAGACCTGGCACTGCTAATCTGCCACATGAATGTGTGCGAGGCACATTGGGAGAGGAAAAGAGGCTGGGGAAAAGCATTTTCACTCCTGCTTTAACATCACATCAGTACTCGTGTCAACGAGTGTCATGCTTGTGTCAACGAGTGCAAAGAACCAAAGGAAAACACATTGGGTGGAGGGAGTCCTGCCAAGCGTGGCTGAGAATATCGAAACACTTAATAGCAGAGACATGAGCCCCACATTCCCCTCCAGAGCTACACCTATCCCAACACAAACACCAGAACATGTCTGTGGGCCTGGAACTCTATCATAACCAACCTCCACCTGTGTGTGGTGCCTACAATCTCTCATTCCAGCCTGATTGTGTTCATCATGCAAATCTTTGTATACCCCGAGCCTGACTTTGATAAAGATTCTGCTGGTTTTGACTGGGATAGAGTTATTTTTCTTCATAGTAGCTACTATGGGGCTATGTTTTGGATTTGTGCTGGAAACAGCATTGATAACACTGGGATATTTTAGTTACTGATAAACAGTGCTTACACAGAGTCAAGGCCTTTTCTGCTTCTCACATCACCCCACCAGCGAGTAGGCAGGGGTGCACAAAAAGTTGGGAGGGGACACAGCTGGGACAGCTGACCACAGCTGATAAAAGGGATGTTCCATGCCATACGGTGTCATGCTCAGCATATAAAGGTGGGGGAAAAAGAATGAACGGGGGGATGTTTGGAGCGATGGTGTTTGTCTTCCCAAGTAATCATGCATGATGGAACCCTGTTTTCCTAGGGGTGGCTGAACACCTGCCTGCCAATTGGAAACAGGGAATGAATTAGTTACTTTGCTTTGCTTGCATGCATGGCTTTTGCTTTGCTTATTGAATTGTCCTTTACCTCAACCCAAGAGTTTTCTCATTTTCACCCTTCTGATTCTCTCCTGCATCCCACCGAGGGCAAGTGAGCATGCAGCTCTGTGGTGCTTCGTTGCCATCCCCAGCATTTTCCTTAGGCCACTCAAATGGAAACCAAGATAGCATAAGATGAAAGTGTGATGATGGAGCAAAAGGCAATATTTCTCATGGCTTGGTAAGATGAGAAAAGTCTTGTGGAAAGGCAATGAGCAGATCTAAAGCTCCTTATAGGAGTTTAGCTGCTTACTGCCAATCCAAAATCGATTATTTGTGACCCCTCAAGTTAACCTTTTCTGACAGTATTATCTGAGCTGCTCTGCTTTTACTTTCATACCTATGGCCCTTTCATAGGGTACCAGACTCGGATATCTGAGGCACTGAGATGACTGAACCTGGTCTGTCAGGTGAAAATGTATCCAAATACCAGAAGGAAAATGACAGCCAGAGAACTCATACTGGGCTAGGTAAGCTCAGCTCTACCTCTGTTTCTTCCTCCTCTCTCTGTCTTTATTTGGAAATGCCCCATGTTAAGCAAGCAGGGCTGCGTTTACATCCACAGCTACACTTGTCCCTTTGCAACAGAGTGGAGCAGGAGCCTAGATCCTAGGCTCAGCTGGTGGATGCCAAATGGACAGCAACTGGGACTGAAGGTTCAAAATTTAGGAGAACATGTGCACTACTTATGGGGCACTGGGCTTGTTCCTCTGTTGAGTGGAAGATCAGGGCAGCGCTTGGGAGACTTCAGGGAAAAAGCTTCTGAGCAACCAACTTGTGGTCTGCGTTGCATACCCAGATGGTCATGTCCTTGAATACTAAAGAAATTCCCCAGAGATGGATCGAGACCTGGAGTCTGCCATCACATATTCCAGTGAGGCATGAAATAGGCTGGGAAACATGAAAGAGGAAGAGTCACTTACATATTAAAGAGGTTCAGCCCAATGCGGTAAAGGCGTTTCCTCATTGTGTCTGTGGAAAGTGTGGGGGACTTGCAGCTAGCTGGGTTCTCGCAGTGGTACCTTGGGAGGCTGAGGATCATGGCCTGCAGTGCTTCTTTTGAGGACACCTCAGAAGCTGACTTAGCTGAAGTGGAGGTGCTGCTGCTGCTCAGCTGCTCTGAGTTGTCTGCATTCTCAGACTCAGAGCCTTTGCTTTGCCCAGTCTCATTGCTAACATCAAACTGGAGCTTCTGCACTGCCATCTGCTCTGGCTCCGCACTACTGTCTTCTGTGCCATTAGCACTGACATTCACTTCGGTGAAATTGTGGCTATTCTGGACAGCTCTGGACTCAGGTAAGTTCTCCGGGGCAGATGGTGGTTCACTGGCTTCTCGCTCCCCTTCTCCTGGGCTTTCTTCAGCGTTGGTAGCTTGAGCAAGCCCAGCCTGGGCATTGTTGCTGAGGCAGTTTGCCATGGACACCGAGGTAGATGATGAGACAGAGATGTTCTTGTTGTCAATCTGGACTGTGACATCTCGAAAAGCCATCATGAGAGTGCTGCTGCTCTTGGGTAAGGTATCTGGCAGGAGCCCTTCCTCCTTCTCCTTGTCCTGCAGCTCAGCTTCTAATTCTTGGTTTGGCTGCATTGAGCTGGCACTGAAAGTCTCCCTTATCTCGTATGAGCTCCCATCTTGTAGCGAGCACATGGTCTTCAGGCTCCAGGTGCTGAGGGCATCATCAATGGACTTGGCCAGGGACTGAACTTGTTCTGTGAAGGAGTCCTCCAGCTCAGTCAGTGCTCCACTGATGGTGGCTGGCAAAGATGGGGACCTCACTAATGGGATGCCCACAAAGTTGTACCCCTCCACCAGGGCTTTCTCAGCGGAGAAGCTCTCAGAGTTCTGGACACGGACTTTCCTCAGAGAAATGCGGCGGGGCATACGGCTCTCCAGCAGTGAGTTGCGGATCTTCTCAAAGTTCTTGCTAAGCTGGTACTGCCGGAAAGCAGTCTGGATGGTGCAGGCTGCCCTGCGAGATACCAAATGACCTCCGTATTTATGCTCTAGCATTTCGATCTGTAAGACATATGATAGAGAGAGGTTATTTTTCGTTAATTGACTTTTGATGTCTTTCTGTTCTGCCACTTCCTACAGTTATTAATCTGTAATAACTGTCAGAGGAATATCTAATACTGAATTATTTTTTTCCTGCACTGACAAACCCCTGATTTCTACAGAAGGTCCCCCTTCTTTAGGAACGGCCGACTAAAGCACCAGTATTGTGAGCAACTGTAGCATAATCATGCCTCTTACTAGAGTGCCATCCATACAAGCCCGAGCCTGCAAGTGCCCTTCACTTGCAGACCAACTTCTGATGACCCTTAAGGTAAGCTCATCTCTGCAAATACAGTGTTCTGGCATTGTGTCCTCCTGCTTAGCAAGCGTTATCTCTGGCTCCTCCCCTCCTTAGCTGCCTTAGGAAATACCCTCAGAGAAAAGAGATATCATTCAGAAAAAGGAAAGAAATGTTAATTTTTAAATGCAGAAAATGCTGGCTTGATCAGAGGAGCTAGTGAGAAACATCAGCTTCCACAGAAGTTAGTGGAGGCTGGGCTTATTGAGTGTCTTCTAAGAAGCACTCTGAATCCCAGAGCGTCTTCCTGTCTGATATCTGAGCTTTTCAGGTGACAGCAAGCAATGCAGTGAAGACTACCAAGAAAATAAAGACTCTCAGTTTTGAAAGGTAAAAAATTCTGATTTTAAATGCTAAACAAGTAGAAGGAAGATTCACTCCTTACCTAATGGTAACAATAAATACACATGTAAATACATATACACACAATTAACTAGTGTCTCAACAGGCTTCAGCAAATAATCTGTTGTAATTTCTCTTCCATATTCTAGTATTTATACTTCCTGGTAATTTCCTCACTCCTCCTTTGTAGCTGAGCCTTCATTAACATGCTACAGGAGATGACTTGATTCCAGGGAGTGACTGATGGAGGACAACGGGGACAATGTGAAGATGATGGCAAATTATGGGATTGAAGAAAAAACAAAGATGAACTCAAATTACCTTCACTGAGGTTTTGGCTGAACTGTAAGCTAAACTCTACTTTGATGGCACTCCATGGGGCAAAGTGCAGGTGCAGACTGTAGTGTTTATATGTGGGTATGAACACGTGGAAAAGCCAAAAAAGGCAAAGAGCAGTGCTGCTAAAATCAGTCCTGAGTTAACAAAGGATTTGCTATGTTGTTCACATGGTGAATATGATGAAATGCAAAGAAAGAGTTTTCCTGACTGCTTCTTTAACCCCAGACAGACACCACTTGCCCCTCAGTGTACCTTGCTGGCCCAACACTCACAGCATGAAGGACTGAGCTAATAGAAGATCTGAGCTTAAGTGCAAACTGCTTTTGTAGTCAAAGTGAAACTGAGGCATGGGTCTCAGTTCACAGTCATGCTTCCTTCTTTTCTTTTTTTGGTAACACTGGGAAAGTTGCAGATAAAACTATTAGTGTGATCTAGGTACGAGCGAAGGCCTGGAGTAACAGCTATGAGAAGTGTAAATCACCTCTGACATCTTTCCAATACTAATTCTGAAAGTAAGGGAAGATGATATGACCTTGTGGGATGACAGAAAGAGAAGAACATGACCCCAGCCCTTCAGCCCCTGCACTAGTATCCTGGCAGATGAGTAAGTACAGAAGTCCTTGCTCACTGGCACCCCAACACCTCAGGCAGCAACAGGTCTAGGGATCCTTCTGCTCTGGATGGGAGGCTGCCATTTCTGGAAGGGAAGAGAGGAGGGACACATCGTTTCATATTTATATCACTGGAAATGATACAGAGACCCTTTGCCTTGTGTTCATACATAAGGTAGGCTTCCGTTTTCTGTTTGCCTTGCCCTTAAATTCACATCTGTCCAAAGCAAGCATCAAAGCCCAGCACTGAGAAATACTAGCAATTTTCTTAGCCATGGGTTGGCCACTGAGGCTGTAGAGGCAGCTGGCTCAAAGTTCTGCTTGCCCCTAATTCAAAAAACACTGGCCTAATATTTGCCCTGCTGGCCTCTTAGAAAGGGACTGCAGTACTAGTGCTAAAAATCACCCACACAATGACCGTGGATTCAGGTTCATTCACCACGAGACCTGTCAGTAGGCTTTTTTGATAAACAAGGTCTCTGCTTATCCCCAGAGCGTGATGTGGCAGAAAAGTGGAATAGAGGGACAAAAAGGGATTCTGGGTTGCAAGCAGAAGGGGTTTGCTGGGGTTCTTTGCGCTTCTTTCTGAAATGTCATCTTAAATCCCACCATAAAACCAGCACTGTTGCCACATCTCATCAAAGTTGGACTCCCTGGAGAGAGACTGAGTTATTCCTTGGCCCTATCTGTATGAAGGCTCATACAGATAAATGCAAATTAAACCAATAACCTGCACAGGCCCAACCCAGACAGTTATTACTAACAACTGACCGTGAGCACTTAACATAATGGTCTGGTTAATCAAAATGTAGAACTAATTGTGTTGGGAGGGAAAGAGGAACAAAAGGGAGGAACAGACATGGCTATCTGAGGGATAGAATAATAGTAAAATGCAAAACAAGGCAGAAGGAAGAGCCTTATAATTATCTGATATTTCCAAGGAGGTGACAGCCATTCTGAAAAAATGAAATTCATATGCTCTGATCTTATTAGAGGCCAAGACAAGATGTCATTGCTGATCTGAAGTAAAAGGACAGTTTATCTCATGAAACGACCGTTCCTGAAAAGGCAGACTTTGATAACTACTGAGAGGAGAGATTCTTCCAAAAGTCTAAAGTAACAGAGCAAGCTGTCAGTACCTTGAAAAAGCATCACCAGCTTTTTACAGTCCATTATCTCAGTCCTCCCAAAGGGCTAAGGCATTAAGGAGCATAACAGGATGTAAAGTGAGAAGACTCCCAACCTAGTCCGTTCTCCAGTTCATATCAGGTGTGCAAGGATGGGTTCTGAATGTGGTCTGTGGCCATCTGGCCCTGCCCAAATCAAAGAAAGTCCTCAAGTGTCTTGTAGCTGGGATAACAAGGACTGGGGACTAGTCCAAAGGAAGCCTGAGAAGACTGGCAGAAGTGGCACCCCCATAGAGAAGTGCCCTCCCCACCCTTGCTTTGTAGGAGCAGATCTGTGTTTCTCTCTCCTTGATGTAGCCCAGCCATTTACTGTTTACTGATGTCTGAGGCATTCACATTTGCTATCAGGTCAAGCTAACTGACACTCCAGAGGAATTAAGAATTTCACACAGCTGTTGGCCTGTTTTCTTCCTCTCAAGAGGAGGAAAGGGCATCTATTAGCACCACAGCAGCCACAGGTAATGGAGATGTGTGTCTGGCTTGCTGGAGGAACTTTCTCTTCCCATTTGAGAGGCAAAAAAGGCCAGACATGATTGGCCTTCTTTCACTCTTAATATACCCTATGAATCACAAGTAATTGCCTACTTAAAGCTGCTTTTCTTTGGGGAATGATCCAAAAGCCAGGCGCCAAAAGAAGGGAAAAGCAGTAGGGGAATCAGGGGGATTTCAAAGAATAATTAGCTTAATACATTTCTGAGCCTCAATATGAACACTCAGTTTGAGAAATTCAGGCCCAGTGGCCAAATTAGAAATTGCTGGGAAATAGCCATTGCAATGAGGGATTGCTCATGAAGGGAGCTTTAACAAGTTCAGCCTAAGCTAAGCCAAAGTGCCAGGCCTGGATATGAACAAAACATTTGAGGTGAACATCTCATGGCTTTGTTGCCCATAGGGATAAATTCACAAATCTGCCAGGAAAGAATGAGCTTGATCTTATTCTCACCTAGCACTGTTTTTCCACCTAGGCTGCCACTGAACATAGTGACATGCCACTGTGTTAGCAAGAAAAGAATCGGGTTCATTGACGGAATCTGAGTCACTCAAGTCAATGCATGCACTGTAAAAAACAAAGACAATACAGAGCATGCATGTTCTCTTTCACCCATTCCTAATGACTCTCCTTCCCAACAACCTTTAACAATGGAAGGACATTGCTATAAGGGATGTGTTAATGGAACATTTTCCTTCATACATGGGACATCTGCCACCCTTCAGCATAGCAGAAGAGTATGTACAACAGAAACCATGCTCCTCTCTCACGTGATCCCTTCTATTTTTCCCATGTTACAACAGAGATTAAACAAAGGGGAACTTCAGCACTTGAGTTTCCTTTCCAATCTCCCAGAAGAGTACATGCTGCCAGCATACTCTTTTTCACAATTTAGAGAGTGAGAAGAGGCATGACCCCTCTCACCCACTCTCTAATATGATGTCAAGGGGCAATGACTGGTAGGTGACCTGCACCACCAAGCCCTGCAGGGAAGGCTGTACAATACCCTCTATCCCTACAAGCACTCAGTTCTCTCTTGAAAGCTAGATGTGATGTCAGCAGCACTGTGAGACTAGAAGTCTCTCCTTTCACCTCTTTCTCTTACTGTAAATTCTCTTAATGCATTACAATTTATGCTATAACTTGAGAACTACTGGAACAGTCCTAAGAGAGTCCTATCAACCTTATTCCCACTCAAGAGAGCTACCTGAGAAGTAAGATGATAGGAATACCTATGAAAATACATATTAAAGTGCAAGACTGGAAGAATTAATACTTTTCACTCCCCAAAAATCTTCCCTTCCAGACCTGGAGGCAATACAGTGGCTGGAGGAGCATACATGCTGTAAGGCCCCTTTACTGTGAGAAAAGTGGTTTCACCTATGAGATAGGCTAGGTCCCTGCAAGGTCAGTATCGCAAGGCACTAGAATTTAATGAACGAGCAGCTAACATGTCTCTCTGTCTCACATGCATCC
The DNA here is from genome assembly GCA_033459285.1 of Clamator glandarius. Classification (NCBI taxonomy): domain Eukaryota; kingdom Metazoa; phylum Chordata; class Aves; order Cuculiformes; family Cuculidae; genus Clamator; species Clamator glandarius. Next base: position 1,378,134 of record JAUNZM010000304.1, on the reverse strand, counting down.
AGGGCAGGTCTGGCCTCTGCTGCAAGAACAGTGACAGGACAACATGATCTTAAAGCTATAATAACACAGGACAGACACTCCCCAGGACAAATCAGAGCAGCTCTAGGACATTGAGGAGGCTAAACCCATATATAGCAGCCAAGATCTGTCCCACCCTGAGGAGAGGTCACATTAGTTTGTATGGCCAGTTAATTAGTCTCTCTTGTTTGTTTTCCTGGTGTGAAGCAAGAGTTCTGTCTTAGTTGAGTATGCAGTACTTTGAGAAAGACAGAGGTAAAGAGCCAAAGCCTCTTTTCTGCTTAGGAATTTATTGGGCCATTGATCTGACATGTATATTTAGGGACAGCAGCAATGCCTTGAGGGAAGTGGCAGAAAGATGTCCCAGAAGTAGCAGCTTCTTCTGTGGGAACCTCATTAGCTGAGACCCTTCATCTGTAATAGCACAGCTCCCACTGAATTCTCCCACTGAATGTAATCTGGACACTGTCACTACTGCTTGCCTGTCCTTCTCATCTCACATACTGCAGGATCTGCATATCAAACAGTCTCTAGTAGAGCTGCCATTCCAGTGAAAAGTCAGAAATGATTCTTTAGATTTTGTTTTGCACAACAGCTTTCCTGGGCTGTAATCTGCAGAAGTGGGGGTGGGTGATGGAGTGGGGTGCACGTTCCATCTCACTGTCTTCGAGTGCTGTTAGCCCCTGTCCTGCTGTCCCCTTCTGGGACCCCAACAGGAGATGCAACTAGAGATGGGGACACTTGTGCTCTGGAACTGGGCTGTAGTCTCAGGCACAAGAAGCAAGGCTTGCAACTTCAAGAACTGAATAATTTTCTTCCAGTCTAGTAAACCTGCCTGTCTCTTCAGTATCCATCACTGGATGGAAGGCAGTGATGGTAACAGTATGTAAACATTGTAGTAGATGCTGTGCAGCAGACTCGCTGAATAAACCCTGCTTTCCCTGAGAGCTCATGCTTTGAAGATGCTAATGCAGAAATGCACTGGGGGCCTCCCAGTGTGATCCAAGGGGGAGAGATGGCTCTTGGAGACCTCTTCCACAAGGCAGGCCTTTTTGGACAGTCAGTTGCTGGGAGCCTACAGGCATGTTACACTTGTGAGCAAGGCAGTATCCCTGGATGCTGCAGCTCCTGGCTTCTTACCACCCATCTCCAAGTCTACAGTCACAATTGAGCATCTGGGTCCATTCTGGACCACAGAACCCAGGCAATGAGGAACTGAGCCCAGCAGGTTTGAATGAAATTATGCAGCAGCCAGAGGCGAGGAAGATAATTCCTCCATCAGCCCCATGTAGACAAAGGGCCAGGACTGTTCAGGCAGGGCAGAAGCTCAAGGTGAACAAAAGGCAGAAGTGTTTGCTGAAAGATGTCCCACCACTGTGTGAATACAGTCCCACCCACCCCGTCCCCTTCTCCCGCAGCCTGAGGAGGAAGCCTCTGTACCTGTTTATTCTTTAGATCAAGGGAGAGCTCATAATCGGAGGCAGCCGCATGGGAACACGAGGCCGTCCCTTTGCTGCGCTGCACTCTCACTGGGGAGCCCGTGTGGTGGAGGCTCGCCTTCTGCACCAGAGGGGAACACCCCGCTGCCTGCTCTTCTTGGAGCTCCGCATGCTGGGCTTTTAGCGTCAGGGTGTCGGACCTGCCTTCCTGGCCACTCTGTGTGCCGGCCTCCTTCGGATCCTCCGTTTCACACCCGGCTTTCTTGCTTGTGGAATCGCTGGGATCGTCACTGTGAACAAAATGCAACGTTTCGCTTTTTTTATTTGTTTTTTTTTATTATATTTGATTTATGATTATGTTTATTGTTGTTCACTATACTCATCCACTGAGCTGCATTTTAAAGGTCTAGGGAGCCTGGGCTGTGAGGAGTTTCTCTCAGTGGTGGATCAGGACTTTGGGTAGATGAAGCCGAAGCTCTGATCCCTCCCTCGTTGAGAGCAGGCACTTGTGCTGCACGCACTGCTGCCTCTGCTCAAGGTGCTGCAGTTGGAGGTGAGGGCTCAAAGAGGATGTCATGGCCCACAGACACCTCTCCTGCTCCCTCGAGCAGCTAGCAGCTGGCAGTCACCCCCATGCCCTTGCTGCCTATTGCTCAGTATCTCCCTGTGCATCCCAGACTCCCATCTGACACAAAGCGTGGTTCCCAAGAATCCAGCTTTCCCCTGGAGTTTCTTTTCCCCTGGAGTGTGGGAAATGGTGCAGGGGCAGCTGGATGTTGCAGAGTTTCCAGAGGAACTCTTAGAGAACTGAGCATATAAAGGTGCAACTGAGACAGACAGCCCTGAGATCCTGACTCTTTAAAGCATGTCTGCAATACAGCCCCAGCAGAATGCAGAATTTCTATGAAAGAAGCTTCTTTCTGACCTACAGGACATACTGCTGTGCCACTGAGATCTTGTGGAGAAAGAATAACACCCTTCTCTCCTGTCAGACACAGAAGTAATTGTGTGAAACCAGGGCCTGACAACAGAGCACTCTAAAACATGTTGCTCCAGACAGGATGGCATTAGCATACGTCTGATCCATTCAAGTGCTGAGGAAGTCTGCCGTTAACCTCTCTTGCTGAATACTTCCAAAATTAATCTAATTTCAAATAAGATTTTGGTATTCCAGGGGAAATTTTGAACTATGAGAGTATTTGTTTGTTGTTACATTAGTCTCCTTCCAGTGGCTACAGAAGAATAATCTATGATTTCCAAGAGTGTGCCAGTGAGTCCACATGGATTCTGGGTTCTGCTGCACTATGTGCATCAGATACAGCTCCACCATTTTCCAGGGGATGAGCATTTAGCTGAAAGCAACATCTAGTCTGGAAATAATTACTACAGAACCAATGCATTTAATTCCATTGAAACCAAGGATGTATACTGGTTCCCATATTTAAACACCATTAAATTATTTAATTCACTTCTGAATCATATTTCTTTCTCTTGGATTTGCTCCACATACGACCAGTTCTGCTGTCATCTAGATAACAAATCATTTTATGATTGGTGTTGATGTCAGAGTAAAATCAGGGAAATTAGATATGATTTTCTGTAGTGCCCAAATTACTTAGAAGCATTTAAGTCTCATTTTCAAAAGTGCTGTAAGCACTTAAAAGCCCAAGTCTTCTAACTGTGAATAGACTTTACTTCCTAAGCCTTGAAGCACTTTTGCATATTTACTAGTACTTTAAAAGGAAGTTTACTCTCTCAATAACAATAGGTTTAACAATTAAATTTAGAAATATTCCCACAGTTTCTAAAAGGGCTCCAAATCTGATGAATGAAAGACAGTATCACAACTTCAGAAATAAGAAAGATAAGGCATTTAAAAGTATTAAGTTTCTTCTTTCATGCACGTGCATTTAGTCACCATTTAGACTTAAAAAAATAAAATCACAGAAGAAACCAGTCTCTTACATAAATGCTATATAACAAACTTTGTCAAAGCATATTAAAATGACTCATCAATCAGGAAATGCCACCATTAAAATGAGGCATAAACCTGTCATTTTAGGTTGCAAACCTTATAAAATCTTTCCTTGTTCTATTCCTGATTCTGTATAACACAACACTCTATTTTCTATACCTAAAGATGTATAAGTGAAGCGTGTACCCATTTTTAACTCATTCTTTTCTATGTCCATCTGCATAGCTTGAAATATTAATACATGACTTTTCCCTTACAGCTTTAACTGTAACATTTTTATTGGGAGCCTCTGCTCTATCTATTCTCATTTTAACCATCAGAGCAGTAATTTTTATCCTCAGCTCAAGGGATAACCATGTGAACATAGATGTGATCACGTTTTCATTGAAGTGTGTGCCAAAAGCCTCACAAGTATTTCAGTGGGAACTGGACTGTGCCCTACAAAGCCATTTCAGCTAGACGCGTAAGCTCTGATTCAGCAAGCCACGTATCCCAAATTGCTCTGCTGAGTCAAGGCCACAGTGCACAGCGTGCTATGCAGTTTCTTTAGGGCAGATCAGAGCCAGAGGCAGTAGACTAGAGAGCTGGTTGACTTCCCTTGCAGCATGAACAGGCTCTAAATGCCAGCAAACATTCTCCGATGTGGTGGTCCTCTAAACACTCGCACATATGCTGAACTCTGTTTTTATGAAGGCCTCCACTGACTGCTCATGACAGAATGTGAAGTACGCGGATAAGAGTTTGCAGTGTTCAGGCCCATTGCTCTGTTAGGCTGTACATCACCTCCAGTGTGCGCCACCTATTTGGTTTTCTGTCTCACACAGTTTAGAGTCTGAGTGAGTAACATTCATAGTGACAGGATATCCCATGTGCACTGCTAATACAGAAGAAAAACCAGTGGGCTTTGTAGAGTCACAGAATAACCTAGGCTGGGGGGAAGGCTAGAGGTCTCTATTCCAACCCACTGCTCAAAGCAGAGCCATTTTCAAAGACAGATAAGGTTGATCTGGGTTTTCTCCAGTCAACTCTTGAATGCTTTCAGACATGCAGATTTCTCAGACCCCTGAAAAGCTTTGTCAGGGCCCTTAGTGCACTAATATATCTTAATGGCTTGACTAGCCCCAACTGCCCCAACAAATATCCACTGCACTGTTTCGTCTTTTCAGCCCAGCCCTCAGCAGTCAGTCCCTGCCACAGCAGCTTTGTAAGAGTTCTGGTTTCCAGTGCTGCTGCAGCCTTCCCCTTTCCACGTCCATGGACCCACTTGATCTGGACTCTGACCTGCTGACTGACTTCCCAGCTTGACGTTGGACCTGCCTCAATGCCATGGACCTGCCTCAACACCGTGGACCAACCCGTTGATGACTGAGCTGTGTCTGACCCTATGTACTCTTCACTGGACCTGATTCTTACCCTGGACAATGAAGGAGTGAGCATTGGACCAACCCAAAATGCTCAGAAGGCCCCTTTAACCACATTAGGTATTTAGGATATTCACTGTGCTACCATAAGGACAAACACTAATCACACGTACACGTATAACCTTGCCTTCCTCCTCCATGCGTGCTCTGAGTTCAGTAAGTACACCCATACAGAATGTATTGTGCTTATGCATGGAATTTTCTGAGGGTCAAAACTCGGTCAAATCAAAATCAGATTCCACTGAAGCACTCAAAGGCATTTTTCAGCTAGATGTTTCTATGCTAAATATAAAGTTTTTAACCCCCTGCTGGTTTGGCTGTTAGACTGTTCAGAAAGAAATAGCAAACACTCTTGTCGAAGTGGGAATAGTTTCTACATGCTCTTTGTGAAAAGAAAGAAAAAAAAACTGAAAGGAAAGGCTGAACCACTTATACTTCGTGGGAAAAAAAGTTTCAAAAAAAATCCCAAACTATTTCATGTTTGGGTAAAAGATTAAACCTGGAAAATTTTAGCTTCAGATGGTAAACTTCAGTGACTATAAGCAATGGGAAAAAAGGGGTAAAGTCAGGGTTGGTCTAACAACCTCAATGTTAGCATTGCAGCCCTGTGATTCCACTTACCACCCTTATTCCTCCCAGGTTTACTCCCATTTTGCACCTGTTTCTGAGGAAGTGGTGTAGGGAGGTCTATTCTCTGTTGTCCAGGAGCAGCAATGCATGAAGCAGCCACATAAGAGACAAAACACACTTCTAAAGATCAAATCTGATGCTGCTGTGAAATGTAGGCGAAAGCCTTAATGATACTGATTTTTTCACTCTGTACTGAGTAACACAGTTGTTTTGCACTGGTAGAGCACAGTTTTTGTTAACAATTGAAGGCTCAGGAGTTATTGTAATCACAGTAACAAAAAAAAATCAACAGTAAGAAAAGTAAGTAGGGCAATGAAAGACACTACAGCATTGAAGATGTCCAGGGAAAAAAATTAACTAAATAATAATATGAGGCTTTCCTATGACAAGCTGCAGGAGGACACGCTATGGTTAGAAGGTCAATGCACTAGAATGGGCCCTCCACCCATTGCCCTGGGGCATGCTAGGGATGCTGCAGCACAGTTGAAGTCTTGTGGAAATGTGAGGGGGGCTCCCAATGTATGAGGACAGGCTGAGAGTTAAGGTTGTCCAGCCTGGACAAGAGAATGCTCCAGGAAGACCAGATAGTGACCTTTCAGTACCTGAAGGGGACCTACAAGAAAGCTGGGGAGGGACTTTCTCCAAGGGCATGGAGTGATATAACAATGTGGAATGGCTTTAATTTGGAAGGAGTTAGATTTAGATTAGACATTAGGAAGAAATTCTTCATGATGAGGGTGGTGAGACACTGGTACAGGTTGCCCAGGGAAGTTGCAGATGCTCACTCCCTTGAAGTGTTCAAGACCAGGTTGGATGTGGCCTTGGGCAGCCTGGTCTGGTGGGAGGTGTCCCTGCCCATGGCAGGGGTGGTTGGAACTGAATGATTTTTAAGGTCCCTTCCAACCCAAACCGTTCTATGATTCTGTGGTTCCATGATTCAAAATTATGGGGGATCCACTTGCTTTTTCTTGGCCAGTAAGAAATTAACTTCTCTGGTCATGGGATGAAGGAAGGGAATGGAGCTATTGCCTGTTCTTTTTCTTGGATGAGAAATTTTTTCTAAGCACTTGTAATAATTAAAAGTCCCATGCAGAGTCTAAGGTGTGAATCCCAATGTTCTGGCCAAGCTCCAAATAGGTTAATTTAGTTCTGTATTCCTGTATCACCCCTGCAGTTTCAACTGTAATCAGTAATTGTAATATGTAATCATAATATGTAATCATACTTGCTGTCCTAAAGTATCATATATCACCATCTTTCACAGTTTTTACAGCTACTCTTGCATGATAAACAAAGCAATTTTCTGCTAGTCATGCAGCCAGGTAGGGACGGTTTGTGCTGTCTTTGAATTCTGCTTGATTGAAAGTTGTAGTATTGATGTAAATCACTTGCAATCAGTTAAAAAGTGAAGACTACAAATTCATCTATTCTGTTCTACCTAGATTTTCCTCCGTGACTTTTATGGCCCATAGCAGCTAGCTTAGTCCTTACCACAAAGAGATTTAATCTTCTGTATGAAACATCTCTCATGTTTCAGGTATCTCCTGATACTTTCACACTGCTGACTTCTACGTGCCTGCTGCAGACAGAAACCATATTTGTTAACAAAGATGGCAACTACAGACAATCTGATTCAGGGCATACATGAAATACTATACCCAGCCAAGGATTTCACAACCAGGATATCAGGGTTCTGGGATGAATCCTAGTGTTTGTTTCAAGAAAGAAGGATGGTGAAAAAGCTCTCACTGAGCCAACTCAGCTGGGTACCCATAAATATTTTTGTCTGGCACAGTTGAGACTGCTATTTACCTTCTATGAGCAAATTTCTCAGGAAGATTTTGTATGAGGAATACACTGAGGGAAGGATGTGGGGAGATGACACAGGAAAAATGGTATCATGTAGAGTTCTGCTACAGCTTCCTTTTTTTCTCCCTTCTGATATCTTTGAAATCTAAAGTGATACTAAATTATCAAAACAGAGAAGCCCATCCGACCATTCCTAATAATATCAGCCCTGTGTCTGTACAGAGTTGTTGTATCATACTCTGTCCTGCAAGAGATTTGATTGCTTTTCAGTTCCTACAGCACCAGGATGGTACAATTCCTTGCATTCATCTCACCACCTCGTTGCTGCTAGAAACACAATTTTCAAGCTTTGCAAGGGTCTGTGCTTCTAACTGCCAGCTGTGCAGCTAAACTATTGTTATCTGCTGGATATTGACTGCCAGGCTTAAATATTCCCATACTTCATGATTTGAGAAGGAACCCTTCCCCCCAAATATTTCAAGACAATTTCAAGCTAGATCGGTAGGCAGGGACTCAGAAGTTGGATGCTCCAGACACTATATTCCATTGCCTCACTACCAAATACCAGAACCAGTTCAAGGTCTGAGGGTAATTTTCAGAGCTTCCAGAAGGGTCATTACAGGATAGCTGAGTGACTAAAAAGGGCTCTAGAGCCAGGAGAGTTAGTCTTCTTAAGGATGGTCATGTTAGTTCTGTAAGAAATTAAAACTGAGCTTTCTCACTGATTGCTCCATAGCTACACAGTTCCTATGTGGTCAAGACACAAAACACCTCTTTGCTCCTTCCCTCCTGCAGGAAGAAAAATTACTGGAGATAAATAAGAGCAATAACAGAGTAATAAAACCAGCAATGGCTCTTCTGGACTTGGACAGTAATGTAAGAAATCAGTCACTCAAGAAGAGGATGCTCAAATCCTTGTTGGCAGGTATAGTCATTATGCAAAAGGATCTAGCTGATTGAATCGGAGGAAGCTATAGGGTTGAGGTGTTACAAAACTACTACAGAGGCTGATCTAACTTCCTCTTTGTCCCTGTGTCACTCCAGGAGAAGATCACATTGCTGTTTCCCCTGTATAACTTACTGTACGTCTTCTTCATGGTATTCACAGTCAGTGTGCAGGATTGTGACCTATAACGGAGGCAAAGACTGCATGGACTAGTTGTGAAGGATCACAAGAATTTATGAATCCATTTCTCTGAGCACCTTACTAGGATCAAATAGTTATTGTGCATATGCTGCTCTGAAGTGCAATTATCCTGTATTATCATGGCCTTAGAGCCATATGAGATGTCAAAGTTTCAGGGACAGGAGAATAAAAAACTTTTAGAAAGTGTCATACGGAGAATTAGAAAAAGAGGTCACTAATGCTGAGAAAATAGAGTCCAGACCCCAAGTCTGCAAGAACTTGTGCTCCCTTTGTCTTAAGACTTTTCAGAATTTCCACTGTCCTCTCTCCCCTTCCTGCTTAGAAAAAAAAATCTGTTGCTGAGTTTGCAGGGTCCAAAGTGCCTTTTCAGTTTATCTCTTTTTAGTGTTCCCTGAGGACATTCATAACATATGGTGAATGGGTCAATCAGAATTCAATGAAAAAAATGGCTGAGACAGGCTTGGTAATATAGTGCAGGATCTTATCAAGGTTCAGAGATTTTTGACATGCTAGGGGTCTGAATGCGAAAGAATTGCTTCTGATTTACTCTTAAGTTCAGGTTTTAGGGTGACTTGGAGACAATGCTCTCCGGAAGCATGCTGAAAATGATGGAAGGCAAAAGTCTCTCCTGCCAGAGAGGCAGGGAACTTGGAACTTGATCTTGGCAAATCATCCCCTGCCAGCTGAGCTGCAGCTTTCTCAGTCAGTCTCCCCTAACACAGACAAATATAGGAACAAGATTCTTATTTTGTCTGCATTCACGTAACACCTTGCAAAGCAGTGGCATCAAGCCATCTTCTCACACTAGTTTTACCCAAGAGGAATTAATGATAATTAGCCAAGCTCATTACCCATCCCAGAATATATTACTTGTTTCATAAAAAGGGTGGCACACACCCCTATAAAATATATTTGACAGTACAGTAAGGTAAATATATTGAAAGTCAATTAAATTTAACATCCTTTAGTACAGACTCCACCAGGAAACATCTTTTCAACATTGCTTAACGTGGTTTCGGTGAGATGTCTACTAAGCAGACAGGAAACATAATAAAACTAGCAATGCCTCGTGTCCCACAGGGTCCAATATGCCAAACTCAGGGCCTCCGTTTTGGGCTTGGTATGATGCCCACATGCTGTGTAATTCCGACATTGTTGTGATGGTGTGTGTTTTTCTACAGGACAGTAGTAAAAGGGCTAAACTTTTCTGATTCACTGCATACGCTCGTGCTGCAAAGATGGTTGTTTAGATGTCAGTCTGGGGTCAGTCTGGGCTGACCCAGGCTGGTTGCTGCGCTATCTCTGCAGGTTGCACTAGAAGGAGGTCCCACAGCCCATCACTACAGACGGGGTCACTTGTGGCTATGTTAAAGAGGGCACCTGTGCTTATCACTGAGGTGGGAAAAAGCACCAAGTGGACAGTGAAAGGATAGGGAGCTCCACTCTGCAGGGTTTAATTACTTTTACGTTAACCCCAGACCTCTCCTGCCTCTGCAATGTTTGGTAAACACGACCTTTTAGAGAAGGAAAAAACAGATGGCATCCTGCATTAGTGTAACTGCCTGCTCAGCACCCCGGGAAAGAGAAACTTGGCTTCTCAACAGCAGTCTTTCTGCCACTTCGACTCAGATCTCTTGGCTCCTCATCCCTGAGGCAGGTCTGAACATCACCAAATTCGCTGACAAAAGCCTGCCGGTGCAATCATGCAGAAGATAGAATTTCACTGCTAAAATGAGATGAATTCAGGGCTGGGAGGCAGCAGAGCCTCTACAAGGCAAGAAGAACTTGCGTATCCCCTCAGCCCATTGTTCTACTATTCCAATTGCCTGTGAGCTGGGTGAGGGACACAACTCTTGGCATTTATAGACCTAGGCAAAGGTTTCTGTGGTCTTCTTTTTCCACATATTGTGACAGACCCTGGGTTGGACTGCACCTCTGTGTTCTTTCCTAAGGGATCAGGGTAATTGATTACTGAAGGCAGTGAGTGAGCAACTTCACAGGAAGATCTTTGTGTAACCTAGATAAATTTTGTTTCTGTTCTCAAGTGTCTTAGTCATTTCATCTCTTGCAGCTCAGTAGGAGGCCACTGCTTGCATCAAACCAGGGAGAATGAAGCCTGATCCTCCTCAACATAAAGAGTAACACTGCCTCAAATCACCTATCCAAACAGATAGTCCTAACACAATTCATCAGCTTTATGATCCAGATTTTAACCTTGCCAGGGTGTTCAGATCTAGGGTTTTGGGTTGGCCTATGGCTGAAGACCAAGATAGAAACAGCATGGTTAGCATTCCTTACTCCTTTCCCCAATCCAGTGAACACACATCCAACCTTGCGCAGCAGGCACAAAACTCCAAGTTTTAACATCCTTGACACAATCAATTCTACTGTGTTGTTGAGCAGAACTATGGCTGATGCTAAATGGCATTGTGCCAGTGGACTGCACCAAAGTCAGTGGAGGATCTAGCCCAATATACTATATTTTAAGACAATCTGTAATGTGCTTATCAGATCCATTTGTGCTGTAGCAGCACAGCAATACTTTTCACGATGCAATTCTGTACCACCCATTTTTGTGCATCTTGACCTACCACTCTCATATTAGTGTATTCTGGGAAACCACAAGCATCTGTTATATTCCACCAGTCACCCCAGCAGACAAGTGCAAAGCGTACCAGTAATGTGTATATAGGATACCCTATCCGCTTCGTCCCTCTTTCTCCAAAAGATGAATTGAGAGAGACTGCAATCAACCCAGATACACTGGCAATAATAACAGCATCATAATCTGTTTACAGGAAAGCAGCAACATACCAGTGTGGGATATGACAAAGGAGACACATGGCTCTACTCACTGGGCAAATATAGTTCCCAGTGGGATGATGGTACAATCTGTGTATGGAAAGAATCAAGAGATAACAGAGATAGCTAAAAGTTGCTAGACCACACTTCTAAATGCTGTGGCCAGAGTCAGGTTCCTTGTTCTTAAAATAAAAATCTCACTGAACTCAGGTCCTGTTTAGCTATTGAAGTTTTTCTGCAGGATGATGTTTGCTCACAGAAGATGGTGTAGTCTTCAGCTCTTCTGCAGTTTTTGGACAGGCCAGGCGACAGTTTCAAAAATCTCCCAACTTTTTTACGCCCTCTCCCTCAGCTATCCAGCTGTTTGCAGAGTTCAAGTAGGATGGTCTGAGCAGCTGTACAGCATGTTCCTCTTCAGCATCTCAGATTCTTTAGTTGTTCCTGAAGCACAGGAAAACCCGGCAGGGCCACATGCAGAAAAAGGAACACTGGAGCACAGACATGTTTTTCTAAAAGAAGAGCTTATTTTATTTGAACACAGAGCCTGCTCCATGGGGATGGTCAGAAGAGGAACTTGCATAGGAGTTAGTGTTGCAGAGCACAGAAAAGACAAAAAGCCTTTGGATTGACATCACACTGCAAGATGATGTGTAATAAAAGGCCACAACCTCATTGCTGTCACTGCCAAAAAATGCTGACATGAACAGTGATATTCCAGCCAAGGAATCTGCTCATTTATCTTCTGCTCATATGTTTCCTCCAGTTTCTTCTTTCACTTACACCATTTTTTAACTTCCTGCATTTCCTGCTCCTTGTTTCCTCTATATAGCACGTTTGCCATCTATTTCCCTTAAAGCAGCACCGTTATCTTTGTTGGGGTGGATCTGTCTCCCTTTATTTCTCATTTGCTCTTTTTCCTTATCTCTCTCGGCCTTGTAAGCCATGAAAAAAAGTGCAGAAAGAGGCTCCACAGAAACCACTGTCAAGTTCACAGAATACACCTTAGTGTACAAAAGATATGGAATGGCCCAGTTTTGGGGGTGGATGTATCTAACTGATGCAGATCAAGTCAAATCATATCAGCAGAGCATTAGAATGAATGGTGTGAGCTCCATCACAGTCCATCTGCTACTACTTCATCAACCGTCTGTGCTTGTTTTCTAGTGCTAGATACAGGACTATTTCCAAAGCTGTCATAGACTCTTCTCATGCATCTCTGTGGCACACAGGAAACACAGAGTACAGCAAGGGTCTATGTTCTGTTCCACTGGTACCAAGAAGTTGCCATGTTACAAGCGGGAAATTCTTTGCAATACCAGAGAGAGAACAAGAGGTTCATCTGCGAGCCTCAAATTAAAGTAACTAGCCGATCTCAATAGCTGTTGGAAGTGGCTCTCACAACTATAAGGTTGGATATGACTGATTCTCTTTCGCAGACATTACCAATGCTGTGCCCCAAGAAATGGCAAGTGCTGTCACATGTGGGAGAAGAGTACCTGCATCCAAGTCCAAGTTCCTCTAGTGCAGGACCCATGTAAGCAAGAGAAATAATGGAATAAGGAAGGGCTGGAAGAACATGTGGCTGAGAAATGGATGGATACAGCTTCAGGCTCTCAGAAAACATGTGGCTGATGGATATCTTTGCAGTTTCAAAAAGAAGAGACTTCAAACAGGTTTTTTTTGGCCTCTCTGTCTTGCCATCTTCCTTCTTCCTGCAGAAAGATGTTGACAGAGGCAAACAAAGCAACCCATGTGGCAGGGACACTTTGGTTTCTGACAGAGATTTTTTTCCTGTTGAAAGGCCAACTATTTCTCACTTTAATTCCCTAACTTGCCCAAAAGAAACTGCACCAGCTGTTGGAGAGAAGGAGCACAGAAATGCCTAGGTGGGAGATAGTACTGAAATGTTCTGGTGGATCTCCTGAAAAGCTACACCTGTGACTTACCTCCTGTTTCTTTGGGTGCTTCCAGAAAGAGCCATTCCTCCCAGGTCATAGTACCAGATGAATTGCCAACTATACCTCCCTGCAAGAGATTCCCAAGGTTGTTGGTAACTATGATGCTAAGTATGTTCTCTAATTTTTTTCTTGCTTATAATGGTGTTTCCATACTTCCCCTAAATCTACATGCACTAAATACCTTTGCGGTTCTGGACCTAGGCACTTGCAAAGCAATTAAAGCTGCTAATCCTGACTGTACACAACATCCATAAAAAATGAGGAATTTGCTTACTATCAAATTTATGAAGAGTTCAAATCTGGGTCTAGACATTACTCCTCACATCTCTGCGTCAGACTGAAAACAAAACTCTGACAATCCTAGGGAATAATATTTATGTGAACTTTGCTGACCCATCCCTGCCTGTTTGTAGCATCCCCACAATGTCCAAACGTAATATCTTAAACAGGATTATGAAGTCTACAGGGAGGAAATAATGAGAAGTAGATGAGTTATTAAGAAGCAGAAAAAATCCTCTCTTCATGCCTTTGACCTCAATAAGGAAAAGAAATGAGAAAAGAAGCACAAGCAGAATGTGCTAACAAAGCAGAAATGCTGCTCAAACTTCTCCTATGTGCTTTTAAAACAGTAATATTGAGGAAGTCAGACTGAAGAGCTTTACATATAAAGTCATTTGTACTCAGAGGCACAGACCATGGGTGCAGAGGCTTGCTTTGCACGGGCACATTCAGGTGCTATAAGCCTGACTTGGAGTGTTCTCCATTAAAATCAGGGAATTCAGCCTCCATAGTCCACTAATTGTAGGAGCTTGCATTTGACACTGCCAGCAGGGGGGCAGTTATTCAGAGCTGTGTGGCAGGTGTGACTACCCTGACAAAGATCTCTTGAAGATCGTGGCCTGCTGAAAGAGCTGAGAAATACTGATCTTGCCGAAGACTTTCCAGCTGTTGAAACTTAGAATCATAGAATAACCAGGTTGGAAGAGACCCACGGGATCATCAAGTCCAACCACTCCTACCAAACACTAAACCATGCCCCTTAGCACCTTGTCCACCTGTGCCTTAAACACCTCCAGGGAAGGTGAATCAACCACCTCCCTGGGCAGCCTGTTCCAGTGCCCAATGACCATTTCTGTGAAAATTTTTTTCCTAATGTCCAGCCTAAATCTCCCCTGGAGGAGCTTGTGGCCAACTTGATGACTTTTTTTTTCATATTTCAAGGAGGAGTAGGAGGGGAGGATATTCTTTCACTGCAGAGAACACTAAGGTCAGCGACGGACTGACTGAAACCCCTGTGTTTCCCCACTCCCCGCTCCACTGGCAGGGGCTATTAAAGAACTGTAGCCAAGGACACAGTTCCAGAAGGTGTGGGTCCTCAGAATGACCAAAGATGAGACCCAGCTATGGTATAAAGTAGGCTTCTGCTGGAGAGATGATTTGAGATGGTTTCTCCACAGAGCTGTAGGCCTGTGGCAAGGACTCTCCACTTGGGATTGGGATGCCACCTAAGATAACTTCCCTCAGATTGAGTGCCCTCAACCTTCTTTTGGTGAGTGACTGTTTCTACTGGATATATCTTTGAGTGATCCCTTGCCCCTTTGGATGAGCGAATCTATCTACTGGGTACCCTTGAGAGACAGATTTCCTTTTGTGAGGGACTTATTTTGCACATTTTGGGACATCCTTCTAAGGATGTTTGCAAAACTTAGGAATTCTTAAGGTAGTTGGACAGTAATATTTCAAATTGACATCCAAACCTTTGGTTTATTTTTGGTTGTAGGAGTACTAAGTAATTCTAATTATTTTCAGTGACTGTGTGTTTTGTGGGTGCCACTGCAACAAGTTATTATGTTGTTTTGTGTGATAGGTTATAGATCAGGTTATAGATCTGATTTGATACTGACTAGAATGATTATCCTGGGACAGAGCCACTGAGTACATCTGAGCTGAGAGGAAGCACTGACCTCCAGATTAAATATCAAACATCCTGCCAGCACTACTAAGATAGAAAGGCTACATACCCATTTCATTAAATGGATTTGCATTCTTCCTGTCAGGCAAGGTCAACCTTTTTAAAAAAGTTCAGAAAAAAAATGTGTCGGTTGTTTTTCTGTGATGCTCGAAGAGTGATGGACACGGGTGGAAAATCATCATTCCCCACCTGTTTTTTATCACAATGCTTTGGTGGTATCCAGAAGGAGAATTGACTTAGAGAGCCGTTCAGTTCTTATCAGCTTCATGGGCCTCAGCCTTAGGGGGCATTGTATTCATAATCCAAACAGTGTTGTGTTACATCCTCTTAGGAGGATCTAACTGTTAAAAGGACCTAGAGTAACCCAAGGGCAATGTAAGAGCTGTACTGGGAGGAGAGATGCTCCTGGGCTACAGCAGTGGAGGACTATAGAGGGATATGATGCTGTGACTGGATAATATTAGTGGCTCTTCTGCGCTAGTGCCTTCCAGCATGGCTTCACAGGGCAAAGAACAAACACATGTTCTCTGGAAATGGAGAGTGTGGGTAAAGAGACATGAAGAGTTGGGGACAGCAGGCCTCCAGAAATAAATGAACAGATTTTGTCTTCTAATCATGTGCTGCTTAGGGTGTAGGATACTCTTCTGCATCTCAGAGAGCTGGGAAGAAAGATGTTTGAAGGTTTTATTTCAAAGAACTGTCCAAAATCCGTCCATCCACTTTTCAATTTCCCACATGCAAAAATGGAGCAACATGCACTAAGGACATTTTCCAGCAAGGATACATATTTCCATTTGAGTACTTTGGGAAGTTAGAAGTGAGTAAGAGGGAATTTCACCAGAACTGCAAAGAAGGCTGGCTTGGAGATATAGCCAATGGCTTACATGTCTCCTTGCCAATAACTGGTGCTTCAATGCCAGGCATTAACCAATCTATGACAATGACTAATCCAACAGGCACTCTAGAAATGAGCACACAGCTGTTTGAAGTCTGAATTATATTGAGTTGCAATTTAATTGATCTGCAATCATGAAGTAAACACTTGCCAGTGCACGAATCATGTTTCAACCCTGATCTAAGCAGCAGTACGGCTTAGATCCTACTGGAAAGTGAGGAAATATTATGGTTAAATATGAGCAGTGCTTGTCCAACTTTTCCATAGATGTTTCCATAGATGTTTCAGATCTTAGCCGTTTAGCTCACTGCACATCCAAGCTCTCACAGAAGACTGTGTTCAGATTCCCAACCACTTCTCTTCTCCTTTGCCTTAAGAGCAGATAAGGTCTCATCTGCACTTCTTCCAGGTAGCAAGGACCTTCTCCCACAAACACAGGTGTTACATCTCCCATTCCCAAAGAGCCATCTGGCATATGATCCTGCCCTTCATTTAAATGTACCCAAATCCTGTCATCTTTGTGACACGGTCCTTTAGCCCTCCAGTGCTATCCCCATGTCCATTGCCTAAGTGGACCTGCTCCAGGTGCTTACAGTTTTACATAGAACTTTTCTCTGCACTGGAGCAGAGGTGATTTTCTGCTGATTTCCTATTAGCACCACAGGCAATCTGGGCTCCAAAAAGCCTATGAAAGGCAACTGAATGAATATACTGTTCCCTTCAATTGTGACTCCGTCATTTCTTCTCATTACTCTAATAGAAACAAATCTTTCTCATCTCAGCCCTATTACCTCACACAAAGGAAAATGGTATGTAATCCTGTTAGAGCTGGGCTGCTGCTGGACGCATTTTAAAGTCATTGTTCTGGGATGCCAGTCTGTACTGTGTGAGACTGGGAGAAGTGGGAAATGCAATTACTAGGCTATTCAAACCCCTAGAATGAAACCTTACCGTTAACAGGCAGAAGCCATCAAGAAAAAGAGCAGTTGCTTTATGAAATTATAGGGTTTGACTAAATCAGAGTCTAATCAACACCTCAGTAAAGGAGCAGGATCAGCTCCTACAGCCATCCATGGAATCTCCTCATTCCCCTAAACCCATTTTTTGGCATCCCTAGTTGAAGCCCAACCTGCAAGATGGGTTATAGTCATGAAGCCCAAGATGTACAAGCCCAATGGTGGTCCATGTCAAGGATTTACACTGTACTTTGAAATGGGGAATCCCTGCGTGCTTAGCAACAGAAATCTGCCTGCTGCTGCTGTCATCTCATACTATGCTTTGGCTCTCAGCTTCTTGGGGCAGATTCTGGGATCAAATCTGTCTCCTAACATTCATGGCCTACAGCGCCAGTCTTGTTAATTGCCGGTGCAACCCAGCTAAGCAGCTGGGTGGGAAATTTATATTGCCAAACTCATGGAACTCTACCCTATGTACAAGGACTTCACATGCTGGATGGGAGAAGGGAGCTAGTACTGCTTGCTGCAGTCAGTGAAGCAAAGCAGAATAGTAAGAGTGGGAATGATCACAACCACCTCATTGAGCTGGCTTCTGTTGAGTGATTAGACACAGACAAGTGTCTAATCATTCCCACCCAGGTGAAGCCCAGGCATAGAAAGAGTCAGAAATCTTGCAGAGGACAATCATTATGGAAGACCACACCAGAACACCAATGACCGTCACAAACCACAAGCAGAGACAAACTTTTGTCCCAGACTGCTCCCGACAGCCAACCTCCTACTGTCATACCTTGTGTTTCCTTCTTCTGCTCAACGCTTGCTGGTCTCTCCTGCAGTCAAGTAGCCACTCTTCTTTACTGCCTTAATGGACAATTTACTCTCACCTTCTCTGCTGGGTTACCCTCCTGCTGCCCATGTTCCCTCAGCTACTCAAAGGACTTCTGTCCCACAAGAAAAGGTTGGGTTCCTGCTGAAAGCAGGACCATTCTTGCACATTCCAGAGGGACCCAACGCAGGCTGAGGTAAGATTGCTGGTTGAGGAGGAAAAAGCAGCTGATCACCACTGAGGTCTTCAAGTCCCTTGAAGAGATGAGAGTCACTTCCCTGTTTATGCTCTTTATTAGTCCCTATTCTCTTTAATCGGCTTAGACTGATGAGCCAAGGCAGCAGTAGGGATCAGCCGGGCTGTTTAATTAAAGGATTGCATCTCAACCCTGCAGTTTGGGGGTTTGTGTAAATGAGCCGCAAGTACATTATTTAATCTGCTGCACAGAGAGGAGTTGGGGCATTAATGAAGCAAACTCTAATTAAAACTAGACGGCTGATGGTTATTAGTGGCATCAGCTCTGACAGGATTTATCTCATTTAAGGAAACGCCTGATCATGGAGAGGGAAAAGAAAGAATAACCCAAGCTGGTTTATCAAATTCACCACAGCACCACTTGTGACTGCTGTCCATTCAGCAGTGCTCAGGAGAGCTGCACAGGGAGCCTCTGTTTGCCAGGCTCTCCCATCAGGAGCCCTGATGAGCTTATTTAGGGATACGCCTGGCTCACCCAGGAACTGATTGCCTATTCAGGCTGTCTGACCCACATATTTCAGTCTTGATTGACTTTTGTTCTGGCCTGGTTCAGTGGGGAGCCTGTTCATGATTAGAGCAGGATGACAGGCTCTGTAAATGATCTGATGAGCTTCTCCTAGCAGCATATTCAGCCATTCCAAAGTAGCATAGCTATATCTTATGGACATCAGCTTCACGGTGACCCTGTATTTTTCCTTCTCTGCCATTTCTCTGTCCTCCTTGCTGCATTGTATATGTAACTTCAGATATGAAGGTAGCCGATGGCCAACTGCAAGACCTAGCAGAGGCTAGGAGGTGTTTCCTGGCCAGCATAAAGCTGTCCAGTGAGTTTAATAGTTCTGTATGTGCTCTGCCTTTCTTCTGGCACAGTGTGGGAAATAGGGAGGCTCTTCTCACCTTAGACAGTCATGTAGACAGACCATATATAAAAGCTGTTCTGTTTCAAAAAGGCAACAATTCTATGTGCCTGCTTCTGACCTTCAGATAGCCATGGTGGTTTCAACCATCCCTATCACTACACAGGTTCAGGACTTCTATTAGGGTCTGGGGGTATTAGAAATGGAGATGACAAGGGAAAACCTTGGGGGAAAAAAAAAGTAAGGAAAGCAGTAGGTCTGCAGAGTGGGACAAGCCACAGAATACATAAAATAGACAGATACAGATAAGTATGAGAAGCTTCTTAACTAGAAGCCCAGGTGCAACATGCTGTAAGGGTCATTGTCATTTATCCCTACTTCTCACTTTCCTGGCTCAGCCTCATCTTTGGATGGAACTTGCCAAAGCTATTAAATTACTGAAACAAATGATTACTTCCTCTTCAATTTACCTGCCAAACCCCAGGTAAGAAATTTGGTGGTTCCTAGCACATAGAGGGCAGGCAAACTCCAGCTCAAGGGATGAGTAGGGCCTTTGGGAGTCACTGGGACAAAAGGAAGGCCTGGAGCCTTGATTCAGACAAAATAGATCACATAACCATAACTCCCTCCAGAAATGCAAGGCAGAGGTGGTTGTCCCTACCACAGAAACCTCTGCTGTCTCCTCCTCTTCCTTGGCAGCATCCACCCATCTGCCAGGGAGGTCCAGCTGCGGATGTCCCAGAGAGCTGTCATGCGAACTTTACTAGTGCTTGAAAGCTCTCAGCACAGACATCATGGTGATTAACCATTCCATCTTCATGCAGAAATGAGCAGAAGGGGTCCTGCTTCTTTAACTTGTTTCCAGCTGTGGCTGAACCCTACTTTTAAACATACATGGACACACACTCCCACCCCTGTTCTCTTCATAGTTGTCCATAGTTTCCTTCTCTTTGGAAGGAAATCAGAAGCCACATTCTACTCCACTGAGCAGAACAAATAAGAGAAACATCATTTTAAAGATGCTATAGCCTCACTACTGCAACTCAGCTGCCCAGTTCTGTCCTGAGTCCTGCCTAGTAACTCAGGCTTCTTATACAGATGCTAAAGGTCAGATGTAAAAGTCTAGCAGTGTGATGAGGGAAACCTTTAAAGAGAAACCTATTTTCTGTTGACAGACCAGTGATGAGGCATGAGAAAAAGAGTAGGTCTGTGAGATGGAGGTGTAAGAAGTTCTAAGAGGAGAAGGAGATGGCAAGAACCAGATGGACAAGGCCAAGTGTGGAAGCTATATGCAGTATGTGCATCTCAAGTATCCTTGGATCCCTTAAGTGATGTCAGTGATGTCATCTGCTGATGAGGGAGAGCTATGGCAATTGCAGCACATTTGGCTGCACTGGATACAATTGGTTATAGTTAATAGTACTTGTCCATAACTGCCCTTCATTGGCAATCTCAGACCATTTTGACACATATAAAACTATGCCCCCCACCTTGCTCAGGGTGTTAAATAAAACCCTGAGCTGGTTTAATGACTTTTGCTATAGCTTAAAGGTTGTGACTGTATAGCAGTGTATGTCCAGGCATCTTATAATGTGGGATAACTAATTTGAAGGAGAAGAATAAAGCATATTTATGTCAATGTCAAAGTGATGCACAAGGGCAGGAAAAGGTACAAGTGTGAATGTGGGTCAATGGAAGCAGATGTTTCAACAGAGGCTAGAAGTATGTTTTTAGAGGTGCATGGTGAAGGCCAGAGGGGGTTCGTGAGCAATTACGCAACAGTATGAACAGTAATATCTGGAGGTGAAGGAGAGGGAAAACAATTCTGGGGACACTGAACATGAGGGAGGATGGAGAAAAATATGTATAATACATGAATTTTGTTTGGGGCAGGAAGATTAGTGATGGATGATAACACAAGTAGGAGATGGAACAGAAAAGGTCTTGCTAACAGCAATTTCCCACCTTGGTGAGGAGTCCGCAGATGAAGGCTTCTGCTCTGCATCAGCTGCTGGGCAACAGAACTGGTGTAAAACAGTTTCATTCCTGTAAGAAAAAACAAACCATAGAAGGTCAGTGTTCAGCTCACTCAGCAGAAAACTCATGAGAGAATGCCTTTCTCGGGTCTGTTCAAAGGGGATAGTGACTCCCAGAGATGCTGAAAGAGAAATCTGATTATTACATGAAGATTTTGCACATTCTAAGGTGGTGAAGAGCAGGAAAGTAGGGGGCTGGCAATTCTTTTCCCCTGCCTTACGTGAGCTGCTGTTGATGTCAGGCTGTAGTGAATGAGGTAAAAGCACCCAAATAAAGTTTTCCTTCTATCAGTATCTGTCTCATGATCCCATACATCTCATGAAATAGTAGGTGGAAAACTGAAAGGATGAGTACAAGTATGGGTGCCGAGAAATACATTTATTATGTAAGAAAGGCAAAGTATTAATCCAAATGAAGAAACTGTAGATCAGACTTCCAAACCACTCACTAATCTAGATTTATTCATTCTTGGCTCTCTTACCTGGAAACATTCATAAGGACCTTGGTTTTCAGGTGTGTTGGGCACTTATCACAGCATTGGAACCCAGTAAGTGCTTCTCAGCACCTCTGAGAACGAAATCTTTTTAAGATATGTTCAGGGAGGCTGTTGAGGTGTCAGAGGCAGCACAAATCAACAGCCAGTTTTGTACACATGGACCTTCATCAATGAAAAGGAGTCACTAAAGAGACACATTATCAAGATGGGGAAGCACTGGGGGAATGGAAAAGAAAATGAAAAGAGAAGAAAAGCAGGGGACATAAAACAGGCTGAATCCTCCAATGGCATAAAATCACCCTATCTTCAAGTCATTGGAACAACACTTGGAGCTCTGTCCTCAGTGCTACTGCAGAGACTCAGGGTTTAAATGGGGTCATTTCCTTTATAAAATACTTTTCCAGCTTCTAACCCAGACATAAGCAGTAAATCTAATTCTCCTGGCTTGTAACGGGGTCTTAGATTCTTCCAAAAGCCCTACCACACTTCCCGTCATTTTGAAATGTGAAGCTTATTGCCATGGTCTTTCTCAAAATCTGACAGACATGATCACAAACATAGCTAAATTACGGACAATGATGACGCTGTTCCCAGATGCTATTCCTTCTGGCCTCCTAGCTAGCTTAATATAACAAACTGCTTCGTTATTCCGCTTTCTTGGCTTCCAATGCATTCTCAAAAGAAATATTTCCTTAGAAACAACAGGATTGGCAGAAGCAACAGAGCAAGGAGAAAATGAAAGAGTTAGCTTTACCTCACTGACCTCTGCTTATGCCCTTGGTCCCTGCCTGTAACATGCAGCCTGCTGGAAAAGAGGACATTTATGTGACATCCCAAAATATATCTCCTGTTCTTCCATTTCTGTAAATACACAACTCACATCCCTTTTCTCCTGCCAGCCTGGTGGCTGCAGGTTCTTACTACTTTTTTGCTCATCTAAACTTCTCAGGTGGTAAGTACCTGACTGATAAGTCCATGAATTATTTGTGTTGCCTTTTTTACTGAGGAAGTGGTAGAATCACATCTGAGTCTATTTTCAAGTCAGCTCACACAAATACTCCAGCCTCTGCACCATGTCACCCTGCTTCCACCTAGAATCTGTCAGGAATTTTCTGATGAAAGTTCTGTTTTCCATGAAAACACTGATCCATCAAATTTAAACTATCTAGTGAAAATATCTTGTGTTTGACAGAGATTGTTCAAATTACAGAGCTTTACCTAGTTCTCCTTCCTGGCAAGCTGCTGGAGGTCCATGCCCCCATATCCCATTTCTCTACTCCAGTTATGCCATACAAGTAGCCCCTTGGAGAGGAGTCACCAGGTTTTCTACCCAGCTCTTTGTTCTGCCCGATTGCCAAAGCAGCAATGCTGGGAGCTAGCTAGCCCAAGAGGTATGGAGCACCTGTGCCAAGGCAATTGGCTCTGCAGAGCAGCCCCGGAGTCAAAGGCATCATCAGCTGCGGTGTGGGAATGCACAACGCTCTCAGCTCATTCAGCAGAGGCCATTCTGAGGAGCATGCTTGGTTTTTGAAGTATTATGTATTGGCATTTCCTACTGAATTTCATCTCTAAAGGAACCGCTGGGGGGAAGGGGGAGCCTACTTCCAGATAAAAGTACCACCATATTTTGAAATAATAGAATCATTTAATAATTTATGTTGGAAAAGACCCTTAAGATCATCGAGTCCAACTGTAAACCTAATACTGCCAACTCCATCACTAAAACATGCCTCTAAGCATCACATTTACATGCTTTTTAAATACAGGGATGGTGACTCCACCACTTCCCAAGGCAGCCTGTTCCAGTGCTTGACAATCCTTTTGGTGAAAAAATTTTTTCCTAATATCCAATCCAAACCTTCCCTGGCACAACTTGGGGCCATTTCCTCTCATTCTGTCACTTCTTACTTGGAAGAAGAGATGGACACCCACCTTGCTACAACCTCCTTTCAGGTAGTTTCCTATAAGGTTTCCCCTCAGCCTACTTTTCTCCAGACTAAACAACCTCATTTCCCTCAGCTGCTCTTCGTAGGATGTGTGCTCCAGAAACAGAATCACACACAGAATCACACAGAATGACCAGGTTGGAAGAGACCCACTGGATCGTCGAGTCCAACCATTCCCACCATTCCCTAAATCATGCTCCTAAGCACCTCATCTACCCTAACCTTAAACACCTCCAGGGACGGTGACTCAACCACCTGTCTTGGCAGACTGTTCCAATCCCTAACCACCCTCTCTGTGAAGAACTTCTTCCTAATCTCAAGCCTAAATCTCCCCTGGCGGAGCTTGAGGCCATTCCCTCTCGTCCTGTCCCCTGTCACTTGGGAGAAGAGGAGAGCTCCCTCCTCTCCACAACCTCCCTTCAGGTAGTTGTAGAGAGTAATAAGGTCTCCCCTCAGCCTCCTCTTCTCCAGGCTAAACAACCCCAGCTCTCTCAGCCGCTCCTCGTAAGATTTGTTCTCCAGCCCCTTCACCAGCTTTGTTGCCCTTCTCTGGACTCGCTCCAGAGCCTCAACATCCTTCTTGTGGTGAGGGGCCCAGAACTGAACACAGTACTCGAGGAGCGGTCTCACCAGTGCCGAGTACAGGGGGAGAATAACCTCCCTGGACCTGCTGGTCACGCCATTCCTGATACAAGCCAGGATGCCATTGGCCTTTTTGGCCACCTGGGCACACTGCTGGCTCATGTTCAGTCGGTTGTCAACCAGCACCCCCAGGTCCTTCTCCTCCTGGCAGCTTTCCAGCCAGGCTTCTCCTAGTCTGTACCTCTGCTTAGGGTTGTTGTGCCCCAAGTGCAGGACCCGGCATTTGGCCTTGTTAAACCTCATGCCGTTGGTCTCAGCCCAGCAGTCCAGCCTGTTCAGATCCCTTTGCAGAGCCTCCCGACCCTCCAGCAGATCCACACTTCCTCCCAGCTTGGTGTCATCTGCAAACTTGCTAAGGGAGCACTCGATGCCTTCATCCAGGTCGTTGATAAAGACATTAAACAGGACTAGACCCAGGACTGAGCCCTGGGGAACCCTACTTGTAACTGGCCTCCAGCTGGATTTAACTCCATTTACCACCACCCTCTGGGCCCGGTCATTCAACCAATTTTTCACCCAGGAGAGTGTGCACCCGTCCAGGCCAGAGACCGACAGTTTCCGAAGCAGAATGCTGTGAGAAACTGTATCAAAGGCTTTACTGAAGTCCAGGAAAACCACATCCATAGCCTTTCCCTCGTCCAAGAGTTTAGTCACTTGGTCATAGAAGGTGATCAGATTACTCTGGCAAGACCTGCCTTTCATGAACCCATGTTGACTGGGCCTGATCACCCGGTTCTCTTGCAAGTGCTTCATGATCGCACTCAAGATCACCCGCTCCATGACTTTCCCCGGTACCGAGGTCAGGCTGACAGGCCTGTAGTTCCCCGGATCCTCCCTGCGCCCCTTCTTATAGATGGGCACGACATCAGCCAGCCTCCAGTCCAGCGGAACCTCCCCAGTCATCCGGGACTGCTGGAAGATGATGGAAAGGGGTTTGGCCAGCACATCCGCCAGTTCCCTCAAAACTCTTGGGTGGACTCCATCTGGCCCCATAGACTTGTGGGCATCTAGCTGGGCAAGCAAGTCTCTAACCACCTCCTCTTGGACCTTGGGAATCTCATACTTCTCATCTAACCCTTGGGGTTGTGCACAGAGGGAACAATTTTCCTTACTGTTAAAGACTGAGGCAAAGTAGGCATTGAGCACTACAGCCTTGTCTTCATCCCCTGTTACTGTTGTTCCCTCTGCATCTACTAGGGACTGGAGATTCTCCCTAGCCCTCCTTTTGCTGTTGACGTATTTGTAGAAAGACTTTTTGTTGTCTTTCACAGACTTGGCCAATCGCATTTCTAGTTGGGCCTTAGCCTTCCTGATTTTTTCCCTGCACGTTCTCACTTCCTCCCTATAGTCCACCCAGGGTGCCTGCCCCTTCCTCCAGAGGTCGTAGGCCCTCCTCTTCCTATTGATGTCTCTTAGGACCTCCCTACTCAACCACGCTGGTTTCTTACCCCTCCGGCTACTTTTCCGGAACTTGGGGACGGCTTTCTCCTGAGCTGCTAGGAGTTCCTTCTTGAAGAGCGCCCAACCCTCATGGACACCTCTGCCTTCAAGGAGCGCCTCCCATGGGACTTTTCCGATCAGCCTTCTGAACAGCCCAAAGTCTGCTCTCTGAAAGTTGAGGGCAACTGTTCTGCTAACCTCCTTCTTCATTTTACCCCGCACTGAGAACTCTACCATCTCATGATCGCTTTGCCCCAAGCGTCCTCCAACCTTCACATCCCCCACCAGTCCTTCTCTGTTCACCAACAGCAGGTCCAGGAGGGCACCGTCCCTTGTCGGTTCGCTCACCAGCTGTGTGAGGAAGTTGTCTTCCAGACACTCCAGGAACCTCCGGGACTGCTTCCTTTCTGCTGTATTATACTCCCAGCCTATATCTGGGAAATTGAAGTCTCCCACAAGGACTAGAGGTA
The DNA here is from genome assembly GCA_033459285.1 of Clamator glandarius. Lineage (NCBI taxonomy): Eukaryota > Metazoa > Chordata > Aves > Cuculiformes > Cuculidae > Clamator > Clamator glandarius. The sequence goes on along the minus strand of JAUNZM010000304.1, from coordinate 1,352,143 downwards.
GCGATTTTGAGACTACACTCAGTTGTTTGTAGAAGAGTGATTCTCCAGACCCTCCAGCAGCTTCCAAGTGGAACCTTCCAAAAAATTGACAGCCCAAATTTCAGCCATGTTTCATCACAATACTTTCCTAAATGAACTACACCAGTCTCAGCTTTTATTTAAACGAGAGGTGCCCTACTCCAATTCCCAATTATACAAAAAGAAAGCAAACAACATGGAGGGAAAACAGGAAAGGAACAAAGATAGACAAAATCAGAAGCCTGTGTATAGGTTAAATGCCTTGCTAGTGAATTATCAGGCTAGAAACACAGAGGAAAGTAAAGGGGAAACAGAAAGTAAGAGTGGTGTGAAGTTGAGGGACTTTAGGTTCAGTCTCCTGCAAGCATTTTAAGAAAAAACATCTCACAGATACTCTTCAGAGAATCGGGATGCTCTGAGCACTGCAGCTACAGAGTCAGCTGTTGACTCTGCTTCTCATGATTTCTCATGTGTTTTTAACACTAACCTTGGGCATTTTCTACCCAAACCAGAGTCTCCTTGAACCTCTGAAGATCTCTGAAATAGTTGTTCACCTTACATACCACTACCAGATGCTGATCATGCTCACAGACAGAAATCTGCCTCCAGGCCATCTGGGTTCCTTAAGTCTCCCTCAAGGGTCCATGACTCCCATGGAGAAGCCACTGGGGAGGTGGTGAGGAGCAGACACTGCCTGATAGAAGTCAATATATCAGGTGTAGAAGAGTATTCCAAGACTGTGCTCAAAGCTCTTCCCCTCACTAGGGGCAGGGAAGGATAACTTATTACTCCTATTAAATCTGAGTTTAGGAGCATGATTTAGGGATTGGTGGGAATGGTTGGACTCGACGATCCAGTGGGTCTCTTCCAACCTGGTTATTCTGTGATTCTGTGATTCTGTGTAAATGTCCAAGTGCAGTTGCAGCTCTGGGTCTATTTAATTCCTTCTTTTACAGCTTACTTCTCTTTCATGCTACCTAGGCATATGACACAGGAATTGGCTTCTGCCTTGGAGACTCCTCCCCCTATTAATTTTCCTCTTTCTTTTCATCTCTTGATCCTGTATATATCTGATATTTTACAAATCCACGCACTCATCTTTGCAGAATAGCAGGCATAGCCCAGAAGGGAGCTGGGAGAGGGTTAACTTGCTGCAGAAGAAGTGAACCTGTTCCCACTCTGAAGAGGCTTGATTAATTATCTGGACAAAGCAACTCTTATCTGAGTGTAAGAGATAAGTGTCCTAGGGCCTTCCTATCACTTCTAAGAATAAAGTAAGTGCTGTAGGAAAGCAGCTGTCTTCTTAACTGTGTGAAGTCAGGTAATATGTTAGTTTTGATGCTGTGACTCAAGAGGGCCTGGCAGTGTTGTAATGGCTGGTGGCTACCTGGATTTCATTCCCCTGTAGTGCTGTCAACTTTTGCAGCATTAAAGTGAGTCTTAAGATACTTAGTTATCTTTGTGAAGTCAGTGCAAGATTTTTGATGGTGGGTTTTTTCCCTTTCTGTGCTTTTTTTTATTTTATTTATAAAAAAATCTTACTTCATAAGTCAGAACAGCTACATAAAACTTGAATGTGCAGTCTCTGGGAAGTCAAACAACAGAAAGCATTAGGCTTGCCTTGACTTTGAAAAAACAGACAAAGACAAGAATTCTTCAGTTCAGTGACATTTGATTCAGACTCATTACTTTGGGGCACTGATCTGTATTTTTTTTTCTTCTTAAATACTTCAGGTAGGTTACAATGGTTTACTAATTAAAAGAGTAGGTCCAGGGCTTGATATTTGCCTTTCTGTCTCTTCCTCTATATGCTCTACCTTGCCTTCCTCAGATTTGCAAACCATCGCGGAGACTGCAGCTAAACAAACACTGTTGCGGGCAGATCAGGCAGGTGATTGGGAAGAGACATGACTTCTCCTCTTGAACTGTTCTTTTTGGTTTTTTAGCTTTAAAGCCAAATTAATTATTATATCTTGGGCTGCACCCTGATGAAAGCTTGGAAGGGAAAAGTCAGCAAGAAGAAAATGTGTTCTGGGTGAGTGAAGAGGAGTTGAGAAGTACAAACCAGAAAGACTCTATCAGAGAGAGGGAGTCGTGCTGAAGGGTCTATTGAGGTGAATGTCACCAGCAGTATGTGTGTTGTGCATAGAGGAGCAGCAGAGGACAAAGGCAAGCAGAGATGCAAAAGGAGGACTGGGAACAGCCTGAGTCTGTCGGTGCCTTGCTCTGTCTAGCTGGGACGCATGCTCCGGAAGCAAGAATTTGACAGTCTAGACCTATCTTAAATGCAGAGAAAGCTGTGCTTGGCCCAGTACTAACCTGTGCTGTCAATTGGAGCATTAGTCCTCTCTCCTCTGAGAGAAAACAACTGACTGAATTTTATTCAGTTGTCTTTAACATTGCTCTTGACAAGAGGTATCTTCCAGCCAGCTGCCTGCAGCCACAGTGGGGGTATCTGTGAACAAACTGTCCGGCCACAGCAATTCTTGCTTTGTGATGAACTTTAGAGAGGCCTGTGCCAAACTGCCTGGCTAGCACAAGCTGTCTAGTCAGCTCAGGAGTTAGCTCTAACTTTCTGGCTTCTTGGAAAGTTAGGCTGTGCTGCAAAGGGGCCCTCTGACTCATGGTACCTTGATCTTTACAGCTCTGGATCTCAAAGAGCCCAAGCTTCTTTTCTCTTAACAACTGGTGTTTTAGAGGGTACCAGAGTTGAGCTTAAAAAAAAAATGTATGTTTCTGTTGCTACCTAGGTTGCATATTACAGGGCCAAAGGAGTGCAGACTTTCCTAAAATTGCCTTTATGCTGTATCTTCCCTTAGGACAAATCCTGGGGCTTTATATCTATTCAGTGTTATCGTCCATCCTAAGCATCAGTGCCCATGAGTTAAGCACTGATGATAGCTGTCCTGAAATAGAGATGCCTGTCTGCCAAGAACAGTAGTATGGTAAAAAAAGACTAACCCCTTTTTCTTCTTCTCCTTCCACCCACAAAAAGAAACCCCCAACCAGACAGCATATGGAAAATGGTGGTTCTCCCTGCTCTCCAGCAGTCAGTTTTAATTAAATAAACATCCAGTGCAGCCTGTTCTGATAGATAAAGAGCAGCTCTGTGTTTTTCTGTATGAACTATTTTAGACTATAAGAAATGCCAAAACAAGACAGAGAGAAAATTGCTTTCACTGAGGGTACACAGAGCCTCACTCTAACATGCCGCATCACTCCTGCATCCCACTGTGACTGCTGCCCTGATCAGTTATGCAGGATAGATGGCATGGCCCCCAAGAACAATGAAGATCACCAGGTTCTCCAAATGCCAGTACTTGCTTAATCTCTTAATCTCTGTAGCGTGGTACTTAGGACCAATTGGCCTTGCTCCTGACCAAGTGCATATCAGTTCTTAGAAATCTGACAGTGCTGAAAGGCACATGGTAATCCTTCAAGCAATGTTCTATCAGTAAATAACTAGTCCAACTCACACAGCTGTTCTGGTTTATCTTTAAAACTCCACCTTTCAAAGAAAAACTACTGGCTTTGACCAAAAGTCATTGTTTGTAGTGCTGGATATCTCAGCTTTCCTGGAGCATTTTGCTACTTGTCTCTTTATCTTGCATTTTTTTCTGGGAGCTGCCAAGAGAACAGATGGAGTCAGAAAATCATGGCCTAGAAGGGGAAGATTAAAGGCAGAAAGAGTTGAAGGAGAACTGAATTCATCTCAGATGAAGTTTGACTGGTTGTTATCTTTCCTAAGATGAGGACTGGAAAACCACAAACAGGAACTATTTAACAATTCTAAATTAAGGAGAACAGGCCTTATGAGGAACGGCTGAGACAGGTGGGGTTGTTTAGCCTGGAGAAGAGGAGGCTGAGGGGAGACCTCATTGCTTTCTATAACTACCTGAAAGGAGGTTGTGGAGAGTAGGGTAGTGGCCTCTTCTCCCAGGTGACAGGGGACAGGACAAGAGGGAATGGCCTCAAGCTCCGCCAGGGGAGATTTAGGCTGGACATTAGGAAAAAAATTTCACAGAAAGGGTCATTGGGCATTGGAACAGGCTGCCCAGGGAGGTGGTTGAGTCACCTTCCCTGGAGGTGTTTAAGGCACAGGTGGACAAGGTGCTAAGGGGCATGGTTTAGTGTTTGATAGGAGTGGTTGGACTTGATGATCTGGTGGGTCTCTTCCAACCTGGTTATTCTATGATTCTATGATTCTAAGTTTATGGAAGGCTGGTTGCACAGTCTTCTGACTCTCCCAAAACATATAGGTCAATGTTGCCTCTGCCTACCAATGGGGTTGTGACACAACCTAACTAAGGGTAGCTGCAGGCCTTACCCCTTCTATTATCTACCTGCTGTGCTAGATCTATTTCTGTTTCCTGCCATCCTGGAATTGAGTGTTGAAGTGAGATCCAAAAGAGGTAGTATTTCCTAAAATGTACCTTCTAGCAACTAGCTGATTCTCCTCTGGTTCTTCACTCTTCAGTCCAAAATACCCTCACCAAAATTTTCTAGCTGTCTTAATAATTCACTGAAGGTCATTAGACTGGTGTTTTGGAGGGAATTGAGCACAGGCAGATTTTATGTTGTGTGGAAACCATACATGATTAAAAATAAATTCAAGGTAATCTCAGGAATTTAAGTTCTTTAACACCTTGTAAGTCTGATGGCCTCCTCATTGTTATGGGATACTGTTGATGGCAAGAATTCTACAAGATTCAGAGAGGAAGTGGACATTTTAAAGACTGTCCTATGAGAATATTTCATGAAGATCCTTCCCAAAGCAAATGTATAGGAAGCAAATATTTCAGGATTAGAAGGCATCCTTTATGGGTGTCCATTGGCTCTCTACTGTGAGTTTTCTTGCTCTTCCCTCTTAAACATCTGATGTTAGATGTCTCTGAAAAACAGCTACACAAGCCAGATTCACAAATCTAACTGTTGTAGAAAAACTGTGTTTAGAGGGCAAGGGGTTTAATAGCCAAGATACTAAAATGCAGGAGTGCAACACGACTGAAACTGCCACTTTATTTTACATTCATAGTAACTAGAACAATCCCAACCTGAGCATACTCAGAATGCATCTTAGGAGTGTACTGACATGGGAATCTTCTCTAAATTGTCAAAAACTTCTCTATTCAGTCAAAATATGCCCAGTATTAATCCATGAAGAGAAGAATGAGAATGAAGCAGTCCAGAGTCACATTTTCATGATGAATTGCTGAGGATGAAATGACAACAAATGAAGCAGAGGGAAGAACTGAGCAAAAGACGATAGGAAGATTATACGGAATTTTTGTGTGTTGACCCAGCAAGCTCTTACTGACACCTTTAGGCTACTTTGGTTTGGATTCCCCTTCCTTAACTTCTTAGTCTTCACCACTTCCTATTCTCCACTGCACACTTCTTGGTTTTATTGTTATAGATTTTCTTTGCCCTCCACGTCATTGCTGCCTCAACTCCCTTATCAGAAACATCCTCTCAAATGGAAGTCTTCAGTCTTTTAGCTATCTGGAAGGTCAGCGTCAAGTTTGTAAAAGGCTTGCATGTACCACTATAGTCTACACAGGACCACTTTCTATCTGTTCCACATACTTGTCATTGACTCTCTGGTCTGTTGCCTATAAGGGTACATGTTCATAATGTATCTATGTGCAGAGCACCAGTTACATCTTCCAGATCTCAGATTTTCTTATTTCAGACAAGGAACTGTCCAGCTGTTCTTGTAAAAAATCACAGGCTTAGATATCTAATTAATTGTATGAAAAAAATGAGCATGTGTCTAGATGATGTCTAGATGCCAGCATGTAAGTACTGCCTACAAAAACTACAGCTGAAAAAACTCCCTGACAGTGTCAGCGTGATTGATGAATGTATAACATACACATGTATGTCTAGCCTTGCCAGGATGCATGGTAGCTATTATTTCAGTCCACCTGAATGCCTATTATTCCACACCTCTTTCTTTAACATTCTCAGATCCCTCTCTACTTCTTCACTCTGTTGGGCAGGGTTGTGTTGGGTTTGCATGGCAAGGTTCTGGTAGCAGAGTAAGGGCTACAGAGATGGTCATTGTGAGAAAACATTAGAAGCCAGGGTCAGCTGGCTAGAGTGTGGACCTGCCTCTGGCCAAGGCCAATCCAGTTAGCAACAGTGATAATGGCTGTTATAACATGTTTAAGAAGGGGGAAAAATGGTGAGAGGGCAGTAGTGGAAAGAGTGGAGGGTGTCTTGGCTCCCAGGGTCCATTGGACCAGTTGGGCTGGGCCAGCATTGCATGGTGGAGAGAAAGAAGGGAAATGTGAGGGAAATATGCCTGCAGACACCAGATGTGAGAGAAACCACTATGCAAACATCAGATGTGAGCAAAATAGCACTGCAGAGAACACTAAGGTTGGTGAAGAAGGAGAGGGAGAAGGTGCTCCAGACAGCTGAGCGGATATTCCCCTGTAACCCGTGGAAGAGACTACAGTTGAGTAGGCTGTCCCTCTGCAGCCCATGAGGAGTCCTAGTGGGTGTCCACCTGCAGCCTGTGGAGGACATCATGCTGGAGCAGGTGGAGGTGCCCAAGGGAGTCTGTGACCCCATGGAAACCTGCACTGGAGCAGGTCGTGGAAGACTGCATCCCATGGAAAGGTCTCACGTTGGAGAAGTTCCTGGAAGATTGTCTCTTATGGGAGGCACCCCACACTGGAGCAGGGGAAGAGGGTGAGGAGTCCTTCCCCTGAGGAGGAAGGCATGGCAGAGACAACATGTGATAAACTGACCACAACCCCTGTTCCCACCCTCCTGTGTTGCTGTGGGGGGAATAGAGAAAGAATATTAGGACTGAAAGTCAAGCTTGAGAAGAAGGGAGGGGTGGGGGGAAGGTGTTCTTTTGGGGATTTGGTTTTGTTTCTCAGTACCTTGTTCTGATTTGATTGGTAATAAATGAGATTGATCCCAGACCTGAGTCAGTTTTGCTTGTGATGGTAATTGATGAAGGATCTGTGTTTATCTTGCCCCATGAGTTTTGCCTTTGTTTCTTTTGATTTTCCTCTCCAGTGGGACTCATGAGGAAGAGGGATGAGCAAGCAGCTATGTGTCTCTTCGTTGCCAGCAGTGGCTCAAAACCATGACAGGAGGGAAGAGGGAAGAACTTACTAAGAGCATTTATTCTCTTTGCTTGCCTGCCAAAAAAATGAAAAATCAGATATGTTTTGTAGTCCAGAACTTGGCCTGCCTTGAACATCTCATGAGTGTTGGAGAGAATGTCTTCTTCCATGGTATTTCTCTAGCAATTTGATGATCAAAAGATCAGAGCTTATCCTCTAATACCTACTTGGCCTCTGCTTCATCATCATACTGTTTCGTGGTACTAATTAATTTTAAGTCATACATCCTTTGTGCAGCATTGCTATAAAGTTGTTTTTCTCGTGCCAGGGGATAGGATGAAGATGGGATTCTCATTGAAAGAGTATTTCCTGTTTCTCATCAGAATGTGGATTTTAGAGACCCTATAAAGAATCTTAAAACAAATTCACCTCAGTAGTATAAAATACCATATGTATACACTACTGTTTGGAAAGTGAATATTCAATGTGACATGCTGACGCAAATGTGTGTCTTGGAGCTATTGTGGGTTCTTCAGAACAGCACAGCTTGGAAGGATAAGTACAAAGCATTGTGCTGAGGAAATGGAATTGCCTGTGTTGGAGGAAGAAGATCTGAGCCAATGCTGCTGTGATCTGATCTTTTTTTGGTTAACTAGTTGGGTGACTATAATAGATATGTCAAATATGCCATTCATTTATCACTATCTGCTTTTAGGGATAGAGATATTATTGCCATATCTTCCTGACATGTTAGTTTCTCAGCTTACTTTAGTCCACATATGCAACAGGCATTTCTTCTGTACATCCTCACTCTTAACCTTGAAGAAATTCTTGATGAAAAGTGTGGGCATGACTGGCAGATGACTGCATCAATTTCAAAAAGGGTTTGGGGTGTTTTGCACCAGCTTCAGTGCAAAGAACATGACCATTAGGCAAATGTGTGTGGTTGTGTACTAAAGAGGGTCTGAGCACGAAGGGATACTGTGAACTAGTATTCATGGACTTAGGGTCAGAGTCAGCAATGTGTCTGGGACATGGTAAAAGTGAGCTGTGGCTTGTGTTCTGGCTCAGTGGGGTCTGCTCCTCTGCCGGAGACCTAGACACACTCTTCTTTCTTGTTGGTGACAGGTTACTTGACAGAAATTTCATTTCTCAAGGATCTAGTCTCCAGACATTACTAGCAAGAGTGAGGAAGATTGGAAAGATGTCACCTGTGGATTCACAGTAGTCAGTGAAAATTGCTGTTGACAAGTCCATTTTGTTACCTAGAAACACATGAAGGAAATCTAATACATTTGCTAAGACTGAAAGGAGTGTTTGGGCTAGCTGACAGATTTCCCCTACATGCTAGAAATGGGCAGGAGCAGACAAAAGGAATGGAAGGAGCAGCTGCTATTCATGCATGCCTCAGGAATCAACTGGAGGGAGGAGAGTCCTTATTTCTGGCTTCTGGGTCAGAAGTATTGTGGCCAGACAATCTCCTAGTGAGAGCCAGAAGCAAAGTCTGGGGCCAGGTTTTGGATTCCCTTCCAGCACTTCTCATCCTAGGTGGTATATTATGCTTTGTGCGGTTTTGTGTCTCTTGGTGCTTTGGCTACAGTGGCATGAAACAACTTACTTAAGGTGAGCTAGGAATGATAAGCTCACTCTCAGTTATCTGTGGACTAACCTCGTTATAACCTGTCAGTCTAGGTGAGAGAAATTGTCCACAGGAGGAAACCCAAGATCAAGTATTTACTGCACAAAGAAAGTCTGATCCTTAAAGCAGTAAACGTAACGTATTTCATACACATGCAGTGCCTCATCTTGAACAGAACAAAACACATAGATTTAGGACACGTGAATTGCCTTGGAGAAGCTAGCATTACTGAAAGCTTTCTGTAGACAGAGACTTGTATCTCTGATATAACTATGTTGGTAGTCTCTTAAAAAATGACTCGTTGAGGAAATACTCTTTGGGTTTATGCTTCTCATGCTTTCATATTTGCCCAGTGGAAACTATTCATTCAGAAGCTTCTCTTCTTGCTATTAATTTCTTTCCTGAGGCACAGTAGGAACAAAGATGAGGAAAATGATTGTACTTGCTAAGCAATTCCCAGGAAGAAGCTTCTTGGGTGGAATAAATTTCGTCATCAACTGCTAGAGGAGTTGGGGGGGCCGCATCTCCTGAAATGTCTTTGAATCACATGTCAATGGGGAGTTCATTCATTCAATTTAAACTGGATTTCTCTCTTCAAAAGAAACATCAGCTACACAGAGCATGGCTGTTTGCTAATTGAATTGGTTCTTCGAAAGTACAAAGAGGAAGAAGACAAAGTGGCCATGATGGAAGGAAATTCTGTATATTGAATTATGCAATAGCCCAGTATGCACCACCAGTCTTCTCTAGATCCTCCATCAATGGTGGAAACAGCTGATAATTTATTGTGATAGTCAAGTCACAACATTATTAGCTCTGACTAGCTAATAGAGTGAATAGTGGTACTCAGGAAAAATAGCTACTGTATAAAACAGCAATTCAATATTCTAAATGTATGTGCACAGCTAATCATGTGGAGGGGATCCTCTAGTGACACATGCAACACTCACAGGGAGTGAGCAGAGGTTTAGTTGTAGCCAAAACTATATTTCAGATATCACAGCTAGGAAGCCGCTATGAAAATCTGAAGCATGTGTGAGGGGGAGTTTGTGTAAGTTCCTGAAATAATTTCAATTAAATAATTACTATAAACAGAAGTTGTATTGATTAAGTTCTTAATGGAAAAATGGTATGTTCACGCAAAACTACTTATCCAAGACAATATGCAACCTTTTCCAAGACAACATCCCTCACTTCCAACTCTCTTCACTATCATAATTTATTTTAAAGGCTATGTATGTAATTGAATAATTACATGTCTGCATATGCATGCTGATAGTGACTTTCTGTAGCTTTGAAACATCTTTTAACACCTCTTCTGTTTTGTACTATACAAAGGACCTTTTTTCTTTGTTCAAATAATTGATTTATAACCACATAAAGTAGAAATAGCTGGCAAAAGCTCGCTTTTAATTACACTGATGAGCATTCTCCAAATCTCCTCCAGTTCTTCATATAATAATTACAGTTTGTCAGCCTAATACCAGCTACTACGTGGTCCTTCTAAAGAGATCCATAACTAGCATTCTGCCTGAATTCTCTGCTAGCAGAGTAAATGCCTTTTTTCTTCTCTCCTATTTTGGGCTAATATGAATGAACACTATAGAAAGTTAAGGCTTGTGTTAGTGGAAGTGGCAACCCTTTTCACAATTATTGGAACTGTGACATATAAATGGTATTTATGCCTCTTCCTCAGTAAGAATAAATTATTTTTGCTTTTTGAATAATTATCAGAATTGGACTCAGTAGAAAGATTTTTGTTTTGACTGAGACTTAGATCTGTTTTTAATCAGGCTTAGACTTCTTATTGGCTTCTCATTCATGTGGCTCATATTTAACTCCTTAGTACAGGAAGAAAGCTCTGGAATTTTCCAGAGGCTAAAATCAAACCATCCCTCAGCACTGGAGAATGACACAGAGCTATTTGAAGGAGAGCTCTTCAATAATTCAGAATCCCATAAACATGCAAATTAGCTGCATACACAGAAATGGCTCACCACTGAGCTCTTCATGCACTTCAGCAACACTGTCTTCTGCAGCCTTATCCCTGCATAGAAATGCATGACTAGGTATGCTGCTGTTGCTGTCACTCCAGTTCTGTGCCCTTGCAAGCAGCTCTATATTCAGTGCTGGATACCAGAATAACATAGAGTCATAGAATAATCAGGTTGGAAGAGACCCACCGGATCGTCGAGTCCAACCATTCCTATCAAACACTAAACCATGCCCCTTAACACCTCGTCCACCTGTGCCTTAAACACCTCCAGGGAAGGTGAATCAACCACCTCCCTGGGCAGCCTGTTCCAGTGCCCAGTGACCCTTTCTGTGAAAATTTTTTCCTAATGTCCAGCCTAAATCTCCCCTGGAGGAGCTTGAGGCCATTCCCTCTCGTCCTGTCCCCTGTCACCTGGGAGAAGAGGCCGGCACCCTCCTCTCCACAACCTCCTTTCAGGTAGTTATAGAGAGCCATGAGGTCTCCCCTCAGCCTCCTCTTCTCCAGGCTAAACAACCCCAGCTCTCTCAGTCGCTCCTCATAAGGCCTGTTCTCCAGCCCCTTCACCAGCTTCATTGCTCTTCCCTGGACTCGCTCCAGAGCCTCAACATCCTTCTTGTGTTGAGGGGCCCAGAACTGAACACATGAACATGACAGTGAATTGTACCAGCTACTAAAGACAGGCTTAAAATCTTGTTACTACCACATTGGACTGATGCATTAAATTTAAGCAGAGGTTTTATTCTGTATATTCACCAAAGATTGTCAAGATTGTGATGTAAGTCCTGCTACCTAATACTGAACTACTCAGACTCTACTGTATGTTGAGGTTTGACACAAAACATTATAACAAGAGGAGTGCACTTGAACACAGTGAGATAGATAATGGCCTGGCTTGGCTTGGCTTGAAGAAGGCTGCTTCAGGCCCATGGTTTGGGGCTTTGCCTATGGAAACACAATCACTACCAGACCTGCAGGTATCTGGGATTGTGGCATGAATGGCACCTACCATTGAAACTGGAGTGGCTTCCTAGATGGGAAGGACAACAAAGTGAACTAGATCCTGTCATAGGCTGCTTGGTGGCATACACAAAACTAAATTTTGCTCTTCTTCGATGCTTCAGAGCTTAGCTGCTTCTGCTGTGGACAGGGAAAGAGCAGAAGAAAAGGACAGGACCTGTTGCAGCTCTGACTCTAATGCCTCAGGTGTCAGATAGAAATAGTCACCATGGTTTCAGGGGAGGTCTGATTTCCCCATTTCCCTTCCAAACACACACACGTCCTTCCACCAGGGCCTTGACCTATGGAAAGGAAGCAGTGTTCAAGACTTCTTGCGGATGCAGCATCTGGTTGACACCAAGAGCAGCAGATTTGCATATGTACTTACCCGAGAAGAAAAACATTATTTGGCAGTTATGCAAGCAGGGAGAGGAGGGAGAAGATGGTCAGCCCTTGACCATCATGGATAATTGGTTTGGGGTTAAGAGGAGATTTCACAGTTTTTTGAGGCTTTGTGAACTCTTGACATTGCCAGGCTGGCAGAAGAGCAGGTGGAATTAATGACTTATCCTAAAATCTGGAAAAGCTGTGAAAGTTGTTGCATCTTGACTGCTCAGTAATTCCTGCTATTTAAAACCAGTAGGAAATACAATGTACTGTCAAGTCAATTTATGAAGTTGGTGACAGTTTAGGCTAGTCTTAGTCCCAGGAGTTAGATTACTTTAAACTCTCTGTCTGGTGAAGCAGTGCCGGGAAAAAACCACCACAAAAATGGAGAAGGCATCACTCCTTAAACTGATGCCTTGCACACACAAATTGTTGGTTCATGCCCTATCTCAGAACTGAGATACAAATGTCATGTTATACTCATATACCTGGAAAAAAGAGCAGCACTTCCATCAGTGATGAGTATAGGATCCTATATAGCCTGCATCTGCAAGCAAATGTACAACTTATCTTGAATGAAATGAGCTGCTTAAGCCTGTCTGTACTGCTGGATCCCTGTAGTGCCTTATTGCAACTAGCTTGTTCCTTGTAGGGAGTTTTAACTTGCTAAAGCATCTGAATTACAAATCAATTACTGTTCTTTACTTAATAAAATTTGAGCTTCCCACTATATGCTGGAATCCTTTGGTTTCTTTCCTTGATTTAGAAAAACAAATATATAAGCTGTGGTTCTGGGAACATTAGAGATCTTTCTGTACTACAGGGGCCTGATATCTGCAGAGATATTTCAGTAAAGTTGCAAAAACAATTACTAGAAATCAGAGTTAGGAATGGTGGAACTGATTTACGCTTCTGCTCCTGAAACGAGATGGTTGATGCAAACCTTCTAAACCTCATGGTACTTACAGCTGGGCAGTCTAATCTGACAATTGAGATATAACAAGTTTGTCTGGTACCCTGTTGCCAACTGGGCTGTAGCATAAGCTGACACCATGTAGCTCAGCATAAGCTGGCAATGCTATTTGTGCTTTTGCTCTTGAGCTGTGAAGCTACATTAGTGATGGTTTCAGACCCTAGATGCTGGGATGTGACAATACTTCCCATCCTGGGAAGAGCCAACAGCAGTGACAGTATCTGCATCAGCTTACTTCAGCACTAGGAGCTGTTGAAATCTTGATTCTTGTAATGAACAGATTCTGCCTAGACTCTTGGAAGCTGTGTAGTGAGAAAATTCCATTTTCAGCAGCTGCTGTTCTGTATAAAAAATTGTGTAGTGCGTAAAGAGATCCCAGAGCTGTGGGAAAGGTGTTGGGGAGATACAATGAAGCCTCTCATGGGAAAAACAAACTAGTAAAAGTAAGATTTCAATCAAACGTGAAAAACAGTGAGAAGCGCAAAGGTAGAACTCTGGATGAGAAAGGACAGGCATCTTCCTTACTGTCCTCTGAGCACAGGTATGAATAGGTGAGAAGACAAAAATCCTCCCTCCTGTGCTAGGAGGGGTGCTCCTTCCAGGGTCATCTAGTTCTATGCTATTTAACACATGGCTCTGCTGCTTCACCTCAGTCCTACCCTACAGGGAATTATGATTCTTCATGGCTTGTGTCTTGATCCTGGATTGCCAGAATTTCTGTTTTCCCGCAGATGCTGCTTCCTCCTCTAAAGGATTAGCATCTGATTCCTTGGTTAGCAGAGACCAGCATACTCGCACAACAGAAATATTCTTGGAATGTATGAGAAAGCAGGGATGCTGCCCTGGGCACCTGCCTGCATGCCCTTGGGAAAGGCAGAATTGTAGTTGCAGCTGCAGATCACTCTACAGGCTGAGACCTCCAAGGACATTTTGGACAGTGATCTGGGTACCATCTGTAAAGTGAAATTATTGCTAGACAGTCAGTACTTACCTGTGATTATAAGTGATTCATAGTGGAGGGCAAGCAATACTGAATAGCATTCATCCTCGCAGCAAACTGACCAAAGCACAAAAATGTGGTGAGAAAGGCGCATCCTTCTTATTTTTGAGATAACAGTTGTTCTGTCTCGCTTGCAAAACCAACAAGTAAATAACACTGATAGTCAAATCTACCTTTTATATGCTTGCCTTCTGTTTTAGCTAGAAAGGCACCTCCTCAGGACTTTCCTTATCCCTGCCTCCTCCCTAGTCATGATTACTCCAGTACAAGGGCTAACATCATACCCAGAGAAGATGACAATAGTTGTATTGATAGCTCTATGTTTCTCAGCTGACCTCTCCATCAAACAGCAGGTCTCCTAGATCAGTCTAAACCTAACTGCTGTTGCATTTTATTCCCCTTCTCACTGTACATTTCCAAACAGTTGTTTCTCAGCAGAATGTTGATTGCTTTCACCAACAATCTAGTCAGTGCTTATTCAAGCCATATAAACTCATGCTTCATTGATCTATTTGTTTCTCCTTCTACCTACCATATTTTCTAATTAAGCTTGTTGCTATCAGATTAATCTCTCAAGTTTGTGTGGTAGCAGTTATGCCCAAAATACAACTGGGATGGAGCTCAGCACAGTGGCCCTTGCTGGGATCTGAATCATCATTAGCAAGAGATACTTTGGCTAGAGGACAGCAGCAGTGGTCAATACAGATTATGTGGCAGGGTGCTCTGATAGGCAGTTTCTATGAGGAAGAACAGTGCATTTGCAAGAAAGTATTCATTATGCGACATGTACAAAATGGCCTAAGAGATGTCATTAAAGTAGTTATGTGCCTGTATGTGGTGGCAAGAAGCAGTATATTACAGTCTTGAGTTACAGGCATTTTGTATAAAATTGAATACAGAAAAAAAAAGGTTAAGATTATTCTTGCCAGTCAGAAGTTTCTCTCATTGGTGGCATTTTTTTAATTACCCTGCTGTGGAAATCCCTCTGCTAGTGTCAGTCTCCCTCCCTTAAGGAAGTACATCAAAATGTCAGGGCTGGGGGCAGCAAGTACATAAAAAGCTTTAGGTGTCTCTCTTTAATGCAAGGGTAAATTTTAAAGCCTTTTCTCTTGCCCTTGCAAAATTATCCTCTGGTTAACAGTGGTATCAACTGCCTTGTGCCTTCATGACTTTCTGCCTGTAAAGGGCAATGCCATACTTGGATGTGTTTTATTTATTCTGTTTCTGCTTTATGCCATAATTTGAAGCATGTCTTATAAATTCCCAAGTTCAGGTTAATTGATACCACTGTGAATCTGAGAGCATTTTCTTGGGGGTTGTACCTTTGTGCAGAACAATTGAATTCTGCCACTTTTTTAGGCATGTTGAAAACCACCATCTCTTTTTTCCAAAGTAAATTAACAGAATAACTGGCATACATAAGACATTTCAGACCCTGTTTCTATGTCCTCAGTTACTAGGCTCTTTAATTCCTGTATCAACCACTGCCATAACAACTTTCTCCTTGTGTACTGCTTGTCTCTGCTCTATGCAGTACTAAGATAGTGAAGATCATATTGCCAGTTTTCACCAAGCACATAACAAGGCTCGCTGGAAGAGTGTGTTGGGATGTTCCAGGGGGATGTTATTTTGGAATATACAAGGTCTTAGAATAGCAAAAATGTTTCTTTTCTTGCAAAAACGATGGTCTTCAAATAACTTAAGAAGAAGACTGTTTTTCTTCAGGTCTTGTGATAGAAGGACTTAGGTTCTATTCCCACGTTCACTTCTAAAGTAACCCATTCTTAGTTGAACAGAGACAGAATTTCCTATCCAGAAAAACAGGTTGTATCATGAATTGCAATCTCGTGGTTAGGCTGCACTTGGAATGGACCACGCATTACTAGCATTTATTGAGATTTCATAGTGCTTGCTTTCATTGGACAGCACAAGCCTCTTTGCAAAAGAGCACTGGCTTATATAAAAGTCATCAAAAGAATAAAAATAAGGGGTTTGCTGCTTCAGCCACTGTATGTCATGATTCAATTTTGTGTTTCAGGTACCATTGTTAAGATGTTGTTTGGAGTAGTCAGCTTTCCCTGCTTGCGTAGCTGAAAATGCCTAGCTGGTTTGTGTGTTTTCAAGATAAAAGGCTATTTAGAAAAAAAAAAAAAGCCCAGGGTGCATTTGTGTTAACAGTGAAATTAAAGTACCAGTGGGAGACTGGATATTGCAGAGAAGAATCATCTAAAAGGACACATCAGACAAAATACAGCCCTACTGTAAATGTATTGGCATAAATGGCACTTACATGGCGTATGCACAGATGGATCTGGTTTGGAGACTTGTAGCTCCTATCTAACCAACAAGTTTAATGAGAAATTCAGCCCTTGATATCAGGCAAAGCATGATTCTATTCTTATGCAGTAGCTAGGCAAATGACACTAATTGAGTCATTTTATAATTTGTTTTTATTCTCTCTGTAGCTGTGTGAATAAAGTGAAAACCGATGAAAAATATATTAGGTGAACTTTTTGGTATTTCTTACTCTGGAATCAGTTTGTCCAGCTTTACTGGAGAACTTCGTAGGTGACATGATGATGTTTCCACACTATCTACTTATCAACATTTCTGAGACAGAATCAGAGATTCTGGCAAAGGTTAAGCATATTAGAAGATACTTCATAAATAAAACATAAGTAAGAGACAGCAGGAGATTCCCCATAATAAAACACATTCTTCTCAAATCCTGTGTTCAGTTCTGGGCCCCTCACCACAAGAAGGATGTTGAGGCTCTGGAGCGAGTCCAGAGAAGAACAACGAAGCTGGTGAAGGGGCTGGAAAACAAGTCTTATGAGGAGCGACTGAGAGAGCTGGAGTTGTTTAGCCTGGAGAAGAGGAGGCTGAGGGGAGACCTCATTGCTCTCTACAACTACCTGAAAGGAGGTTGTAGAGAGGAAGGAGTTGGCCTCCTCTCCCAGGTGACAGGGGACAGGACAAAAGGGAATGGCCTCAAGCTCTGCCAGGGGAGGTTTAGATTGGACATTAGAAAAAAATTTTCACAGGAAGGGTCATTGGGCACTGGAACAGGCTGCCCAGGGAGGTGGTTGAATCACCTTCCCTGGAGGTGTTTACGGCACGGGTGGACGAGGTGCTGAGGGGCATGGTTTAGTGATGGATAGGAATGGTTGCACTCGATGATCCGGTAGGTCTTTTCCAACCTGGTGATTCTATGATTCTGTGAAAAAAGATTGGAAGGAGGAAGAGTGAAAGGTTTCAGTGATGCAAAGGAAGACCTCTGTATAGAGTCCAAGGTACAGAACATAAGGGAGGAGTTTGGAGAGGCCTCTATGTAATTCTTACTCTTTTCAGAGGAAACGTAACTGCTATCACTATGCTAGCCACCATAGGGTAAATAAAGCTTGCATGGTCTTTGACCACCTATTTGTCTGCGTAGGCATCAATTCTGCTTCTAATCATCCTTTGCCCTTGAAGTTTTCTCAAGGCAGAATGGGTTTTATTGAAATGGAATGTACCCTGGCTGACTACAAGTAGTTCTTCAACATCAAGCTCCTAAACCTGAAACCCTGATCTTATTAAACTTTTAGCACTTCTAGTACTGTGAGAGAGTCAGAGAATGCCCCAGAACTGTGATAAAGCACCACATGAATACTGTTTCCAAACTTTTTAATCTTTCAAAGCACATACAAAAGAAGCATCTGGCTGAGAGTAAGGGCTGAAATGGAATCTGATTGTTATTCATCTGGGATCGCCTCCAACTCCCACTAAAACGATATTTCCACTGAGTTTGTGTATGATCTGATTTCAAGTCCCATGCAGTGAATCCTAGCCAATTCAGCTCTTAAGGGTTGTCCTGACTCAAATGCTAACTATCTGCATTCAAATTAAGACTCTTCCTACTTAAGAAAATATCTTATTCTTGGGTCTTTTGCATGAGAAATGTCATTTATTGCCATTTCAATAAGGAGAATCAGTAAACAACATGGCTTCTCAGACAGCAGCCTCCTTTAGCAATGCCTGTGTTTTCCTCTCTGTCTTCACTTTTTTTGTTGTAACTAAACACTTTCAAATAGGAATATTTTTCTATGGGTAGCAGAATCAAGAACCTGATCTTGAGAACCTCTATTTATTCTATGCTGAACACTTTTCAGACATGGGTTTGTATAGAGATTATGTGTGCAGGCATGCAGTTCTGGAAAAACTGTAGCTCACATATCGTCCACAACATATGATACAGCATGAGCCACAGAAAGACCTGAAGTGACAGCAAGAGAGGTGTGAACTGTCCCACATCTCAGTACAGAGTCTGAGTGCCAGTATTGCAAAGTTCTACATGACTTACTGCGTCCTGCTAAGCTGATACTGAAAGCAGACACAGCTTGCAGTAGAAGAAGTCGCGTGCTTCACTTTTAGGACAAAAAAAGCAGCGGTTCTTAGATGTCCCAACTCCTCTCTGAGATCAATGAACCTCTTGTAAGTGCTAGGCACAGCATCTAGGAATGTCACGGAAGACCTTTGATTCCTGGGCTGAAGAAACTTTGAAAGAGCAGATTGGTGGTGGCTGCAAAGATACTACCCCTGCACTTCCATGGCATGTCTTTTTGGGTGAGGGGTGACGATGATTTGTTGAGGCACTCTGTGGAAGCCTGAGCTAGCATGGCCTGTGCTGTGCTTGTTTTTCTGAGGTAAACAGGAAATCTCAGACCTCAGTAATGTCAGTTCTGAACTTCTCAACAGGACTAAATTCCATTTGAAAGGAGAAGAACAGCAGGAATGATCTCTATGTTTAGTTATCTCCTATCTTGTCTTACATTATCCTCTCATGAGTGTGCCAGAAGGCCAAAAGGAGACCTCTGATTGTCATGTACGACCTGCATAATGGGCTTTCTCAGTTGTTGGTATGGTATGTGGAAGACTGAGTGAGCTGTGTTCCTCTTCTACCTAATTCAGAGTGACTGGAGAGGAAAACCTTTGCTCTGAATCTGCAGGGACTTGAACCTATGCTTCTCTCCATTCCCAAATGAGCTCTGAATAAAAAAAACTTACCTGCCAAAATGCTAAGGTCGATCTGAATTTCAGCCTCCAAATCTTTTTCTTAGTCTTCTCACTGGCAAATTGTTCAAATGCATTTGGAATGCCACTTCTATCTAAATATTTAATTGTCAAAACATATTTAAATACCAAAAATTTTCTTATTCTCTCTCAGTGACTTGCAGAATGCTCTCATGGCTTTTGTTTCCTTTGAGCTTTCCCAGTAAACTCTTCCCTTTTTTCAGGGCCCATCTTCCGCTTGTTGGGATAAGAATTTCTGTTGTCACCCACGTCTTAATCACTATGTTGCTTTGAGGTGCTGGAAAAACAGGAATGTGGGTAAGCAATTTAAAACTGCCATCCTGAGAGCTCTCTCACCAAACAGTGTCTTTACCTCAAACTGCTTCATCTAACCTGACTTGAAGAGCAAATGGAGTTGTCAAGCATAGTATGTGACTCTCTCATCAGAGGCTGTCAAGACCCAAAACTCAGTGCTGGCTCTAGACCAGCACTTGCAATGTTCCAGTACGGCTGTTTGATTCAGTCTCTAATTTTTGAAGTTGTGATGCCTTGTATTATGTCTAAATTAAAATAAATTCTTGCATTAAAATGATATATATAATTCAACTTCAAAAGTGGTCTCAGAAACTGTCTCCCCTTTATGACAATAATGCAGTCCCACTTGTCTTTGCTCCACAAAGTGCTGTCAAATAAGTCCAGTCATCCAGCCCTCACTGCAGCAAAATGGTTCATCTTTCAAAAGCAGCATTCGCAAAGCTCTTTACAAGCCCCACTGGCAGACACCTCATGCTACCCCCTGCAACAGAAATGAGTAACAATCATCAGGTCACACAGACTTTACTAAAGTAAAGTCAAGCAATACCATTTGCCCACTTTCACATGGCAAGCTTGCCTGTAGCATCAAGCTCCTACCTTTCTAATACATCAGTCCTGGCTTCTAAGCAATAGCCCAAGTTTCCTCTGTAGTCAGCAGCTCAAATTATTGTGAAGGATTAAGTAGGTATTTAACACCATACTGAATAGGAGCCAAAAGAATTAATTTCACAGGAGAAGAAGAAACCAGCACAAAGAATTTAACAATTTGGGGGCTGAAGAACGAATGTGTGTACTGATGAAGATACGGAAACAACCTAAGCTTAACTGCTGAAGCTTGTGGTTGTCAAATCTAGCCCTTCCTCTCTTTAAATGAGAAAGAAACTTTCTAGAGAACAGAGTGCAAGTCACTTCTGCCCAGTAGCTCATCTGGCCAGGTGCTCCCCAGCTTCAGGGAACAGAAGTGGGAACCTCTCTTTGAAAAGAATGTTATCTGAATCCTGTTGCTCTTCTACATAGCCTAACCTATGGTCCCAAAAGAGTATGTCTGTCTCAGAAGCACTATAATATGCCTACCTGAACTAAGCATTATCCTTGCTCTGATAGGTCTGCAGATGCTGTGTAACCTGTCATTGGAATAGCAAATGAGGTCACATAAACAGAAAAAGGCCTTGAACCTGAGCAATATAAACCTGGCCCTTCCAGGTGGAGCAAACTAATTCATTTATTACAAGTAGCAAAGGCAACACAAAATGAACTGAAATTAAATAGCTCACGTCACGAATAAACCACAGGAACAGAAATAAAGCTGACCCGTACTGCTCAGTTGTTACTAACAGGCTAACTTTACAGGTATTTTAACCAGTCTCTGTCTCTCCAGAAGAGAACATATAGCCTCAATAACACAGTGAGAACCTCCACTTATTTGTCAGCACACCAAATAAGCATCACCTTTCTGCTGAAATTACCACTAAAGCTCATAAAAGGCTTGCAGTAGCATACAAATGGGCATAGCAGCATTTGGCTAAACATCTGGTTATATGTTGAGAGTAGAGAAATAGAACCCCTGATGTCTTCTTATGGAGAAAGAACCCTCTTCCGCTTGAGCTAAAAGAGGATCTCAGTCAGAATGCGTAGGTGTCATTGGAATAATTTCTTTCAATTTCCAGGCTTACTTAAACCAAACATTCTCCATCTCTCCTACTACACTGCAAAAAGCAGATGCGCATTTGCATGAAGAAAACTAGAGATAAAGGATATGTCTAGATCTTGCACCTACTTCATGGGACTGTTGAAAATGTTAACTTTCCCCAAGGCACACATTAACAATCTACTTGAGTCCTCAAACCTTGCCTGCTTCCATTCAGGCTGAAGGTAAATCAGGAGATGGGAAGCGCAGAATAAGCAAGATACTTAATTTCACTTGATGCAATAAAATAACCAAACTGAAAAGTTGCTACGTGCTCTAATAGGCATTAATAAATCATTTTTAATAACTGATTTTTACTAATAGCTATTGTAAGTAAAGGAAAAAATAAAATGGAGAGCAAGCAAAATGGGAGCCTCAGCCAGCCAACAGGAAGAAACAAAACCAAAGCTTCATACAAGCATCTGAGACATTCTCTGCTTATCAAAGAACACAGATAAACAAGATGTAGTCTCCATGTAGGGAGCTTTATCCCCTTCTGTGACTGATCCCATCACATATTCCTTCATGTGGAATTTCCAGTATAAGGAAAGAACGTGAAAGGAACAGGCGTTCGTTGCACAGAAAACGTAAGGCAACATTTTCCCTCCTTCCATGTTGTTCTAGCATTGTGCCTTGCTTTCAGTTTTAGGTCCAACAAGGTTGTCAGCCTTTCCAGACTCCCACAGGTGTGAGTTCTTCTGCTGAGCCTGTCAGTAGGAATGCCATCTTGCTATAACTGTGCTTCCTCACATGGAATAGCTAGAAGTTTTTATCACATTGCAGTTTGTATCATCAATCCTGAACACCACGTCACTGCTGTACAGGCTCCCTCCTCCTGCAGACTAATCTAGCTGCTCAGCATCAGTGGAAGAGCTTTCAGAGTTGAGGAGTACTGGCACGCTTGGAATTTCAGCTAATCCCTTTTCAAAAGGCATTGTTGCTATTCTTAAGTATGAAGTTTTCTAGCTCTGTTAATGGGTACAATTAAAGGCAAACTCGTTGAGTTGTTTTCTGACAGCTTGCTCCAAAGATGCCATGACCCATATCACTTCCGGCTGAAGCAAAAGAAGTCGAAGCATTCAAGTTTTTTGTCTGAACAACAATTTGTTAAACAACGACTGGTGAAAAAATGCTAGAATCCTAATATTCTTCTGAAAAGAAGTACACTTTTTTGGCTCAGAAGGAATATTTAAAAATTCTTAAGTGCTGGTCAACTTTTTTTTAACCAACTTCCAATGGAAAATCTAGGAACAAAAACCAGTTTGCTGATTCTTAAGCATCACATTTTATTGAAAGATACAGTTTCTCATAAGACCTTATTATACATTGAAAGTGAGTAGGTGGTTTCTTAGTCAGTTTTAGTGTTCATAAATATTCTCAAATGGTGCCAGAGTCAGATTATAAGAACTCCTTATGCTTGTGTTCCATGGAAAGGGCTTCTGAATTCTAACTAATTTGTGCTACTTCCTAACATGGAGAATCTTTCATCTTGGGGAATAGCCACTAGATGCTGTTATTCTGGTAGCACAATTTCATCATCATGGACTGAGAGCAGTGTCTTCTCTGTCACCCATCTTGATTTGGAGTGGCTGAACTTCACTTGTGAAGTGAAGTTTACTTCCTCGCAAAACAGTGTTAGTACAGTTAAAAACTACCTTTGAATGTAGTACAGTGACAGGACAAGGGGTAATGGTTTTAAGCTGAAAGGTGGGAGATGTGGATTAGATATTAAGAAGATATATTTTAATGTGAGGGTGGTGAAGCACTAGAACAGGTTGCCCAGAGAAGCTGCCTATGCCACATCCCTAGAGGTGTTCAAGGTCAGGCTGGATTAGGCTTCGAGCAACCTGATTGAGTGGAAGGTGTCTCTGTCCATGGCACGCGGGTTGGAACTGGGTGATCTTTAACGTCCCTTCCAAACCAAATCATCCTATGATTCTAAGATATGACGCCTCTTTTCCCCCACCCATCCCATCTACTTGCATTTTGATGTCTGCTTTCATACCGTAGCTGTGAGACAGATATTGCGAAGCTATTCATTGATCTGGGATGTATCATGTGCTCTTTCTCATGCAGTAGTGGTGACCATAGGTTCCTATGTGATTGCGTTCATACTGGCAAGGGGAAAATATTAAAAATCTAATTACTGGAGATGATGTGAAAGAGATACAAATGAATGTCCTGATGCTAAACTTAAGTGTCTTGAGACCCCAAACTGTGTGAGGGGCACAGCTGGGCAAAGAAGACAGTGAAGGTACATTGCCCTCTGTGGTGCTAAAAATTTCTTTTGTAAAATTAAAGTAAAGCAGCTGTTTGTAATAGGAACAATGAGCAACTTTTAAAATACTTCCATTAATCCCTTAAGTGCTTTATAAAGGGGGCAGGAAGGAGAAGAAAACTGAGGGAGTGCCATTGATGTCTAACCAATGGCTGATCTGGCAGTCAGTAAGATGCTCAGCTGTGTAATGAAGAGCTTTGAGCCAGGGATATCTAAACAAACCTTTTCTTTTGCAAAAGATACTGTAAGATCATTTAGGGATTCAAGTCTGCTCAGGAGGATCCTTTTCCATGAGTGTTAATGGAAACTAAGCACTTGAAATCTCTTGGTGACTTTGGAAGACTCAGTCTTTTTAAGTTGTTCAGAGCAGATGGGAACACTGCCATTCAAATTTCAAATCTGAGATTTGTTGCTCTACCATGAGCTCCTGAGAAAATAGTTTCTTTGCCTTTGAACTGAATCCGTTTTGAAAATAAATGCCTAGATGACTAAGCCATTTTGGACAGGAACTAAGAGCTTTCCTGCTTGACTACAGATTGCAGCTAAGCTGAAGATCCCACATATGACTGCAGCACTCCCTCAGAAACCAACATTCCTTGAAAGATGACTGGTTTCCTTAAGCTCATTCTGCTGTCCTAGAGCAAGTGTGCAGGCTAGATTGTGTGAATTCCCACAAGAGTATGCCATTCTATTGCTTTTACAACCTGTGTAAACTTCTATGTAATTATCACTTTGCACTAGTCTTTCTGCACTTCTAACTAAACTGTTGCAGTTGATTTGATTACAAAAAGGGAAATGGCCCTTTCACTTGTGTTTGATAGCTTAGGTTCCTCTCACCACTAGAAACTGCAGCATGAGGAGCCTTTATACAAGAAAAAATGTGAAAATACTGATAAGAGCCCCGAGTTGAGGCCTATTTAGTACAAGATTGGCAGTTAGAAATACTTCAGGAATAAGATTGGGCATTGCTTGTGCTGTATTCTTGCCACCTAAAAAGGTATATTTCTCTCCCTTAAGAACTGGAGTGAGATCCTTGTGTTTAGGATGGCAAGAATCATAGCAAAGACAGATTAAAGGGGACTCCAAGGCAGACAAACTGTGATAAGTTTTCACTGCAGTTGCTAGACATCCTTCACGGAGTTGAAAAAGTCTGTTCAGCAACACTCAATGGCCTACAGCTATGTTTCCTCACACTCATGTCAGCTATCATAAGTTAGTGAGAGAGTCTAGGGATGCAGTTGGATTGAAGACTTCCAATAAAAAATGAAGTAGTGGTCTTCTGAGTCATTATTGCACCACCATGGTGCTGTAAGCTTCAGTGTCCCCAGTAAGACGCAATACTGAAGTCAGTTGAACTCCTGGTAAGACTAAATGGCTTTGTTATTATTGGTGTTCCATAATAGCATGTCTAAAGTTGGAGTCTTCTGTCAAACTTCATTTGGTTAACAGAAATCACTGGAGTTATGGTCGTGCTCATCAGCTTAAGGCCAGGTCTGTTAGGCCAGCCTAACACCCGCACAACAGATTTTGTGGAAGAAATGGCAAATTTGATCAGAGGGGACGGCTGCCTTCTGTCCCACAGGCAGCTGTGTCTCAGTGGCAGGTAACGGTCAGTCTCAGTGCTCAAAAACAAGCAGCATTCTGTCAATGGAAATTAATATTCTTATGGCTTGGAAACAAAGTACAGTGTCCCTTAAGGCAAGAAGGGATTTCCAGTCCACAGCCATTAATTGATGGAACTGTTTCCAATTACACATCCTCTAAACTCCTTAATTCACAAACCCTTTTTTTCTAAGGGGAACAATGCTTTTGAAAAGCCTTATTAAGGCTGCCAGTAGAGGGAGAGAATTTCTGCTTCAGTGCAGGGTATGAATGCCAAGAACCCCTCTAAAGTTCATGCAACTATCGGAAGCTAATAGAAATTTAACTGCACTCCTGTGTAAGACCTCTGTGAAGTGCACATCAAAGCCTCTAGCAAACCATAAAATTGGAATCACAGATCAGGAGAACTGGGGTATACTGGAATGGTCATGGGGACCTCGACAACTTGCTTGGAACAGAAGGTATAGCATGGTTGTGTCAAAGAGGTGCTCTGTTGATGACCTATGGGACTGGGCATTGCTGAGCGAGCTAGGCTCCTTAGGAAAACTGAATAACAAAGACCAATGAGCTGAACCTTCACACATTCCATATTACAATGATTCTTGAAATATGACTGGAAATCTACCAGTGATTAGCTGGAATGGCTAAGACATTAGAGGCCAGCACAATATTCCTCAATATTTTTTGCTCAATAGCTCAGTGTCATAAACTTAAATTTTCCTTTATGATCCTTAAAATGTGAAATATGGGTCCTTCCCTATAACCCTCTTCTCCATAACCCAGAGCTGAACCTCTGAAAGTGTGTCTGTAACTAGGCTGACTCTTCAACTTTCAGAAGCTAAAACACAGCTAAGGGCCTGAGATGCTAATGAGATACAGAAAAGGGGTGACGGTGTTTTGAATCTCCTTAGGGTTGGGGGTTTTCTCCTTCATACAGTATCCAAACTTTTGTAGTCTATGTCTAGGCATGAAAGATGCAGGCCATCTTTGTCCAAGACAGCAGGCTGGTCTTTTCATATGCTAAGTGCTCTGAACAAAATTCTGTGAATGCCTAGGAATAGTCTTACATTCCTTAATCATGGGCTCTTGAGGTGTTATGGTTGGGGAGAAAGGAGGAGTTTGATTATGCGTATTTACTTCTGTGGTGTGTTTTGCATTTTTTTCTAGGAGATTCTAACTATAGGAGACTCTAAACCAAAAGCATTTATCATATTCTTTTATGCCATTCCTCAGTCTATCATTATTTTCCAATCATCCATCTCTCCAGTGAACAGCATGGCTTGTTTTCTAGGGTCATTGAGTTTGACTAACCACACTTTATTTGTACAGTCATTAAAACTTGTAGTAGTATTCTTGATTTCTTTTGTTCTCTTTCTGGGACATTTTCTAGTTCTCAGTATTGTTTTTCTCCTCTTTTGACAGAGGATGCAAGTTTGTTGGAAAGTTTTTTTTCTGCCTGCAGCACACATGGAATAAACATGATGTGGATTTTTACTAGATATCTGCTGCAGAACTGCGTTCACCTGCAAGGAACTACAGTCAGTTACTTTGCAATAGCTGGTACTAAGAGCTCCAAGTGTCAGGATGAAATTAAGAGATGCCTGCACTTCATTCCTTTTACTCAGCCTTTTTCTTGCTCGTAATGATTCAGAAAGACTGTGGCATCAGCATCTCAAAAAGATCAAGGAGACAGCATTTACACTTATTGTTTGACCTCAGACAAAATAAAAATCCTCTGTATTTCTAGTTATGTGATGGTTTTGACCAATGGGAGATTCATAGGAAGGAAAATCTACAAGAAGCAAGACAGGAAATGGAAAGGAACATAGTGTAACATAAGTACAAGAGGTGAATGAGGAGTTTTATGGAGTTTGGACATCCTAATTCTGCTTTGGCAACTAATTAAGCTAGGGATTTTACATCAATCCAAAGATTACTCCAATGAAAGCTAAGGTAAGATAAGGAATTCTTAATAATGGAAGGAGGTAGAGGATACAGTCAGGAAGATAGAAAGAAGAGAAATGTACTACCATGAAGAATTGAAATTCAGATGCATCTGGATGCTGGTCCTTAAAGACGAATCTGCAGGCTCTTCCACTGATGGGCTCAGTCAGTGAAATGAAATACAATAAGCTCTGAGGTAATTGCGAACCTCTGGGATCAAGCAATACTAGCACATCTGAGAATGGGAAAGTTGCCACATCACCCTTAGCCCTCCACAAAACAACAATTCTGGCATCTGACTGCTCAACATGCAGTAGCAATAAGGACATCTGGCCCAAAATGAGAAATGTTTGATGACTAAATGCCGTCTTTAATGCTACTACCTCATCTTCTCCTTCCAGCACTTTGTTGGTTTGCTTCATTTTGTAACCCAGCCTTCTGAAGGAAAGGGCTATGAAGCAGTCACTCTTGTGTTTAACTTCCTTCATAAAAACAGCTGCTGTCAGACAGTGTTGAGGTTGGAGTAATTACAAGATTCTTTACATAAATCACTCTCTTGAAACTCATTTGTCTTAACAAGTTTTTCTATCAATGTTTTCTTTATTATCTTTCCTTGGAAAGGCTTGCAGTCCATCTTAAGACCCTCAATCTGTTAAAGGAGGAGGCAAAATGAAAGCAATTGAGTAAGTATACTACAAAATACGCGTGCATTACAGCAGACAGACTGTTGCACCCGTGTGCCCCTGTAAATGCTTTCCAGAAAATGCAAGGCAAAATAAAGTGTTTTGCTTTTTGATTCTCAAGCATTTATGAAGGCCTGTTAGTCTGACCTCAGTGCCAGGGAAAGTCATGGAGCAGGTGAACTTGAGTGCTATCACGAAGCACATGCAAGAGAACCGGGTGATCAGGCCCAGTCAACACAGGTTCATAAAAGGCAGGTCTTGCCAAACTAACCTGATTGCCTTGTATGATCAAGTGACTCGGCTGCTGAATGAGGGAAAGGCTGTGTATGTGGCCTTTCTGGACTTCAGTAAAGCCTTTGACACAGTTTCTCACAGCATTCTGCTATGGAAACTGTCAGCCTCTGGCATGGACAGGCGCACACTCTCCTGGGTGGAAAACTGGTTGGATGGCCGGGCCCAGAGAGTGATGGGAAATGGAGTTAAATCCATCTGGAGGCCAGTTACAAGTTGGGTTCCCCAGGGCTCAGTGCTGGGTCCAGCTCTGTTCAATGTCTTTATCAATGACCTGGATGAAGGCATCGAGTGCACCCTTAGCAAGTTTGCAGACGACACCAAGCTGGGTGGAAGTGTGGATCTGCTGGAGGGTCAGGAGGCTCTGCAAAGGGATCTGAACAGGCTGGACTGCTGGGCAGAGTCCAATGGCATGAGGTTTAACAAGGCCAAATGCCGGGTCCTGCACTTGGGGCACAACAACCCTGTGCAGAGGTACAGACTAGGAGAAGTCTGTCTAGAAAGCTGCCAGGAGGAGAAGGACCTGGGGGTGCTGGTTGACAACCAACTGAACATGAGCCAGCAGTGTGCCCAGGTGGCCAAGAAGGCCAATGGCATCTTGGCTTGTATCAGGAACGGTGTGACCAGCAGGTCCAGGGAGGTTACTCTCCCTCTGTACTCGGCACTAGTGAGATCGCACCTCGAGTACTGTGTTCAGTTCTGGGCCCCTCACCACAAGAGGGATGTTGAGGCTCTGGAGTGAGTCCAGAGAAGAGCAACGAAGCTGGTGAGGGGGCTGGAGAACAGGCCTTATGAGGAGCGACTGAGAGAGCTGGGGTTGTTTAGCCTGGAGAAGAGGAGGCTGAGGGGAGACCTCATTGCTCTCTACAACTACCTGAAGGGAGGTTGTGGAGAGGAGGGTGCTGGCCTCTTCTCCGAAGTGACGGGGGACAGGACGAGAGAGAATGGCCTCAAGCTCCACCAGGGGAGATTTAGGCTGGACATTGGGAAAAAAATTTTCACAGAAAGGGTCACTGGGCACTGGCACAGGCTGCCCAGGGAGGTAGTTGATTCACCTTCCCTGGAGGTGTTTAAGGCACGGGTGGATGAGGTGCTAAGGGGCATGATTTAATGTTTGATAGGAGTGGTTGGACTCGATGACCCAGTGGGTCTCTTCCAACCTGGTTATTCTATGATTCATGTGACATTTTATTTTTAGTTTCATACTTCCTTTCTTCTAGCAGGTTTTATTCAACCTTATCTCCTTTTTCTTTTGTGCCAGATCCTTACTGATAGAAATGTGGGGCTTTTGGTCTTGACAGTGTGTGTCAGGGAAGAAGCAGAGGATGAGGGAGAGAGGTAGGGCAAATTTTATTCCATTTTGAGAGGGTTTTGGTGATGATGATGATTATTTTCTTTGATTTGTTTTTTTTTTTTGTACTTAAAAATGGAGTGTGGAATAGAAGTAGTACTGTCAGTGTTGGATTCATGTGACAGTCTTGATTGTGATTCTCCAATATCCTTGACTGAATTCAACAAAGGGGAGGAAATAGGGGAGTTAAAGCTTCATGCTTTGAGTGTTTGCAAAATCTGTCAGGGCTAAAAAGGCCACTTAAAAGAAAAAGTGTTTCTTGATGCATCTTTGTCTCACTCATGATAGAATCAGGATGGGCATGAACTCTGAAATATGCAGCAGCAAACAGAAAACTCCTGTGGTGTGGCGTTGGGACCCATGCCACTTCCATTACTAAAGCCAATTGTTCTCTTACAGAAAACCGTCACTGTTAATTACAGCAATACCGTTCTCGTTTGCTTATTCAAGATATATTTTTTTGTTAGCAATGCAGCCTGTATTTCTACCAAGGCTGAAATAGTCTTCCCTATTAACTGTTCAACCCAGCTACTAAAAGTTTAATTAAATATGCATCTGTTGCCTGTGGGCCCGTCAGACCTCCAAGGGCCTGAGTTCTCTCCTCAGTTATGTCTGTTCAAGACTCTGGGCTTCCACTGGATTGATTTCATTGCTTTCAATGGTTACTCTCCATTTGTGCCAAGATAAACAAAACCGGAATTATAAGCTAAACATCTAGAAGACAGTGGGGACAGATAAAATATGTGAGTAATTTTCTTATTTAGACCTACAGTTCATACTGTTAAAAATCTGTTTTGGAAGCTGGTTTGATGCTGTTTGGGGAAGATGGTTTGATCTATCTTTTCTTGAAAACTTATTCTTATGTAATTCATAATTAAAACAACAACATCAAAAGCCTGATTGAGAAAATTGGTTTGGGTTCTTCATAGCCAAATTCCCAAACAGCCAATGAACGCTTACTCAAAAATACTATGCCATGGAAATTCAGTAATTCTTTCTACCGAAGACATTTTCAGCTATTCATGGACTTGTTACTCACTCTCTCCACCACTGTTATTATGATTTGGGGTGAATGACATGGGACATCATAAGTTCTCAAGAACGCATAGAGTGTGTGCAACATGCAGCCCCAAAACAGTTGCAAGAGTTCCCACTTGTGTGCCAGTGTTGTGCCATTAAAACAGCATTCCTGTCTTGCAAAGCAGGTTAGAAATACCTCCAGTGGATGAATTTGCTATTATTAACTAGATTACCTAATAGCAAATAAGGCAATTTCTGGCTTGGTGCTGGTGGAAATCACAAAGCTGAAAGGAAAAAGAACAGCTTGGACTATTCAGTGAAAAGGAGTTCCCTGAGAAACAGAACTTCACAAAGGATGAGGGGAAGGGAGGGGTCAGTAGCAAGTAATCAACCCACACTTACATTCACAATCATAATGGGCAGGATAAAATTGAGATGTCACTTTTCCAGGTTCATATCAAGTTCTCTTTTGTCTAAAATAACAAATATGAAGGTAAAAAGCCTTTCCTGCTGCACTTGAGGAACAGGGGGTTTTTTTCATAATTTGTATGAATATCAATGCTTGGGGAAGTCAAAGATTAATAGCAACCATTTGGTACCAAGCAAAGCACAGGCAGGCTTCTTTTGTGCAGGTTTGCAGTTCCTCCTCACCTGCAGCACATCCACCAGCATAGTTCTGAGCACCCATGCAGCTGCCAGTAGCCCAAACCCTGCTAGCCCAGACCTGTTCCTCCACATAGCCTTGCTGCTGATGCAAAGAGCCGCCTATGCTATTGCTGGTTGTTCCAGCGTGGATTGTCCATGCACCTCTGCAGATGCATTCGAATCCTTCCTTACTCTTTCCCATGCTATTCCTGTCTTGCTCCTTCACCTGTCTCACTATGTACAGCATTTGCTGGTCCTTTGCACAACACTGAGTCTTCATCTGAGTCCTTTGGCATCACTTCCTCCAGTTCTCCATGCCTCTTCTTCAAATTGCAGACTTCTCACATTCATCTCAATTCTGCCCAGCAATTCTGCCTCACAAATGCGGTTTTGGACTAGCACAGCGGCTCTGCTGACCCAACTGGATTTGCCACCTGCAGAAATACCCACACAAATGACAGACAAATGTCACTAAGCTCACTCTAGCTTATCTTAAAGTAGACCCATGGTGGCCTACTTGTATGACAGCCATTCTACAGACTTGTTGCCATCAGAGCTCTCCCCACCAAGTAGAAGGGAGTGGTAGAAGACAAAATGTAATGTTTCTGTTTAAATAGGAGCATCCCCTGTTATAGTGTTAGTATGAAAAAAATACATCTCTAAAGGTTGTGGCAAAACAAAGCTGTGATTGCTGATGATGTTCCAGCACCTGCCACACTGTTTGCTTCAACACCTCAGAAATGAAGCTGCAAGAAAAGTTGATAGATCTTTTAGCTTCACGGACTATGGTGTGATGGTTGGTACTGATGAAGGCTACAGTTAGGTTTAATGGTGGCTCTCTGTTTCAATGTATAGCATGAAATGGATAACAGGTAGACAGTCAGCATTTTGCTTGCCTCCTTAGCACTCCCACCTGTGTTTTTTAGCACACTGTCAGAAGGTCTCAAGCTCAGTTTCTTCTTAGCATACTCTACTTAGTTCTTTCCTTCTTGTAGCATGACTTTTCCTTTTCTTACTCAAGGCTTCTTCTAAGCAATTCCTAGAGCCTTCTCAGTCACAGATTCAGAATGTGGTCACTTACTTTTTGAGGCACAAAAACACAAGTTAAAAGAGCTGATTTTTTTTCTGTGGTCATCACACTACTAAACAGATCAATTAAATAAAAGTTCTCTTTAAAAAATATTGGGCAAATCTTCCCTTCCATCTTTCCTTATTGATGATTTTGTTAATTCAGTGGGTTCCTGAGACCCCAATAAATCAAAAGATATAAAAGCTGGATATACGTGACACGCAGCACATCTCACTTTGACTGTTAACCCTGCCAGTTGTGAGTACGTATGTATATTTATATACTGTTGAATTCCTTGTTCTTTCAGACTTCACTTCTCCACACAGAGATGTATATGTATAGGAAAAGGAAGATAAATTCTTATGGGGATACAGCTCTATCATTCACATGCCACTTGACCCTACCTTTCACTGTTCAGTACCTGAAGACATGCCACATTTCTTGTCCTTCCAACAGCTATCTGGGAATGCAGCAACAGAAACCTTCATCACAGCTTTGTTCTCAGCAGTGCTGTATTCCTACACTGCCGTTGTGGTGTAGCTGTCACCTACAACACTCTAGCAGTAGAGCTGTAGAACGGAGGTTTTGAGGGAAAGAGAGGGTGTAACTGACAGTGAGAAAGAGGAAAAGGGTGAGCTAAGTATGGATGAATCTGGAAGGAGCCAGTGATGTTTGGAGAGGGAGTCCAAGCTCTTTTCCTGAAAACCAGTTTCATTCTTGCTATCTTTGCAAATGCCACTGTGCTATCAGGAGCCACTCAGTCCCTAACTTTTCTTTATGACTTTAATAAAAGGAGTAGTAATAGAGAAATATTACTAAATTGGTCATATTTTAGCTATTTTT
This sequence comes from Clamator glandarius, assembly GCA_033459285.1. Lineage (NCBI taxonomy): Eukaryota > Metazoa > Chordata > Aves > Cuculiformes > Cuculidae > Clamator > Clamator glandarius. The sequence continues at coordinate 1,319,269 of JAUNZM010000304.1, read as the reverse complement.
TGTGACATATGTCCAACTAGTGCCATACTGAATCCCAAGGGAACAGTTACTAATTGTGTCTATTGTTAGTGTTCACTTCAGGGAATTCAAAACAGCAGCAAATAAAAAAAATGAAGAAATAAGAAACAGAGCTGGAAGATAAAGGAGGCAGAGTGAGGTGCTCATCCTCTGAGGCACTGAGTTCTTTCAAATTGAGGAAATCTCTATACTCCTGTAGTATGAGCTGAGAGGAAAAAGTAAGCAACATCAATAACTCCTTACTGGTAAGAGAAAGGAATTCTGGAAACATCCAAGGCACATTCACATATTGAAGGCATTCTTGCCCTTGCTCCACATCTCTCTTGCCATCTTTGTTACTACCAAATGCAGGCTATACTGAATGCATCCCTTGACTGTGAGAAGTGCATTCAAGTTGTACAAGAATTCCCAGGGCATGACCCCCTCTCACACATGCACGTGAGATTGCCAAAGAGTAGCCTTTGGGTCTGTAAAACACTGTGGCCTGCCCCAATACTGAGTGAAAAAACCAGGGAGGATGGAGGTTCCCTGTCAAAATGATGTCACCAGGTAACAGATGAACAGACTGAGCTAACAAAGCATTGTTACCATCAAGATCTATACCGCAAACAAGAGGGATGGGAGAATGCAAATGCCCTTCTTATTACTGGAATTTAAAAGCTCAGCCCAGAATCCATTAAGCCACACACATCATTCATGCAAGAGTTCTTCTTGGGTGAGGCAGAAAAAATCTGACAGACCAAGACTTTGAGACTGATTGCATGACTTGGTGATTGCATGTACTGCTGTGATTGCGTCAGGCGATGGAGGCAGCAGACCCCAGTATGACTCTGTTTAATAGGAGAATGAGGGGTGGGAAAATACAGCTGTGGGAAGAAGAAACTGTGCCTTACTAGGCAGTGGTTTTTGGAGAAGTCCGTCAACTTATTCACACACAGATGTGATAATTACTTTCCGCTTCCCTAGCTCACATGCAGTGCCTGCCTCTGTGGGAAGCTTTTCCTTCTGCTCCCACATGAGGAATATTTTTGGAGTCTTCCATGTGCTCGCTGAGCTTTCTCCCATCAGATCAGACTGAAACAGCAGAGACTATAGACTGTTAGCCTACCTTCTCTCACTACCCTCTCCCTTCATCACTCACTTATAAGTAGCTCATTGTTGCAAAAAACAAAACACTCTCCAACATGCATGTGTCATTTCTTGCACTTTTTTTACTCTGACCCATTTTCTTGCTGGTCTATCTGCTTTGGTAAAACTTACTGGACTTCCATGCAATACATGATCACAGCCCTGCCAACCTGAAACCACTTCTCTTAATTCCTCTTCAAATTCAATACTCAATTTTATCTCTAGCCTCCACTGATCTTTCTTTCCAGTGTAACTGACACCAATCCTGAATGGCTGTTAAGGATTTTTGGCCAAGATACAGACATTTAATTGGCCAAAACTCTTCCTGATATCAAGCTGTTCAGGGAGTGAATCAGTTTTCAGGATTTAGAGCAATGTTATTTATGCCATGGAAGTGACCTCGTAACATTTAACACTTCTTGTCCTGTTTGTCTCCTTCTTTCAAGGCACTGCAGCCTACTTGACAGATCAGAGCCCTGGGACACAGGTTTTACTCTCAGCTTTGACTAGCTGGGTGAACTCAAGCAAAACATTTTCCATGTCTTCATAGCCTTCTGTGAAATGAGGACTAACTAAAGGGTTTGCTGATAAAGAGTAATGCAGAAGAGACATCTATTATCATTAGCTCTTTTCGCATGGTATTTCAATCATTCATCTTGCAGCAAGATCTAGCCATGGTTAGAGGTTTAGTAGAGGAAATGTTTACATATTTGCTACTTGCTGCACTTTCAGATATTGGTAGGGACATACACTAACAATATTCCACCCATGAAAAACTGCCTTACTTCCCAAAGCACATTATAAAGCACAGCATTACTGTGTATATGAGTTTGTCTCTAAAATGTAGCTCTTTCTGGTGTGAGATATGAGAGTTGGTCATAGCAGCCTGCAATGAAGCCTTGTAAAAAAACGGCAGCAGCAGAATGGCCCTGATTCCTCGTGCTTAAGAAGTCATATTGTCTTTGTGCTTGAGGTAGTGGGATGTAGAGCACTCAGTGAGGATTTGCTAGCACCTGAAACCCATGTCACACAAAAGAAAACTTCACAAGAAGAAAACAATGAAGAATGAGGCCTATCATCAATTAAGGAAAACAGTGAGAGGAATAGGATGATAAATATACACCGGCATGTGAACAGAGATAACATCTTTGCTCTCTCTGTGTGTATATCCTGTGAAGGGACACAGGTGGTCAAGGTCCCCAACACCTAATCTGAAAAAGGGGTGCTAATGCCAGACAGAGCCATTCTGAAAACGATGCTGTCTGCAGACATAATCCACTGTCCTCTCTGGGTAGTTCCTGAAGATCACCCAGACACTGCCCGACCAGGTTAACCTGTATTGCTTTATGAGATCAAATAAACCTCCCAACCCACAGTGATGAGAACTAGTTACATACCATAGTGGGCTCCTTCCTTAAGCCCAGGAGCTGCCTGCTGGGGAGGTAGCTTCAATCAGTCAGTATCTGCCAAGGATAATGTTCGGTATGTGCTATTTATTATTAATTTCTCCGGAGTAAGAGGCTTCGTAAAAATAGAACATAAACCTCTATCATTCCTTCCCTGCCCCCAGCTACACTGAAGCATCACCGTCCCCGGAGGTGTTTAAGGTTAGGGTAGATGAGGTGCTTAGGAGCATGATTTAGGGAATGGTGGGAATGGTTGGACTCGACGATCCAGTGGGTCTCTTCCATCCTGGTTATTCTGTGATTCTGTGATTCTGTGATTCTGTGATCATTACAGTCACACATGTAAATGAACAAGGCATTCAGAAACTTTGCATCCCCTGCGGGATAAGGTTATGTGGCTCCTGGCCCTCCTGCATTCTATAGTTTCCTTTAAAGCCTTTCTCCTTGCCCTTGTAACTCCTTCCCACTGCTGTCCACTCTTCCACTAGCTCCTATCTCCCTGCACAGACAACCTCCACAGAATCTAGAAGTATGCTCTACCCTATCTCGACGGCTGCAGAGGCTTTGGAGAGCATGCAGATGTGCATACTACTAAGACGCAGTCCCGAGGCAACGATTCAACTATACTTTGAGGCTTGGGATTTGAAGAGTAGGTTAATATAGACTTAAAACCAGCCTGAAGGTTGCCCTTAGCAGAGGGGAGAGACACACTGTAGATGCCTCTTGTCCTCTCATTCTCCTCTTCTCCTGTCACCAGCATTTCCTTTCTTCTGCCTACCTGTAAAATTGCTGAAAGCAAGTGCAATTTGGCAGAAGCCTGATCCCTTCCTTAAAACATGAGTAGATTCATTCTTCCACCTTTGGAAGGCTAAATACCTTTAAATGTCCAACACTGAAATTCTTTGTCAATGTTTCTCTTCCACCGAAGATACAGCGTGGCATTCCTTATCTGTTTGGCTCTGTAAGAGCCACTGTAAATGAGGCTATAGGGGTGGTGTAATGGTTCCAGTCAGAGCATGCCTAGTGAAGTCAGCTTGACAAAGATGAGAAACTCACTCCTTTCTTGACAGAAACAAGGGACCAGCAATGGATGCTGCTGAAGCTAACATGGAGATCAGTATTTTCCCAAATGAGTAATAAAGAATTCTTGGGGGAAGCATTACAGCTGTTGGCTGTGCCATCCCAAATGATTGTCATGGCAAGCGTGCACAGAATCCAGTAGGCTAATAACTACCTCAGACTAACTATAAAAGCTCCAGTGGTGGGACAGAAGTCAATTCAAGAAGATTTGTAAAATCAGAAGGTATTGACAAGTGTTACCTCAAGTTTCTTCAAATTTGAAACAACTTAGTTAAATTAGTTCAGCCACCGATAAAATAACTGATCAGAGCCGTGCAGTCACTCTGCATTTGGAGGTCTGCTGGATACAGATTTATTGACACAAAACATTACAGAAGAAAACTGCTTGAAGGGAGGTCCTTGGTTTGAGAACCAGGGAATGCTCAGAGAAAACTGAGGAGGTTCCTCAGGTCCTTTGCTACTTCAGGTGAAGGTTAGTGGTCCAGCATGCATAGATATCAGCACAGGCCCTCAAGATAAATTCAGATACTCAGTTACTCAGTGAAGGGGGCCATGTGAGTGCCTAGGCAGACACGAACAATTTACTGGAGTCCTACTGGGAATGAATTTGCAAATTAAAAACTGGCAAATGAAAGACAAGGACATTCATGAGAATTCTGAACTGACTGCAGAGCTGAAACTTCTCCTGGAACAGCCCAACAGAGGCAGAAACAGTATTCCTTACAGAGGGGCAAAAGCAAGGAAAGACAGGCTGAGCTTGGTTCCATAACTGAAGTATAAAGAGAAGTAATAATCTCTACAAATCTGGAGAGGCATCCTCTCTTTTGGAAAATGCTACCACATATAAAATCCACTAAGAATCTCAGGGCCAAACCCACATGCTCTGGGAGGCAGGTCTAATGATGTTACATGAAGGCAGTGACGAGCCAGGCACAAGAACACCAACATGCTGGACGTGGAGGGTCAAAGAGGTGTTACCACAGCAACTCTCCCACTGAGGCAGGATAGCCATGAACCACTTTGGAGGGCTGTCTGGAACGTGACATCACAGAGAAAAACAGATTGACAACAAGATTCTGAATTTTAATAGAAAGGTCACAATTTGAACAAACATCCAAAGTACAGCAAAACCTAAAAAGAATCCTAAGCCTCCTTAAGATCTATAATAATTTCAGTGTGAATTTTCTTCTACTCTTGAGAATGATATAGATGCTTTAGTGTGCTTCAGCATATATAAATTAACTTCTCTAACAACAACACAGGCAGTGGCAGCCCGTGCCGACACACGTGTTGGCACGTGGATTAAGACGATCCACCAACTTCATATGCAAAACCAGTAGGAGCAATAGACTCTATTTGCCAATGGTAAACCTCCACCTAAATGTCTTCTAAACTCTTACAGCAATTTCCCAATTCTTTGTAACCTTAATGTTTCAAGACTTTTAAGAGGCTGTTACACACAGAAAACCAGCTCCAAGAAATGGTCACAAATGTGGAGTGAATTGTTCAGACATTTTGATGTACTGGTGGGCTAAATAAAAAAAATGTCTAGGATTTGGTCTTTAACTATGTTCCTAAGCAAAACATGGGTTTGTGACCATATAATCTTTTCCTTTTTCCGTCTATGTATGTGTATGTCTCTGTGTGTCTATTATGTTGGTTCCTCCTTTGTACCTGCAGATCCACCTGCGAGCTTCAACCAAGTGTCAGTAACAGTGATTGAGCTCAGAGATATTAACCTCCTACAAGTTCCATGAAAACAGCTGGCACGGTGTAACGGAGGGAACTTTGTAGGTTCTCCATTGAGGGAAGGGGCTACTGAGTGAACTGAAGCTGTTGCTCCACACAGAAGCCTCCATGTTGGAGACAGATATTATAAAAGCCTCAACATTGGGAGAAGCTTAGATCAGAGTTCACATCTTGTTAGGCATTATAAAACCTAAAGGTGACACAAATCTCATAGAAGTCAAGCTTCATTAGCTCTGCAGCTCATAGACCCCCTTGTTTTCAGCCAGAAGAGGGCAGGAGGGATGTTTGCCATTTTAAATTTCTTATTCAAAATCACTTCATTTTTACCAAAATGTTCCCTGTTAGATGTGACTAATCACATAAAATATTGATCCTCTTCTATCCTCCTCAGCTGATCAATGAGCATAATCTTAGCAAGAGCAATGAAAATAATACCTGTGAGAAGCAGACTGAGGGCGGATACACAGAGTAGATAAAAGAAAACCCATTATCAAACAGAGCAAATGCATCTTTATAACCCTGCAGCAACAAAATTCCTACCATCTTCTATTAAAACACCATAAGAAAACATTACAAACCTAGTATATGAAGAACCGAAATGTTGCTTAACATTTTTTTCACTGTTATTTCTGTGATGAGTTGCTCCCAACTGCTGTTGTCAACAGTCATTTACACCAGTAGATGTATGTGTATTTGTGTGTAAGGACAGATCCACAAAACTGGTACAAATCCTTAGGTGATGTAAATTGTCATGGTTGTATTGACGTCAGTAAAGATACACTGCTTTCCTCCAGCAGACAACTTGCTTTTCTGTACATAAAAAGGACAGAAACTGCATGTTGTTTCAACATTGCTCTTAGACACTTAGTGTAGATGAATGCTCATGCAAATATATTTGCTCTTCTATGTGCAAATACACGTATTGTCTTGCAGTGCATATTGCAAGTAATGACAGGAGCTTTATGAGGCTTCCTATGCTGAAATTTATAAAAACGATCTTTCCTGATCTATCTGCCCACTCTGACCTGTAACAATAGATCTGTAACTGCTTTGCTGCATATCTTAAAATACGTACAGAGATGAAAAGGACAATCCAGTACCACAAGTCTGTTAAAAATACATTTAAGAGGAATTAAACTTTGATCTTAAGACTGTTAGTGCAATGCTCTAACTAAGATCTTAAACAGAGCCATTGCGCAGAACAAATGCAATAGTCAAGGTTTATTTTCTCACCTAGGGCTTAGAGAAACGAAATTACAAACTCCAAAATAGCACATGAATGAGCACAAGAATATTACTAGTTTTTTTCAAGATACACCTCTTTGAGGGAAAAAAATGTATATACTTTTTTTTTTTAAGTATGAAAAAGAAAGGGAGAATGGTTACATTTCAGGCTCTGTCTTCGTTTTCTCTTTTTTTCCTTAATTGCTTTTACATGGTTCCATGGAATGTGGATGAAGTAATGATCATAGGCTAGGGGTAATTTTATAATAAATGAAATATTTTCCATCTGTTAAAGAGAATAATGCTTTCCTAAGGGAGAAATAACAAAAGTTTTCATAACCAAGAATGGAAAAAGAGAAATAAACTGCTGCTGAGCTAGGAAAGAACAGAGAAAACAAACGACCTAACAGGGCATTTATAGGGAAAATAACTGGAGAGCAGAAGATGAATAAACTCTACATACAGAAAAATTAAGACAGAGAAACAGTAGGTCTTTTTTACTGTTTCTACTTGGATTCAAACGCAGGAGGATAAAAAAGAAATCTAGGAAATTTCTCCAGTCTAATCCAACTGTTTGTATAGAGGTATTTTTGTTCGTGGAAGCATACTTCATTCTATCACATGAACAATTTTTTCAAATGAGTAGGTAGAAGGCATAATTAATAGAAGACCAGACTTCTGACCAGGCTTCTGACCGGCTCTGGTCTGGCATCATCTAAGGAGCAGAAGAGGATCCCAAAGCCAAATTTCTCTGGCTTACTCTGACTAAAAGTGTAAATAATTTCAAGTATGATGTAGGTGGGAATACATGTAGTCTATGCCTCATAAAAGTAGCCACCTGCTACATCCATAAACTGTGTGAACTATGCCTAAATTCTTGTGTGCACATTATTTTATGAAGGACATGGAAGTATTAGTTGCTTGTTGCAATCGCAGAATAGCAGTTGTCCTTCCTTGTATGTGCTCCAAAGAATGGGGGCCATCCAAAGAGTCACCTGGTGCAGAGACCCTGGCAGGTATTCTCAAGGGCATTGTGAACACCTATTCATTTGGGAAGTTCTTCTATTTATACTTCTTCCAAGCAATTAAGGAAAAAAGAGAAAATGAAGACAGAGTCTGAAATGTAACCATTCTCCCTTTCTTTTTCATACTTAAAAAAAATGTATATACATTTTTTCCCTCAAAGAGGGGTACCTTGAAACAAACTAGTAATATTCTTGTGCTCATTCATGTGCTATTTTGGAGTTTGTAATTTCATTTCTCTAAACCCTGGCAGGTATTCTCAAGGGCATTGTGAACATTTGGGAAGTTCTTCTATTTATACTTCTTCCAAACAGCCATGTCTGAATTCTTTTGAACATGAACAATGTTGCCATGTGAGCCAATTGTTCCTAAAGTCCTTTCATAGAGTCTTACCTTGGATCTACCTGGGAAGCGACACCAAATGGGCTAATACATAGTGTGTGGAAGAGAAGTACCCTTGCTGCCAGGGCAAAGCAGCCTGGCTGCAACAAAACATATAGCTGAGTGGCATAAATATATCACCATCGTATCAGAAAACAAAATAATGCATTTGTATCCTTCCTCATCTAGGCTTCAAAAAATTCCCCTTTTTTGCTGTTGCTTTCAGACAATGTCTTGTCTTGTTAAAAATTAATATGACTCTTTGTTACTCCAGGTACCAATCTAACTGGTCTTGGGACACAGATACGACAGGTAGTATCTGTGCAAAGCACTGCTGGGTGGTATTTCACGCAGATTCCTTCCTTGTTATTACTTCTTGATGCTTCCATTCCACCAGTGAGATTTCCCACAAGAGAATTTCAGCCTTGACACTGTGTTGCTCTGACTGAAACTTTATACAGCATTCTATTGAGGTGCTGTCCCTGTGGGTGGAGTTCCTCATGCCATCCTTACTTAGTAATTTTGTACCTAGAACTTCATCCTGACTCCTTCCTAAGCTGAGAACTAAATATTCTTGAGAATAATCTATTCCGTTTTCTTCCACCTGGGATTTTACAGGCCCTGATGTAGAGATGCGTTCCTGTCATAAAGTACGCCTTAGGGTGATTACAGCGTGAATGGAACCAGCATGGATATTTCTTTAGGTGGGATGTAGTCATAGAGAATCTACTTTCTTTTTTCCTCTCATTACGCTCTTTATTTCAAAATTATCTAAGCAGGGCTTCAGCATCTATGTAGATATGCCAATGCAGAGCTGTGTCATTTGAAACTGGCTTACAGCACTCTGTTCCAAATAACTTTTGATGCTGAAACGGTACATCGCTAACAAGGATTTGCAGAACCTAGTTGCTCCAATGCAACTATTTCTGGTGTGTGAAAGCTCAAGAGAGTTAAAGCCTAAAATGGGCTGGGGTAAATCTGAAAAAATAAAAACAGAGAGCAAATGTAGCATTCTCTGTGCACCCAAAGTGAAATGAATGAAAGAATGGGTATCTGGGGTACACAAGCCATTCAGAGTTGTTCTGGTTCTTCTATTTTTTTTTTATTTGCTGGTGCAATGCGCAAATATTGCAAATTATGTTAATAGTAAGCCATAATATTTACAGTTATTGTTAGTATCCATTGAAATCAGTGGGATTTTGTCTAATGCCTTTACCCTGGAGATAATACATAAAATAGAACATTAATGCATAGTTAAAAAGAAAAAATATGGAAACTAGCACCTCTGCATATTCAATATCTTCATTTTAAAGTTACATAATTGGGCTTTTGAAATTAAACAAAAATATAGCAAACAGCCTCAGACCAAACCAGCAACTGACTCTAACATTGTCCTTTAAAACTTGCCTCTTTAATAAGATAAAAAATACTATCCTAAACCAATACAAAATAAAACAAAATAGCTTTCAGCCCAATGCAAATCTAAATGAGCTTTAAGACCTCTGGGAAAAATGTGATTTTTAGAAAATGTCGTCCAAGAGTTATAAGAGTTTGTTTTGTGTGAGGAGATATCTTTGTAGAGCAAACACAGGGTAATCATTTAAAGTCAGTACTTAGGTTCTTTATGTCATGCTAGATGAATCCCATTTCTGCGCTTTATATTCACTGCTGGTGACATGGTTAAAAGACGACTTTAATGCCACTTCAGTGCAGAATGTTTGTAAATTGTACCCATGTATTTTGATGGAAGGAAGTATAACAGATTATTAGCTATTATTCTAACTGCACTTGTCAAAGTGAGACTCCTAGCTAAAGCATGGGCTCAGAATCTAAAGTCCTTCCACAGGCAGAACTCCTACTGAGAGTTCCCCTAATAAAAAACAAGATTTGGATCATTAAGACTTAATCTGTTAAATTCAACCCTGTGGCATTTCCCTCATACTCAGTGAAGGGTAGTGGGGATTGGCAAAGAAGATAGCATTCTGATAAAGGAAGGAAAATCTATACTCACAGGATTTGACGATACTTTGGGATGGTCCCTTAAGACAAGAGGCTGCTTAGTAGGGGTGATCTAAGCTATGCTAATTTGGCAACCTGTATTTTTTGAAGCAAAACATTCCATGACGAATGACCTTATTTTTTTGTTTTTAAAGCTGTGAGGTGCTTATGCAATAGACTCCTAAGGTAGAAAGAGACAGATGCTGTGGAATAATAATCAGCCTAATTCTTGATGAGAATCTCTGCAAAAATCTTTCTCCTTGCATCTCCTTTCATAGGTAAGCTCAGTGCTACCTTTCTTACACAACAACAGGCAGTAACAATTAGTGGGATTCTGCATAACTTGGGAATTCTTCCTGTTCTACAGATGGGCTTGGTAACAAATCCAAGTGAACAACAAAAATAAAACTGAACTTTTCTTTAAAATAACAAAGAAATAACAGAATTGTTTAATTGTTTTTTTTCTTCCAAACCCCTTACAGAAGACTATCCCAGTTGACGTGAATAGTCACACATGTCCAAAAGCTCAGGTCTTCATTTGGGCTTGACTTCCTGGGCTTGAGGTGAGCTGGGCTGGAAAAAAAAAGTCAATCCTGACTTGAAACAGGCAAAATCCCTGGGCTGTGTCTGAGGTGAGAAGGGCCAGCACAAGAACACTTAAAGAGGCTGCTGTCAGAATCTCCTGTTTTGTGAGAGGGAGAGGAAATTCCATTACTGGACAGTGATTACGGGGCACTGCCTGGATGCTGCTCTAACCCTTGCTTTCAGATGCCGCATCCTGACATGCTAAAATATCATTCTAGATCTGTTTAGAGTGGCCATTTTCTGTAGCGAACAGTCAGTTTCTGTGCTTTTGGCTAAGAGAAAAAAAACCAGATAACATCGAACTTCAGGGTTTATAACAGAGGGAAAAGCATGTTCAGATGTGGAGAGGAAGGAAGAAACTGCAGATACCTATTCTGCGTAGGTCTCCTGCTGTCACACAAAGGCAAAAATACAACTCTCAGGCTGGCCAGCTGGATAGTAAAGGGTACTGGCATGATTTCAATATGTGGTGAAAATTCTACCTCCCCTCCATCCAAGTTGCCTTCAAGTTAGATTTTGCAGTCTCTTTGATTTCTTTCTAACATCAGAGATGAGAAACCCGGTATGCACAATCAATGGGGGGAAAAAAGAACCTGCAGGAGTAAGAAATGTAGACTGTTTTGCATCTCTCATACTTCCTTTTCTATAGAAAGATTTTGTTTGCCTAAGCTATAGAAGGAAACAGAAGCAGTCTATTTTAATCTTCCTAAGTGAAGAGAGCTGCGGGGATTGCTCTGTTACCCCAAGCAGCAGCCCTGACTTTTCACAAAAAGGCTACATCCCTCCTACCCTTCTCTATGAAATATAATACATCATACGCTTGTACCAGAGATCAGCTGTGTTCTTAATGCACTTCTCTTTGCATATTTCGGTATAAAGGAAAAAAAATTCACCATTCTTCCCCCAATCAAACCCCACAGCAATAAAAAGCTCAGATACAAAGAAAGTATTTAGACTTATGCATGGAAATTGATTCTTCAATCTGGGTAATGACGTATACTAGAAACTCTGTTCAGAAGAAAGGAAAGCCCTTGTTAATACAATGTTTCTAACAGAGCCTTCACTGCAGGGATACAGTAATGAAAAAATAGTGCGGTTGATTTTACATTTTTCCTTGGTTTTTCTACTGTTTTGACTTCAGTGAGCTAAACTACGCTAATCAGGATTTACATCAATCTGCATGAGTTCAGGATCTGGCATTAGTTCTTTTCAAAACTCAATCTATTCCACAATGGAATAGATGGGCCAGATCCTGCAAATGCTTGCTACCTGTATTAACACTCTGAGTAGCCCACTCATTTCCTTTAAGTTGTGATTGCAAAATTGAATCTTACAGTGTGGTATCTAAGAAGCATGGATCTGCCTTTTGGGATTCAATCATGTCTTGACCATATATATTCCTCTAATTTCTAATTTCTTTCAACAGTTCATTCTCTAATGATTCTCATAGAATCATGTGGCAGATGCTTAGCTATTATGAAGTCGTGTAACTCGTACTTACACCAGCTGAAAACTGAGCTCCATGTTGTAGCTATGCTTGTGTACCCAAAACGAGCATGAGAGAGAAGGGTCTCTTATTTAAAGTGTCAAAAGAGACAAGGAAGACGTTTTGGGCTATACAGTGCGTTGTATACTTCACTTGTTTTTATGTTACTGTAATCAAAACAATAGAGATTGTTCTAGGAAAGAAATTCTGACTTAGCTTTACTATTTATATTAGCTTGTTTCTTACATAAAAGAAGTCACATCAGAAACTATGCTCCTTCTCTTTGTAACTTCTCTAACTCTGGCTTTCAACCAGAAAACATTCCCATGCTTTCAAAGTGCCTAAACAAACAAAATTACAATACTGAGTGCTGTTGTAATTACCACTTGGTGAATCGACAGTGTATACTGGATACATAATCTAAGAAAAGGTGACTTTTCAATAGCAGCCTCTTCCACCACTGCCTGTAGTGCTGGAATGCTCATCCTTGTTTACTATACATGCACACACATAGACCATTATCAGTATTCAGTACTAGTAGCAATGCTTTCTTCACTGAAGAGGAAAGACCAGCAAAAAATACTTTGTCCTTTTGAAGAGCTGGATCAGTGTCAGGTGCCACTCAGCAAAAAAAAAGACAGGCAACCCACACACAAGTGCAATAAGCATCCTAAATGTCAAACTTATGTGCAGCATCTGTATCTATATGAACACATACACGTCACGTACGACATAGTGCATACCCTACACCCCTTACATCAGCAAGGGCAGGAAAACCCCAGCTCACTCCAGGGATGACAGGGTTTTTTGACGGATACCAGCGACTTAAGACAAACAGAAGCTCTCACAGATGCTACTGTCCTTCGCAAAGCTTCTCCCTGCCTGGGCTAAGCCGCACTCCTCTTAGATCAAAGACTTATTTATGACAAACGATGAGGGCACGATGCTGCGTGCGGGCACCGTGGGTTCAAACGGGCCATGGACGCTTGCACGTAAAAATCAAAGCAGTGAGCCAGGAGGCAAATGCCGCTTGGAAGCAGCATCCTGGCTTCTCTTTGCACTTTGCCTGCTCTCCCGGAGATCGCACCGAGGGAGGGATTCCCCACCCACCCACACACCGCCTCTCTCTGTGCAAGGCTGCAGGGGGTATAACCCAGTTCCCGCTTGGATCCCGGCCCGGGAAGCACCCGCTACGCTTGTGCTCCCTGCCACCCTCCCGCCACCCCCTTCTCACTTACTCCGGTCTCCTGCTCAGGACGCCTTTGCCGATGGCCTGGGGGGTCTTATGGTGGAGCAGGGCGGCGCAGCAGCCCTTGTCCCTGCCGTCCCTGTCGGCGGGGTGCTGGTGGGGCTGCCCGGGGGGGTGCTGGTGGCCGCCGCCGCGCCCGCCGCCGCCGGGGCCCGCGCCCGCCTGCTTGCCCGGCGGCGGCTGCGGCGGGAGCTGTTGGTGGTGCTGAAGCGGGTCGGGCTGCCCCGCAGGCGGCGGCTGCGGCGGGAGCTGTTGGTGGTGCTGAAGCGAGTCGGGCTGCCCCGTCGGCTGCGGAGGCAGCTCGGGCGGCGCGGGGGAGGCGGCGGCGGCGGCGGCAGGGGGCTCGGCGGAGGGCGGCCGCTGCTGCCCGCGGAGGTTGCGGTTCTCGGTGCTGAGCTCGTCCAGCCGCCGCTCCAGCTCGTCGATGCGCTGGCGCTGGGTGTGGATGAGGCTCTGCTGGTTCTGCACGATGGCGGTGAGCTCCTTCAGGTATAGGACGGCTCGCACCGGGTTCTCCAGCAGGCTCTCCATGCCCCGCCGGTTCGCCGGCCCCGGGGCGCCCCGGCGCTCCGGCTAGAGCGGCGCGGGCTGCGGGGAGGCGGACTCCGAGCCGCCCCGCTCCCGCGCGCGCGCACCCGCGACACCGAGGGCCGCCCGGCCGCGCGCGGCAGGGGACGGGAGCGGGGAGGGGGGTGGGGGCGGGGGGAGCGGGGTCGCGCGCCGGGGAGGCGGGAACGAGGGGGAGCGGGGCGGGGCCAGGCAGCGGAGACCACGCCCACCCCGGCCAGCGCGCACGCGCGGGGGGAGAGGGGATGGGGGCGTGAGAGGGCGCGTGTGTGTGTGTTTGTGTGTGTAGCTGTGTGTCTATGTGTCTGTGTCCGAGTGTGTCTCCATATGTGTGTGTGTGTCTGTCTGTCTGCGTGCATGTGTCTGTGTGTATGTCTTGTGTGTATCTGTGTGTGTGTGTCTGTCTGTGTGTCTGTCTTGTCTCTGTGTCTGTGTCTGCGGCAGCAGGGCGCTGCCATGCCAGCATTCCCTCCAGGGAAACCCCCCCCCATCCCAGCAGTGCAGACCCCTCGTGCTACCCACCCTTGTGTCCTTCACAGCACCCGTTCTGCACGTCTCCACAAATGGCACTTGCAGATGTTGCTAGTCTGTTATTTTCTTTTCCCACCGTGGCTTAGTGATTTCTCCTGTTTTCCCAAAGTGACGGGAGTACGGTTGGGTTGGATTGTGCCCAAGAAGGCCAATGGCATCCTGCCTGCTTTGGGAATAGTTTGACTAGGAGGACTAGGAAAGTGATCCTTCCCCTGAACTCAGCACCGGTGAAGCTGCACCTCGAACTCTTGTGTCCAGTTTTGGGCCCCTCACTGCAAAAACATTGGGGTGCTGGGGTGTGTCCAGAGAAAGGCAACCAAGCTGGCAAAGGGTTTAGAGCACAAGCCTTATGAGGAGTGGCTGATGGCACTGGGGTTGTTTAGTCTGAAAAAAAACCTGAAACTGAGGGGAGACCTTTTCATTCTCTACAACTACCTAACAGGAGATCGTGGTGAGGTGGGGTTTGGTCTCTTCTCCCTGGTAGATAGTGACAGCACAAGGGGAAATGGCCTCAAGACAGGCCAGGGGAGATTTAGGTTGGATATTAGGAGGAATTTCTTTACTGAAAGGGTTGTCAGACACTGGAACAGGCTGCCCAAGGAGGTGGTTGAGTCACCATCCCTGGAGGTGTTTAAAAGATGAGTAGATGTCATACTTGGGGACGTGGTCTAGCTCAGGACTTAGGAGGGCAGGATCAGTCGTTGGGCTCCATGATCTTAAAGGCCCTTTACAACCAAAACCATTCTGTGATTCTGTGTGATTCTGTAATTGCTACTGCCCTATTGATAACAAACCTATTCGTTGCATACCTCTAGCATGCAGAAAGCAGGGCTAAATCTGAACCCCAAGGAAGGAGTTGCTGAGAAAGATGGATGGTGGAGGAATCTGCTGCTTCCCAGCAGGCTTATCCCTCCTTTGAATCTTGAGTGCCCTTTAGGTTCTTAGGAAGAAAACTGGGACCTAGTGTGGAGTTCTGCTTGGGGGCATGAGGGCTGTGGATATAATGCCAGGGAAGTGACAGGCAGGGCCTTTGCTGTTGGAATCCATGCATGTTTTGTTCATTTCTTAAGAAGTTACCTCATTCACAGCCCTAAGAATTCACAAACTTACAGCCTTGAGTCTGAGAAACTATCTGTGCGCTTACTATTATATTCATGAATAAGTAACATGGCTAAAGGTAATAAACTTACTTTAGGAACTCTTTTGTAGATCCATGAACAATTCTGATGATTTCTGTAAAGGGTAAACAGCAGCATCCTTTCCAGCCACCATGGTTGCTGAAGATCCAGGAGGTGTAATGAGCAGTCAGACCTGGGTTTAGGCAAGCATGTTAAGTAAGTTTAACTGAGCGTACAAAAGGTGCAAGACTATAGAACAAAACCCAACTGTTTTTAAGTAGGTGATTTTGAGTGTAGCATCACTCCACTTCTGTCTTTTCAGATCAGCAAAACCTGCACCGTAGCAAGGATTTCCTGAAGGGAAGAACGGAGTAATGTAAAGGAGAATCTCACTTTCAGATGAGCTGAAAGGTGTATTTCCAGCCTTTTCTGTTCACAGATAGCCCTGGGAATGTAAACTGATGCAAACAGGATCACCAGGATTAGAAGCTGTTCACATACTCCTCCTAAAAAAGAACTGCTATTCACAGTTCTCTTGCAGGCACTTGGAGGTGGCTTTGGGGAACATGAAACATTGCTGTATGACACCTTTGTGCTAGGGGAAGACCCCAGAGTGAACTCTGAGAAGTAAGAGCATTAAAATCCCCCACACTTATGATTTTACTGGGAATTTTTAGGGGAGCTCTTCCTCCATCTCATTGCCCAGTGTGTCATTAATGTCTCGTGATGAGGGATTGACTATGCAGAAACTGGTGTTTTTTAGCTAGAGGGGAGATGGTTATGGAGGAATGTGAAAAAAGGCATACACAGAAAGACAGAGGAGGTGAAAACACGCAAGTTATATTTAGGGAAGAATGGAAGTGATCATTTGTGAAATAGGTCGGGTATGCTGTCCCATTCAGAGACACTACTGAGCAGCACCATTTCAGTCTTGCTTCACAGGAGCACAGTCCAGGGACACCAATGGAAAAAAAAATGTGCTTTTGGCATTAGTACATTTTTGGGAAACAACTGGGGATGGTTATGGGTACACTCACATACGTATGTACACACATGCAGAGCTACCTTGTCCTTGTTAGGAAAGACTTCAGACAGAGACTGTTCATCTTGCAGAACAGAGGAGGCTGTTTTAAGGTAAGCTCTGCTCCTTTGCAGCTCAGCTGGGTAAAAGCAATGAAGTAATAAGATAAATATTGTACTGGCCTATCCAGGTATAGTCAGTCAGGTTGTGGCGTGTATTCTTAAGGGAATACTAAAGGAAAATAAGAAAGTCATCCTGATTTGGACAATTGGGGATGGGGCAAAACAGCTTGGAAATCCTGTGTCATGGTGCTTGAATATCTATCAGAAGACGTGACTTCTACTGTGGGCAGTGGACCCAATGTATTCATTCATGTTTTCTTGCACCTTTAATTTGCTTGACCAGCTTCTTTAGCCTAGTTTCTGCTAATAAACCTTTGTCATAAATTAAACAGAGACCTACAGCTGCAGATTGGCAAGCTAAAAACAAGCAGGCTAGGAGAATAAGGAAGAAACCCATTGCCTGTGCAAATTTGATGGCTGGTGGACAAAACTGGTAAGACCAGACCTGACCTCCCATGTTTCTACAGAGAGCATGTGCCAAAGGAAAATGCAGCAGAATGCGTTTGTGCCTAACATGAAAGACTATGCAGGGATCACCTTACAAAACTTCAAGATGTAATAGAGTTGCGTAATTCTCCATAATAAGGAAATTCAATGAAGACAGGGTATTAATTCAGGAGGAATCTGCAAGGATATCAGAAGAAAATGTGTATCTTCTTTCCTTTGGTAAGCAAGAATCCTGCATAACTAGGAAATGCCTCCCCTTTTATCCAGTCATTGTTGTCTCCCTTTGATTATGCTGCCACGATACTCAGCATACATCATTTACAAAGCCATGCACATTACTGAAGTAAGCTTTACTGTTCCATCGAAGCTGAATGGTGGGATTGTAGCCATGAGAAAGAGGGAAGTAAGGACTCAGAGTGGTTAAATGACTTGTCCAAGGCCATGCAGGAAGTCAGGGGGACAGACTTCTGATTTCAAACATCTTTGGCATTTAGACCCATCTTCAGGTCACGAAGTGCTGCTACTTCTCTCTTTAGGAGAGATGATCTTTAGAGGAAAACAATGGTGAAGATAAGGAAAATATGAATGCCGTTTGAATTACTTTTGCCATAGATAATTTGTTTGCATTGTATTTTTCAAAGTCCTCATTCTTTTCAGTCCATTCCAGAAAAAAATAATAATGAATAATAATGGATTAATTATGTTATTATGGGATAAAGTGCTTCCCTTATCCACTTAGCAAGGTGCTTGGGCATTGCACAGACTATTACAAATAAAGTGACAAATACTACAAATAGTAGTAATTAAAATAAGCATGCATTATTTAAAAAAAAAAGAAAACAAAATGCAAATGAGTCAAGCCCCAGGGTTTAATGGAAAGGTCTAAGACTACATGATTTAATTTTATATGTATTTAGCTACTTAATTCAGTCAGAGGAGAATGAATCCATAAATAAAAGTGAACTAATAAGCATACATGATAGGGAAGATAGTAACATCTTCAGGTGTTTCATCTGCAGAAAAAATTTCACTGCAGAATGTTTTTATAATGTTTTCTGAGAAGTCCTAATCCCACTTTAATTTGCAACAGCTCACTGAAACTAGATGCAAACAAATCGCTCCAGCCTTTTGACAGGTAGAGGCTTCCCATGCTTTTTCCATTTGAAATTCTGTTCAAGACATTTCCTTCCTCTCAATTATGCTCCATCTCCTTCTCCTGGACAGGAGCTCCTCACAGCAAATCCAGGCAATCTTCTCCCCATTTCTTGCATTTGACCCCATTCTCCTCCACTTTCCACGCCCAAGCCTTACAAGGTGCTAACTTTCTCCCGGTAATTTAGTGTTCAAAGTGCTCCCAGTTTGAAATGCAGGGCATACATCTTAAGTTTCCAGCTATGATTTTATGGTTTTAACATCATAAGCTTGAGAGCTTATGATAAGGGGTTTTTTTATACTTGTATCGGATGTGTTTCTGTTGTCTTTCTTTTAAGAGAAGGAGAATTGTGTACAAGCACATCTGAATACAACAAAGATTATTGGTGTTCAGGATCAAGTTCTTAGTACTCAAGGAAAGGCAGATACCATGTTGGCCATCCCACCTTAATTAACCTAATGTTTTCTCCCCTTCTTCCATTCTCCTTCAACGTGGCAGAATATGTAGTGAAATCCTCACAGCCAGTGGTTCTCACTGGACCCATTCCCACCCAGTTATAAAGATGTATAAGGAAGCATAAGGCAAATCCTATCAAAAAGACAGTATTAGAATAAAAGACAGGAGAGAAGAGATGCAAGAATCATGGTGTCATATTGCTACCTTCTCTTCTGATTTCTGGATGAAGATGGGGTGGTTTTGGCCCCACCTGGAAGTTAGCAGCTGCTTGAGTAGAGATTCTCAGAACTGCTTGCAAACAGCCTACAGTCCAAAAGATTTCTGCGGGAATTAGATGAATAATTTCAAAATAGAGGGTAGAATCAAGACAATCACAATGTACTCATGCATAATTCATGGCTGGAGAAAAAAATCTGCATCTCCTGAATGCTTCTTTTACTCAGGCTTCTTTCTCTTGAGGCCTCATCCAAAGCTATTCAGATCAATGAGAGCTTTTTCACCATCTTGAGTCTAAGCCAATCCACTATCTGCTTACACCTGTTAAACAGATGGATAAAATGACGCTAAGACCAAGTAAAGCGTGTTGCCCACAGTCACATAGGATACCACTGAGGGTCTGTAATTAGAAAACGTTGGAGTCAAAAGAAAGTGTTTCCTGTGCTTCAGAAGAGTTTTGAGTAACAGCAGGAGGAGTCTCTGGCATTTTCTGCCTCAGGCCAGTACTCAAAAGCCAGGTGGCATGGTTTGCAATCCTGGTTTTATGTTCTTTAAACAGAAATCTGCAAGAAGGTGAGCTCTCTCTCAAGTAGGGACTGTTGAATTGTTAATTCATACTGATATCACAAAATCAGGAGCAAACGGAAAATATCTTGTTCTATGAATCAAACATAAAGAGCTGAGATGTGGCAAAGACAAACACTTCAGTTTCTTTCAACGTTGTGTTGTTGGGGGTTTTTTTCCTCTTCAGTGGAGTACAGCTAAGCTGACAAATAAATACTTTAAAACAGCTGCTCATCAGGAAAAAGGTACGAATTCTGTATTGTAACCTTAGCTGAGATGTGTAGTTTTGACACATTTTAAAATCTTGACAGTATTTGAACTGTGCTGTTGCAGCCCTGCATTATTTACTGCAAATTAAATGGAATCAAGGTCCCTCTTTAGAATGCACTTTCCCTTTAATGTTACTAAATAATACATTATCTCCTGTCTTTTTCATTAAATTAAGCTTTGACCATTTGATTAATTCTAGAGAGCAAAACCTACACTGAAACATTTTCTTCAGTCAGGTTTTTGTTTGAACTGACAGTTGTTCAGTCTTTCGTAAATACTGCAGTAAAATGAAAAAATGGAATATGAGCTTGATTCTCCAAATCTTATCTAACTAGTCCTACTGAATTACATGGAGATTTTCAGATGGGACAAGTTTATGTGATCTGACCTTACATAAGATACACAGAAAAAAAAAAGAGAGTTGAAAAAGAAGAAAAAAAGAAGAATAAATGGAATAATGTTAAGTCTAAACTCACATTCCAACTAGCAGCTTTTTCTGCAGTGGCAGAGATCAAATACTGTCAAGGAAACAAAAAACACGCTCGGAGAGTATACATTGCAGCTAAGGCTACAATATACCATATTTCCGATGAGCATCTGTTTAAAATATTTATATGTCAGCTTAGCTGTGTTCTGCTGAAGAGGTAAAGAAACCCCTACTGAAGTGTTTGTTTGTACCACATCTCAGCTCTTTGTTTGATTCATAGAACAAGATATTTTCCGTTTGCTCCTGATTTTATAGTATCAGTATGAACTAACAATTCAACAGTCCCTACTTGAGAGAGAGCTCACCTTCTTGCATATTTCTATTTAAAGAACGCAGGTAGGACCACAAACTATGCCACCTGGCTTTTGGGTGCTGGCCTGAGGCAGAAGACACCAGAGGACGGCTCCTGCCTTTACTCAATGCTCATCTGAAGCAGAGGGAGCACTTTCTGATTACAGACCCTCTGTGGCGTCCTGTGTTTCACCTTGAAAGCGTGGCTTGTCTGTGCTCCTGTTGTATAACAGGGGTAAGCAGATGCTGAATTCTCAGGGAAATTAAGGCCAGGACAAATCAATAACACATCTAGCTTGGCATGCTGCACACCATTTAATCTCATGCAGCTACTGAACCTGGAACATGACTTTAAGACCAATGTATCTCCAGATATGCCTCTGGTACCACCCTGAAGACAGTAAAAGGTGGAATTTTGTCTCATTCCTTGATATTTTGTAACTATAGTTAATCTCTCTCATCCTTGACAAGTTGGAACATCTTCCTCATTTGAATTTATCATTTTTACTTTTCAGCCATGAGTATTTATGCTGTTCTCCACTAGGGTAAAGAGCTCTTTAGTCCTAAAGCTTTTCTCTCCCTGAAGGTGACTGATCAGATCACCTGACGATATTATTTTTAGCAAGCTGAATGGACTGGATGCTTTTATATGATGCGGGTTTTTTAAAAGACTTGAGTATTTTTTTTTTTTTGGCTTTTGAGGTAATCCTTCAGACTTGATGATACACAGTGTGATTCAACTAGAGGCAGGCCAAATATTTGCTGAAGACGTCTTCCTATCACTTTTTGCTCGTTATTTATGGGGTCTTGCTTCTGCTCAGATTAACCTTTGCCTTCAACTCTGCCTACAGACACGATCCCTTGTGCTGCTAACTTCTTACAAAAATTTATCTCTTCTATACTGGTTTGAAAGAATTTCAAAGGAGTAAATGAAGAGGCAAAAAGGATCCTGTGACTCAAAGCCAACAGAACTTGCTCCAAACATGGCAGAATTGCCTCAGACAGCTACCACTATCCACATTCCTGCAACTAACTCCATACAACAGGACCTCTGTCTACACTCTTTCTTGCAAAGGACAAAAAAGACCACTCTGTTTAGGGAGGCATGGATGTAAAATGCAGAATATTGGTCAAACAGCAGCAGACCACAGATCTAAGTTTGTGTTGCATGCATTACTCTAACGTAAGGTTAAGCTCCGAATTTAAGCCATCCTGCCTTGTGAATTTCTTCACAACTTATGGGATTTGGGCAATGGTTGAAGCCCATCTAGTGACAAGGCAAGAAACTGAAATCTTACTACATTTAACTTGGCCAGAGAGAAATTCACTACTGATTTCCTGGCCACCATATCTGCCCATCTCCCAAGTAAAAGTAGCCAAGCAGACCTTTTCAGACAGTGAGCTGCAGTATCTTCTCAAACAACACTGCACTAATTTTTAAAAGAGGGGAAAAGACAAAAAATCCCAAAACCTCACAGCAGCACTGCTTCTCTTTTACAGCTCGTGCAGAGATGACAGTTGAGTTACTCCTTCCCTCTGCAGCGCTCCCTACAGTGCACACCCTGGGCAGTGGAGAGAGAAGTGGCAAAGGATAATGGATCTTGTCTCTGGAGGGAGGGCTTAAGAGCCAGAAGCAGTAACAGTGGCTGGATGGCGGGGAGAGAAAACTGATGTGAACTGGGGACTACTGAGAATTGACAGGGGACTGAGGATGCATAGGGTGTTAGTTGTTGGGGTGGGCAGAACTGAGGCAGGAGGAAGGCTGCTGTCTGGTCTGCAGACAAAACTGGAAGTTATGGAAAAGAAGTGAATGTGCAGATGCTGGCAAAAAATTATTGAGGGCAGGAGGTCTCTGAAATGCTTCTCAGTAAAATGAAGAGAAGGGCTGAATATTTGTTATAAAGACATGCCAAGTACAGTTAAAAGGAAGACTCAAAACTTGAAAGTTATGTTGAAGTCCACTGTGTAAGACTTAAAGAGCTTATAAATAACAAAAATCAGATGTCTAAGGAACAGAATTATAGTGGGAGCAGTACAAAGTGAGGCTTCCCCAAAATATATTTCCAACCAGAGTTTCTGAGCCAGAGGCAAAACTCTTGTATTAAAAATACAAAAAGCTCAGTAGTTTTCCTGTCTACCAGTTTGGCTGCTCTCACTCTGAACCTGTCTGAATTTTTAGCATTCATTTTAGCATCTTGTATCAGGGAGCATCAGATCTTTGCTCCAGCTGTACTTACCTAGCATTCTTTCCAGGTATTTTGAAGGAATAAGGAAAGCATCACGTACCTGAATGAGGAATCAAGGCCACATGAGCGAACAGAATCCTCTCTCCAAAGAAGTTACCACACAGGAGCCTGTAGGTACCTGGGGCTTGGTCAAAAGATGCTAGTCCTTCCACTGACTCTGTCTTAGTTTCAGTTTGGATCCTAAAGGAGCCAGAATTATTTGCTGATGTCTTAAGTTCAGGTTTTTACTCTGTTTCATACATATTTAAATTACTGCTGGATGGACGTGGCAGCGTGATGATTTTGGAAGCATTCTCGTTGGTTTTTAATTTCTTACATGCTGCGTTTTTTACAGAGATCAGCACGAAAAGGTAAAATACAACCAACTGTGACAGAATATATAAAACAGCATGAGCTGCCTACAGATAAATGAAAACAGTCCAAAATAATATAGGCCAATGTGAATCATGGCCAATAAGCATATTTGTAATAATAAACACATCATCCGTATCAGATAAACAATTTACAAATATTTATTACAAAAAGAAATAGACCATTAGTAGGGAGACATCCCAAATTTCCCAAATTCAGATTGTGTCTTTCAGTCCTAGTAGATATGCATTAGCAGCCAAATTTGCCAATATAAATCTGGCATTCCTACAGAGGTCATCATACCTAATAAATTAAAAGGAAAAATAAAGGAGATTACAAAGAAGGAGAGAGCAGACAAGCGTTTTCTTCCCCTTCTACTAGTATGACATAGTTTAGAGAGATCAGGCTGCATTAGTGCTGCTAAAGATGATATGAGTACAAGGATGATAAGGAAAAAATGGAGGCAGGGTTGAGAGAGAGGCTTCCCCTGATAGCTGCAGTTCTGACCCCAATCCTATAAGCTGCTCCAGGCAAGCAGGTGCATGAGACCTCATTTTGAAATCAGTGGGTTCAAGCCAAGCACAAAAATCTGTCTAGCCCAAGCATCAGCCTGCAGTTACCATTTACATCCTTTTGCCAGTCCTTCAGATGCAGATAACACTTTGTTGATTTGGCATGAGTTCTGATGCCATGAAAAAATATGACATAGTATTCATTCTTTGACACTGGAGGTTGCAGAATGAAGCCAGTCAGTTTAAAAAAGTGAACCAAAGTTCACTAAATAAAAACAGTTGTCTCTTAATGCAGACCTGGCACCAGCACATCATGCAGTTGATAAAGCCTTGAGCTTCTGGGAACAGAGAGGCTGAGGCTGTAGCTGCAGTGGGAATTCTTCCATAACACATATTCTGTATGTTTCACAGCATAAATTTCAGAACATAAAAAGTATCATACCAATCTGAAAAAAAAACCCAAAAAGCAGCCTATAAAATGCCAAATGTGACTCAAACAATATTGGTTTTGGCATTAATTTGTTGTATTTCCTTCCCTTCCATGAAGGTAATGGCGCATACTCAAGGCCAAGCTCCTGCTGCCTCCACATGGATATTTTCAAAGAGGGAATGGCAGAACTCATAATGTGACAGTCTGCCTCTTCTGGCTGGGTCTCCAAAGAGGAGTAGGAGCGAAAACTGCCTCATCAATGCTAACACTGGTTCAGATAAACCCAGGGATAACTGTGATGGGAGTTCAAGAGGACATGATGTTCTGGCAACTCCTGGCATTTTTACTATGCACTGTGCTAATTAACCCTCTTCATCCTCTTCATCCTTGCTGGTACTTGCAGTAGTGTCATTGCTGCTTCATCTGAACTGGTAGGTAGCTCTGACTAGAGCCTCTCCTGCTTAAAGAGCTATGCAGCAGATTGTTCAGTGGGCTCCTGGAAAATTAAAACCCTCTCTTGCAGGTAAGGGTAGAACTATGTAGAGCTATAGGCAAGGGTTTACTATGTTATTTCAAGTCAAAGAGCTGCAGCCAAGATTTCACCCTGCCTGACATCTACGTTGCATTTCTAGTGGTTCCAGTATAGTGGTGAATATGAAGTGCTCTGCAGTGATTGAGAGAAGGTGGAGTATTGTGCCAGAGTCTGCATGACTATAGGGAATAAAGCGCAAAGTAAGATCAGGAGCTCTCAACTGTAAATACTAGTCAGCACAATAAGATGTAGGCACTGCCCCTACTCTTCACTGCAACTAGTGCCATTGTTGCCAGGCTAGTCTGAATTTTAAGGAATATTCTTGTAGCTGTTTCATGTTTTCATTTGCCTTCTGATATACTCTTCTTAGTCCCTTCGAGGTACTCCACAAAGCTCCTCCTCTTCCTTTATGTTTCAGATATTATTTCCCACCCACAGCAGTTGTTTTGTGAAGGTTCCCAAGTCCATTCACCTTTTAGTTGCAAGTCATCTTCTTGCTCATGATGCTGTTTGACTTACCTGTCCTGGCCATCTCTGTGCTCAGTCTATTTCCCTGCATGCTGTAAAGGTCAAGTCTGTAAGTCCCCTGCACCGTATACAGACACATCCACTACCAGCCACTTTAAAGGCAGGAGTACTCCAAGGTTTTGCATGCAGAGGACACCTGTGCTGTCTCACCATTCAGAGCAGGATGCAGCTTGTCTTTAGCAACCCAGCTCAGTACCTCTGCCTTGCAGCAAATTACTTGGACAAAAATAGAAAGCCTCCCCTTGAACAAATTTACAGGATTTCTGGGCTCAACCCTGATTCTCTACATTCAAATGGAAATTCAAGGACATATTCATAGATTTGAGAACACATAGAATCATAGAATAACCAGGTTGGAAGAGACCCACTGGATCATCCAGTCCAACCATTCCTATCAAATACTAAACCATGCCCCTTAGCACCTCATCCACCCGTGCCTTAAACACCTCCAGGGAAGTGAATCAACTACCTCCCTGGGCAGCCTGTTCCAGTGCCCAATGACCTTTTCTGTGAAAAACTTTTTCCTAATGTCCAGCCTAAACCTCCCGTGGCAGAGCTTGAGGACATTCCCTCTCGTCCTGTCTCCTGTCACTTGGGAGAAGAGGCCAGCTCCCTCCTCTCTACAACCTCCTTTCAGGTAGTTATAGAGAGCAATGAAGTCTCCCCTCAGCCTCTTCTTCTCCAGGCTAGACAACCCCAGCTCTCTCAGCCGTTCCTCGTAAGGCCTGTTCTCCAGCCCCTTCACCAGTTTCATTGCTCTTCTCTGGACTCACTCCCTGGCACTGAGGTCAGACTGACAGGCCTGTAGTTCCCTGGATCCTCCCTGCGACCCTTCTTGTAGATGGGCACAACACCAGCCAGCCTCCAGTCCAGTGGAACTTCCCCAGTCTTACAGGACTGTTGGAAGATGATGGAAAGGGGTTTGGCCAGCACATCCACCAGCTTCTTCAATACCCTCGGGTGGATCCCATCCAGCCCCATAGACTCGTGGGTGTCTGGCTGGGCAAGCAAGGCTCTGACCACCTCCTCTTGGATCATGGGAGCCTCATTTTGCTCCTCTAGCTCCTGGGTTTGTACACAGAGGGAACAACTTTCTTTACAATTAAAGACTGAAGCAAAGAAGGCATTAAGTACTTCAGCCTTTTCCTCATCCCCTGTCACTGTTGTTCCTTCTACGTCCAATAGGGACTGTGTGGTCTCCCTAGTCCTCCTTTTATTACTTATATATTTATAGAAAGACTTTTTTGTTATCTTTCACAGACTTTGCCAATCTGATTTCTAGTTGAGCCTTAGCCTTTCTAATTTTTTCTGTACACAATCTCACTTCCCTCCTGTAGTCCACCGAAGAGGCCTGTCCCCTCTTCCAGAGCCCATAAACATTTCTCTTCTTGATATCACTCAAGATCTCTCTGTTCAACCAAGCTGTTTTTTCCCCTGCCAGCTTTTTTTCCGGAACATGGGGATGGCTTTCTCCTGAGCCACTGGGATCTCCTTTCTGAAGAGCTCCCAGCCCTCATGGGCTCCCTTGCCCTTAAGCACTGTCTCCCATGAGACTTTGCCAACCAGCCTTCTGAAGAGTTCAAAGTCTGCCCTCTGGAAATTTAGTGCTGCTGTCCTGCTAACCACCCTCTTAACTTCGCCTAGAACTGAACACCCTATCATCTCATGATCGCTTTGTCCTAGGTGTCCTCCTGCTGCCACATCCCCCACAAGGCCTCGTCTGCTCACAAACAGCAGGTCCAGGAGGGCACCTTCCCTTGTCGGTTCGTTCACCAGCTGTGCAAGGAAGTGTCTTCCACGCACTCCAGGAACCTCCTAGACTGCTTCCTTTCTGCTTTATTGTACTTCCAGCAGATATCAGGAAGATTGAAGTCTCCCACAAGAACAAGAGGCATTGATGTAGAGATTAACCCCAGCTGTTTATAGAAGAGCTCATCAGCTGCTTCTCCTTGGCTGGGTGGCCTGTCACAGACTCCCATCACAAAATCTACCTTCTTATGGGCTCCTCTGATTCTAACCCACAGGCACTCAATCTCCTCATCGCCACAATCCACCTCAGTGGTGTCCAAGTCCTCCCTTACAAAGAGGGCTACCCCGCCTCCTCTCCTACCCTTCCTGTCCTGCCTGAAGAGTTTGTATCGCACCATAGCTGCACTCCAGTTATATGAATCATCCCACCACATTTCTGTGATGGCAACAACATCATAGCCTCCTTGCCCTACAACAGTTTCCAGCTCTTCCTTCTTATTACCCATGCTGCGTGCATTGGTGTAAATGCACTTCAGCTGATCTGCTGAGCCTTCAGCCCTCTTAGAGGGAACAGAATTAGTTCCCAATTGCCTGGTAACTGGAGTAGCTAGTGCCAGAGTGCACTGTCTAGTGTGGTCTCAACCTCCTCCCCCTTCACATCTAGTTTAAAGCTCAATTTATGAGCTTGGCTAGGTTTTTAGTAAGGGCTTTAGCCACCCTAGGAGACACACATGTCCCATCCTTAGCAACAAAGCCTGGGGGTGCGTGAGCCACCCCATGATCAAAGAAGCCAAAGCCCCTCTCCTCACACCAGGCTCGGAGCCAGGCATTAATTGAATTCTTCTTCCTGACTTCCTGCTCCCCTCTATTTAGCCTTGGGATGGAGCAGAATACCATTTGAGCCCCAGAACCCTCCATCATTTTCCCAATGGCCCTGAAGTCTTTCTTGATGGCTTTGGTCTTTCTGTTTACTAAATGATCATTAGCAGTTTATTACTATCAGAGGATAGTAGTCTGTCTCGTGGACCAGGGAAGGAAGATTTCTAGTTACCTCCTTCACTGATGCCCCCAGTAAGCAGCAGACCTCTCTGTGGAGTGGGTCCGGTCTGCAAATGGGTCCCTCTGTTCCTTATAGGAGGGAGTCCCCAACAACAATCCCCCTCCTCTTCTTCTTTATGAAGGATGTTCTTATCTTTTTTTGAGGATGGTGCAGCCTAGGGAAAGATTCTAGGCTGTGGGAGCCATTGTCCTCATCCTCAGGACAGGATTCCACCTGCGGCACATGGTACTTGTTCACCAGGGGGATCTGGGGGTTTGCTGTCTGGGTGAGGGAAGCAGGTTTCCTTCGTCTGGCAGGAACTTGCTGCCACTCCCCATCTCTTGTTCCCCTAACCTTGCAGTCTGCAGGTGGATGGAGTTTGGACATACCAGCTCCAGCAGGAGCTTTTGTATGAGAGAAGTTTCAGAATGAAACAAAAATTAATACAGTAAAAGAATGTTAGTTTAAGTGCTTAAGAGGTGAGTACATCTTCTAAGAAGTCATTCTATGTGTGTGAATCATTCACAACACATTTTTTCTCATTCTGGGGAGACAGAGTCAGGTGTTTCCCTTAGCAAGTTTGCAGATGACACCAAGCTGGGAGGAAGTGTCAATCTGCTGGAGGGTCGGGAGGCTCTGCAAAGGGATCTGAACAGGCTGGACTGCTGGGCTGAGACCAACAGCATGAGGTTTAACAAGGCCAAATGCCGGGTCCTGCACTTGGGGCACAACAACCCTAAGCAGAGGTACAGACTAGGAGAAGCCTGGCTGGAAAGCTGCCAGGAGGAGAAGGACCTGGGGGTGTTGGTTGACAACCGACTGAACATGAGCCAGCAGTGTGCCCAGGTGGCCAAAAAGGCCAATGGCATCCTGGCTTGTATCAGGAATGGCATGACCAGCAGGTCCAGGGAGGTTATTCTCCCCCTGTACTCGGCACTGGTGAGACCGCTCCTCGAGTACTGTGTTCAGTTCTGGGCCCCTCACCACAAGAAGGATGCTGAGGCTCTGGAGCGAGTCCAGAGAAGAGCAACAAAGCTGGTGAAGGGGCTGGAGAACAAATCTTACGAGGAGCGGCTGAGAGAGCTGGGGTTGTTTAGCCTGGAGAAGAGGAGGCTGAGGGGAGACCTTATTACTCTCTACAACTACCTGAAGGGAGGTTGTGGAGAGGAGGGAGCTCGCCTCTTCTCCCAAGTGACAGGGGACAGGACGAGAGGGAATGGCCTCAAGCTCCACCAGGGGAGATTTAGGCTTGAGATTAGGAAGAAGTTCTTCACAGAGAGGGTGGTTAGGGATTGGAACAGTCTGCCCAGGGAGGTGGTTGAGTCACCGTCCCTGGAGGTGTTTAAGGTTAGGGTAGATGAGGTGCTTAGGAGCATGATTTAGGGAATGGTGGGAATGGTTGGACTCGACGATCCAGTGGGTCTCTTCCAACCTGGTCATTCTGTCATTCTGTGATTCTGTGTGATCTCCAAGTTTTTCAGTATGTCACTGAAGTTAAGATCTCCTTGCCTACAGGCCCCTTGCTCATTTCTGGCAGGATTTCTTGTGTGTGTGTGGTGGTTGGTCTTAGAAAAAGGAAGAGCCAGTGATAAAGCAGTTGAATTGAGCAGTGTTGTTTGAAGCAAGAGAACTTTTGCCTCAGTCTTCACTGATAACCGCTCTCACACATTCTGGGTCAATTGACAGCAAGAAGGGGACTGTAGTGTGTGGAGTGGTATAGCCACTTCCACTGTGGGAGAGGATCAGGTTCATGACCCCCTGAGGAACCTGAACATATGGGACATGATGAGATGCATCCCAGAGTCCTTATGGAACTGTCTTATTTGGTGGCCAAGACACTCTCTAGGGTATTTGAAAAGTCAAGGCAGTCAGGAGAAGACCCTGTTGACTGGAAGTAGGGTAATATTCTGCCCACTGTTTTTGTGTTGATCATAAACCACTGTTATCTGATTTCTTCTTAACTCTGAAAAATCTCACATTTTTAGGGTATAAGAAGTACATACAAAAATACACAAGTGTGCCTACAAGCAAATGTCCTATTCTGAAGATCCAATACAACATTGGAAGTAGTTATAGAAAAAGGGAGCATGCATGCTCTGTCTTAAGCAGGCAGTAGTAGGGTACTTCTTGTAACACCTATTCATTCTTTTCTATAAGAAGAGTTGTCAGAATGGTTCAGTCACAAAAATCAACACATTAAAATAATGCTAATTTAAGCACTCAAGAGATTACTAGATCTTCTAAAAAGTCACTCTATGGGTGTGCAAAATTCAGAATGCGTTTGTTCTCGTTTTAGGGCTAAGGAGACATCTCCTAGATTTTCAGCACGTCACTGAAGTTCAGATATCCTTGCCTAGAGGTTCTATTCTTGTTTATAGCAGGATTTCTTGTGTGTCCACCTTGTGTGATCTTTCCCTGGTGAAAGAAGGGTTACCACATGTGTTGGTTGATGTTAGCCAAATGCCAGGCAGCCCAAAAAAGGGAGAGCCACTGAGAATGCAGCTGATTTCAGCAGCATCTTCTGAAGCAAGAAGGGAGGTGGTCCAGGGCATGGGATAGGAGGCAGGAAGGAAGGGTTATCCAGAACACCAAGAGAGAAAATCAGGAGGTGCTAACTGTCTAAGCATAAGTGTAAACACTGCCCAGGGAAATTTGAGGGGAAATTCATCTATGTTACAGAAGGGAGATGGAGAAAAGGGGTAACATTCCCATACAAAGTGTTGTCCAAACACACAGAGACACACAATTTATTGGAACAAACAAATATATATATATATACACACACGTATATTCCTACAGGATAAACTCTTCCTGTGCCTCCTCCTGCAGGAGGAGCATCACAACTGTGAGCCGGTGCAGGGGATAAGCAGGGGCCCGGCTTCTCTGCAGGTCACAAGAGGGTAGAGAAGGAAGCACATCACATTCTCTGGCAAGCGCTCCACACAGGTGCAGGATGGCATTGTCGGCGTCTTCCTCACAGTGCCCACCTCTGATGGAACA
Source organism: Clamator glandarius (assembly GCA_033459285.1). NCBI lineage: Eukaryota > Metazoa > Chordata > Aves > Cuculiformes > Cuculidae > Clamator > Clamator glandarius. The sequence goes on along the minus strand of JAUNZM010000304.1, from coordinate 1,288,312 downwards.
GTGCCCCAACGGAGAGTCTCAGGGGCACGAGCAGGTGGTTGATGATTGTTGAACTTATGGGTGCTGAGGGCTTCATAGACGCTGGCTGGTGCCGTGCCTGGAAGCATCACAGTTAGGAAGTTGTTCTTGGGAAGGGATTGGCCAATGCAGTGGAGGTACCCACCTTATCCAGAGACAGAACCAGGTCGGCTTGTCAGAAATCTTCCTCATCTCCATCCTCCACCATGCCACTGGAGCTTCCTTCTTGGCATCCGCTGCTGGACTCAGCCCTCTGCTGCCTGGGCAGCCAGTAAAGCCCAAAGAGCACCAAAAGGGTCTCAGCAGATATCCAGAACCACCAGCTATGGCAGGCAGCAACGAGCATGCCTTGCTGGACAGGCCCGTGTGGCTCCTGGCTCAGCATCTCCATCTCCTCCATCAGCCAAGTCATCTCCCTGCTCTGCTCCTCTTGCCGCTTCAGGACGTCCTGCATGGCCACATCGCTCCAGTCTCCCACCTTCAGCGTGTACTGCACAAGGCTCAGGATGGTCAGGATGCGGGTGATGCCCACAGCCATGGCCTGGAGGACATGGGAGAGAAGGATCTCAGAGGGGCTGGGAGGGACAGGAGATGTAGGGGCTCATGGTTTGGTTGCAGAGGGGTCGAGGGAGCTCAGAGGCAGTAAGGGGCATGTCCCTGCATCCTCCCGGCCTTCTTTGCACCCAGCCCTGAGGACGGCACCTGCCTTGCCCACAGTGCTCCTCACAGCGGCTGCATCCTCACCCTGACCTTGGAACCCCCCTGAGCCACCGGTGCTTTGCCCTCGGCTCTTGTCAGCCCAGCCTTCCCTGCACCTGCCCTACTCACCAGTGGCACGAGGCGTACTGCAGTGGCGAAGCTGGCACTCCAAGGGACACCCTTTTGTGATGTGTTCTTGGTGCTGTCACGGACACCAGAGCCCCATGGCGACGGCGTGCCCAGCCACCCACAGCCATTGTCCCTGGCAACGGCGCAAAGCACAATCCCCCTGGTTGGAACTAGATGATCTTGAAGGTCCCTTCTGACCCAAAACATTCTATGACTCCATGACAGAGCTCCCAGGACTCTGAAGCCTCCCCAGAAATAGCAGCAGTGGCAGCTCAGTGCCATCCTTAACTTGCACAGGGAGCTCCACAGAGGCTGATCCTGAGCTCATGCCCTTGGAGTCCTCCATAGCACCAGCAGCACCAGCAGCAAGGACAAGTTATTGTGTACAAGTTATTTCTCGTGCCCTAATACACGTGCAAGTTTCACCCACACGTCTGCTAACCCAACATAGATTTGATAATTATATGCCTGCATTGTACCCAGGGACTTGGGACTTCCCAGTGAAAAATGGAAGCAGAAATCCATGGATCAGAAGACTTTGGAGCCATATCTCTTAGTTGTCACCTTCCTGCTACTCAGGCATGGCTGCGTGCCTATAACGGATCTGACAGATCTCCATCAGCTCTTGAAGCTGGCACTTCTGGAGACTTCTGAGCCTGATGGGAAACTGCCCCCCCCCCCCCCTTCCTGCAGACCCCTAGGGTGTAAATAGCACAGAGAGAATGGGGGGGAGATATTTCTTTTTTCCCTCCTGGAATTGTTGATAATATTCCAAGACACAATGCATTTGAAGCTGAAGTCCAAGGGAGGTTACGTGGTGCCCATACTGCCCTTTCTCCATTCTCTGTTTCATTTCTTACTCTTTTTCCTGCTCTCTCCTTTCTTCCTACAACAGTAACAAATGACCAAAAAAAAAAGGAGAAGAAAGGACCAGCAGAATATTTATACCAGGCCAAATTGAAAGAAAGAAAGATAAAACAAATGTCAACCAGAAAATGAATGCTATTGAAAGCGTACCCCGACCGATGGATGGGGATGCCACTCCCCATCTCTTGTAACCCCAACCTTGCAGTTTGCAGGTGGATGGTGTTTGGGCATACCAGCTCCAGCAGGCTGCTGAGTTAGTGAGAGGTTACTTCTCCACTGGTCTATCTCCCTCTTACACTCCCTGATGGTCCTCAGCCTATTTACCTTTTCCCTTCACTCCTCCACCATACGATGGAGTTCCCCCACTCGAGTGCAGCTTTGACAAGTGGAGCCAGTAACAGAGGCACGAGCTGGTGTGGGAGGGGGGCACTGTCTGCAGCTCAGGGTCTGGGTAGCTGTATGCACCCACTGTGGCTCTGACTGGGTGGCAGCATCCATCCTGTCTGCTGCAGCACACGGAGCAGCTTCTTCTTTTGTTGCAGATTGAAGTTTAGCCTGATCTGAGAGGTTAGAAGCTTGGCTGTGGTCCTAGCTTCCTTCCTGCTGAAAATTCTTGGTTCTCAGCTCACATTAGTGGATGTGCTCACCTACTACCAAAGGCCATGTTGAAATAGATGTAGTGAATTGTCATATTTGCCAAAATATACACACTGTCAGTGCAAAAGTATATATGAATTTGTGATGCACTCACATTTGGGGCATTTAAAACAATGAGGACGTTACAGGAATGGTAAAATCCTTATTCTTAATGTATTTGTTTAAGGTCCTAGATGAAGTCATAAGGTGGCAAGAACAGAGGAGAGTCCTACACCATCACCTAGTTACTGTCCTTCTGTTCAGCAGCCCCTGGTCAGGGTGCTCACATGCCACAGGGGTGCCCAAACGTAGCCCATTTCTCAGGGAAGAGACTTTAACATTGGAGCATAAGGTTCATGCCACATTCCTGGTCTCCGGTATGTATGAAACTCTCCATACTTTTTTGAGGGTGTGAGGGGTTTTTTATGCTCTTTGTCTCCTCCCAAGAACGGAACAAAAATTCAAACCTGGAGCAGTTATTTGTTGATGCTTAACTTTGCTATTTTTTTTTAAAGCATGGGCTCTGCAGTTTAGCTAGCACACAGAAGTGCTATTAGAAATAATTATTAAATAAATGCACGGGTTTATTATGAAACAATGACAAAGATACTGTTGAAATGGATGTTGTGTTGCACACAATATTATTTTTGCTTGTGCACATCCCTCTAAAATGGAGGAACAAATTAAAGGCTGAAGTGGGAAATATATATCCTACTGCTTAGTAAATGAAAAGGACAATTATATCTGTAGAAACAGAATTAAGGTGAGAACTGATGTTATAATACAGATGCAAAATAAATTCATGCTTCTAGAGAAAAATCTTGTGACAGTAACATGGCACTTTGATATCGAGTTATTACAAGACAGTTAATACGGCATAATTTTAAGGACCATCAGGAAATTTGGCCTGCAGCAGAGAAGAATTATAATAGCCTGATACAGAGAGCTTTGAAATGAAATAACTTCATGTGAATACTCAATAAAATAGAAAGCACATGAAAGATCCAAATGCAAGAGTAATAACGCCACTGGAAATGTTTAACATGTATTTCACTGCTCATTCAGAAAGAAAATATTTCACATGAGAACTTCAAGTTTCCAAGAAATTTTCAGCTGAGTAGAAATTAGAAAAACATCCCTGAGGCTGATGCCTAGGATTCAGTGTCTAGTCCTTTGCTTTTCTTTTTTCATATGCCTGGAAAAAAATGGCAGAACAAAAGATGGTCCCAAACAAAGAAATGGCAAATAATTTACCCTAAAACTATTGAGTTTGGGTTTGGTTTTTTGGTTGTTTGGGTTTTTTTACCAAATAGACTGAAAACAGTTTGGTTTGGGGTTGACTTTGGAAAGAAAGGCAGAGCCCAATTTTTTTTGTTCAACAACTCAGTCAAATAATCAGTCACACAATCCAGCCATTTCAACACCTACTTACGTTGCAAAATAGGAGCTTGCCATTGACAGCAAAAAGTTTGGGTGGACTTCTTACAGGGCCGAGTCACATTCCCAGGGAATATTGATTTATCTAGTTTTTATATTTGGAAAGATGAAAAATTGTTTTCAGCTTAATGCTAATGCTGTAAGAGCAAGCTTGTATTAAAGGAATTTTTTCAGTGCAAATTTTCCTTTACCATATATTACCTCATTTTCTGAAATATGCTTCTAGGAGGTAATGTCAAAAGTACAATTAAATGGTGCCAGACTGAGTCCTAATTGATGGTGACAATAATTAAAATGAATTATTTAATGAAAGCTGGTTTGTTGGGTTTTAATTTTTTTCATTTTTGCTTTCACCTCTCATTATTCTGTTTGGAAACAGACTGTCCTAAAATGTATTGAGTGTCCTGCTGTCACTATTTAGACAAGCATTTGTCAGGAGGTTCTTAATATACACTAATATTTTCAGTAGGATTTTCATAGAACATCTTTCTCTCTCTCCACTTATATTTAATGCTAATCTTTAATGTAAGGTCTTGTATCTCTTTTCATGCTTCATTTTATATTAACTTTTCAGATATATTCAGAAATCCCCTAATTTGCATCCAGCAATGACTTATGTCTTGAAGCATTAAAATGTACATTTAAAAACATTGAGGTTAACGTAGGAAACTGATAAAATACTACTGAAAGTTCCTGGTTTAAATATACGTGATTTGAAAATTATGAATTTTTAAAGGAACTATTCTTAAAAAATGAAGAAATGTTCCTGAAAACTTTATCTCTTATTTTTTTCTCCTTCCATTAGGAATTAAAAGTCCATAAGATTAAAAAAAAGGCATGTCCTAAGCTGGGTAGGGAACGCAGTGAATTTTCATCAGAATGCTGACATTTATTTGAGCCTTTCAGAATGGCAAAAATACTAAGCTTCATATTATTTTTTTATACACGTTCTAACATTTAGCAGTCGCATTGGTCTAGAGAAACTTTATGGAGGTGATCCAAAGCAAAAGAAGAATGATGTTCACGATGACTTGCTAACAACGTTAACTGGTAGTTGCAGTAGTGATTATTTCATCCTTGGATTAATGTCCTCTTCATGTGGCAGAGGGGTATTAGGCAGTTCATGACAACTCCTAACTTCATTACAGCAACAAAAGAATGGCTCAGCAGTAGCGTTCATGTCTGGAAAAACTTGGAGAAGGTTCGGATAGCTTGGTTTTGGTTTGAATATGCAATGGCAGTTGGGATCATGTGGCCAAAAGCTACATGTCTGAGAGTGCTGCAGGTTCTGTGAGTCTTATGTGATGACCTTAAAAGTTTGTGCCTGTTAGGAACACAGTTAAGTGGACATATTAGAATACTTGTTGCTTCTCCCAAGTGACAGGGGACAGGACGAGAGGGAATGGCCTCAAGCTCCACCAGGGGAGATTTAGGCTTGAGATTAGGAAAAAGTTCTTCACGGAGAGGGTGGTTAGGCATTGGAACGGTCTTAGGAGCATGATTTAGGGATTGGTGGGAATGGTTGGACTCGACGATCCAGTGGGTCTCTTCCAACCTGGTTATTCTGTGATTCTGTGTGATTCTCTCATGGCTATTCTTAATATTTCTCCTTTTCATTTTTCTTTTCTTTTTTGAAGGCCTGGTTTGGGATTTTTTATCTCTTGCCAGGCAGCCTATTGGGAATGCTCTGTTCAGTTATGCAAGAAGCATGGATTTGATCCCCAACTCCCGTTACCATGCTCTTAGGAATATATGGTTACAAAAATAAAAGCATTAGCCTGCAGCCACACTGCTGTGTGCTGTGCTCTCATCAGATCTCACATGTTCAGCAAGGTCAGACCTGCACAGGACTCACAGAGTCAGGGGTGCTATGGGGATATGGGAAGGAGACACAGAACAAAAGAACGTGCATGAAGCACTTTCCTCTTCTGCACTTCACTCCAGGGAGTTTCTACTCTTCTGTTGTCTATTTTTGATACCTTTTTTCCCCTCATATGTACCATTATTTCACAAACATGCTTTTCTTTGTTGTTTTGGGGTTTTTTCAAGTCAAGAAAAGCAATTACTGCAGAACTGTGTGGATACAATGCTAAGAAGATGCTAAGAAGAGCACTTTGTAATTCATAGCTAAGAGTCTTTCCTGTGACACTTAGGACAGAGATCTTTGCAATTCTGCTTTCCCTTTACAGACCAATTCAAGGTGCATCAATACGAGACACTAGTTTGGTGGACCTGTACAAAAAGGTACCGTTTTAACCTGTAATAGTAATACACAAGTCATTTGGTACTCATGCGTGCACTGAAGAAATTGCATTATTATTGTTAATATTTTTTTTTTTGAGCTCTGCCTGAGAACCAGCCACAGCTTGAGTCCCACATGAAACACCGCAGCACGTTATGCCCTGGAGACCTTGCAGTCAGATTGATAGTGCAGGCACAGGAGGTCAGAAAGGCACTCACGAAGAATAAGTGATGTGATGCTGGTAAGTGATGCTTAAAGCTGTGAGTCCAGGGCTGAGAAGGAGGCTTGGATGACAGGAAAGAAAGTGTAGAAGCAGAAGGGGTTGAGGAGGGGACTTTGACAAGAGTGGTGGAGGAGTAGGCGAAGGGGTACAGATACAGTGCTTCTGTCAACTTCAGGTTCTAGTTTGAACCACTCCATCTTACTCCAAAACCCCATTACTAGAGGAAGAGGAAGGACAGGTGTTCGGGGGGAAGTGTGTGGGAAAAATGTCTCCTTTTCACAAATCTGAGTCATAAAAAAGCTTCTGCAGAAGGATGGGTGGCTGTAGTCAGCCCTTATTTTATCCCCCTGCAAAAAGAACACCTCAGACGTCATACAGACATTGTTATACTTAGAGTATCTATGCCTCTAGGGGGAAAAAAAAAGGACTTTGCATATTAATTTTGTCTCCCAAATGACAAAACATTGTTTAGTTATGTCTAGTTTCAACAACCTGTGAGGATATGCTGGTCATTAGCGTGCATTCAGAGGGTTGCTAATTGCAACCAAAGAGCAAGGGACAGATGTCAAAGGAGGATCCTGCATGTTCTTCTGCGGCAACACTACAAGCAAAACAGTCAGACCCGAAGTCAAACCTTAAGTCTTCTAAATGTTATGTGAGCTCAATCCTACATCCAACTGCAACAGCTAAATATTCCTCAGATCTGAAAAACTGCAAAATGAGAGGGAAGTCTGGAGTGAGATCTGATCTGCTTTCTGGCCCTCTCCTGACCTTGTTCAGAAGTGACACAGCCAGCTCTGCCTGAATGTTTGACAAATGCTATTCAACAGACTACAAGAAATTTCCAGCATCTTCAAAATACACAACCACAACAGAACTCTGTATTCTCCTCATCTTTGCTTTTTACAATTTCCCTTCAGGCTCTGAGTTATATGTTATTAAATTCTGGCATAAAACTTTATAATAAATAATAAGTAGCAACATTTTCCATCCTAAAGATATCAAAGATGGAATAATATTATTGTTTCCATTTTTCTAGTGAGGAAAGTGAGGCACTAATTACTTGCCCAAGGTGACTTTGCTCAGTAAAAGATACTGCAGCAAGAGAAAGAGTAAATTAACTTAATGTTTTGAGGGCTGGGTTTGTTGGTATGCTTTACTTTTAACCTGCCTTCATTAATTCAGCAGGCCAAAGGGAAAAACAGCTTCTGACTGAGAAGGGGCCCAAGTCACCATCCTGCCACATAACAAAGCAACTGTCATGCATAAAGAGGATCTCCCTGCAGAGTGTGTGTGTGTGTCCCCATCTCACGTTTCCTGTTAATATACATTTGGGCAGTGCTTCTGGGAAAGCCAGAAGGCAAATTCCAAATGTGTTTCCTAACTGCAAAGCCTCTGCCACGCTGTCATGCATATCTTGGCATATCATGAGGTGTTGCTTTTTTGCACCCTAGGAAAAATGATGTCTTACTGACTGCATGGGAAAGAAAGCCTCCGTCTAAATCTTCCTGTACCTGGGCAACAGCGGGTAGCAGTGCCCCTTTTGTTAGGAGAGAAAAATACTGTGTGTGACTTTGGGTCTGTTGGCTGGAGCTTGCCAATGCAAAGCAGCGGCATGGTTAGCTTGGCAGCCACGAGTGCCGATCACTTCCCTGAGAACAAGCCCTTGCTTAAGTGAGAGGATCCTGTCCTCAGGATCACTGAAAAGGAACCAGTGAAAGGTTATGAAATGTACATAGTAAGCATTGTTCTGGAGAGAGAAGAAATTCTGCCCCTTATTTCACTGGCTGGGAATGGTGTTTCCTGGTCTCCACCAGCCAGCTGTGTGGGCTGAGACATACAGCCGGATGGACACTAGCACCACTGCAGCTGAACTAAACACGGTATTAAACATCTGCTCTCCTGATTTGCCTCTAGACCCTTTCTGTGTTGTTATTAACACCTGCTTGCGCTCAGTGAGATAAGGTTCCACAGGAGTTCACTACAATCTACAGCCTCTCACCTGGGCCTTCCCGGTGCTTTGCCCAGTCCCCTGCTGTCCCTTCTCACACAGGACTCCCTGCACGCCTGATGCTCCATGACTTCTCTGCCTGTCCAGCCTAAGATTTGCTGTCTTTCCTTTCTCTCTCTGTCTTAGCTCTATTTTTGCCTTGTACTGACAGATTTTGCAAACCTGCTGGCTCCTTTTCCTCAAGGTGGCTGGGCAAGGGACACAGGAAGGGGCTGTGCCAATCTGCCATCACCTCTTGCTTTCTCTGGAATTTCATGAATGCATTGAATTGCATTTTTATCCAAGCAGCAGAAAGCATTTGGAGGGCTTTCCGTCAGCAGTGTATAAATAAAAATGGTTCAGAATAGATTGGATTGTTGCTTCTTACATCCACTTCCCTATTTTGTTTTTGACAGGTCCCAACACCCCCACACACGCTCCTTGCTCAGACTTGGCTACATACGCATTTTTTGTCTGCTTTGAGTTTTTGGAAGGATTTTCCATTCCTTATAACCTTACAGAGAGTTTCAGTAGCTCTTACCCTGGTCCTGAGCTCTTAGGCCTTGCACCCTGACACTCTTTATATTGATGGGTCTTACTAGCCTTGTCATTAAACCATCAAAAGGGCAAGCACCGCACACTCCTGCAGGCTCTGAAATGGGAAGCCTCTGCTGCTCGGTCCTGATCTCCTTTGCAACTCCTCCTGGTTATTCTATGATTCTATGATTCCTCCAGGTCTAACGTCGCTCCCCCGCTTCAATCCTCGCTTCCCACTGCAAAGGAGTGGAACCCAGCAAAGAATCTGCAACAGGTAATTTATGTAACAGATTTATCCTTTTTCCCAGAAATGAATATGGATAAGCAGGTCTTGATGACTTCAAGTGCATTCACTATTTGATGAGGCTTGCCTCATTTTTTAACTTGTGCACTCTTTTTAAAGCTATGTATCAATCACAAATGTTCCCAATATGCATCCAAAACCTGGTATTTGCTATTCAAATAGTATTAAGTTTTAATTGTTTAAATAAATATTGAGGAATTGTTTCTGATCCTAAAGCAGATGAGCATGCAAATACTTTTGTCATGTGTAGCACATATCCCTTTAAAATGTGGTTTTAGTGTTTACAGAAGCACTCCTGAAATAAATTTTCATGAACATTTGTTGTGGAATAACTTGGTTGCTCGAATGTGCGCAGAAGGGGGAATATAAAAGAGACACATGAGCAAACTAGATCATTCTTTAAAAAGAGATAATAAAATATTCACTGTGTTACAAAGCAAATTTTTTTAATTGCCCAACTCAAAACACGAGCACTGAAGAGAAAACAAGCAAGTGCATGAGTCAGAGATTCCCCCTTTTGGTTACCATGCTTTGTATCAGACACATGGAAGCAGAAAAGCAGCCAGGCACAGCAGCAGGGCTGAACGTGGCAACAAACCCAACACCCGCGGGATTTTCTCTCACATCCTGACTCTGCAGCGCGTGGGCAGGGAGCTGGCTGAGTGTGGGGCCATCACTCCCTTCCCTTTGCAGCCGGGCACTGCTCAGAGCTGCTGTGGGGCTCCCGCGGGGCACTCGTCACTGGAAGAGTCCTGAAGCCTCATCACCTCCTTTGCAAGGCACCCAGCCATGTTCCGAGGGGCCACAGCAGGGTCTCTGGGCCACCCATGCCCTGCCACGGGCAGGCAGACTGCCAGCTCCTGCTGCCCATCAGTGGTATCAAAAATGCTGGCAAATAAACTCTCTAAGACTCGTTTTGGTGTTTTAGAAAGCAAGCTTCCTTTATCAGTCCTGGGCAACACTCAGAGTGATCTCCATCAATCGCGTGCAGCGAGACAAGAGCAGGGACAGGTTGTGTGTCCCACTGACATGCACACATATAAATTTTCCTAGAAATCTTATGCATATGGAACTGTAGGAATGGATCCAGAGGAGACTACGCAGATGATCAGAGGGCTGGAGCACCTCCTATAGGAGGACAGGCTGAGAGACTTGGGGTTGTTTGGCCTGGAAAAGAAAATGCTCTGGGGAAAACTTATAGCGAACTTCCAGTACCTGAAAGGGCTACAGGAAAGCTGGAAAGGGACTTTTTACAAGGGCATGGAGTGATAGGACAAGAGGGAGTGGCTTTAAATTGGAAGAGGGAAGATTTAGATTACACATTAAGAAGAAATTCTCCATGATGCGCATGGGGAAGCACTGGCACAGGTTGCCCAGGGAAGCTGTGGCTGCCCCATCCCTGGAGGTGTTCAAGGCCAGGTTGGATGGAGCCTTGGGCAGCCTGATCTAGCGGGACGTGTCCCTGCCCATGGCAGGGGAGTTGGAATTGGATGGGTTTTAAGGTCCCTTCCAACCCAAACCATTCTAGGATTCTATGATTCTATATTCTATTACTCTCCAAGGCCTAATTCCAATGTTATTATGAACTTCACAACAGTCAAAACTCTTGCTAATTTCAAGCGGACTCCAGCTCTGTCTGTCCTTGCATTTCACATTGGGAGAAAACTCCAGGCACAGGTGATCACAGGAGCAAACACTTCTCTCCCGCACAGATCACACTGCACGCAATGTCATCATCTTCAAGGAATGAACAGTATCTGGCAAAGTACTGTTTAAAAGAAAACACACTGACAGAGGGACATTCTGTCTGACTTTGAAAGAACACAACTACTCAAATGAAACTTTAGCTGAAATCAGAGAAACTGTCAGCTGGTGAAGGGGCTGGAGAACAGGCCTTGTGAAGAACGGTTGAGGGAGCTGGGGTTGTTTAGCCTGGAGGAGGGTGAGAGGAGGCCTCATCGCTCTCTGCAACTACCTGAAAGGAGGTTGTGGAGAAGAGGGAGCTGGCCTCTTCTCCAAAGTGTCAGGTGACAGGCCAAGAGGGAATGGCCTCAAGCTCTGCCTGGGGAGGTTCAGGCTGGACATCAGGAAAAAATTTTTCATGGAAAGGGTCATTAGGCACTGTTAGAGGCTGCCCAGGGAGGTAGTTGAGTCACCATCCCTGGAAGAGTTTAAAAGACGGGTGGACGAGGTGCTGAGGGACATGGCTTAGTTATTGATAGGAACGGTTGGACTCGAGGATCCAGTAGGTCCTTTCCAACCTAGTGATTCTATGATTCCACCGTGTCTTAACAGCAAGTGCTCCTTGTGGGCCTGGCAAGCTGCCCGGGGCCCCGTCCCGCTGGGGGCAGAGGCTCCCCCGCCGCGCCGAGGGAGGGAGACACGAAGGCCACAACACGTCCGGCGCCCCACGTGCCCCGCCCCGCCCGCGGGCTGGCCCCGCCCCCAACTCCGTCAGGCCCCGCCCCTCTCGCTTAGCCCCGCCCCCTCCCTCTTAGCCCCGCTGGCGAACCGCGCCTCGCGAGGGCATCCCGAACCGGGCGGAAGTGACGCACAAGTAGGGGCGGAAGTGGCGGCGGGGTGGGGCTGGCTCGCGGCAGGTGAGGAGCGCGCGGTGCTGCTGTGGGGGGCGGAGCCGTTGCCGGTTCCCCGTTCTTCCTCCCTCCTCCTTTCCTCTCCCACCCCGCGGGTCGGGGGACATCGCCGAGCAGGGCCGACCCGACAGGACCAGCAACAGCTCCGGCCCAGTGCGGCGGGGCTGGGCTCAGGGGCTCCTCACACTGGGCCCGGCGTCGGCAGAGCCCTGTTAGTGGCCGCAGGCGCTGGCCGGCGGGGACCCTGTCGGGAAGAAGAGCTTGGTAGTCGTAGAATGGTTTGAGTTGGAAGGGAACTCGATGACGTGCAGTTCCAGCCACACTGCCGTGGGCAGGCACACCTCCCGCTGGAGTGTGGAGGGATAGTCGTGCTATGCCTGTTAGGGTGGGAGAACGAGTTGAGAAAGTCTTCTGTTGCACTTCTTAGTTGGTCCATGCTAAGCCATGAAATAGACTTGAAATCCTGCCAGGCAAGGCATAGAGTGTGGAAACTACCAGTTGGCCGAGATATGTCAGACACTTGGACCCAGCGTTATGCTTTGGTAATCGAGAAGGGTGGTGCCTTCTTTCCATGTAGGTTGAGTATCCTGTAGGAAAATGCATGGGTGCTACAGCCTGAAGGCGGTCATGAAAAAGAGGAAGAAAGTATCCAAGATAGAGGGTCAGAGGTCTCTGGGATGTCAGTTGAGTAATTTTGACTCAGAAAGTTGGCTAATGTCTAGTAGTAGAGTTGAGGGGGGACGGAGGGTTGTACTATTCCAAGTACAGATTGTTTATTATTACCTTTTGCCTAATTCAAGAAACACCCCAGATCATAGGAAGCACAACTTCTACTCCATCAGTGCATCAATGGCTTGCTACTTGGAGTACTGGCAAATTGGTTTTAATATTGTTTGTCTTTAAGTTGTACAAGGGCATGTTCCTCGTTCTCAAGCTGGTGGCCGTATTGCTGTAATTATTTGTCAAATAAAAACACGTTGTCTGCATTTGTAATGGAACCTAAATGCTGTTGTGATAAATGCATTTATTGTGTTGATTTTTTTTTTCTGTTTTCAAAATAAAGAATGAGTCAACCAACAGCAAAACCACTATAGATTTACTAGAGCTGGCTGTGCACGTGAAGAAAGGCTGCTAATGGATGTAGTGTTAGTCCACACCCAGCAGTGATGATCCTCTTTTGTATTTATTTGACTAATTTACAGATAAACAGAAATCCTGGTATGTGTGGTTAGGCAGCATTTGGATTTCCTCTTTCAAAAGAGGAGACTTTTCTTCCCTCAGGAGAGTGTGCTAGTTCTCGACTGTTCACTTCTACAGTGCAGCTTTCAACAAAGAATGTGCAGTACTACCAGTTGTGGTTGTGGCATTTCATGTGATTCATGTAAATGTCAGCTAGGAGTTTGCTTGAGATGACCTATTTATTTCATTTAGGTTGCGCAGCAAGTGTTGCTGGTGGTGATTTGCAGATCAGATTGACCTATCCTGGAGTAGATGAGGTAGAAGCTAAAACTGTCCCTATTTCTTGCCGGTTCTCTGAAATACAGAACCTCCCTTCAGCAATGAAAGGAAGTGGAGCAGATAGTGCTTCCCCTGAAAGAGGCAAGGGCTGGAAGCAGGCTAACTTTGACATGTCCTTGTAGAGGCTTTTTCAGTTGTCTGGGAAATCAGAGGTGCTACAGTCAACTATGCCTTGCTTAGATGCTTTTAGGAAGGTTAGCTAAGGGCTGATAGGTTCTCCTGATGCTTGATTTTGTTTGTCTTGACTGAGTAGTAAAGCTGGGCTGCCTGATATTCCTCTGTATTCTTGGTATGCTTTGTTTGGGGAGAAACAGTCACACCTCCAAAGTGCCACCTCCCCAAAGAGGAAAGTGCCTGAGACACTCCCAGAGCAGGCTACTAGTTTTAGCATCTGTCCTTCTTCTATCACACTAGATATTTAAACTGATTTTTTTAATCTTCTTTCCTTTGGATAAAAAGTGGTATTCTCTTCTCTTCTCTCAATTCAGGAGTTCGTTGGCATGAAAACTGAAGGCAGATAATCCCTGGGAACTACTCTGCAGTCTGGGTTTTGGTAACATCAGGTAAATGTAGTCTTTGCATGCTCAGCCTGAGCAGTAAAAAAGAAGGGTAGAAATCATGGGCTGGAGTTAAAAACTGACTTAAGCCTGAAAGCAAGGTGAATTTTTTTCTTATTTATACATTTTTTTAGATTACAGGTGTTGTGCAGACAAAGAGGAGAATTGTATCTGAAACTGTGATGTTTTCCATGGCTGTGGTGTATGAGCTTCAGTAGAATCGTTTTTGTCACTCAAAAAGCAATTTCTATTGCTAATAGGTCTGCTCAGGCCTGTTTTCAAGATAACCTTTGCCAGAAAATAGCCCATTCAGCAGTTTTAGTGTGTTATTGATTCTTCAGGTGTCATTCTTTTGACCTAGCATTTTGTCAGCTCCTGTCATCAAGGCCAACCCATTAGGTTATTCCTTCTGGAATATGTGAGCAAGTTTAAAGACACTTCCTTATAGTGAGTGAATTCCCCTCCCATAACCTTGCAGAAATGCAGGCATATTCCCTTTGCTTTTGAAGGTATAAATGGGCAGGAACTGCTTTGGCTCCCAGTTTGGTTTGGGTGTTGCCTTCATTAAATGTCTCAGAATCTGTTTTAACACTGTGTGTGTGGGGTGAGGGTGCTGTAAAACTCCAGAACTTTGGGGCAGAGGGTATGCTAGCTAGGTTTGTGGCAGCAAGATATGGCAATGGTTACACCTGCAGCTAAGGTTACTCTGCAGGAGGCTGAAGCTGGTTTTGTGTGAGAAAATTAAAGGAAAAATTAACTGGATTTATTTTTGTTAAGGAGAGTGTGGTGGTTTTGGAAGTTTGTTAATAAGACTGAGCAGCTCCTCGTTTTTCTGTATTGAATGTTCTGTGGAAAGCTCTCCAGCAACGTTTCAACTATCCTGCTTTTGAAGCTCCAGTACATAGGACAACTTACTGGAGGGAAACATCCTTCCAAGGGACTTCTGGCATAGACAGTGTCGTTAAGGCATACAAAACCAAAGTTAGGAAATGTAGGAAATCAGATGAAGATCCATGTCTGGATATTTGTGCTGGGATTCTCAGTATTACTTTTGGTATCTGTATTGTAGATGTAGCTAAACTATTTGCGTAGGCTTCTTTTATAATGAATAGTGAGAGGGGGAAGGTGAGCAATTAGCACAATGCTTTTGGTCAGTTGTAGATGTCTGCCTTCGAATCAGATAAATTGTTCATTAGAGCACCTGATTGACTCTGTTAATGATGAGAGCCAAAGGTGACAGTTGCAGAGTAGATTATGTGATTAGGTATCAACATCTGTCTGTCAAAATGAGCTCTCTGTATTCAGCTGTAGGAAATAAATGTCAGCCTATGCTTAGAGGACTGGGGTTTCTCAGCAAGGTGATGCAGCCTTCAGCTTAGTGCCTCACTGCAGTGTGGGTTGTGCTTCACAGAGCAGAGCTCTATGTGGAGGAGAGAGATTATCTTGAAGACAGTGGTGGCTTAGAGGCCATCTTAGCTTGTGGAGCTGAGAGGATTGAAGTGCACCACCAAATTTAAGTTGCTACCTTTCAGATTCTCTTAAAAAAATAATTTAATAACATTGTCTTCTAGAGAGTTGATATCATTTAATATTATGTGATCCAGCTTTAAATGTCAGGTATTTTGCACTTTGCGAGGGAGTTGCCAGATGCTATTGTAGAGGTGGGCTCAGAGATCTTAAATTTTGATTCTTTCTCTTTAGCCCGACTAGAATAGGAGGGCGATGTACTATGTGACAACTCAACAAAAGTAAGTGGCTCAGAGTAGTTTTTAGGGAAAGAGAGGGTCCCCATGTGAGGTTGATCGCCAAGTCTGTTGATGGACTGGTTCAGGCCCACACTTAATCCAAGAGGCAATGCTACTGGTGGGAAACCAAATCCTCAAGTTCATGTGCATTTAGTTACTGATCAATACTGCCTGTGGCTTAATGTCATATTGCTTATAGATTTCATCTGTCTTTAGTAGCTGTGATAGCTACTGTTCCTTTCAAAGCAGTATGTCTGAGCAGAAGGTGTTAACAGGCCCTGGCTTCTTAAGAAGGGGCTGCCTTAAATACTGGCCTCATGCTTTCAGGAGTAGGTTTTTGACAGGCCTGTGCTTTTCCTTTGTAGCTCTGAGTGCTCAGGAAGGGCTACATACAGATAGTGTTTTACCCTGGAAACAGCAGGGTTGAACAAACACATAAGTAGCAATAGGTGTTGGTCTCTGACTCAGCCTATGGTCCAGGGACACATGTTCCTACCAGGCACCCAGTTTACAGAAATGGTGCCAGTAAGTTGCTCTTGTTGCAAAACAGCCTATTTATTGTGTTCTCTCTGCAACTTAGAGAATTAACTGGGGGGTAAAAAAACAGTTTTGGGTTTTTGGATGTAAGCTTCATACCAGTCTCTGGCTGTTTTCAAAAGTGAATGTCTTTATAGTGTTACTTCAGTACCTTTTACTAATACGATGTTTGTTGTCAGTAGGTTGAGCAAGGCATATATTTCAAACTGGATGAATCTGGGGTGCCTTTCATGCAAATCCTGAGGTACATTGTGTTGAACTGAATGGCTGTCATAATAAGCAAGTTAACAAAAAGGGAGCTACCACCGTGGCTGATTTTGTGGTGGAACACAGTGCTCTTGTGGTACCCAGATGTGTGAAATACCATATATGTGGTAGCTGCCAGTAATTCCACACCATTTTGATGTGGAGAACTGAGTGGTTTTGTATCGCTCCGAAGTTAGTGGCTGCCTACGTGTACATCAGAAAAAGCTTTTTCTTTCCCCACAGCTGGTGCTAGGATAGATGAAGTGAGACTGCTTCAGTAGTGGAATCCACTTCTGCCATTCCCAAGCAGAATATTGGCCCCCAAGGCCAGGATGTGCAGTGTGTGAAATGTGCTGCAGGTCGCTGAGTCTCAAGTCTGGCTCCTCAGTGCTCTGCAGTTTCTTCAGGGCTGTGGTGTGATGGGGAGACTGACTCCTTTTGAGAAGATCTTGGCTGTTCAGACAGTCCTGTATCAATAAGCAACTTTTGGAAGTACTAGCACATACCAGGAGATGCTTTGTAGGATTCATTTTCTACACAGACTATTTTTTTGTTGTTGTTCTTCTGACTATGTGCTATACTGTAAGGACAGGCTGAAAAGTAAGAGGCTGATGAGGTATAGCAAGAGAAATACTCAAGCTGGAGCAGAGGGGCAGAAATAGGTTTTACAGCTGTGGATGAGTTAACTGTGTGATGTAGACTTGGCTGTGATGTGTTACTGATGCTCTGAAGGGAGAGCAACAGTTTCTAAAGCTTCTCCTTTCCTGTGTCTCTTGCCAGTCTCTTTGCCTGGGGAGCTCTAGCTGCTCCGTTTAATTCACTCATTGAGAGTGGGCAGGGTAGGACAGCTGGAACGGAGAACTCTCTTCCTCCAGAAATGGTACTGGGAAGGTAAATCCCAACCGATGCCAGGCCTTGCAAGGATGGAGAAACCCTCCTCTTCATAGCTTTTTCTAAAATAGCTACCAGAGGCCTTGAGACTCAAAGCAGTAATGTCTACAACAGAGTTGAGGATGCTATACTATAAGAGGTGCCTAGTAACATGAGTGCCCTGGCGGAGTACAGCCTGCTACGGGGCCTAATTATGGTCTTATTAATGCTTTCTTTCATCATTGCCTTCCAGCCTTCAAATGATGATTAGACCTATTTATAGGGGCAGAGTTCCTTAATATTCAGCACAGTGCACCTCTTGCCAATCAAATCAGTACCATCTGCATCTTTGATTGCTGCTTAATAACACTGTAGAACATGGTTAATTAAAAAATATAAATAGACTTTTCATCCTCTTAACTTATTGAAGTGCTTCTCTCCTCCCCCCTACCCGTCCCTGCCCCCTCCAAAAAAAGGTGAAGTTGGCTTAGCACAGAGACTGCAGTGAACCTCTCGTCTCGCTGCTGGAAATAACATCTTTCTGTCCTACCCAGGCTAGTTACTTGTTGAATACTCTGTTGGAGGACTAAATTTCAACCCTTCCAATGCATGTCAGCACAAAGCTGAACAATCATTTGCTTCACAATAAAATAGGACTTGTATCTAGACTTTTATTCTGCATTTACCTCCACAGTGTAAGCAACTTCTAGCTTTCAGTAGTGCGTCTATATCTGTGTAAGTGCATGTGTGCACACTACCTTGTCCTGTCCCTTAACAGGAGAAACATATGCAATGACATGTTTGCTTTTCTGGCATTTTAACTGTCTTTCTAAAATACAGTTCCCTGACTTTGCAGCTGGTAAAGTCCCAGGAGCTTGGCTTATCTGTGGAGGGCAAGGTGATGAAATTGTCTCCTTAAAATTGTTTTTTCCTTGAAGGAGTCTATCCTGATATTTTGACAGAATGTACTCTGGGCAAGCTTCTAGCACAACCGAGGTGTGATTTGAATATGCCAGCAAATTTGATCATGAATTGAAATTCTGTGGGAAGTCTGTGCAGAAAGTAGGGAATGAGGATGATGTAGTCCTGTATTAAGTGCAGTACTACAGAGTGCCGTACTTAAGTGTGCAGTAGAAGTTTTATCAGCTGGGAGCTCTGTGAACTCTAAAAGCTGCATTTAGGAATTGCAAGCAACATGCTGATGTAATATGCTTGACGGGAGCAGAGGAAAGAGAGAATAACAGAGGTTTGCTGTTGTCAGCCAGGGTGGGACAGCGTTTGTCCAGGTAAACATGATAGAAAGTATTATGTCTGAGAAACTGCAGTAAGAAATTACTGTCAATGAGGAGTGAACTGTGAACCCAAGCTATGGATGTGACTTGGATCTCTCAGATGGAGACAGCACCTTGTGATGAGCTTTGCCTAAACCTGTCTCTGCTTCATCTTTTGAGTGTGTTTAATCTTAACCTGTAGCTCATTTGCAACTTAGCTGTTCCTACAGTGGAACCATCCTGATGGTAGTGGTGTAGCAGTGTGCGGTATGCAGACTTGTGCTTTATTGCATATTGCTCATCTCTGCATCCGTGCAGATCATTACAAGGCATTGATCTTTTTATTAGGGTCCTACAAAGCAGAAACACAGGCCTAGAGATAGCCTGTTGCCACTTCTTGGAGATGTTACTGCATGTGGGAATTAAAGGCCTTTGTTTAATGCTGTCTTTCTACTGCAGTGACAGTAACAGCAACACAGGAATTACTGAAGCAGCCATGTATCTTTGAAGTATACACCCAGATTTTTGTCAAAGTATTTAAGCCCCTTTTCTCCTCTGAACCCTCTTTTTAACCCCTTGAAGCATGTTAAGGAATCATAGAATAACCAGGGTGGAAAAGACCCACCGGATCATCGAGTCCAAGCATTCCTATCAAACACTAAACCATATTAAATAGCCAAGAACCAACCTGCACCCTCATCCCTATAAATCCAGATCCAAGCAGAAAGGTGGGTCCAGTTCTTGGATACAGGATCACAAAAGAAACTCAGCTGCTGCAAGTTTTGTTGGAAAAATGATAAAAGTTCTTTGATACAGACTGAACTTCCTATAGAAACGTTACTGCAGTTTCTAAACCAAGAGCAGAGTGCCTTACTTTATTCTCCCTTTATTTTCACAGGAAAATGCATGTGGTAAGATCTTTCCTATAGCTTTACAGTCTCTGTCTGTGTTGAGGGAAGCTGAATTATTTTATTAATATTGCCCTT
The DNA here is from genome assembly GCA_033459285.1 of Clamator glandarius. Taxonomy (NCBI): domain Eukaryota; kingdom Metazoa; phylum Chordata; class Aves; order Cuculiformes; family Cuculidae; genus Clamator; species Clamator glandarius. Next base: position 1,268,906 of record JAUNZM010000304.1, on the reverse strand, counting down.
GTTTACATTCCCTTGAAAAATTAAGATATTTTAAGGTGTGGGGTTATTTTATTTGTAGATAATTGTATTGGTGATTAGTTCTTCATAGAGCAGTATTTATAAGGAACTTGGAGGAGTGTTGCTTCTTATAAACGTTGTTTGCTCTATAGTAAACTCTCTTGAGCTTAGTCTTGATGTAAGGAATTTAATTCTTGGGTCCAGGGGCAAGTAACCCTAGAGGTGAGCGAAGCAGGTAGAGTGTTTCTGTACCTATCCAGAGCAGTGGATTGTATACTTCCCTCTGGGTTTGGAGCTGCAAATCTTTATGGAGCCATCACAGCACTGGGCTTGCCTGTGATGATTGAACAGTATGGCCAGCTGTAGTTCCAGATACCTGAAGTCCCTGGAGTGCTCAGCCTGTATCTATCCTGGTGTAAGTCATTTGGAATGGTGAGACAGTCTGGTGGAAGTCAATGCTGGATTTCCCACTGTTGTTCAGCTTTTGCTGTTGTCAGTGCTGGAACTGTGAGAGCAGACTTGGGCGCAGAGTGGTAGAAACCAGCCCTCATGAACTTTGTAACAGTTTGCTTGAGGTTAAAGGCATAGACAGCTTGAGGCAAAAGCGCACATCTGAGTAGTTGCTAGCTCTAGGCTGGACTTCCAAATCAAGATGTAGCACTGGTAAGCAGGTGGTGCAACAAGAAAACAACCTTTTTCTCTTTGCTTGCAATTTAATGAGGCAAATGAGGCTCTTATATAACACCAGAGCACGTTTGTCTTGATCATGAAAGTTGGCATAGAAAAAATAATTGAATGAAGAGTGGCTGGAGCCCCCACATATTGCAAGTCTTTTTCAGAGCCTCTTTGATCACAAAAGAAGAGCTGTGTTGCTGTTTCTTCTGCCTTGTGTGACCCACAGGTGGTCACACCACTAGTGATTAAATCTCTTGGGTGACCTGGCATCTGCTATTCTCAGTCATACTTGCTTTGGGGTTTTATTGCCCATTTCTCACTGTAATGTCTGTGTATTTCATGTCAGCTGCTCTAATGCCAGGATATGCCAGCTCCATCTCTGAGATGTGGATTGATACTGGAGCTGGTTTGTTGTTTTGTAGAAGTCAGTTCATATATAAGATATGAACAGTTTATTTGCGCCATTGGTGTGTATGTTATGTGAAGGCAGGGTGGGAGAGGCAAGATGCTTCTAATCTGCAGCACTTTATTTTTATGTAATGCTTAATTCTGATAATGGATCATGGCAAGGAAAAGTGCTGCCTCCTTCTAAGTGCACTGGAGGCTGAGGTAAAGGAAGATTTAGTTGTACTGAGTGATATTCTGTCTTTGCTTTCCTTCCTGACTTTTTTTGGGAACAGTTTAGATTTTCCCTGTTAAAATCTTCCTTGTTCCTGCAGTTCCTGTCTTTTTTTTTTTAGGAAAGGTGAGAATCTGGAGCTTGTGTGAGATGCTGCATTGAGAACCTGTGAAGCAGAAGCTTACTGACAGTCGAACTGTGACGGTGTGAGCAGGAGCACCTGGGGCTTTTCCTGCTTTGCCCTGCTCATGTGTGCTCCTCACTTTGCCAGGGAGCAGTGGGTCCTGAAGAAGTCTGTAGCTTCTGAGTGTGAGGAAAGAAACAGTTTAGTAGTAGCTAGGGGAGTTCTGCTTCCAGTTGTGAACATCTGTCATTCAGCAGCTGAATAGAGTTTGGCTTTAGAAAGGTCACTGAGAGAATTAAGATTGGTGAGAGTCTAGGAAATCATACTGGGCCTGTATAATTTTTTCTGGCCTCAAGAGGTATAAAGCTTGGCCTTTTTATCCTGCTGGGCAGGATTACTATTACATGGTGATGAATTTGATAGTGAAGCAAGTTTAAGAAGTTCCCTTCTTGCCCCCGCTTCCCCCTCTGTTTTACAGCTGGGCAATTACAGCTGTTTATCTGGCTGTAGTAAATTGGGTCATTGAACTGATCTGAGTTAAAAATAGGCATCCCAAATTTCAGCAGCAGTGACGCAATGGAAGAGTTGTGACCAGTGACGGGGAAATCATAAAATCGTTTTGATGCCAAAACTGAAGTATCTCATAACTGTGCACTCACTTTGCTATCTGGTTGCTTTTTTCCACATTGTTGGTCAAATAATGGATCTGAAAGCAAAAGGTTTTGAGCTTGGTTGTGGTCAGCAGATCAAAAAATGCCATCTCAAAATTAGCTGTAGTCCTCGCAGATTAACTTGTATGGTTTACAACTCTAAATAATAATTTCCTGCCTGATTAATAGGCTCAGTCAAGACCACTAATCAGTGTGCAAACATTGCCGCTAAAGAGGTTGGATACAGAGTCTGGCTGCCAGTGATGCGTGAAGTGAAACGGAATAGGTCTGGGCTTCCTGAAGGAGACACGGGTTTTCTGATGGCTGGGCTTGATTTATTAAATTTGTTATCTGCGGAAAGGCACCAAGGCTTCCTCCTTCTTTTAGATCTCATATGATTCATTATTAAACACCCTTATCCCCCTCTTAAAAAATCCCAACCACCCTCCCCCTGCCAAAAAAACCCAAACCAGCGGCCGTGTCACATGTACAAAAAGTCTTTCCTAACCTGCTGTGGTAGGATCAGAAAGGACAAATCTGGAGAGGATGGATGGTGTTTCTGAAATGTACAGGAATGGCTGCAGGCATGTCTAATCTGGTTTCTTTTCATTTTGTGAAGCAAGAGAGGGAACTTAAACAATGTGTAAAGACTCCTCTAACTTTCACCTATTAGTCTGTCAGTTTATGCTGTAGCTTTCTCTTCAGGCTCTTGTTTTGTGAATTCCTTCAGAATGGGTTATGTTGCTATGTTGTTTTCAGCCTGCTGTGCTATACGGACTGGAATACAGTTAGCACATTGCTTCCTGGACAAGCTCCTGCGGATCTCCAAGTACAATGTAGGGAATGTGTTGTGTCCTGAGATATGTCTGTCTGTTTCCGATTCCTTACTTTTTGTTCCTCCTTTGTTTTGCTTCTCTTCAGCTTAATGAATATTTTCTTATATGGATGTACAGCGCTCAGCGTGATGAAACCCTGTAATGAGCAGCTATAGGCTGTGTTTTGTACAGTCTGAATGAGCAAGTCACACAGAGAAAACGAGCGTGAAGGGAGTTAGTTGTGTAGGCCTAGTGGCAGAGTTTGGGTTAGAAAGCTGTGTGGACACTCTACTGTTAGCAATTCTTGTTGCTAAGGCAATAACAGGAACGTGTTTGCAAGTTTGCAATATCTAATCTGCTTGGAGAAGTGAGTTTCTTCTTTATACCCTCCTGCATGTCCTAGGAACTTTTTTGCTGGCTTTTTGAGTAAAATCACAGGAGGCAGACTCTGGGAGTTGCTGAGGGAGAGTAGGGCAGTGCTGTCAGGTTGGAAACATGAGTGGTGCATACCGACCAGCAGGTTGAGGGAGGTGATTCTCCCCCTCTACTCTGCTCTTGTGAGACCCTAGCTGGAGTATTGTGTTCAGTTCTGGAATTCGCAATGCAAGAAGGATATGGGGCTGTTGGAATGGACCCAGAGGAGGGCCATGAAGACTATCAGAGGGCTGGAGTGCCTCTGCTATGGGGTCAGACTGAGAGAGTTGAGGTTGTTCAGCCCAGAGAAGAAAATGCTCTGGGGAGACTTTATAGTGACCTTCCAGTACTTGTATCCAGGAGCATGCACACTGTTCTGGAGCATGTCTTGAATGTAACTGAAAGCCCCTCTATTCCTCACTTGCCCCTCTATTCCTTGCTTGTGAGACCTCATCTGGAGTAATGTGTCCAGTTCTGGAATCCTCAGCATAAGAAGGATATGGAGCTGTTGGAATGGGCCCAGAGGAGGGCTACAGAGATGATCCAGAGGGCTGGCGCATCTACCATAGGAGGACTGGCTGAGAGAGCTGGGAGAAGAGAAGGCCCTGAGGAGACCTTATAGTGACCTTCCAGTACCTGAAGGGGCTACAGGAAAGCTGGGGAGGGACTGTTTACAAAGGTTTGTAGTGATAGGACAATGGGCATGAACTAGAGAGGGGAAGATTTAGATTAGACATAGGGAAGAATTTCTTCACCATGAGGGTGGTGAGGCACTGGCACAGGTTGCCCAGGGAAGCTGTGGCTGCCCCATCCCTGGAGGTGTCCAAGGCCAGGTTAGATGGGGCCTTGGGCAGCCTGATCTAGTGGGACATGTCTCTGCCCGTGGCAGTGGGTTTGGAACTGGATGATCTTTAAGGTCCCTTCCAACCCAAACTATTCTATGATTCCAGTGGGGATTTAGATTTCATATATGAAAGGACCCTAAAATAAGGAGGCTTCTTTCAAGATAGTTACTAAGGAAAAATCCAATTGCTAAAAGCAGAGAGTAGCTCCTGGGAGTCTTGGAAAAGAAGAACTCTCAGTGACCTACTTGGACCAAGGGCATGTGTGCACATGCATGCCGTGTAATTTCATAGCTGTGGTTCTTGGAAGGGAGCGGAGATTGTGTTTCTTGGAGCAGAAATGTAAGATGAAATACTGCAGTTTGCTAATAGGGTTGAATGACTTGAAATGTATCCATCTGGAATATGAGGATGGGAGGAGAAGGCACGGTGATTTCTGATGAGTTTTATTGCCGCTCTGAGTTTACTTTGCTCCAGAGTGTGGTCTTTGATTTCAGCACAGTACTGAGCAGAGATTTGTTAGGTATCATGCTAAAAATAAAATCATGGTTCCCAAGAGCATTTGGATCAGCAAGAGACTCCCACCTTGCTGTAGCTGCCTTGGATTTATTAAAAATCCAATATGTCAACCTTACTGCTTGTTCTTTTTTCCTCAGTTCACCAATTCCATTGTGAATGCTTTCCTAAAATAATTAGGGGAATGGAGAGTGAAAGTCTCTGGATAAAAGCGGTAATAAAGTGAAAGTGTGTTTACGTATTTGTTCTTTCTTTTAGGCACAATGGCTGCAGTAGCTCAGAAGCACTTTTTGGAAGGGCAGACATACTCGGTCCCCCTGATCCAACCGGACGTACGTCGGGAGGAGGCTGTTCAGCAGGTGGCAGATGCACTTCAGTATCTGCAGAAGGTGTCAGGAGATATCTTCAACAGGTACGGTGTTGTCACATGGGGGCTGGGGGCTTAGCATTCAGCAGTAGGAAACAGTGCTACGATAAGATTGTGGCAGTTAAAGGGCATTGCACTGGCAAGCACTGGAAGTTCAGAAAAGGGATCAAGAAGGACCAGATGCACTTCAATAAAAGTTTATTGAATTCAGGTCTGTCAATGTTAACCATAATGAAATGGCTGCAGTTAGCCAGCACTTGTTTGTTATTAATTTTTCATTCAATGGCAGACTTCCACAAATTGCATTACTGCTTCTGCTGCAGTTACCCTTATTCCTTCTTGCTTGTGTTTTAAATATGAGACTTTCTTATTTAGAGTATCTTAAAGATATGTCTTTTTAAGTTATTGTGCTTGAAGCAGTGGAATAGAAAATGTTTCTTTGTTCTCATCTCTGGGACTTACAAGCTGTTCTCTTTGGGCTTCTGGTGTTTTGTGTTTCTCTTTTTGTATGTTGGGAGGACTGAGAGCATGAGGGTGTTTGTTCTTCTCGCCACAGTCTCATAATCTAAACTCATTGTTTCAAGGATTCAGCCCAGAATCCTTGTGTATTGCCATCTTAAGGATTGTATTTGTAAGACTACCTGTACAGCAACTCAGAGAGGTTCTTGTGTTTGCCTGCAAATGACTGTGGATAGCATGGTGTCTTTTCTACCTGATGCCATCTTTGATATCTCAGTGCCCTGTGGTGGCACATCATATCATTGGAATAGGAACAGATCAGCATTTATCTTCTCATAGCCTCATTAGCAAAAATGCTTGCTTTGATTTCAGTGGGGATTGGCTACATAGTTTGATTTATTATGGAGTGAGCAGGACCATGGCATTCTTTCTTAATTTTTAAGGGCAGATTTAAGTTATTAGGTTTTTCATAAGATACTTTGAAAGCAGCCTCTGGGGAAAGGGTAGCCACTAGGGCTGAGCTCAGGTTATTCAGGGAAATAAAGGCTTTTCATTGAGATAATCTTTGGACAAGGGCTTCCAGGCAAGGGCTGTGTGTAGGCTGCACTAGGCTGAAAACAAGGTCTTGTTCTTTTCTGCAGTTCTCGATATAGAAACTCTGTGACATGAGGCTGGGAGAAGACCTTTTAGAGCTGCCAGAAACATGTAGAAGGCACCTCTCAAACTTAGGGCTGGTTGGTACTGCTATCCCCCTCTGTGGGGCGAATGAAGCTCTTGATAAAACAGGAGTAGCTCTTTCTCTGTCTTTTTTTTCCTCACCACTTTGTAAAGCTCTACCCTGTAATTTCCCCAGAGGGACAAGCCTGCTGTTTTGTATGCAAGTCACTCCTGAATCCTGAACAGTGACTGTGATGCTGTTCCCTCACTCTTTGGTGCACTCATGACTTTTAATTACCAATTTTTTCCAACAACAGAGGAGGCTTCATTGGGCTCTTTGTTTGCTTTGCCTTTCCTCTGAGGTCTCGGTTCTCTGATATAATTAATAACGATTTAGTAATTATGGAGGCATCTGATTAAAAGTTTCTTGACCTTGATTGTTCCATGCCAATCAAGGGGCTAAGCTTTCAAGGTGAGAACTTTGCCACTTAGTGAAGAGTGACCTTTTATATTCCCTTTCCTGAGATAAGACAGCTCTGTCTTCCATTTCCAGGAAGGAGCTGCCTTATCTGGGGAAGTTGCCTGTTCTGATCTGCAAACCAGCAGCTTGCAATGTTGATGGAGAGGAAACTTGTTCAATGTGGCAGACTCGGCTGAGTGTGTCAAACTCATTACTTCAGTACTACAAAGATGCAGATGTGCTGGGCTTGTTTTGTGGGAACCATTGGATTGGTACAGTGCTTTTGAGAGTGGCAAGCCAATTTGTAATTTGTTGAAGGTACAGTGAAAGAGTCTCTCTTACTGTCTGTGAGAAGAGGAATCTTTCCACAACCAAATCTTTTTTTTTCCATATTAGCTGATCAAAGCCTCTGCTTTGAGTTGTTGCTGATGTGACAATTGATTATGAACATGTTCGTCCACCGTGCAATGAAGATGAGCTTTTCCTCTTTTTATTTGGAAACCAGCTGAAGGGAACTGTGGTACTGTTGCGGTTGTAGAAGAAATATTCACTGGGCCTGTTAGCAGTTATGTTGAAAAGTGCCTGTGGATTCAGTATTCTCAAGGGAATACAAGAAAGATACCTTTGCATTAGGGGAATTAGAGGATAAGCAGCTTTCCTCCTCTCCCCCCTTGGTTTTGGGAATCTGAGGAATAACCCATGATGCAAGACTTGGACAATCCATCTTCTTTCCTTAAAAAAAATCTTAAAAAAGATGACTTGCTATTAAGTATAACTATGTCGAGGTACACAGTAAGTGAGGCACTTCAGAGTTCATTAGTTTGTAGAGAATCGAGGGATGTGCAGCTGCAGAATAACTGTGGCTGAGATCCAGAGCAGACCCACTGGGAACAACTTTGGAGAACAGGCCTAGCAACCCATAGCAACTAAACCTCCTGTCTTGCTTATAGCGCACCTGGACTGCGATCTGGAATCACGAAGAAAGAGCAGGGGGATAGCTCAGCATCCCACTCTGTCATATTCCTAACTCCTCTTTCACACGGAGAACAGCCAAGTACTGCACCCTCCAGAAGGAGAGCACTGCCTTGGGCAGGCTTTTGGCTGCTGGGCAGTACAGGCTGATATCTTAGGTCAGTACTGTCACCAGTCCCCTCCTCTTAGGAAGTCCAGTCTTCTCAGTGCTGATACCAATACTAGCTAGGTAACTTAACTACTGGATCCAGATGAAAAGGCTGCACGTATTTTTCAGGTTTGTGTTTTGGAGTAATGGAAGTTTTAACCTTGCGTATGTTAGCTGAATTCATGTAATTAATCTGCTGCAGTAAAGATCAAATTCATTGCCTGTAGCTACTGAGATTTTAATACGTATCATTACTGCTTAAAACATCAATATTCCTGCATAGCCCATCTGACATAATGGCTGTATGAGTTTAACTCCATGGCTTTTAAGGAGGGCTTTTGATATAGGTCACAGGAGGCAGAATGACCAATTTAAACACTCAATTAACCAGTAGACTTTGATCTATTTGTTTCATCATTACTAGTGTTTTCTGGGTGACAGCTTGTGTTGGAATTGTGAAACTTTTTACAGGAACATTGTTGTGATAAGCACTTCAGATAGGTAGTGGGTTTAGCTTTCCTGAGATGCCCCTAATTATGAGCCAGCAGTGTGCTCAAGTGACCTGGAAGGCCAATTACATCTTGTCCCCCAACAGAAACAGTGTGGCCAGCGTGACCAGGGAAGTGATTCTGCCCCTGTACTCAGCACTGGTAAGGCCGCATCTCAAATACTGTGTTCATTTTTGGGTCCCTCACTACAAGAAAGGCATTGAGGTGCTAGAGCATGTCCAGAGAAGAGCAATGAAGCTGGTGGAGGGGCTGGAGAACAAGTCTTACAAGGAGCAGCTGGGGGAACTGGAATTGTTCAACCTGGAGAAGAGGAGGCCAAGACCTTATGACTGTGTCCAGCTTCTTGAAAGGAGGTTGTAGTGGGGTGGGTGTTGGTCTCTTCTCTCAAGTGGCAGGCAGTAGAAAGGCAATTGACTCAATTTGCACCAGGGGATGTTCAGATTGGACATCAGGAAAAATTTCTTCACTGAAAGGGTTATCTGGCACTGGCATAGGCTGCCTAAGGAGGTGATTGAATCCCCATCTCTGGAGGTATTTACAAGACAGGTAGATGGGGTGGCAGGGATAACCAGGTGTATGGTTTAGTAGTGGACAGGTATGGTTTGACTTGAGGATCTCAAAGGACTTCTTCAACGAAACGATTCTATGATTCACTAAGATTGGCCAGTGGCATTTCTCAGTTTCTGAGGAGAGTTTTTGTTGCCAGGAGCTGTTAATAACCTCTAATGTGCCAATTCATTATTCAGAGTGTACACTTTGACATAACATATTTGTGGAAAATTGCCTGTGCAAGTTATCTCATGGAGTGTTATAGCAGTAGAAAGAAAAGAAATACTTGGAGTTGGAATTTCATTGTCAAGAACCTGGTCTTGTCTGCCAGTTATCCAACTCTACGTTGTTCATTACACAAAATGTCTCATCCTTATGCTTCTATTTTTCAGTTTAAGAAAGAATTTCTGGGTTGATCTTTTTAAAGATCTTTACTCGGTGTCTTTTGCTTGTCTGGAATAGTGTTTTGCTAAACAGGCATATACTTCATGTTTGTCCCCAATTGGATTCAAGTTAATTTCATATTAAATATTTGTAAAGTGCTTCAATATTAAGTGTTCAGCTGAGAGCCATGCTTCTGAAAGTGCTAGTTAGAAAAGAAAGGCACTGTAGAAATGGTGGTAAGCATAGAGAGGAAGTCTGGTGAGTTTGTGATTAAGGAAGGTAAGGAGTGGCTGGCTGGGCAACAGAGCCTTGGGACAGGAGCAGGGTTGAGATGTGTGCAGTCTTGAAATTGAAAATGCAGACAGCCTTACTTAAGGATTGTTTAGGTGTTCCTCTACTTGTTTTAAACTTCTTGCCGTGATTACTCATGATGATCAATAATGGAAATGGGTGACTAAGTTTCTGCTTAAGAATGTACTTGATTTAGGAGCTCTGTGCAATGTGTTATTAAATGTTCATGGAAACTTGCAAGGAAGTGTCTGACTGCAAGTTGTACTGTGTTGTTTGTGGTGCACTGTGGCTCTGGGATACAGCTTGGAGCTCAGACTGCATTGTAGTCATTCTGCTGACTGTAAGGGTTTAGATCTTGCTAGAAGAGCTGTCAAGAGGGTTGCCGTTCAGGTGAATTTATACTAGGAGGGTGGCTGTAGTACAAGGAATAAATTTTTCTCCAATTATTTTGAGTGTGATACGACTCTTTATAAGCAACAAGTCACCTCATGGTACTTTGAAGTTGTCCCAGAAGTCATCTGAGAGGTTGCTAGATCTAGTTTAGTTTCAGATACCTCTCCCTCGAGGCTGTAGGAGCAGTCATTTGTTGCCAGGAAAAGTAAGCAGAAACAGTGAGGTAAAGGAGTGAATGGATGATCCTGCAGACATTAGGACATACAACATGGGAAGGACAGAGGGAGGAGTTTTGCCTGCATGTTTTGGTTATTCTTGTAGAGGCATGTGCAAGTAATGTGGGTGGTTTTTTTTTTATTAAGCATAAAACGATTTGTAAGAAACTCATTAGTTTTAGCTCTCGTGTTCCTCTGAAGTAAGTTTGAAAGCTTGTAAAGATGTAACTTGAGAGAGATTCCTAAACTGTTGGGAAGACTTTAGTAGATGACATATGGGGGTCAGATTAGCATACCTGGGAGCTTGGTGGCAGCTGGCATTAGCAAGTATCATATGCCCTCAAAAAGCAGTGAAGAGATAGTGTCTGTTCTGCCATAGTTCAGACTACAACTCTTTTTGGATGCTGCTCAAGTCCCAAAGTTTAAAATTTTGCCGAATCTGAGGCCCAGGCTCAGTTCAGATGGCTTGACAGCCCATGGAGTGGGGCAGTGGGTGAGCTGTCACAGCTCAAAATGAGATGGGAATAGTAGGAAAGAGGAGACTGAATAGCATTAAGTCATTAAAAGATTATTCCTTCAAAATGAAACAAACATGGTGAAGAATTAGCAAGACAGGATGCTTGCTCATCTCAGAAAGTGCTGAAAATGTATGTCTTTTGGACTTCCAGAGATTAAATGTGTCTTTTGAAGGAGAGGATAGAGTACTAAAGAAGAATACTAAATTTGATTCTGCGAGCGAGATGCTTTTTATGGCATTGTCATTGAAATGTAGTGATGGTTACTTAAGCCCTTGTGCTAAGTCTACTAACAACAGCTCTTCCACGTCAGTTTGACTAGCCGTCTGTTTATCTTTGAATCCCATTCGCCCAAAAGGAGGGTGATCAATCTGGTCTGCCTTAAGTGATTGAAAGGCAGGCTTGAACCTGATAAGAGAGCTGTAGCCTTCCGTACACTAACAAGACCTTCAGCATGGTTTAAAATGAGCAATTTAAAGAAATGATTGAAGTTCTTCACCTTCAATATCCTCCTCTAAGCAGACTTAAACTTTTTGCGCTAATAACAGATCTGCAAATAGAGATACATTTTAATGAATAACTAAAAGACTCTGTGCTGGCATTAATGCAAAATGTTTCTCAAAGCATGAGATGAGTTTGCATTAGCTACAGAAAACATTCTGTGAGGAGGAAGGACTCTTAATGCTTGATTCTACATCTGAAAAGAAAATGCTGGAATATAGTATCCAGGATGCTGAAATATCCATCCAGGAGCACAAAGGAAATGGAAGCCTTGCCCACATCCTCAGTTACTAAAAGTAAAATGAGTCGTTTAGGTGCAATCATCCTAAACTGCTGATATATTGGTTTGCTCTAAGTAGTAAAAAAGTGAAGGAAAATGCAAAAGTTGCAAGAGAGGTGTCCTCTCACTTCTGGAATTGGTCTCAAAGCTGCTTAGCAAAAAGAGGCAGGCAACAACTTCAGACTTAAAGGAGCTCTTGAGAGCATCCTCTCTACTCTCACAGGGCCTTTCATAGTAATGGAATATCTAGTGGAAATGTGAGACGCTTTGATCAAGGTGGATGGCATGTGCAGTAGGAAAGGCAAACAGTTGGCAGAAGTTCTTGTAACTTTGGTATACGTGGTTTGTTGTTTTAGTTTGTGGGGAGTTTTAACCTTGACAGGCTAGTCTCTTGTTTGTACCATGTACCTCGTTGGAGAGAACTCAATATTGAGTAGCCACTTTCAAGTTCTAGTGAGCTAATTCTCTCCCTGGTCCTTAAAGCCAGGACAAGACAGGCTCCCTTGATGAAGCATATGAGAGGTTCAAAAGCAAAATCACAGAATTGCTTGGTTGGAAAAGACCTTTGAGGTCGAGTTCAACAATACCTGTCCACTACTAAACCATATTCCTGGGCAATTCATCTACCTGTCTTTTAAATACCTCCAGGGATGGAGACTCAGCCACCTCCCTGAGCAGCCTGTGCCAGTGCCCAATAACCCTCTTGGTGAAGAAATTTTTCCTGATGTCTAAGAGGAAGGAAGGAGGAGGGAAGACAGGAAGAAATGTAAGATGCACCTACCTGCAGAGGTGCAACTTGGTAGCTGGAAAAATACCTGCTAGAATATGCATTGTGGCTTGCCCAACCATGGTTTGAATATATATCCCTTCCTCTCTGAGCAACTTTTATTCTGCTTTTGCAACTCTGGGGAGATCAGATCCATTCTCAGGAGGATTTGCTGCTTCTTAAGGGGTGAAAGAATGATAATGAAAGAGAACAGACAGAGGCAGGGTTGTGTTTCAGTAAAGGAGAGCTTTGCTTTGAAGGCAGTGTTATTTCTTTGGTCATGAGAAGGGGGCAATCTCACCTTAGTTTCTAGAGGATTGATTATGGCAGCACCAATCATTTATAACAGGGATGCTGCTGTCTGTAACTGTGAGTTGGATTGCCTGAAAAGAGGTGTCCCAGAAGAATCTGTGATAAATCTTGATGCACTTAATAAAAATAAGTTCTTGATAGCATAGGAACCTCTTGCTGTGCAGGCTCTTATTCATGCAGCAGAACTTTGCATCTTGAAGAAAATCATTAATCAAAAAAACCCCATTTGGTCCAATTGCATGCAGTTTATAGTGGCTTTCTGACTTAATTTTCTTTGCTTTTTATTCATGTTTTTATGTGTCTGTAGGCTGAAATCAATTTACTGCCATCTATAGACTCCCTATGGCTCAGCAAAACTTTTCTAAAATGTTTAGAGAGCTATGATTTTAACAGAAGAGGTGCCACATGTAGCAGCTGCCATTATTTATTATTCAAAGACCATCTTCCAAAACAGATAAAGCCAGCCTCAAAACCATTAATGGAAATAAAGAGGCAAAAGAAAAATGTATTAGACCTGTTTGTGGAGGTGAGAAGTAATTGTCTTGAAAAAATGTTGCCTTTTTTCACCAATGCTTATTTTAAAGCACAGTAAATTTGAGGACAGAGCTATGACTAAGTTGAAGGATGGATAACTTTGTAAACCCCCAACTGCTATAAATTGGTCTGAACTTTAGTGAGCTGTTTTGTAACAAAAACGCAGCTTTTGCTGCTTAAGGAGGTGGAAACCCAAGAGAACCTCTCTGCTGTTGACAAGACGTAAACATTTTTGCTTACTGAACTAGTTCTAGGTTGACAAGGTAGTGTGTTAATAGCCTGAAGCCCAAGCATTATGCAATTACAGTGAGAGAACCTTCTTTGAAGCAGAGTGCAGCAGGGTCTGAACTAGATGATGTTTCTGGAGGCTTATGGACTTCAGAAATACTCTCTGACACATTAATGTGATGAGGTTTTAAATGGCTGAAAGTTGCAATACTCTGATGCTCTAGAATATTGCAACTTTCAGCCATTAATAATCATTTATTAATAGTCTAAAGGTATGAGATAAGAGAATTCCCCACTGCACCATAAAGCAGGCTTTTCTATATAGCAAGAGCACTGAGAGCCCTTTGATAAAGAACTAAAACTGTTGTGCAGGGTGTGGAAATAGTGGTGATCTTTCCTCATTACCATGTGCCAAAAAGACTTGTTCTAATGAGCAGTGCAAGTCTTTACAGTGGGGACCGAGCATCCACTTTTGCATGTCTACTTTCAGTTAATACAGAAGCCAGAGCTGCATGAGCGTGTTTACACCTTTTTTTTAGGCCCATCTCTTGAATTGATGCATTAATTGCTGAAAGTTGCCAAAGATGGCTGTAGGTTGGAAGGATCCTGATCTACCTGATGGGAGGTGCGGTGGCGGAGATGTTGTCATTGCCATTCAGAGTTTCAGACAGATGCTAACATGTGAACCAGTTGTATGTGGCGTTTGTGAATGTTTGGGAGCTTCTTAAATGTAGCATGGAGTTGGAAGTAGGCAGCAGTTCATTGTGAGCATGGTGGAAAGGTGTGATCGGACGGCAAGTTTTAGAGGATAGGAGGTGGATGAGTTGGGCTGCAGTGCATCTCTGGCTGTGCAGCCGTGGAGCCAGTCCCTCAGTAGGTCAGGGGGATGTCAGTGACAGTTCATGGTCCAGGCAGTAACGTGGGCCTTGAGGGCTTTCCAGAGAGTGTAGGTGGGACTGACCTCCCAGCCACAGTTGTGTGTTACCAGTGCAGCCAGGGGTCTTACGGCTGCAGGACTTCAGCATGGAATTGTTAAGTGTGCTTCCATAACGTCTTCCCACAGTTGTGGTGCCCTGAGAAAGTTCTCTAGGAGAATTCTGAAACTCTGTTCATTGTGTGACTGAGTAAAATTCCTTCTCTTGAAGTACAGTGGATGGCTGTGGGTTGGAAGGGCTCCTGATCCCCACTATATGGGAGGTGCAGTGGCTGATATTTTGTGCAGCAATAAGTCATGTTTCTAAACTACTAGGGCAGGAGATGGCAGTTAATTAACAGAGATCTGGAAAAGATCTAATGAACTTCCCCATCCAGGCAGGCGTTCCACTCCCCCCAGACCTTTACCCAAAGCAACTGTAGCTATTACTCTCTGGAAATGCCCAAGGAAAAGCAGATCATAACAAGTTAGTATGTGCCTCACAGTGAAAGGAATGTTCCCTTTTCTCTAGTTTCTAAGCCCACAGGTCTGGCAATACTTTCAGATTCTCTCACTCTTCTTGGCACAATTGCCGTGTCATTCTTATAGAGTGATGGCTCTACCTTCACAACCAGCTTTAGATGCTGGTCTTACACGTGTTGGAGTAATTTTTAGTTCCTATGGATGAGTTTTCTCTCGTCAGACAGCCCTGGAGGGAGAGATTCAAATAAGTCACTTTGTTTTACAGGCATGACTTCCATCAGGGGTCTAGTGTGGAGAAAACTGTCTGGAAAATAATGCCGAGTGGCTTGAAATGTGTATTACAGGCTCCCTCCTGTATAAATGAGAGTGTGCACACTGTGGGGAGGAAACACAAGTGCCAAAGGTCTGTTCTTCACACTTGACTGGCAGATTAAATTCTCTTTTTGTGGTCCATCCCTCTGACTAGCTGTGGTGCTGCCACTGGGCTTTTCCAAGTGGGGTAGGTTAGAGTTTGGGTGTAAATGTTAAGACAAAGCAGCACTTTTGGAGAGGCAGATCCATTTGCAGATGTTAATGAAGGAATTCTTGGGGTTCTTTCCATCTAAAACCTCCACGAAATCATTTTATTGAGGGAATCCACCATGCTGTGCCATTAGGAAGAGAAGGGGATAAAAATTATTTTTGGAGCCAGGGATGAAGTATTTGCATGGTAAAGTGTGTTGAAGAGAAACCCCAGGTAGGTAATTTAGTGTCTTCTGAGTTAGATTCCATTCTTAATTCATCCAAGAGTATGATCCTTATTCTAGATTAATATACATTTTAAAATGCAAATACCTGTTCTTACTTTACTTCTAGGACTTTCATTTTAAATCTGCCTTCAGAGCTAAGTAGGAGGACGTGCTCAATGGGCTTAAGAGGTATAAGTGGACATTCCTTCTAAAAGAGCAGGTAAAGCTATTATGCTTCTGTTCTGTGGTAGCGCAGCAGGAAAAACCTTTGTGATTATACGTGAAATATGTATAACACACCAGTCATTCCAGTAGCTCAACACCAAGAAACTAAAAAGTTCCTGGTCTCCACAGTTCAGTTCTCTCTCTCACTTTGGCCCAAGACTGCATCTTCTGGTTTTGCTTCAACAATAATACTTTTGACAATGATGTCCTGGATTTTCTTGTTTCCAGAACAAATTCAGACTTTGTGTGACTGTTTTGAGGGAGGGAAGGTGAGAAGCTCCAAACTCTTGTTGGATTTCTGAGCAACAGGCAAAGTTTTCTTTGTTCTTTCTAGAACACAGGTGATTTGGGGTGGGGGTGTGGAATAAACCCTAAACAACCCTGCAGCCAAAGTCATGCCCTTCATTATGCTTCATGCTTACTTTTAGCTGAGAAGAGGGGATTAGCTGCTGCTAAAGGCATTGGTCTGTGAGAACATTTATTGTGTATGTCACAGGGTGAGTGGCTAGGCTATTAAAATTTATGAATTTACCATCCTGGCAGTTTTGGGGTAGGGAAGGACGTTTGAAAAGTACACTGTACAAATTTGTTCTGATATTATTGTGAAGCTGGTATTTCCATCCTTAATGACTCTTTCAGATTTCCTGCATGGGGAAGATGAGTTTTAAAAGAACAATGAGAAAAATGAAATTGTGTCCAGAATGGCTCTAAAGGTGATGTCTGGTCACTGATGTGCCACAGACTGTCTCGCTGAAATGTCTGAGCAGCTGTTGGTCCAAGCAGAGAGGCATCTGCTTTTTGCTGCCATTAGAAAAGTCTCTATCTGGGGCCCAAAGTTTTGTGGAGAAGTAACTAGAATTCCCTCAAGAAAGTAAGAAAGTGCTGTAATCACTCAGGAGAGGCGTTAGATGGATTATGTGTCATAAAGAGTTATTCTCATTTGTTGAAGCAGCACTTATGCTCAAATTATCTTGTTGATGAGCATATCATAGGAGGTGCCTTCTGAGATTTGAGTGCAACTGCAATTGATTGTAGGAAAATGAAGAAGTAACACTAAACAGCCTCTATTTCTGAAGAGTAAATATTTTGGAATAAAAAGCCTACGTTTGCAAAAAAATATGGAAATCCTTCCTTGAAGAGGAGATCTGTTTTGAAAGAGATCTGTTATGAGAAGTTGTTCAAATTGGAAGCATGGAGGAGATGGGGAGAAGGTGTACTCTAGCGAGGAGATTTCATAACTAGCAAAGGGCTGATAGACTTTGTCAGAAACACTAGGTATTTGAGCTTGTTTTCACTGTAGCAAAATTTTGGGGAAATCTTGGGAATCAGGAATGGTCCTCACAAGATGCTGAGAAGGACCATTGCTGAACAGAAGCAGTAAGTGACAGTGCTTATATCTGATTGAAGGAAGTGGGGAAGTCAACAGAAGAAATTTGAGTTCTAAGCTGTGGAAAGTACAATGAATGCGGCAGCAAATATAACTAGCAGAAACATAGTATTGAGAGCAAAACAAAATGACCTGGATACTCCAAGTTATCCTTCAAAAGCTAGTTAGATCATTTGCTAAGTATCTGATGACAGTATCAATAGGTCAGGACAAAGTGAGGAAAGACCACAGAGACAGACCCTTATTACACAGTGAAAGTCAGAAGGAAACTAAGAATTACAAGAAGGAGAGATGAAATACAGTTGTCTTTGTTTCATCATCTGTGAAATCCTCAGACTTTATCCTTTTTCTTGCTTAGGCTTTCATTCTCCTGAATATGCAACTCCAGTTCTGCAGGACAGTGGTTTTTAGAGAGGCTGATTTTAGTTTGTGGCTGTTGTGTGATCACTAGCTTGGAAATGATAACTCTTAATTATCTTGTTATTGAAAAGGGAACTGAAGGCCTCATCTTGTGGCATGCAAGTCAAATTCCATGTGATTGCTATCAGCTACTGAGAAGTGGGAAAAATTTAAAGCCAGTGCAAAAGCCTTTGTCTTCAAACTTCTGTCTTGGATGTGGGTAGAGGGTATGCTCTGGATCCAGAGAAAGAAGTGATGATGGAGAGAATGGTCAGTGTTGCATCAGTGCTTGCTGGCTGTGGTTTATTCTAGAGTAGTGGGGCAGATTTGGCAATGGGGTAGCAGTGAAAAGTGTAGAAGGACCTGCATGGGTGGTCTTAAACTCAGTAAAACTGAAACAACTAGTGAAATGTATGTGTAAACTCCTGTGAATCAAAGCAAAATGTTCAAGTTAGTGAAAGACTGAAAACCTGGTCTGTTGGGACTGTACTGTGAATTTCTCCAGATTTCCTTTGTCACAGAGGACAAACAATTCCACTCCCTGTGTCAAAAGCAACTGAGACTTAATTAATGCTTAGAAATTGCTTTGTGATCGCTGGATGAAAAGTTACAAAGTTCTAATGGTAGTTGATTAAATGCAAAGAAAAGTGATGCTTTTCTTGGAGAATGATTAGAGTTTGAATTTCTGTCACAAGGAATCATTTCCTGCTCCAGAGACAGGTGTATTTTGATCCACATTCTTGGTGACAATGACTGGTTTGGTAGTGGAGATAAATAGAATAGGAGCAGCATTTGTGCTGTGTTATCTGTTTATATAAAAAGCCTCCATCCCAATAATAAGCAAGAGCTCAACTTGTGTTAGCTCTCCCTACTCCAAGATAGCATTCACCACAGGGTTATCCAGGCATTTATCTACTATTTATGTTTCCTCTGGCTCTGTGTGGTGATACAGATTTCCTGTTCTGTGGGACAGGGAGGAAGATCTTTGGCTATCTAAGAAAGGAGCTTTGAGGGGAGAAAAAAAGCCTAGTGTTTGTGTACACAGTTGATTAATTTAAGGTTACAAGGTGCCAAAACACCTTCTCAAGATATCTGCCCAATATAATCCATAACTTTAAGCAACATAGAAATAAAATTTACTTCTGACAGTCTTGTAAAATTCTGTTCAAATGGGATTACCCTTCCTTTCAATAGTGATTAAAGGAAGGGAGGGAAAAGGGGGGAGTGATGGCAGGAACGAGGAAAAGGAGGTGGGGAAGAGTGGAAAAAAGGAGGGGGGGACTTAAGATTATTCCTACAAAACATTGAGCCTTAGTGAATAAATAACTCGTGAGAATTTTGCAAGAATGAGTGAAGACTGTATAGACAGCAAACACAGTACTTTAAGGATCTGTTGCCTAATATCTCAAGACTATTTCTGTGGCTGCTGGTCTCTAATTATGTAATTTATGTGCAAACACAGATTTTTGACTTTGGTAAGCATTTCTTCTAAAAAATGGGAAGCCTGTCTGTCAGTGGTGGCAGGCAAGTAAAATGATTGTAAGGTTCAAGAAATAGTAGTTTGTGACTTTTTTTTTTCTCCAAAAAGGCAAAGAAAAAAAAGAGCTGCTCTTCTGAGTTGGAGAACAAGCTGCAGGGCCAAAGGGAGGAGGGTGCTTTGATAAGTAAGTTTCTAGTTTTGCATAAACTTAATTCGCAGTAGCAGGAGCACCTTGTGAAATGAGAGATTAAAAATCAAAATGAAATTATTTTTGTGTGGGAACATGACTTGTGTGGAGTGATGTATGCTAGATCCTGTGGAGGATAACCTGGCAACCTTGATGACCTTCCAATCTGAAAAGTTGTTGAGCATCACAGGAGTGGGGCAATATGTGAATGCTGAAACACCTGCAAATCAGCCTCAAGGAGCAATCAAAGTGTGGTAAACATTAATTAGTATAATACCCAAACCCTTAATGGCGGAAGGAACATTGATTACACTGTCACCGTTGGGATTTCTTTCTGTCAGAGATGGTGGATGATGACAGTTTATGATTACACTTACTCAGACATGAAGTAAGACTTTATAAATGGCTTAAATGTGAAGGAGAGAGAAGAGCATAAAGCAAACAAGTTGATCTTTCTTCAAGTGGTTGAATGTATTTGGCTTTTTATAAAAACACGCATTTTTACTTTTTGCCTTTCAGACAGCTGAGGTGAATTGGCTTTGCGAACTGGCTTTGAATTCTTCCCTGGGTCACTTTAAACCTTAAATGTCTTGGCAGCCTTTACTTTGCTCTGTCTTGGTCCTGCGATGTTGCCAGTTGCCGAGGCAGAGTTACTGCATGGGAACAGGGAGAGTGGGGCTTGGGCTTCTTGCAGTCCACTTCCGACTGTGCCAGTCAGTGCCGCGTGAACTCTTAGGCTGGCCCACTGCAGTGTGTAGCAACATCCGTATGCGGTAAGGCTGTTTGTAAAGCACACTCCAGTGCCTCATAAAACATTATCTTTTGTTAGCCAGCCAGAACACACTTAAATATTCCAGCCTAGCTCTCTAGGCCTGCTTCAGTCTAGTGGATTGTGCATCAAAATCCTGATTTATGGACACTGGGGGTGGTACGGTGATGCTTCCCCATTGTTTCTGCAGTATGAGGAGCTGTGAAAGCCCAGGGCCTTTTTTCAAAATTAAAACTTAATCAAGTTTGAGATTTTCTTCTTCTCTGCAGCATAGAAGTGACATACCTCTGGGTCCCTGGAAAGAAGCGAGTGAGAAAAGCACTTGGTAGCTTGAGAAGAAAGATGGGCACTTAGCTCTTGAAGGAGCACCTTCTGTTGCCGATTTCATTGTGGGATGATGTCTTCCCTCCACTTGCCAGTGGTTCTCTCGCTTCTGGTAACCCACTAAACATTGTCCTAGAGGTCTAATGATATCTCATCCATCGCTAGTGGTAGCGGGCTTTGGCACTGGTGCTGTGGAAGGATGAATGGCAGCCAGCACTGTTATCTTCTCTTGTTACCTTGCTCCAGCAGCAGACTTAGAGAGTCTAGGGCTGTAATAAAATACAAGAACCATAAACTCCATCCCTTCTAATTCACATCGCCTTCAATAAGGGAGGAATTTAATAAAAGCATACTTTAAAAGAAAAAAAAAGCTGCTTGACTTTTAGGCAGAAAATCAAGGGTTTATAGAACAAATTCATCGTATATACCCTGAACTTTAAAACAGCAATGCTTAGCATCCCTCTCCTGTCTCTCAAGGCTGGAGCTTGGGCTGTGGGGAGGCGAGATGCCTGACTTGCTGTGATGTGTATAGGCTTCTTTTAAAAAAAAAAAAAAAAAAAGTCATTTAAATCTTCAGCTGCCTTATCCTCCTGTGCAACTTCATTTCTCATTCTGCTCCATAATGTTCTTTCTCCTTGGTTGATTGCTTACTTTTGTACTTCAGACATGAAATTGAAGTTCTTTGGTATTCTAGAGAGGTTCATTCCTAGCCTCTTGCCTTTCTCGTTCACCTTGGTGTGGAGCTCACCTCTTCTCTCTCCCACTTCCCAAGTTTTGTCATCCCCGTCAGTTTTGGGTGATGTGTACGTGAACAGCAAAGGGTCTCCTTGTGCTTTGTTGCTTCCCTCCAGCTGAATTCTGTCTTGCTCAGTCACCTTTCTGGGAATCTGTCAGCCTGTCTTTAACCCTGCTCTGATTTTTAACTTTTCTTCTGATGCTGTCTGATCCCTAGCAGATACAGATAATAAAAATTGCAATTCTTTTTTTGGCATTGTGGAGTGCTTGCAGATCCTCATACAAATATAACAGTTTTGCCAGTACAGTGTTCTGGATGCCAAATTCCTAATGCCTCAAATCTTTCCCCTATGGGAGTAAGAGAACAGTAATTTTTCCCCCATGAGCAGGTACAGGCAGTGGCAGAGGAGGTCTTTCTGTAGCTGCCTGAATGTGAGGATTATCAGAGGAGATATAAGGAGATAACAGGAAATTATCTGCTCTGTGGCTGCAGATGTGACAAAGGATGCAGGGCCAGCAAGGGAGGAGGTGAGGTGGGAAGAAGTATTCCTAAGACATGCTGTCGGTGTTGGAGAAAGTTGCCTCTAAAATGGAGAGGAGCTTAAAGCATCAGGATGAGGGCTTTTGGAGAAAGGAAGAAATGAGATATATGTTGGGGGTGAGGCACAGGGGGCTTGACTGCAAAAAAATTTCAGTGGGACCAGAGAATGTGAAAGCTTGAACCAAAGCAGCTGAAAGATTGGCTTTAATATCTGCTTAGATCAAAAATAAAAGTCTGTGTGGATTAAGAGATAATCCACTAGATAGATTTAATCTGCCACATGTATTACTTCCCTTCCCCAGTGCTTTTCTTTGGGTGAGGTTGATTTGGCTCTGAGCCCTGGGTTTGAAGGCAGGTGGTATGTTCTCCTTTCTTCTGCAGATCCCCTTTTTGCTTGTCCCAAAGTGTACATCTTCCCCAAAGGGAGGGGCTGTCCCTGTGTGCCTACTGCTTCTTTACAACTATAAAGTCACATTGAATCTAACTGAAGGAGTTTCTCAAGCAGAAAAGAGCACCAAGAGCAAAATAAAACAGCAATGACTAATAGAATAGGGATGGGGTCAGTTCAGATGCTGATGATATTTTTGGCTGTGTGAGGGGCAGTGATGGGTTGTTTTATTAACACTTACCCCTCCTGTCCTGGTTACAATTGCTTTCAAACAAATGCCTTTCAGTAACACACAGCACCTTCAATGGAGGTCGAAGTCTGAATGCCACCTTGACTCAAACACTTTGCCCCCAAAGTCGTCAGCAACAGCCCTCTCCATCCCTTCCTGTTTCCTTTCTTTACAAACACTAGGTTGACTTGTAGTGAGTTCAGTTTACACAGCAGCAGAAATACTAAAGTTGCTGGATGACACTTGAACACGAGGTGGGGAGATGTCCATGAATTTTTTCAGTATCAGTATGGTGTATTCTTTCTTTTAAGTAACCACATGCACCTGTGTCTTGAGCTGTACATGTGTAACAGTCATGCACTTTTGAGAGCCTGTACATGTGATGGATTAGTTGGATTGAGGAGGGCTGATAATTTTTTTTCATAATTTTCTTGTTCAGCCACAAGTAAATTAATTCTGTAGAGTGTGTATTCCTTCTGTGTTGTGGACTTGCATCTGTGCCATCTCAGGTGAAGGTCTTAGGCTGATCTCCTAAGGTCAATGGGATCTGGCCTCTCAAATACTGGCATAAAAGATCACAGGAGAAAGTACAGGGTGCCTCAGAGAAGAGACAGTTTGAAACACCTGACCTGGCACTGGACAACTTCCCAAGCTTGTGCTGGGAGCAGGCAGTCTGCCTGATCCTGTCTTTTATGAGTGAATGTAATCACACTGAGTTACATTTGATAGGCAGTAGGGATGTATGGAAGCTATAGGTGCCTTCTCTTATTCCCTTCTTGATGTATCATTACGATTGCAGCTATGGCACAGTAATTGCCAGTCATACAGGTTTTAGGGATTCCTCCTTTTTCAGAGAGGTTCCAGCAAACCTTAAATGAGAAGGATGTATGCAGCACTGTGACTGAGAGATACTTTGCTTTCTGTTCTTCCCCTGATGCTGTCCCTATGCTATAGTAGGTGTTAGTACTCTAGCATCAAGAGGGACGTTGTGCCAATGTGCTTGTGTTTGGTGGGGACAATAAAGAGAATGATGGCACCATTCTTCCCCCAAACTGGGTGTCTTAGAGGATTGATATTAAATGTGGAAGTGGTTAAGAGTGAAAGGTAGGGATAACTGAAATTCCTCAAACACTTGCTTCTACGCAGCTTGCAAAAGAGTGACTGTGGGAGTAGGAATCGTTTCTTTAGAAAAGACCTTTGAGATCATGAAGTCCAACCGTACTTGTCCACTACTAAACCATATTACTGAGCACTCACCTACCCATCTTTTAAACACCTCTAGGGTTGGGGGCTCAACCACCTCCCTGGGCAGCCTCTTCCAGTGCC
Source organism: Clamator glandarius (assembly GCA_033459285.1). Taxonomy (NCBI): domain Eukaryota; kingdom Metazoa; phylum Chordata; class Aves; order Cuculiformes; family Cuculidae; genus Clamator; species Clamator glandarius. The sequence continues at coordinate 1,245,600 of JAUNZM010000304.1, read as the reverse complement.
TGATAACTCTTTCAATGAAGAAAATTTTCCTGATATCTCATCTTAACCTCCTCTGGTGCAACTTGAGGCCATTTCCTCTTGTCCTAACAACTGTCGCTTGGAAGAAGAGACTAATACCCCTCTCACTACAACCTCCTTCCTGGGTTTTGTGGACAGTGATAAGGTTTCCCCTCAGCCTCCATTTCTCCAGGCTGAACAACCGCAGTTCCCTCAGCCACTCCTCATAAGACTTGTTCTCCAGCACCTTCACCAGCTTTGTTGCTCTTCTCTGGACACGCTCTTTCACCTCAATGTCCTTCTTGTAGTGAGGGACCCAAAACTGAACATAGTATTTGAGATGCGGCCTTACCAGTGCTGAGTACAGGGGCAGAATCTCTTTGGCTGCACTGTTTCTGATGCAGACCAAGAAAGAAAGGAAGAGGTGATACCTGTTGAAGCTCTGGGCATAACATGGGGCAGGTAAAGGGAGTGAGAGAAGTGTTTGACAGCCTTACTTGACCCCCTCATGTTCATGGAGTGGGTGGGGGGAAAAGAGTTACTGGCTTACAGGCCAAAGCTTGCATAACTATTTGCTTAACACTTCCTTCTGGGAGAAGAACATGTGCTTGATCAGCCCCTGAGAATTTTGTCTGGGAGGCGGCAGGGTTCAGGCTGAAAAAAAGGTGATACTTTGCTTTTATTTGGAGCTTCAGGAAGGCTTTATTGAGCTCTTCTAGGTGAGGGGTCTACTCACAGGTGAGATGGAAAATTGCATCATTGATTTGGGTGAGAGAGGCATAGCAGAAATATACAACCAACTTTTTTCAGCTTTGAAGGAAGTAAAAATAGTCAAATGCCCCTAGGAATGCTGTTGGAAAAAGTATTATGAAACATCTAGAGAAGAGGTGAACTGTGAGGTGGGAAAATTTGCTGAGGAGAGCAGTTAGGGAAGGCTTAGGTCCTTCAGAGGCATCTCACACTTTAGCAAAACAAGGCAATGGGACAGCCCTATGACACATGAAATTTGCTGCAGACAGGTGCTAGGAAATGCACGCTGAAAGGAACAACAGAAACTACTCTGGGAACCTATCAAGTGTGTAAGTGATGTGGACTTACTCCACTGAGATAGAAGGAGGGTGTGGGAAGGAAATCATGAACAGATTTGTACTTGGTGTTGGTACAAAGTACAAGCTGTTAAGCTGTATTTAAAGTAAACGGACGAGGAAATGGAGAGTAATTCTGAGAGGGAGAATCTCATGAGGTTCAGTTTTGCTTATCTCCCCCTCCAAAAGAATAAAGTAGAAACAGGCTGTGTGCTTTGCTACGATATACATAAGGAGGGATTTTCGTGCCTCCAGAAAGAGAGGAGCATAGCTGTAAACAAACAGAAACACTTGAAGCTGTTTAGATAAAAAAGTGGTGGTCTTTCAGAATGATGCAAGGTGAATAGGCTGCTTGTGCTTGCTGGTTCTTCACTACCTGCAATGGGAGGGTTTCAGTGGCTCATTCCTGTACTGTAATGAGGAATGTTCTGCATAGAGAGAAAAAACTTGAAAAGACTGGTTTGGTACAGTTTGAAAGTGGGAATCATGGATCACTGCAGATGTCAGATTTGTTGCTAAAAGGAATTATCCAGACAGTGGAAAAAAGCCTCTCTACTCAAAAGCAAAGAGGTGATATTTAAAGACAGTACTTGAGATTGATTTTTACAGGCACAAAATGATCCAATGGAACTCAGCTACAAAACATCGCTGAAGAAAAGTGCTCTCTCTCCTGATGAGTTGTATAGTCATAAAAATATTCTTTGCTGGTTTCATTAGAGGGGTGGAGACTCAACAGTTTTCAGCTTTTGAGCTTGAAGCTATGGAGAACCTGCTAGTTATGGACAGGGAAGAAAGGTCTCTTCTGGGGAGGCGAGTTCATAGTTAGTTGTAACTGATGCCAGATTCCAATGTCCCTCCTAGCCTCTGGTTGAACCTGTGTAATGGTTCCTGCAGCATGGTGGTGGTTGTGTGTGGCATGGTGGTGGTTTCAGTCATGGCCCCAGCTATAAGACATCTGCTAATAAGCTTTGTGGGAAAGGAATATGGTGAACGCAGGCTTACTTAACCAGTGGCCACTATCCTCTGCTGCCATGAAGTGCTTTTCACCTCAGTCCCAAAGCATTTTGATGCTGATCTAGTTATGTGAAAGTTAGTGTGTTTTATTGCTCCAAGTGAGGACCTAATGCTGTTTAACTGGTGTGGAAGCCAAATCGTGAAGCTGTGAAACAACATGGAAGAAGTCTTGCTGGTATATTAGAGGGCAGGGATAAAGCCTTGTGTGTCCTGAACTCTACTCATTAACATGTGTTGCCTTTCATTTTTAACAAGTCGTTTTTATTAAAAATACGCTGGTAGTTGATAACTGGCTGTGTCTTTCTTGCCAGCAGTACCTGTACCAGAGGCATGGCACTCAGGTGGTGTGAAAAAAGCTGCAGTTCTCCATCTTTCTATGCCGTGTCTCAGACAGCCATGGGAGTGTTGTCTTGTGAATCACAGACTAGACGTGCCTTTCAGGTTTGAATACAAAAGACTCTCAATGGGACTGGGACAAGCATATCTCAACCAGCACTATTCTGCCCTGTGAAACAATCCAATCCACAGAGATTCACATCCTTCCCTGAGTGTCTGGGTACTGGTTGTTGCAAAAAAAACTCTGCCTCAGCATTTTTAATCTTAAGAAAAGTGCTTGCCTCCTAGGATCTCTCAGCGGGTAGAGGCCAGCCGGGCACAGCTTCAGGCAATCGGTGAGAGAGTCACACTTGCCCAAGCAAAGATTGAGAAGATAAAGGGCAGCAAGAAGGCTATTAAGGTAGTGACTTTAGTGAAGGCTGCATAGCCTTCCTTATTCCTTCCACCTTCTCTCTTTATTCCTGATATAAGCTCTTGAGAAGAACATGTGCTATGCTGCTGCAGCTGCCCACTCACCAATCCGTGCCTTGCTGCTGAGCTGAGTTGTTATGATAATCCCCTTCCTGACTTGGCCAGTTGATGATTTTTAGAACTATGAGACAGAGCTCCAGGCCTTATGAGGCATGCGTAGTTTGCTGCCCCAGCTGCTTCCTGAGAAAGAGAAAAGGCATGTGCTGAGCTAAGCGCAACACCATCATGCTTCAGGCTTGTAGACACTTTGGCTATTTAAATGAAAGCAGCTGTTAGAGAGCCTCTCCTTCAGTGCATCATAATCCCATTGATCCATGATAAACCGGTGAAGAACCTTGTTCCCTATTCTTGCTCCATTTTATACATTATATCCAACTCCCTTCCTGCCTAGTGGAAGCCTTTTTGCCAGTGGTCTCTTAGGATTTGGAAAGAGAGAAAGAAACTCCAGCACTTCCAGAGTTGACAACCCATGCATGATTGGGTCTGTGCAGGTAGCCCTTAGGAGCCTGTTGACTCCAAGGCTGTCCATTCCCACTGGCAGCACAGATCGTGTGCTTACTCCACTCTGTGTGTTTCTGTATTGCCTAGTTTTTGGGATTTTTCAGTCTCTGCTTGATTATCCACAGGTATTTTCCAGTGCCAAGTATCCAGCTCCTGAACGGCTACAGGAGTACAGTTCAGTTTTTGCTGGTGCAGAAGACCCAGCTAAACAGAAATGGCCAAGACACAAGATTCAGAGCAGACACCGAACGCTGGATGAGAAGGCTCTGCAGGTAAGAAGGAGGAGAACAGACTTTGGGATGAACAAGCAAAGAAGCCGGGAGGCCCTTGGTCTCTTTGATGAAGACAACCAAGGCTTTAGGGTGCAGGTTGGGAGCAGCAGAACATCGTTTCAGCTTGGCCTGTTGGTGGGGCTGTATGAGGTCAGGCTGGGAAGTTTGCAAAGCTGCCTATTTGCATGGCCTTGATGTGGTGGTTAAGTGTTCTGGCTGGCTGTTGGCTTCCAGCTTTCTGAAGCAGTTCTGTTTCTTGAAACGCTGCTGATTCCCGCAGCAGTGCTAGTGAGTGCTGCTGGCTGGGCTTAAGATTTTGGGTGTGCATGGCAAGGCAGCTGGGATCACGGTCACAGGTGTTTGAGAGGCTCAAATCTAAGTGATGGTGAGAAGGGAAAAGGTAAAAGTGCTTGTGGGTGTTTCAGGAGAAAAACGAGTCATTAGGGCATTTTTCTGTCCCAGGAAAGCATCACACTCAAATATTGACCCTTTCTTGCTCTCAGCTAAGTTTTGCAGTTTGGCAGGGGGAAATAATTTTGCTTCCTTACATCTTCTGTTTGTGCTTTATTTCTCCCTTGTGTTCAACTGTTGTAGGCTGTGAGCCCTTTGGAGAGGGACCAGATCTCTCAATACACAGTAGATTTGAGACTTCTAAGTGTGTCCATGGCACAAATTCCCTTTTAGCCTATGGATTGAATAGCAGAGAAGGACTTCTTGAGGAGGTCTGAGAAGTGGTGGATTTAGCAGGAAATGCTACCAAAGGATTCTCTGACCATTTGGATCAACATCCCCAGGTTGGAAGGAGGGGAGGAAGAGTTGCTATGTTTAAAGTTTAAAAGTTGCTGTGTATGCACTGTGCTAGAAGTAGCAGATGTGCCCTTCCTGGCAGGTTAGGGATCAACCTGACACCTTCTCTGCTCTCCACCCTTAAAGAGACTGCTTTCCTCATCCCCGTGTGCCTTGGCCCAAAAATAAAGCTGCCACTGCATAATTCATCACACTAAACTTCCCTGAGTTTTAATGGAGTTGAGACTTCACACAATGAGGTAATTAATATTTCAGCCAGGCCAGGGAAGCAGGGTTACTGGCTGCATGGACAGCTGGCAAACTCCAGCAGGGTTTGTGCTTCCTTTGAACCCTGGCAGCAGCACAGGGCAGAGTTGTGTGGGACCTGCTGCTGGCTGGCCAGGGGGGGCCAATTATGGCTGTGCTGTCTGGCTGGTGGCTCCTTCCCTGAAGGGCTGGTGCCAATGTACAGCCCCTCGCATGGGGAGGGGATTGAGAGGAGCATCAGCTGGTAAAAAGCGGAGTCCCATGAAGAGCAGATGGTGTGCCCATCTAACTGGCCTGCTGGCTCCAGTAGGCTCCATGTGCCCTATCCTGCTGGCCCTGTCTGTGGTGCCACCTCTTCCCAGTCCCAGGCAATCTTTGTACCATTGCCCTGTTCTGCCCTTTGTGACCATGGCTGCTGTCACTACAGGGACTTTGTTTTGCAGGCCCCGTGGAATGTTTGTTCCTTCCCTCCTGTGACCTGTCTTTCAATCCTCATTTGGAATTGTTGATCTTTCTCTGGCTTTGCTGACCATGCCTCGTGCCGCCATCTCCTGTGTGAGGTTGGTTACAGTAGCACTAGCTCCTGCAGCTCTTCTGTGGGGCAAGGGGACGCTGCTGTGCCGGCGAGTGGCTGTCAGTGAGGAACAGTGGAGTGACCTGCACCAGGAGCAGCTGGTGTGCCGAGTGGGGCTTGGTGCGGCCAAGCTCTGCCCACGTTCCTGGTGGACAGGCCTTTCTTGGCCATAGCTGAGCACAGAGTCTGACGTGCCTTGCAGTAATGAAATGTGACAGAGGGAAGTCTAATGTTTGCATTTCTGCCCTCCTCAATTATTCAGGGCTTTCAGCAGAGGCTCGCTGCTTGTTTTCACTTCTAATGAGGGCCTCTTTGCTGGGAGTAGTTGCAATGTCCTTTGCTAACTTCACTCATGCACACACACATGTGCCCCACCAGGAAAGCAAGCTCTGCTCATTTCAGTTTGAGGGTAAGTGGTGGCAGCCTGTGCTCAGTATTTAGGGTTTGTGGTCTGAGGGGAAAGAAGCTGAGTGGGAAACGTGCATGGTTCTGCAGTTAATTTAAAAATGCTTCTCTCCTGGGAAATTGTCCTTTCCCACTCTGCACCCTAAGCAAGTGAAAACTCAGCTGTTCAGAGGACACTGCTTAGGTTGGTAACCTAAGCACTGATGGATTCAACTGCCAAAAAGGGTCCTTGCCGTGAGCCTGGGAAGCTGCTCATTTTGCACATTGCTGTGATAGCAGCTAGGCAGGGTTGAACAGTAAGTTGGCTGCAGCCCTGTGGAGCTTCTCGGGTGGGACCTGTGTCGGAGTGCCCCTCAGGAGGCTAGAGAATGAAGTGGGAGACGTGGTCTGTCTGCACTCGGGAAGGGATCCAAGCAAAAGTTAGTCTTCTGCTGGCGTAACCTTACAAAGCAGTGACTTGGCACATCTGGTCACGTGGTTGGAAAAGACCTTTGAGATCATTGAGTCCAACTGTACCTATCTGCTACTAAACCATGTCCCAGAGCACTTCATCTACCCACTTTTTAAATACCTCCAGGGATGGTGACTCCCTTTAAATGAAGAAATTTTTCTAGATGTCTACTCTGAACCTCCCCTGGTGCAACTTGAGTCTGTTCCCTGTTGTCCTATCACTGGTTACTTGTGAGAAGAGACCAACACCCACCTCGCTACAACTTCCTTTCAGGTAGTTGGAGACAGTGATAAGGTCTCCCCTATGCCTTCTTTTCTCCAGGCTAAACCCCTCCCGGTTCCCTCAGCTGCTCTTTGTAAGACTGTGCTCCAGCCCCTTTACCAGCTTTGTTGCCTTTCTCTGTACATGTCCCAGCACCTCAATGTCTTTGTTTGGAGGGGTCCAGAACCGAGTATGATATTTGAGGTTCACTAGGTGCTAGATCTAGGCACATGAATAAAAACTAGCACTTTGGTGGTGCTTAAATTAAAAGGATTATGTACAGCTTCGTGTTTCAGAGTAATACCCATGCTAAGTGCTTTTATAACTGCCTTAGATGAGACTTAAAAGTAAGTGTAGGTAATGGTTGGTTTCTCACTCTGCCTTTAAAGTGACGCACAGTCTTCCAGTGCTAATTGAAATCTACAAAGAGAGAATTAAAAAAAATATGTGACTTGAGGGCTAAGTGTGTGTGAATAGTCCTAGCAAAAACGTCAGTACTCCCTCATGCTTAAAAAATTAAACATTGGTAAATGAATATTAATGATCAAAAGAACCTTTATTTCTGAATCTCTGCTTCTGTGGTCTCCAAGTAACAATTTAGATATTTTTTGCCTACTTGCTGCTGTTAAAAAATCAGGATGTTTATTTCAGTTTATTTTTTACACATTGGAAAGTGTTATTTGGGTGTGTGTGTGCAACATTTAAATCAAAACCTCCCAGGTCTTTTCTTACAGGATTTTAGAGACTCAGAGCCTCATACAAACTCTTAATGGAATAACTGAGCTGTGACTAAGCCCTTTCCCAGGATTTCTGGCTACTAAATTCAAGCCTGAAATTTCAATCAACAGAAACTGCTTATGTCTCTGAGATGTGGTCTTAAAACTGAACTAACAGTGGTTTGTTTCCCACACACAAGTACAAGGAGGGAAGGAGGATGCTGGATAATCAGGGTTGCTGGATGTAGTGAGGCAGTAGGAAGCTGTGGACAGTATTTGAAATGGTCATCTTCTGCTGATAGAAGAAATCCACAAAGGCACAGCCAGTTATTTAACCTGACAAACTGTGCTGATTACTTCTCTGATTTCTTCTGATGCGAACACTTGCCATCTTACAGATGCCAGGCTGCTGCGTGTCCTAGTTTGTGGAGAAAGAGCAGGAGTTAGGAAGAGGCTGAGGAAGGCTGTGGGGAGGTTTGTCCATCCCAGGCTGTCTCTGGATTCAGGAGCTGGTATCTTTCCTCCCTCTACAGCAAAGTGTGCTGTGGGCACTGAGCTTCATTCCCCTGAGCATCTGGCAGCGGGCACTGTCACGCTAGCTGAAATGCTGGTCTGATCTGGGATGACAATTCCTGTTCTATATAAAAGTCAAGCAGTTCAGATGTAATAAGTCCATTTCTAAAGGGAGGTCTATATATTATGCATGAAGTTTTAGAACTGAGAGAGAGGAGATTTCAGTTCATCAGAGTTGAAAACTCCTGCAAATCCCTCAGGCTTTGCAAAACCATCTGGCACACGTTCCACCCTGCGCACTCCCTTTTGCCTGGTCTCTTGCCTCGCACAGGCACTTTTTTTTTTCCTAACCTCTTTTTCCTTTGCCTTCCCTGCATACCCCACCAGTGGCATCATGTCTCTTAAAACATAACTGAAGGCAGCAGAGGGGAAGTAATAGATGTTTGGGGGCCTCTGCCTGCTTGAAATTATCTAGTTGCTAGAGACACTGTAACAAGTGTCTTTTATGCTGCCTGCTTGATTCCCACCTCTGGATCTAGAGCCAGAGTGGTTGTTTTATTTTGGTGGATCCATCCATGGCATTAGAATCACATGCCATGAGTCTGAACTGCTGAGATTTGTCGTGAGTGTGTTGCAATGTTGTCCATTTGCTTCCTTGCTCAAAGGGAGATGGAGAGGGAGCAGTAGGGTTCACAGACTGTGTGGTGGATACAGCAGTATGGGTTGTGTTGGCTGGGTACAGTACCTTGGCAGCTGGGGTTTTAATATCTTACCACCTGTTATCTATCTTCTTGCAGGAGAAGCTCAAGTACTTCCCTGTGTGTGTGAACACCAAAATTCACCAGGAGGATGATGCAGAAGAAGGGCTGGGCAGCCTCCCCAGGAACATCAGCTCCCTCAGCTCCCTGCTTCTCTTCAACACCACCGAGAACCTGTGAGAGCTGGAGCAGTGCAGTGCTGCTTGCCTTCCCCTGCTTGTCCTCAGAGGAGCTTTCCTTTCCCCAGGAGCAGCAGTAGCTGCTTGTTTTCCTGAGGATCTTGCATACCAGGCTCCCAAGAGGACATGGTTTGGTACTTCTCTGCTGGTTCCAGCTAGCAACCCTCTCTTTCCTACTTTCCCCCTTGGATGAGAGGAGCTTTGTCTGCACCTGATCCTTCACTCACCTGCTTTCAACTCAACTTTGCATTTCTCTTTCCAATTTAGTTTTTCTTCTTGCACGTCTGTAATAATTTCTCTCTGGCCTTGGGAGCTGCTGTTACTCCTCCCTTTATCTGCCCCATGTGCCTGCCTAGGTTCTGCTCCTTGTTCTGATAGTTCCTCACAGCAACACTTCACTGCTGTTGCTACTTTAATGTCCCCACTCCCTCTCACTGCAGCTCCCCTTTGCCTCATGCTTCCTTTTTCTCTCCATACTGAAGAGCTTCTTTCAGCCCTTCTTGAGCTTTCAGCTGCTAGATCTCCTCTTTCTTCCCCTAAGCCACTATTATTTTCTCTTTATCTTTCTTTCTGCCCCTTGAGTGACAGGTCACTCATGTCTTGCTGCAGGTTGTAAGGTGTTCTCAGGGCAGGTAGTGGGACAAGCTTGGGTAATGAATGCAGTGCAGTGGGGCTCTGCTTTAGTATGAAGGTGGAGGCTGCACCAATAGGGTGAGGAGTTGATTTTGCCTTTTGGTTGTGGAGGGGAAAGGCAGGAAAATGGGTCTAGAAAAAGGCAACTGGAAAGCCCAGCATGTTCCTTCTTGGGAAGTTTCCATCTCCAAGGCATTCTTGAGTAGACTGTTTCTTCTGGTTTTGGCTCTCAAGGTGGCATCGCTGAAATATGCATCCTCTACCCTTAGGTACAAAAAGTATGTTTTCCTTGATCCTCTGGCTGGAGCAGTGACCAAAACCCACGTGGCTCTGGAAACGGAAACGGAAGAGAAGCTCTTTGATGCTCCTCTCTCCATCACCAAAAGGGGACAACTGGACCGACAGGTGAGATGCAGTTGTGGGGATGGAGCTGCTTCCTCTTTGTGGAGTTTTGCTCAGCCCTCTGAGAGGAAAGGGTTTCTGCAGAGTGGAGGTAGGAGTGTGACCCCTCATGAGGCTGCAGGGTGTCTCACTTACCAGAAGGGCCTTGCCCATTTTTAACTTGAAGTCCTGGCTTAGGCCTGATGGATGACACAAAACCATCAAAGCTGACAGGTGTTTTTCCTCTGCTCAAGCCCTTGCTGGCTGGTGTGAGAAGAGTAATGTAATATCAATTCACCTTGCTGCTAGACCTCAGGGCTCTAGAGGATTTTGGAGGCTCCATCATTCAATAATCCCCCTTGTGCTAACTCCTGAGGAGTGTGAAGGTGAAGTGCCATGTCTGGAAGGTGCCTGGGAGGAGGCCCACATCCCATCATTCCTGCTGGGAAGGGGTGCCTGTTGGTTCAAACAGAAGGACCAGACAGCATGAGCTAAGAGTTTGTGCTTGATATTGTCTGGGGCAGACAGTGCACCAACCCAGCTGCCCCAGCATGTAGCTGACCTTTTTCCCAGCAGCTCATAGTGGCCATACTTGGAGCTTTGCTGGTTGAATGTGTGATTTGAGGCTGGGGAAGGAAGCCTGAGAGCCATTTGCTCATCATATACTGGAGGAGATAGTGTGTAAAGCAAAGCCCTTTAGTCACAGTGCACCTTTGGTATTGTTTTGCCTGTGTATTAAACACAAAACCAAACTTCAAATCTACTTGGTTTTGCTTCTCCTGCATGATATTCTCATAAATGAGACCTTCACAGGAGGTAAGAGTCCACTTGCAAGAAACTGGGAAGAGTCCTGCTGCAGCCTGCCTTTTCTAAGCCTGGTCTATAGGGGGTAGCCTCCAAGCCTGGGAGCTGCTGCAGGAAAAGAGCACAGCTGTAGGGGTAGCTGATGAGTGGCAACTGTACCAAGACATACAAGCCCAGCTCTGATGTTGCCCAGGCTGTTCCCTGTAGTTCTCCTGCTTGCTGTAAGGATAAACAAGAGTGTAGTCACTGCCTTAACGTTTTTGGTTTGGGTTGCCTTTAGGTAGCTGAAAATTACTTCTACGTGCCAGATCTGGGCCAAGTCCCCGAGATTGATGTGCCATCCTACCTGCCAGACCTGCCTGGCATTGCTGCAGATCTCATGTACAGTGCTGATCTGGGCCCTGGCATCGCACCATCAGCTCCTAGCAGTGCTATTCCAGAGCTGCCCACTTTCAACACTGAGTCAGTGGAGCCTTCACAACCAGGTATTCCTAATCCCTGCTCCCAGGACCCTGTGAAGGAGGAAGGCAGGGATTGCTAGATGGTGGAGACAAGGCAGAAAATGCCTAGGTGGAGACTTCAAATTGGTTATTTGGAGATACCTCTGGCTGGTGCTTGGGGATGAGTCAGAGTTGCAGCCTGCTTAAGTGCTGGCCAGGCTAGGGAGGAGGGACTGGCCTCATGGCACCCTGGTGGGATGGCCTTGGGTGAGCTGGGCAAGCCCTGTGGGGTGCAGCTGAGGAGGGCAGAGGAGGGGAATCTCAAACTCTGCCTTGGCCCCTGCTGTTAGATGCTACGCAGGGTGGGAGTGCTGTGTGGCATAGTGCCTGCTGGGGGCTCTGATCTGTTGTTGCTGAGGCATGCCAACCTTTGAGCTGAAGTTCTCAGTGTGCTGTCCTCTGGGACACTTCAGATGCAGCTTCTTTCATCTTTCAGACCTTCAAGATGCTGAACTGTTGCCGCCTCCTCCCCCACCGCCTCCCCCGCCGCCTCCTGTTTTGCCAACGACTGTGCCTCCTCCACCACCCCTGCCCCAGCCCACGACCCCCTCTGAGCCTGCCCGGACAGCGAGTGATGACAGAAGCAATGCGGTGCCTGCAGGTAAGAATCTAGGCATCTTTAGGGCTTCTCCAGCAGAATCTAGCTCTTGACTCCTTGGCTTCAGCCCATCCTTGGTTGGCTCCCTGTGGCTTCCCAGCCTTCCAGCAGAGGAGGGAGGCTGCAGTGGGAAGAAGCTGCTCCTGCCTGCCTAGGAGCTGCAAGCCTTCAGTTGCCCCTTGGTGGGGCTGCTGCTGGCTGGGCTGAGTATAATCCCGTCATTGAGAGGAGATCATACCACCCCAGGCAGAAGCTGACAGGGTATTGGAGCAGCCTTTTCCATGGGGATTTGGCTGGGCCTGTAGCTGATGCCTGTCCTTTCTGTCCCTGCAGCTTCAGTCCAGGGAGCCCCGAAGGAGGTAGTGAACCCCTCTACTGGGCGAGCCAGTCTCCTGGAGTCCATCCGCCAGGCCGGTGGCATTGGGAAGGCCAACCTCCGCAGTGTCAAGGAGAGGAAGCTGGAGAAGAAGAAGCAGAAGGAACAAGAACAAGGTGCTTGGACTCTTCAGCAGAATTAATCTTTCTTGCTCTCTGCCACAGGCTGGGGAGCCAAGAGTCTGGGAGGAGACAGGCAAGCCAGGAGCACAGTGAACATACTGAGGGGAAAGGCATTGTCTCTCCTCACAGACTGGCGTAGGTCTCAAGTGTTTCCCATCCAGCTAAAGCTCTGTGAACTTGCTAAACCCCAGCTGCCAGAGGGGCGTTTGTGTTTGCGATGGAGTCCCGCTCCATCTTGGGGCACACATAGAAGGTTCATGTGCTGCATAGGCACAGACACAGAGAGGAAATCCTGGGGTGGAGAGGGGCAGAGCCAAGCCGGTTTGAGCACGTTGGTTTAGGTAGTTGGGGAGGGTATTGATGGAGCTGGTTTGGCAGAATGAAACTGCAAATGCCCAGCCCCTCTTGGAATTCCACTCTTGGATTTTTCCAGATGATGTCCTTACCCTGTGGTGCCTGACATTTTCCAGACCTGAAACTGAATTACAGTAGGAGAGATTAGGGGTGCAATACAACATTAGAGGTTGATGAGTTGTTTTTTTTTTTCTTTATTCTGAAGGCAGTATTGCAGGAGAATGCTTTCACTATAGTGCTAAGTTCAGACAGATGTCTCTTCTTGTATGACTTTTGTGGGTTTTGCTCTGTTGCAGTGAGAGCTACGGGGCAAGGTGGAGATTTGATGTCAGACCTATTCAACAAGCTGGTGCTGAGGCGCAAAGGTACTGTCCTGCAGGGTGGGCTGCTCCTTCCCCTGGGAAAGAGAGTGAGCCCTTTCTAGCACGTCGCATGTGTGAGCCACAGTCCTAGAAACGGGAACAGACACATTTTCCCCAGTGAATGTCCTGCAGTGTGGCTGGGAGTGTCCCTACAGAAGCGTGAGTGGAGGCATCTCCACCTCAAGTCTTGCTGGAGGCACTGGAGTAGGTTGTATATCCAAAGCAAAGATGGACTCTGAAAGCTGCCCGTGAGGGAGGGACAGCAGTGTTTTGTGCAATTCAGCACTGAGGCAGCCAGGCCTCTCACCCATGGGGCTGTATCATAAAATCGGAATGGTTTGGGTTGGAAGGGACTTTAAACCACCTGACCATGAGCAGGGACACGTCCTACCAGACCAGGCTGCCCAAGGCCCCATCCAGCCTGGCCTTGAACACCTCCAGGGATAGGGCAGCCACAGCTTCTCTGGGCAACCATTGCCAGTGTCTCACCACCCTCATCAAATGTGTTGCTCAAGTACTTGGCAGGTACTCGGGGTGGCGTTTAGGGCCAGTGTCACTCCTCAGTGCCAGGCGCATGGCAGAGGTAAGCATGGACTTGCTCAGGTGGAGCTTAAGTTAAATGAGGTCTTGCACAGGGCTGTGGTGGCATTTAAGCTGTTCTGCTTGCCTGGATCACGTGGGTGCTGGAAGCAGCAGTAAGAGACATGGTTTTCCCTCTTCCCTTTGCTTAGCCTCAGTGTTCTCTAGTCCCCAGGTGTCACTCACTGGTGCTTTTCCCTCCTCCACAGGTATTTCAGGCAAAGGGCCAGGAGCCTCTGGAAATCCTGATGTTCCTGGAAGTCCTGCTGGTGCCTTTGCTCGTATGTCGGACTCAATACCACCCCTCCCACCGCCACAGCAGCCTGTGGGTGAGGAGGATGAGGATGACTGGGAGACATAGATAGGGTTTATTGAGCATCAGTGTGACACCGAGGACTCTTGACCTAAGCATCATTGAGACACCAGCTGGTGGAACCACCTCAGTGGAGGGTGGGCACTGCCATGGCAGGGAGACCCCATCATTTCTTTATGAGGAAGAGCAGGAGCAACAGGAGAGAACTTCTGCTCAGGTTATAATTACCAGTTAGGGCTTTTCTTCTGCTGTCTGCTATTCTCCACCCCAAATACTACATTCCATCTTTAATGCTGCTACTCATGCCGGCACAATAAATCCTGTCTTAGCTGGCAGGCAGTGGGGCAGCCTGTGCTCAGAGGATCAGAACTTAAATTCCTCCTCGTTTAAAGGGCCCTTAGTCTTTGCTAATGGGACTGGTGATGACTGTAAAAGCATCTCTTGCAGGCAAACAGCCCTTGCCTCATTTGTCTCCTAGCTGCTTGCTCGCTGAAACTCCTATTTGCTTGGTTGTGGCTTGAAGAGAGAATGAGGGTGTCTGTTCCTTCACAAGGGGTCTTAATTCCTGGTGCTTCTGCACTCAGTGGTTTCTTTCTCTACCTGGCTGGTGGTAGTTCTTTGTCTGTTGCTGTCTGAAAGCTTCAATAAAGTCCAAGGAAGCGAGTCCTTACAGCATTCACTTTGATAAAAGCAGGAAGTGTGCTTAATTACGAGTGTCCTAAGGGAAAGCCCAGTCTCCACTCTCAGGTGGGGGCTGAGCCTTGCGACCCAGCACCTCCAGGCGCAGCGCTGGAGCATACCAGCTGTTAAAAGCAGGTGCCACCCCCTCCTGCTGCGGCCTTCACTGGGGTTAAAGCAGAGCTTGTGCCGGACAGTGGGTGTTGCACCCACTTAAGGAGTGGGGCACTTGCTGTGCATGTTTCTCAGAAGCAGCTGCTTCTTTCCCTTTGGGGCTAATTAACATACAGGGAATGGGTACCAGCTCTGTGTCTAATTATAAGTGCTTTTTTCATTGTGAAGAGAGGTAGCATCCAGCTGCTGAAACTGGCAAGGAGACAAATCAGCTCCTGGGAAGTCTTGCAAAGGATGACAGAGAACTGGGGACAGCTGTGGGATTACAGAGCCATCCCTCTTGTCACCACTGCCTTCCAGCACTCACCCATGACCTACGAAAGTTACACTGAAAAAAATAAAAAGGTTTTATAGTTTTCCACAAAAAGTTACTTTGAATTAAAAACCCTAGGCAGCAAAAAGACCAGAGCACGCCTGTGTTTAAGCATGATCAAAGGAGAAGCGCTGTGCTCTATTATGGCCATCTCTTTATTCCCCTTGAAAGAATGAACCGCTCCTTGAATCTCTTGGCTGCTTAAAGCAAGGTAGAAATGACGCAAACCAGTGGCCTGATAGTTTACAGTTCTTGTGAAAAGCTTTATGGTTTTTTTTAAATTGGTCATCAAAGCCTGGACATGTGGTTGATGGGAAAGGCAGATGTGTTCAGTCAAAACAATCATACTTAAGTGTTTGGGTTGAAAATGTTTAATGACTTTAAATAAAACCTTACCAACTGTAAAATAATAGCAGCATGCCGCTACTACCTCCCCCTGCCTCAGACCTACAACCAGTTTCCCTCCTGGTTATGGCACTGGAGGCTGTCTCACCATTGTAGCGCTCAGATACTGAACAGAAAACACCCACAACAGAGGCAGAAGGCCAAGATACACAAACTTCTTGCTGCAGAAAAGCAAGACCTGGGTGTTCTTCGAGGTGCAGCTCACAGGCTTGACCTAGAGCCTGTTCTCTGGTCCACATCACAAAGCATCTGCCTTCCCTCGATGGAACTAGGAACACACAAAACAAGACAGTTTGTCCCTGGGCTTATGCTAAAGTGAAGATGTGAAAACAAGTACAAGTGAGTAGAGTGGAAAACAGATTTGGTGGTAGCAGTACATAAGGTACAAGTTCTGACCTTTCTTAACTCTGCAAATGCTGATCCAAAGGTAGGTTTCACCTGGGTTCTCTCCCTGATCCACTGTGGCAGTTTGTTAAAGGTGGCAGGGCGTGCGTACCTGTGGTCCAGGAGCAGGATGCTTGCAAAGTCCTTCTGATGACGAATGGCTCTGCCTGTATAGAGCGTAAAACCACATTAAAATGGCCCACTCGGGTCTTTGTTTTCAGGGAAGAAAGCCCATGTTCCCATGGTAATGGATCCTTTTTTCCCCACCCTCCTGCTTCAATGCAGTCACATTCCACATCCCCCAGCCTGTCCAAGGAAGGATGAATTACCTATCGACTGGTTTACTGCCTTCATGCACAGGTTTTCAATCAGCACTCTGCTAGGTGCCTGGCCAGCATCTCTGGGCTGGAAAGGAGAAATAGTTGTAAGACTGAACACAAAGCAGATGTAAATCAAACTAAAGAGTCTTAATCAAAGTAAGGCAAATGCTTTTACCCCTCAAGAGTGAGTGGGTAGCCAAGAAGGTCCCAAGCTGAGAGTAAGGAGGGACAGAAGAAAAGTTGCAGTTAGAAAACTGCATTGAGCGTTCAAAAAGAGTCAGCCCAAGGGCTCCTTCAAGGCAGAAAACTTGTCCCCAGCTCCCCAGGAACAGCATCTGCAGGGGGCAGTGAGGAAGAACAAGCGATCCAAGAGGAGAAATGGTCCTGACAAGCAGCTTCTATAACCCTGCTCCCTCCTCTGGGGTGAAGGGACTGTGCTCCCCTTGGAACTCAATGTTCCCAGTAGCGTTTCCCTCCACGGAGCTTCTTCCCTGTGTTTAAGGGCACCTGTACATGCATAGTGTGGAGAAGGCTGCGCTTTCAGTACTGCACAGTCCGGGAAATGAGGGAAAGTGCAAAAGGAAAAAAAAAACTATCTTTGAAGGCAGCCCTGAAGCTCATGTGCTGGCAGGAAAATTAATACCAAAGAGCTGAAGAGAAAGAGGCGGAGGTATGTCTCTGTTACCATTGTTTTGTCAAGCCACGTCATTTTTTCCTGGAGCTCTGGAGATTTAATGTTGGGGTAAGGCATTCCCACCATAATCACACACCTGCAAGGGGCAAGGGAAGACTGCGTTATTCTTAATGTCTCATCCTAGAGCGCTTTGCCCACAGACTGATAAATTAGAGGTCACTGCACCCCTAAAAGGCAGCCAGCCCTGGAAACCAAAGGCAGTAATAAAGCGCAGCAGTCTGACAAGCACATTGTGAACAGAGGGATTCAAGGTGCCAGAACAGGGGATTATCTAGCACAGCAAGCCTAACTGCATCACTCGCATGAAAAGTACTCTGGACAAGTGGGTTTCACACCACCCAGCAGGCTTAACCCATTAGCTTTAAGCATCGGCCCAAGCCACGTGCTTCCCAGGATTTGCTGTCTATGCAAATACTGAGGTGTCCATCCTGCTTGGAGTCACCACATCACAAGCCCAGTGCTCACCTTCCAAGAAGCAGCCACCTTACCTTCCCAGGTCATCAGAGAAGTTGATCCCTTCGCTCATTTTGCCTCCAACTACAGAAAGCAGCAGGGCCCCTGTCATCTGTCCTTCTGCCTGGCTGCAGCGCTGCAGGAGAGGGACCAGCAACTTAAACCAGAGCAGGGAAGATTGCTGTGCTTCAGAAATGCTCCGAGACCTGGGCTAGCACCCTCTTTCCTTGTCTGAAGCTGCAATGCTCTCTTTAGCAGCACTCCCGCCAGCCTGCCAGCCCAGCTTACCTTTATGCACTTGGCATATTCCACCAGCACCTGCTCCACCTGGTTTGCCTTCTTAGGCTCCTGGAAGATCTGTCACGGGCAGTGGATCAGTTGCAGCAGCAGGAAGCAAACAGTTCAAAGAAAGCAAATAATTTTATTCCTAGGCTATTAAATCGCACATGGAACTAAGATCTGGGAAGGGCAAATTGCCTGGAAAAACAACTCAGGCAGCACCTTTCCCCTCCACTCTGGAAAACCACTGCGTGCTCAACAGAGCACTTTTCAACTGGGCTAGGAAAGGAGCAGCAGCTGTTCTGGCTCCTCCAACACTCCCTTACAGCTTTGGCAGACTCATCTAATTCTGCAAGAAGTTAAAAGTCATCTGAGAGCCAAAAGGCAGGAAAGCAACATGCACCCCTTCGATCTCTAAATAAAGATCCAGTGGGGTGAGGAGACCCTCCAGCTGCAAGGTCTGGGAGGACAGTGACAAGAACAATGAATCTGAGTCCCCAGTTAATTCCAAGTAATAGCTCCTCTTGCCCAGTGAATAACTTAGTGTCCTACGCAAAGCATACATAAAGTAATATTTCTTTCGGTTAGCAAGAAGTACTATCAAATTTTATAAGCCAGAATCAGTCTTTTGGTAGGAAAAAACCCTGGCAATTGCAAATATAATCCAAGAATATTTAACTTAATAAACAGTAACTATTTATTCCTCTAATTTAAACTAATTTTGCCAGTGTAATTTATATATAATCTTAGTGTGATCTCACCACAGCCACCTCAGGAAAGACTTTAACCTTCCTTTGCTATGATCTGATCTTGTGTGTGGGCAGCTGAAAGTCACACTCACTATGCTTCTACCAAATTGCTTTGCTAATGCATCTCCAATTTGCTGCAGACTGCAAAGGCCAAACAAGAACAAATCCAAGTTGAAAGGCAGAGCAAGCTGCGTGACTGTGGCACAAAGCCTTGGTGGCATCAGGCAGACTGCTGGAACCCTGACACAACAGACCTGAAAGGCACTATGAGCAATAGCTGTACAAACACAGGGAGAAGCTGAAGCATAGTGCTCCCACCACAAAAACCTACAGGCAGATCCACGTGCCAGAGTGCCTGCACCATGACTCTGGGATATCTGGGACTGTGATCTCCTGATCCACACGGTAAGTTATATAGCTTTTAGTAAACAGAAATCACAGCCAGGGTAAATGTAGGTCTTTTCCCCACTGCCCCCAGCACACGATCCAAGACCCCTGACACAGCCAGACCTTCAACACTCAACCTTCAAACACTTGTGATAGTCATTGCAAAGACTTCATATTTGCAGTGATCTTCCCATGCACGGTTTCCCATCACTCCTTCAACAGGAGTCACCACTACAAGTCTTTCAACTCTCCACTCTACGCATCTACCTGAAAACAACCATTTGTCCTATGAACTGCAGTCTGTTCCCGCTCTGCCTGGCCCTTCCTTACAAGTGCCAGTCCATGTTCAAAGGACACATAGTGGTGCCTGGTAAAAACAAATTCCCTATAAGGGCTCAACCTGAACAGCCTCCCAGCTTGTTTGTTATGGAAAGTGAGGATTGTCTCCCTCCATGGCCACTACACAGACTGAGCACTTAAAGAATCTATAGCTACATTTAATCTAATTTAGATCCCAGCTCAGCGATCAGCCGCCCGGGAAGTATCATTTATTCATTACTGGAGGGATTGGCTAGATAAACATCCGCTCTGCTCTGCTGTGCAGAGTATGAGAACAACCCAGCAAGAGAGGCCTGTAATGCATAGATAATTGTTTGATTTTTGAAACCTCCATTTAAAGTACCAACTGCCCTTGGCAGCACAATTACCTTCTTCTTAGTTGCCAGGCGGGTGAGCAGCCCCGTCTTCTCCCAGTGCGCGTACACCTGCTTCTCATATTCGT
This sequence comes from Clamator glandarius, assembly GCA_033459285.1. NCBI lineage: Eukaryota > Metazoa > Chordata > Aves > Cuculiformes > Cuculidae > Clamator > Clamator glandarius. The sequence goes on along the minus strand of JAUNZM010000304.1, from coordinate 1,226,375 downwards.
AGGAAGGGAAGAAGCACACCACACCCCCCGGGACCACGTTGCACACGTTGCAAAGAATTCGACCTGTCTCATCCATCTGCATGAGAGACAAGAACATATTGCAGCTGACAGGAGCTCCAGCTAATGTCGCTCCAATTCTGCGCTCAGTCCCGGGATCACACCTGCCCTATGACATGCCCTGGGGGAAGGAAAAATGTACACCAGGTCTCAGAGGGCTCTCTAGGGAAGCTGGGCATCACCAAAAACCTCTTTCCTGCTTGGCTTCACCTCTTAATCCAGGGTTTCCGTTACTGCTGTGAGGCAGCCGTCATTCAGGAAAGGAGAGTTTATGTCTGTTGTTGTGGATGGGACCTGTCACACTAGAACAGATGTTCTAGCCAGCACATCTGGTAGAGATTCAACAGGGTCAGGGCAGCTCTACTGTCCGGCATTGGGTACTTCCTGGCCCACCAGAGGAAGAAGAAAAAAGTGCAGAAACATCTGCTGCTTCTTCTACGGTTTGGGCTGCAGCTGCAGGGCTGCCCTGCTCCACTGAGCCTTACAAACTGTGAAGCACAGTCACAAATCTCTTTCTGATGTCCAGCACGCAAATGCAGGATCTCAATACAGCCAAACAGAAGTTGCTAGTCTTCCTTATCTCCAATAGCTAACTCTGAGCAGGCAGCTCAAACCCACTCTTGCTGCTCCGTTTTCCCAATTGGATGGCAACACACCTGGACCAAATCCCATGGATTTTCTTTGCCATAGCTTTTGATCAGCCTGTCTCTCAGAGGGCACGGTGTCCCATGAAGCAACAAAGAGATAGCAAGGAAAGGAACAAAGGAAGGACTGACCATCTGGGGCAGGTCTCTCGTCTGGTAGGTGAACTCCAGCTGCTGGTTGGAAGGGCCGCAGCAAAGGATTATGGGTAAAATGTTTTCTGGAGGAATCACATGTCCTGGAGAGAAAAACAAGTAGTGAGAGTCAACATCATGGCTGAATGCAAAAACCCCACTAGCTAAAAGCTTTGGGCTGAGACCCTGGGATGCCAGCACAGCACACAACCTGCTGATATTGGCCAAAACCACTGAGAAAGGTCAGAGTGGAAGGGGACTGGCACTTCTTTGCTGCTATGATTTTTAGGAAAGATGTCACGTTGCTTAAGAGTACTGCCAAAATAGCACCAAAGGCAAACTGCAGCATTTAGGTCACGCAGAGACAGGTTATGACCCCTCTGTGCCCCCCCCGGCACACTCACCGCAAGAGAACTCCACAATGCGTGCAGGGTCCACGCCAGCACAAGACAGCAACTGCTCTCGGAAATCAGCCACCTGCGGACCATGAGCCAAAGAGAGGTGAAGTACCAGTGTCCCAAAAGATGCTGCACCAGCAACACTGGTACTGGGCTCTCTGAGGGAGACCTGGCTGGTCTGTGCCAGTGGTTTCTGAGGGATAGCTGGCCAGCTCTGCCTAGTGGGTGCTGGCACAGGGAAAATGGGATCCCTCCATGATGATAAAAACCAAGGACACAGGAACTCATGAGGTTCAACAAGGCCAAGTGCAAGGGCCTACATGCGGGTTGGGGCATGTGGTTTCAGTACAGACTAGGGGATGATGTGATTGAGAGCTGCCCTGGGGAGAAGGCCTTGGGGGTACCGATTGGTGAGAAGCTCAATGTGAGCTGGCGGCAAAGTGCACTTGACCCAGAAGGCCAACTGTATACTGGGCTGCAAGAAGCATGGCCAGCAGGTCCGGGGAGGCGATTCTCCCCCTCTACTCTGCTCCTGGGAGACATTATCTGGAGTATTGTGTCCAGTTCTGGAATCCCCATTATAAGAAGGATATGGAGCTATTGGAATGGGTCCAGAGGAGAGCTTACAAACATGATCAGAGGGGCTGGAGCACCTGCTATGAGGACAGGCTGGGAGAGTTGGGGTTGTTCAGCCTGGAGAAGAGAAGGCTCCAAGGAGACCTTACAGCGACCTTCTAGTACCTGAAAGGGCTGCAGGAAAGCTAGGGAGGAACTTTTTACAAGGACATGGAGTGACAGGATGAAGGGGAATGACTTTAAACTGGACGGAGGCAGATTTAGGTTAGACATCAGAATGAATTTCATCACCATGAGGGCAGTGAGGCACTGGCACAGGCTGCCCAGGGAAGCTATGGCTACCCCATCCCTGGAGGTGTTCAAGGCCAGGCTGGATGGGGCAGCCTGGTCTGGTCGCAGGGTGGGTGGAACCGGATGATCTTTAAGGTTCCTTCCAACCCAAACCACTCTAGGATCGCAGGCCGGGGCTGGGCTGTGCTGGGGGCCCGGGCACCAGCAGGAGGGGCTGCACAAGCCTCCCCAGGGCAGCCTCGAACCCGCAGCCGCCAAGCGGAGCCGCCCCGAGCGCCGGGCGAGGAGCCGCAGCGCCCCCTGCGGGCCGCGGAGAGCAGCGCCCGGCGGGGAGCAGCAGCGGGACGGGGGAAGGGTGCGAGCTGAAAGAGGGGAGATTCGGGATAGAATGGAGGATTTCTTCACAACGAGAGCAGTGAGGCACTGGCACAGGCTGCCCAGGGAAGCTGTGTCCCCTCCCTGGAGGTGTTCAAGGCCAAGCTGGATGAGGCTTTGGGCAGCCTGATCTAGCGGGAGGTGTCCCTGCCCATGGTGGGGCAGGGGGAACTGGATGGGCTTTAAGGTCCCTTCCAACCCAAACTATTCCATGATTCTACAATTCCAGAGTTCCTCAGGGCCAAAAGCCTAATACCAGGACTCCCGAGCACCACACAGACCACAGCTTGGGCTGCGACTGTATCCTCTCTCCAAGCAGCAGTCCGAAAGATTCACAGTTCACAGAACCATAGAATCAACCTTTCAGATCGTCAAGCCCAACCACACCTGCCCACGACTAAACCACATCCCTGAGCACTTCACCCACCCGCCTTTTAAACACCTCCAGGGATGATGACTCAACCATCTCCCTGGGCAGCCTGTGCCAGTGCCCAACAACCATTTTGGTGAAGAAATTTTTCCTGATGTCCGATCTGAACCTCCCCTGCCGCGACTTGAGCCCATTTCCTCTCATCCTATCACCTGTCACTTGCGAGAAGGGACCAACCCCCACCCCACTACAATTGCCTTTCAGGTAGATGGAGACAGTGATAAGGTCTCCCTTCAGCCACCAGGCTAAACAACCCCAATTCCCTCAGCTGTTCCTGGTAAGATTTGTCCTTCAGCCCCTTCACCAGTTTCATTGCTCTTCTCTGGACGCGCTGCAGCATTTCAATGTCTTTGTTGTAGCGAGGGGTCCAAAACTGAACACATGATTCAAGGTGCGGCCTCACCAGTGCTGAGTACAGGGGCAGAATCACTTTCCTGGACCTGCTGGCCACGCTGTTTCTGATACAGGCCAAGGTGCCACTGGCCTTCTTGGCCACCTGGGCACACTGCTGGCTCACACTCAGCCGACTGTCAACGAACACCCCCAGCTCCTTCTCTGTGGTTGGAATGGTTGTCTTCCAAACAAGGAGGTCCTGCACTTCACACCCTCCTCCCCTCCCTTGTCACCACAAGGGCAGAGAGAAAAATTCAGGATATTCCTATCCAGGAATAGGATAAGCGTAACTAACTGGGATACCTGACACAGCTCACTGCCTCTGTACAGCACGAACACAGTCTCTTAGGCACCGAAGCAGCTGGAGAAGGACAGCAAGCTGCCTGCCACCATACAAAGACTGAAGTCTTGATTTTTCTGAAAGATCCCCTGTAAGATGGTTTCTGTGGTATCCCCATCCCTTTAGAATTTCAGAGGGTTTTACAAGGGCCTCTAACTGCTACCCATGCTAGTTCCAACCTACCAGGAGCTCAGCCTCAGCCTGTATCGTCTTTAGGATGAGAAAGGCTGACAAGGCAATCCTGCCCTTGACACCCACAACATTTTGCATAAACAGGCAGGGTGATAACTCACGCAAGGAAACTGTACCAGGGAGATTAAAAGGTAGGTAGGAAAGGTCTTTTCCCACACAGGCCATGGGAAGAGAGGGGCTAAGCTGCTGCTTTCCCATGCCTGCTCGCAGACTGCACCAAAGACCTCCTGAGAGTTCCTTAGTCCCTCACCGGCTGCATGGTGCCCCCAGCAATGATGACCGCACGGCATTCTTCCACCACCTTTGCAAAGTGGACAGCTGGATTCAGTAAGAGGAATTTGAGGCTGCTCTGACCAATTGTTCCTGGGAAAGGGAGAGAGATAACATCAGGACCTAGCAGGGATGTGAGAGATTCTTCCTCCTGCCCTAAGAAACGTGGCAGGTCCCCACCTCTCCACACAAGAACTTGCTATTCAACACTACCAAGAGCAGCATCAAGTAACATCAGCCTGGAAGTTGCTGCTTCGTAATCTTCCTGGAACTGTGGAAGTAGTGCAATAAATTGCAAGACAAATATGGTCACACAAAGTGGGAGCAGAGCTCTGCATGCCCTGGCTCCAGTGTCCTTGGTTAAGAATTCCTTTGGGTTCATGAGTTTTCATACAGGCTGAGCCTCCCAGCCTGCATCACAGATATGTTCCCACAGGACTGCAGGCTCCGCTCCCAGGCTCAGGATCTCCTCCCTCACTGCCAGTGAAGGGCCCTACTTGCAAGTCAAGTTACCTCTCCCCACTTCCACCCTTTCAAGTACCTTGTCTGTTGAGAATGACTCGCCCATCTTGGTTTGCATTTGTGAGGGCTGAGAGAAATCCTTCAATCTGCATCAGCGGAGAGGCAGTTCGGAGCTGGTGATTCTCAGCCTCCATAGGAGGGCTCTGGGCCATGCTTGCTGGACAGGACAGAAAAGGAGAGGCAGGAAACTTAGGCCACATTTCTGAAAACAGAGACTAAGCACAAAATATAGACAGGTCCTTTCTACAGGAGCATTATACCTAGTCTACATATGCAGGCAGAGAACAAAGACCCAGTAAAGGAGAGTACCTAAAATCTGTCTCACTGCTAGGAAAAAAAGAAAGATTTGGCTTTTGTAGCTGGCATTACTACCCACAGTGGCTCAAATCCCAGAGTCAGCAAGACACAGCAGGGCAAAACTTGACTGCATACAGTGTAAACATGGAACCACATCATTCAGTTTGGAAGGGACCTCAGGAGATCTAATTGTATGCATAGTTGCCTAGTTCATTTAGTCATCTATACTAAAAAGTACCTACACAGGACAGCTTCTGCAGTCCTTCTGCAGCTCTTCAAATCTTCCTCCCCCCTTTCCTCATGCAGACAGATGCAGGTTCCACATCCTCACCACGTCCACAGACGTACAAGTGGAGGATGTCTGAACTCACCCTCTTTATCAGATCCCTGTTGGAGGGTCAGAAGAAAGTTCTGCAAACCAGCCAACTTCTGGTTGTCCTTGTTGGTCTTCACAGCTGTGGCAGGGCTTCCATATCGCTCCACAAACCCAAAAAGCTGCCAAGCAAATGCCAGAAAGACTAAGAATACCAACAGCAGGAACTGGACAAGATAAAAACAGGTTTGCTGTCCTCCCCAGATAAAGTTCCCTGGTAGGTGCTTGTGAACCAGCCCAATCAGAATCTACTGACCCAGAGCTCCCATTATTTTCCTTCACTCATTGATTCAAAACCAAAACAAGTCTCTGATGCTGGAGTACTGTGTCCAGCTCAGGAATCCCCAACAAAAGAATTATATGTAACTGTTGGAATGGGTCCACAGGAGGGCTACAAACATGATCAGAGGGGCTGGAGCACCTCTGCTATGAGGACAGGCTAAGAGAGTTAGGGTGGTTCAGCCTGGAGAAGAGAAGGCTCTGAGGAGACCATATAATGGTCCTCCAGTACCTGAAGGGGCTACAGGAAAGCTGGGGAGGGACTTTTTAAAAGGGTATGGAGTGATAGGATGAGGGAGAATGGCTTAAAATTAGAAGGGGGAAGATTTAGATTACACATTAGGAAGAAATGCATCACAATGAGGGTGGTGAGGCACTGGCACAGTGCTGCCCCTTCCCTGGAGATGTTCAAGGCCAGGTTGGATGGGCCCTTGAGCAGCCTGATCTAGTGGAATGTGTCTCTGCCCATGGAAGGAGGGTTGGAACTGGATGATCTTTAAGGTCCATTCCAGCCCAAGCAATTCTATAATTCTATGACTCCCTGCTTGCTCCCACAGTACAGTGCAACCTACCAGGCTGGCAAGTTTGAGGCCAAGCAGCACAGAATTATCATCCACCAGAATATCGCGGTGCACCATGTTGTGTGCTTCTTTGCCATATAAGCAAAAGGTAACCAGCCCATACAGTGCTTTTTGCAGGAACCACTTCATTTGCAGAGCAGGGTGGAGAAGACAGGTTCCCACCTCAGCTGCTGCCTCTTCCACTTCAAACTCAATGTGTGAAACAGCATTTGAATGCTGTTGACCATTAAGTCACAGGGGCAGTACCTTTCTACTGATGAGGCTCTTCTCACAGTAACGCTGAATCTGTTGGAGGAAGACCGAAAAATGAAATGGCATTCAGCATCCCTTCTCCTACCCGGCTGCCCTTGATCCCTGCCCAGCAGGGATATCACTTGCTGTTCCTGCCGAGCTCCTGGGGAGGGGTGCACAGTTCTTCATAAGTTTTGCTTCCCAGACAAGTTTACTACAAAGGAATTGCTTCCAGAGCAGAAACACATGGTGTCAAGGTGCTTTGTTCGGAGGTTCAAGGGATGGGTTAGGTTACTTGAGTAGGATACTTTCTTCACCCTCAAACCTTACAGTTGAGCTTTGCCTACAGACATCCTCTGCACTCGTACATGTTTAATTGCTTGCTCCCTTCCACCCCAAGATCACCTATCCAGCTTTAATGCCCTGTTATCCAGAGAGCAGCATATACATTAGGGAGAATATTCTGCCTTGTGGGTCTTGGCTCTGCTTCCAGCCCTCACATATGGCTTCCAATAACCTTGAACAAGTCACCATCACTTGTGCCCTAGCAGACAACATTCGCATTACCTTGAAGAGGTTGATATTGTCAATCTGGCTTTGAAACAGAAAGTCATTGATGGATTTCAGCACTGTCCCTGAAAGAAAGGTGGGGAAAGGAGAATAAAAATTACTAGCTGCTGGGCCTGCAGCCCCTTACTGCCCACCCCCATGTCTCTGGCCGATGACTGCATAGCACCGGTGCTCACACCAGTCTTACCTGTTTGGGAAACAGCCTGACAGCTAGGATTTTGGTTCACATTACCTGTAAAAGATGAAACCAATTCAAGGAAGGCTTACAATGAGTTTGTCTTGAAATTACGCAAGAAACTATCAACTGAGCTGAAAGGGACACTGCACCAGGAGGAAAACCCAACAAATAACCATACGGCTGCAAAATGCAGCTATGCAGATGAAACATTAGCTCCTGCCCAGTTTTAATTTCCCCTGCAGGGTAGTCCTGTGTTGTGGGACAATTGTACTGCTGCATCCTGAGAAACACCACCTACACTCCTTCTGCAGCAGGAGGCAGCAAGTAGGGTGGGTGCATACAAATGCTCTCACACTACACAGTCATCATGCTGCAAAGATGAAGGGACAGGGACCGCAATGCATCCCTCACCCCTCCTCAATGCAGCAGCAGGGAGCTGGGAGGCACACAGGCTGGCAGGCGATTAGGAAGAGGGGAAAACCTGAGGACAGCTCCATACCCCGACAGCCAGAACACGATTAATTGCTGCCTCTCACTGTGTTTTATGTCCTAGTGTTTAACACCCACCTCACATTTCACTTTTGCAGCCTCAGTCATGAAGCTGTACACAGGTCCCACTTTCCAATGAAAGCACTTAACTGAGTGTGGGCAAGAGAAAAGTAGCAGGAACAGAATGGGAAGAGAATTAAGACATTTGAGAGAAGGGCAGAGATCACCACGAGGCCCTGGCCCCGAAGAGCTGCATTCCCCCTGGGCAAGGAGGAAATTCTTAATGACCTTATGACAGGCTCTCCTCAAAACTCACTGCAGTCTTGCAAACAGATCATTAGAGGAAAGGAGCTCTGTAAATGGCAGTGAATTTTAAAAAAATCACAGCAAAATAAGACTTTTTCACAACAGAAAAGCACCACTGAAGAAAAATTCATTCTGCAGGGGCACGCCTGACACAGGTAAAAGACCGTGCCATCAGACCAGACGAGATTTATTCTGTACAGCTTTGTCACACATCTGCTCTGTTTCTAACTTAGCACCCTACCTAGTCCCCACTCAAATCAGATATGACAATAATATAGAGAGGGAAACTGCCTCTACCAACTTATGATGTCACCTGCTGTTCCTCAGCTACTCAACCAAAGAGGGGTTCAGGCAGAGATCAGTCAACATCATATCAGCACCCCTCGAGACACAATAGGTTTGCTTACCTCCCAGCACAGCCACAAACCGCTCCAGCAAATACAGGATCTGCTTAATGTACATCAAATTTTTTGCCTTCAAACGTTTCCTATGAAAAATGAGACAGTTATTAAGCCCCTAAACCTCTTCAGGGACTAACTCACAGGAGCCAAGTTGCAGAGACAAGTACCTGAATCGCTCTTCATTTTGGAGAGACAGAAGCCAAGAATGATTTCTCTCAGGTTTACTCTCCCTATCTTTGACAGGGTACAGACCTCTGCACAGCCCAAGGTCTCCCTATCTTTGACAGGGCATAGTCCCCTGGATAGCCCAGGGTTACCCCAGAACACTCACCCATGCACCCCACATTGTTTCCACCATCATCTTTCTCCTCACACATTAATTAGAGTTTATTTATTACAACGGCAGTGACATCTCAAGTCCCTGATGCAATAAAGCTCCACAAATTCAAAGTCATTAGCACTGAGCACAATAATCAACCACTGCAGGGATGACAAGACACGAGATTTGGCCAGAGCCAAAAAAGACATACAGCACATGAAAGACTGAAGTCCAGGAGAGACATGAAACACTGATTTTTGAAACTCTGCATCACAAAGCAGGACATATTAGAGGGAGATACTGGGAAAGGAACCAAGAGGATAAGGGAAAGCCAGAATCCTCAGGGTATCCTCCTTCTCACTGTTTAATACCAGCCCCAGGAGTCTGTCTGACTTAGATGGATTTCAGACAGAGATAATGAAGCAAGTGGCTTTTCATCTGAAGAAGTATTAATGCAAATAGATTTCCACCAAAGAAAAGCAAGAAAGTGAGACCAGCAGACATGAGACAAGCTAGTGTTATGTTATATTCCTCCGAGATCCTCACCTGTATCGCTCCATGTATTGCAGCAGCTGGGAGTGAGCACAGCACAGCTATACAAACAAAAAAAAGGAGTTATTATTATGCAGGAGTCAAGAAATGGTGCTTTGCTGAATGCAGGGCTCACTCACAATTCACTAACAGGCCAGGCTATGACTCACCTGAGAGCCACTGACCTCCGCACTATGGATACAGGTGATGGTGTCTATGAGGTTGTGGGCTTCATCAATGATTACAATCTGGTCCTTCAGCTTGATCCCAGCAGCATTCCTGGTAGGCTCATGCAAAAGCATCTGATAGGGCAGCACCACCAGCTACAGGAGAAGCACACACTACTCTGATTCTAGCTCCGATTCTTACAAACTTAGAGCATTCCTCAACCAGCCATTAAGGGCCCATATTATGTCAGATGGCCTCGCAGAATTCTGTCAAGTTACTTATTATGGGAAAGGCAGAAAGCGAGACAGGAGCACATGCCTGAGAGACGCTTTGGGATGCAAGCTAAACAGAAATTATTATGGTACAACTTCACATCTGCTCAGGTTACCTTCTGAATCTCCTTCAAAGCGCTGAATGCACATCTTTTGAGAGAGAACCAAGCAAGAAAGATGAGTAGTGGCAAGAGCTAAGATTACTTCTATATGTTAGCACTGCCTCGGTTATTGAGCCTTTCAAGTATTTCAGAATGCTGAGACATACTCACAGCCCCCCTCTTAATTTCAAATGGGTATTCTCATTTCCCCGCTTTCTTAGCAAACCTACAGCTGACAGAAACACAACCTGTTTAAAGACTCCCACAATACTGAGTAACAGTACTGGAGGGAGCAGGCAATTGATTTATTATTAGAGCTCCTAGCATTAATTCCACTAAAATTCTGTACACCTTACCTGAGCAGCAGGAATGGCATATCGACTCCCATAATATGGGCAGGCTTTGGTCTCCCTTCCTAAAGCCACCAACTGCTCAATATCCTTCACTTCCACTAGAACTTCATCGCGGAGAAACTGCATTTGCTCATAGGAATAAAATGGGCATACGGTGCGACTCACACGTCTCTTCTTCCCTTCATTCTCTTCATCACTCTTCCTTTCTAACAGCAGAAATCAGAAGAAAGCTATGAGCAACACATACAATAGCCTAAAAAACCACTTTGCAGAACCTCCTGGATTTCAAAGCAGGCCTTCTCATGGGTATTTTTGACCTATTGTCTGCTTAAACATAACAGTAACATTTCTGTATCCACAGTGGACACCACTCTTGCCAGTTAGATTTTGCCATGTGACACTTCCCAACATTTCTATCGCTGAGTTACAAAGACAAGCATCCTTCTGTTGCGTAAGTCTGGACCAACCTAAGACACTCAGAAAATACATACAAATCTCAGCATCTGAGCCTGGAGGTTAAGAAAAATCAAAGTGCTGAGGGCCTCTAGCTCTGCTCCTCCAGCCTGCCATTTTCAAGCTCGTACCACTCTCTTGCTAGAAGTGCTCTGGCAGCGTGCACTGTCTCCAGACTCTCATACCAGCTTCATCAGCAATTGCTTCCCCAGACTGACAGTGTTCCTACCATGTTTGTTCTTTTGCATCTCCATGCAGCGGTCATTGATGAGCTGGAGAGCCCCCAAGCGTCGCACCTCCTCGTTCACACACAGGTTCTGGGACATGCAAAGAGAGGAAGCGATAGGGGGTCATTAGGCACCAAGGGCCCCATGTGCACCCTTTGCTGTAAAACAGAAGATTTATTTAAAGGAATCTCAGGCCAGACTGTGAAATGGAAAAGTCTATTGGTCTGACGTTGTCCATGCTAACTGCAACAAATATGCTCAAAACCCATAAAAACTTAGCAAGGAGAAAAAAAAATGAGTAAAGATGCGCTGAGGCAGCTCACTGCTACGCAGCAGCTTCTAAAATATACTGCCAGAAGTAATACTGAGGGGAGCACCTTCCCAGTGACTCAGACATCTGTAATATTCCACGTATCAAAAAAGGTAAACCAGATTTTCGTGCTTCCATCAAAGGGAATATGGCCAAAATACAGCTCAGAATAATGCACATCATACAGATCTGTGTCACGACCCATGACTGCTTTAGCTTTTCAACAGGAGATTCAGTCAATCCCTGAGGTGCCTTCTGCAGCATGACATAAACACACCTCCTCAAAAAGTCTCCCATATTTGAGCTAACAGGCACTCTGACTCCCTTGTGAACAATACCACATACCTGCCTGGATCCCAAGGAGACCAGACGTGTGTTTTTGCCAAAAGGACTTTTTTGCACCTCGTGCACAAACTGAGACAGCTGGGAGTGTGTGCGGCTGCAGTAGTAAATCTACAACGAGGAAGAACAAAGGGAAGACAAGAACATAGAAGCCCATCCCTTACCTACAAACAATCCCACAAGCAAGCAGCCAAGCACCCCAGCAAGGTTAATCCTGCTCCAGCATTCAGAAACACAAAAGATGACACGCACTTGAGTATCACCTCACAACCGCCGAGGCCAACAGCCTTATCTTTGTTTTCTCCTCTGCGTTCGCCTTTGTTTCCATTTAATTTTCCAAGGTCCCTATAATAACAGGCACTCACCACTGGAGAGCAATAAAAACCTGTTTCTTTTACAGCAAGCCACAGCAAAAAATTAGCAGTGCTAGCAGAGCAAGCTGCTTAGGCAGCCCATGTAGTCCAGAAGGACATGAGCACAGCAGAACTGGTTGCTATTACAAACAAACTTGGCAGTTCTTGCAGGCTAGTTCCAAAATCCTTCTGTACAGCATGATTCTCGGAAGTTTGCAAGGAAGGTATATTTCTGCTCACTTCTATGCTGTTCTACGAGGTAGCACTATTTACTTTCCTCATCTCACCTTAGTCACATGCTCCTCTTCCAAATCATCATCATCTTCTTCCAGCCTGAGAAAAGAGAAAGCTCAGATAGTCTCCTCTCAGCAGATGACCGACAGAATCAAATGAGGCTCTACTACAAGAGAGGGGTCTCAAGAGAAAGGGTGTTGTCATCTTAAGAGCCTCAGATCTTAACTCAGGAGGTAAAAGAAAAATCGACTATTTAAGACTAGTGTAACTGCAGAATCAAGTCAAGCCTTGCTCTTTAACAGAAAAATGTCTGTAGGGCTGTGTCTTTACCAACTTCAAGAATTATTTTTTTTTAATATCTGGGGCTTCTAAGCTCCAGGCATAAGTTAATCATCGCTATACTATTCTTTGGTGAGCTTATTTATTTATTTTTGTAAAACTTTTCCTTTAGAGACAATTTACTGCCCTCAAGCTATTGCATCAAGAAAAGCTTCAGGAAGATATTTAGCTGCCATAGAGTTCCTCAAAGGCAAGAGCAGTTTAACGTTTGATAAACTATATATAAACAAAGTAGTTAAGTGTCTTGCAATTTTTAAGGCAAGAGGATCTGTCTAGATACTAATTAGTAAATTTATACTTTAAATGTATTTGACTTTTCATGCTGAAGTATAGCCTCTGGCTTTCTGCATAAAGCAAATGTATAAGACAGAAAGGTTGCATGGCGTTTTCATGCTGGAATTCAATCTTGAGAAATGCAAACATCTCTCCTTTTAGAGCATCAAAAGGTGCTAGTGTTAACCTGCAGGACTGATAGCTCCCTTTGATGCTCTGAGTTCCATTGTGCTTTTCTAGCGCAAGGAACTTGATCTTTTTTTCACTCAGTATTCAGAGGCATTCTTTGGGAAACCAGGCCTGGATAAAGGCAGGACATTGCCACACATTTTAAGAAAGATGTGCTTTCTCAGAAAATACTTCAAGTCACTCTGATCAGTCTAATAAATGCTTAAAAAAACCCCAAAAAATTAAATCCCCCAAACCAACCAAATAAGCAAACAAATACCCAGAACAACCATAGCCTTACACAGCTTGAAGGAGGGAGAAACTTCAGATCTGCGCAATCACAGGTGAAATCTCTTCAATCAAGGCAAGCCAAAAATTATACAGAAAACATTTCTTGGGCACAAAAGCCCCTCAGTCTCTGTCCTTACCCAGATATCACTTTCTTTTCTTCGTCACTCTCATATTCAGCAAGAATTAGTTCGTCCTCATTGTGATCCAGCTGCTCTACAACATCCACTCCAGCTCCCTCTGAAAGAACCTCCTTGCTGAGCTGAAGAAGGCGCTTTGTCTCATCTTCCTCAGATCTCTGAAAGGAACACACAACAACATTATTTCTCATTCAGAAAGTGAGGTAGCGCACACGTTACTTTATGCCATGGACAGGTCAGAAGACAGCACAGTCCTTCACCCATAGCACAGGGAATGGCTTGCTCAGTAAACCCCCAGCAGGACAAGCAAATTCACCAAGAGTATCCAAACCCGTTCAGCCCCACAAAATGCGGCTAACAGATCCTGAAATGACAGTATCCACGTAATCCAGTATTAATGGTTGCAAATGGCCCATAGAAAACATTTGCTGAAAAGAACACAGTGTGCTAATAAACCCAAACAAACAAACATATAAGGATGTAATCAAATACTCTGTTCACGCTTAACTCAAAGCTAGGATAAACTCAGCACCCGTTTCACAATGCAGAGCAAGTCTTCTCTTCCTTTTGTTTCTCCAGTTCTGTGGTTCTTACTCTAACACAGGTCTACAAAAAATCCATTAAAGTGATGAAGAATAGTTTTCTAATTAACTTTGTGTTCTGATAAAGAAAAGTTTGGTTCTTCAATCTGAAAACAGTATCTTCAACCTGAGCGTTCTTTTATCACAACACTATGAAGAAATGCATTTTATGAGCATTACAGAAGAGATGAATTAGTTGCTTTTCCATATCTCTATATTTCTCTCATTTGTTTTCTTGTTTTTTATCATTCTTCTCATGTCACATACTCTTCATCCTCTTTTAAGGGCAAAAGTTCTTGGCTCCGCTTGGGTTTTTTTGCCGTTCACCTCTTGACCTTTGCTATTTCTGCCTTATCCTTTCAACAGGAGTTAGCCAAAACATAATGCTGCACTTGAGACGGAGCACACCAGAAACTAATAACTTGGTAGCCTATTATGTCTACCTATTTGGGGACCTGAAGTGGGTATTTCTGGGAATTCTGACTTGTACCATCAAAAAGCCCCTACAGTCAAGAGTAATGCAGCCAGATCACCCATCTAAATGGCAGGAAAATATACCCATGAACTTTTTATATGTAGAAAAGGTACATTTCTGAACAATATAATCACATTTGCTATGAAAGAAAAAATATAATCCTTCCCTAGTGGTGGGTAAAGTACAACCAAAGCCTGACTCGGCTTTTTTGGAGGGGTCTTCTGTTCCCATGACCTTAAATTTAATCCCAGTTCTAGAAGTTTTATTCGAGAAGTACAGAGTGTTCACAAAAAGAGATTTCAAAAAAAATATATAATTCCAAGTAAAGTAATAAAGCTTTTAAAACAAAAGCAGAGGGCCAGAAGGCCATCAAGCCATCAAAACACACACCCCTTCTATCCACACACAGGCATTGTCACAGGAAACTCTATACACACAAACTGGTTTTCACAGCTGTACTTGAAAATCTAACCAAAAATTTTGGATGGCTAATGCAAAGAGCTCTCCAAAACAGATGGTTTGGAAAATTCAGAGTGGAAGTTGCAGACATAAACAACTCGAAATAACCAAAACATAAAGTTCTAACCTCTGCAGGATACTCACCTTTCTCTTTGCTGCATATTTTAATTGCACATTATGGCGAATTTTCTCAAGATGATCTTCTCGCTTTTTCCTCCTGATCTGCTCTTCCTAAAATAAAGGGAGAGTAAAGGAACAACGAAGTGTATTTCGTCCTAAATCCCAAGTATAATTACTATCGTATTCTCTGGGTATAGTAAGAAAATTAACTCTGAACCAAAACTGCCAGTACTCTGCCCCTTTCTCCTGGAGTGCAGCCTATTATATGTTACCTTGTTCAGAGTAACACAGTTTTCTGTGTTATACAACACACATGGCAATGCCTCATCCCTCCTAACTGAAATAAAGTCCTGTGAAAGACAAGACCTCTATCAAAGTTTCCCTCACGTGTTTTTCCAATCATCACCCAGGCTATCATCCTTTCACACGAGCCTCCCACCTTGTTATTTTACCCGTCCTTTACATATGAGCCTTTCTTAACCTTTAGCCTGTCCACCAGATCCCGCTCTTCTTTCTTCTGCACAAATGCTGTAATCCAGTCTGGTTCTCCAGCACCATCTTTGGTCTCTGGGCCTCCTGGCGCTGCCAAAGTCGTCTCCTTCTTCCCCTCCTGCCTGCTGTCCTCAAGTGCCAGAAGTTGAGCCTCCTCCTCCTGCTTTTTCTCCTCGAAGTCTCGGAGCCAGGAGAGGGCCCCACAGATAAGACTCAGTGATTTTCCCTGCGACAGAAAACAAATGGGATGAGGCTTCTGTGGCTGGAGCCTCATGCCCCTCTACAGAGATGAACCCACTCACAGAATCACAGGATCACAGAATGGTTGGGGCTGGAAGAGAGCTCTGGAGATCATCCAGTCCAACCTGGCTGCTACATCAGGTTCACCTACAGCAGGTTGCACAGAACACGTCTAGGTGGATGTTGTGGTTTGAGATGAATTAGAGTCAGTTTTGTGACTAACTCAGTTGCTCTAAGCAACTTCATTCTCTGAAAGCTCACTCCATGTTTTTGAGACAGTGTTCTTCACTAGAAGTGAGAACACAAGTCACTGGTATGCAAAAAGGCCAGTGCTTATACTTACCCCTAGAGTACCCAAAACCACCCTCGAGCTGCTGGAAACAGCCATGGAGGGGCAGACAGGACAGCTGACCCCAAACTGACCAACAGAACATTCCATGCCGTATACGTCATGCTCAGTATAAAACCGAGAGACCAACATGAGGGTATGACTTCTTCTGCAACAGCCAACATCCAGTGAGGACCACGTCTGTCTGTTTGCCCCTGATCCCAGATATCCAGAGATGAGACTCCACCACCTCCCTGGGCAGCCCATTCCAGTGCTCCGTCACCCTCACAGCAACAAAGTTTGGGCCCATGTTCAGGTGGAACTTTCTGTGTTCCAGTTTGTGCCTCTTGCCCCCTGTCCTGTCCCTGGGCATCGCTGAGAAGAGCCTGGCCCCATCCTCAGTGACAGCCGCTGCTGAGCAGGGCCAGGACAGGGGGTCAGGACCAGGATCGGGACTAAGATTGAGATTGAGACTGGGATCAGGATCAGGACCAGGATTAAGATTGAGATTGCGACTGGGATCAGGATCAGGACCAGGATTAAGATTGAGATTGCGACTGGGATCAGGACCAGGATTAAGATTGAGATTGCGACTGGGATCAGGATCAGGACCAGGACTAAGACTGAGATTGGGACTGGAATCAGGGTTGGGACCAGGACTGGGATCAGGACTAGGACCAGGACTGGAATCGAGATCAGGACCAGGACCAGAATCGGGACCAAGATTGGGATCAGAACTGGGAGCAGGACCAGGACCAGAATCAGAATGGGACCAGGGCTAGGACTGGGACCAGGATCGGGACTGGGACCAGGACCAGGATCAGGACTGGGACTGGGATTGGGACTGGAATTGAGAACAGGACCGAAACCGAGATTGGGACCAGGACTGGGACCAGGACCAGAACTGAAATTGGGACCAGGACCGGGATTGGGACCAGGAGCAGAAGCAGGATTGAGATTGAGACTGGGATTGGTACTGGGACCAGGACTAGAACCAGAACTGGGATCAGGACTGGGACCAGGATTTAGATCAGGACCAGGACCAGAACTAGAATGGTACCAGGACCGGGACTGGGACTGGGACCAGGAATGGGATCAGAGACCGGGACCAGGATCGGGATCAGAGACCGGGACCAGGATCGGGATCAGAGACCGGGACCAGGATCAGGACCAGGATCAGGACCAGGACTGGGAGCAGGATGGATATCGGGACCAGTACTGGGACCAGGGCCAGAACCGGAATTGGGATGGGACCAAGACCGGGACTGGGACCAGGACGAGAACTGGGAACAGGACCAGGACCAGGACCGGGACCAGGACCAGGGCAGGGCCCAGCCCCGGGCCGCCGCCCGCCCCCCGGCGGGTCCCCTCCCGCTCACCGTGCCCGTGGGGCTCTCGAAGATCCCCACCCGGCCCGCGTCCAGCGCGCCGTAGAGCGCGGCCATGAACCGCTCCTGGATCGGGTACGGGGCGCAGGGGAACGGGAAGCGCCCGCCGCCCGCCGCCATCCCGCCCAGACACCCGCGGAAGGGGCGGCGGCTGCTCGGTGGGAGGGGAGGGGCGGGGAGATGGACAGACAGACTGGCTCCTCGGAGTAAGGGTGGCGCAGGCAGACACGCGGACTGCCTCCGTGGAGCTGAGGTGACACAGGCATACAGGCAGGCTCCTGGGAGCAGGGGTGACACAGACAGATAGGCTCCTCGGAGCTGGGGTAACACAGACAGGGTCCTAGGAGCTGGGGTGCCGCACACAGACAGACAGACCAGCTCCTAGGAGCAGGGGTGACACAGACAGACAGACAGACTGGCATCTTGGAGCTGGGGTGACACACACAGACGGACAGGCTCTTCGGAGCTGGGGTGCCAGACAGACACAGACACAGACGGAGACGGAGAGACTGGCTCCTCAGAGCTGGGGTGACAGACACAGACAGACAGACTGGCTCCTTGGGGCAGGGGTGACACAGACAGAGCAGTTCTCAGAGCAGGGGACAGAGACACACACAGGCACAACACGACAGACAGACAGACAGACCTGCTCCTCGGAGCAGGGGTGATGCGCACACAGACACACAGACAGACTGACAGGCTCCTTGGAGCGGGGGTGACACACAGTCACACACACACAGATAGATAGACAGATAGACAGACAGAATGGCTCTTTGGAGCAGCGGTGACACACACAGACAGACCAGCTCCTTGGAGCAGGGGTGACACGGACACAGACAGATGGACAGACCAGCTCCTTGGAGCAGGGGTGACACGGACACAGACAGACTGGCTTCTCGGAGCAGGGGTCACACACACATAGACGCACACCGACTGGCTCCTTGGAGTAGGTGTGACACAGGAAGACAGACAGACAGACAAACCAGTTCCTTGGAGCAGGGGTGACACATAACACAGACACAGACACAGACACAGACATAGACACAGAAACAACACACAGACAAACTGACCACCTCCTTGGAGCAGGGGTGACACACACAGTCACACACATAAACACAGACAGACAGACTGTCTCGTTGGAGCAGGTGTGACACAGACAGACAGACCGACCATTTCCTTGGAGCAGGGGGTACAGACACACATAAGACACAACATAAAGATAGACAGACCGGCTCCTTGGAGCAGGGGTGATGCACACAGTCACACACAAACACATATAGACACAGACAGACAGACTGGCTCCTCAGAGCATGGGTTACACACAAACAGACAGACAAGACAGACAGACAGACTCCATTTACAATGTTACTTCTATCATATGCAAGAACAGAAAACCGGATTATACAGAGAAATAAAGGGTTTATTGAACATGGAAACATATAGCTAGTAATAAAACATAGCAATAGTATAGAGGAGGCTTATGTAAAACAGTCATTAGCATAGTAATAAATGCAAATGTAGTAATGCCTAACTGTTAACAATGAGCTTCAAATGTTAATACTTTACAAACAATAGTGGGCTAAGGAATATCCATTATAGAAAGGACTACAAAACTGCAAACAGTCTCTGGACCACCAACAGGAATTCATCGTGTACTAACTCAGACTACGGCATCTCAAGGTGGGGGGGATGTTTTTTTGGTTAAATACGGCAAGGCCACATTTTTGCCCACATTTGTTGCTGTCCCAGGCTGGAAGGCGTATCATACTAGAGAGGGCAAATTTAGGAGAAGCTGCCACAAACTTGTAATGGGCAGTGTTCCAACTGGAAATGCTTGTGCATCCATGTTTCCTGGGAACAGCCATGTCAGTTTTATGTTCCTTAGGTGTTATGCCAGCCAGACTTTGCATGTGGAGGTAGGAATTCTTTGTCCCATGTAACATTTGGAAAAGATAAAGAAAAGACAAATAGATTGAAGTTCAGCTCCAATGTCTCTGAATCAAAAGATTTGGAAGCGCCTTGTCAAACACCAGGTAAACTTACTTCACTCATGAAAAATAAATGCAGGTAATAATAAAAGAGTTCCTAAGACTACTGCAGTGTCTAACAAGCCAAAGTTTTGAGTCAGAAACAACCTGGAACTTTTTGTTTTGATCTTCACTTTTAGTTGAGAAGCCATTTTACAAGCCTTATTCTCCCAGTTCTTACTCTACTGTATATTCACAGTCCCCAGTTCACCCAGAAGCTGGTGCCCCTTCCTCAGGCTCTCAGCACTCCTATGAAACCACCAGTGCTTGGCTCTCAGGACTAACTTCTTGCTTCCAGACCTCCTAGAGGGTTTTCTGCCATTGGGGTTAAGCATCTCACCCTTCCACCAGTTACTGTTTCTCCAATCAGTCTCTTCCCATTGTGGTTCTCATCATCCACCTTTTTCAGGTACTCTCAAGCACCGTTGTTGATTCCAGCTCCAAACACCGGCTCCAGCCCTATGGCAGAAGTGAGTGGGAAGTGAGCATTCTCCTGCCCACTATACACTTATAGGGTTTTTTGGCCACGTGGATTTTCATATGCACTTTAAGCGCTGAGCTTTTCCGGAAGCTTTTCCCACACTCGCCACACTGGTAGGGCTTGGCTCCTGCATGGATCCTCAAGTGGGCAGTGAGGGCTGAGCTGTGCCTGAACATTTTTCCACACTCCTCGCACTTGTAGGGTCTCTCCCCACTGTGGATCCTCAGATGCACGCTGAGAGCTGAGCTCCGACAGAAGCTGTCCCCGCACTCCACGCAGATGTAGGGCCGCTCCTCGGCATGCGTGGTCTGGTGCTTGGCCAGAGTGGAGTGGTCACTGCACCTCCGGCCGCACTCAGCGCACCGGTAGGGATTGGGCGGGAGGCTGCCGTGGTACATTGGCAAGGCCTTCCCTCTATGGATCCGCTGATGAGTGGTGAGCGCCGAGCTCTGGCTAAAGCTCTTCCCGCACACAGAGCACTTGTAGGGCTTCTCACCTGTGTGTGTTCGCATGTGAGTCACCAGCGATGAGCTCTGCCGGAAGGTTTTGCCACACTCGGTGCATTCATATGGTTTCTCTCCTGTGTGGATCCTCTGATGCCGAATGATGGCTGAGCTGTCCCGGAAATGCTTCCCACACTCCTTGCACTTGTGGGGCTTCTCTCCAGTGTGGACTCTCCGGTGTATGATCAGAGAGGAGCGGTCACTAAAGCTTTTCTCACACCGGGGGCAGCTAAAGGGTTTCTCACCCTTGTGACTTCGCTGGTGGACGATGAGATGCGAATTCTGGCTGAAGCTCTTCCCACACTCATTGCACTGGTAGTGCCTCTCTCCTGTGTGGGTCCGCTGGTGCCTGATCACATTGGACCTCTGGCTGAAGGTCTTTTCACACTCATTGCACTGGTAGGGTTTCTCACCAGTGTGGATCCGCTGGTGTTTGATCAGGTCCGAGTTGCGGGTGAAACTCTTCCCACATTCAGAGCAGCTGAAGGGTTTCTCTGCCAGGTGGATCCTCTGGTGCTGGCTCAGGTACGAACTCCGGCTGAAGCTCTTCCCACATTCAGGACACTTGTAGGTTTTCTCAGCCACCTGCTGAATCCAAATGGCACTGTTCCCACACATGGGTGGTTCTGGCTTTTCCTCAGCAAGGATAACCTTACTGATGTGGGCTCTGCCACTGTCCTCGCACTCCCAGACTTCCACCCCACAGGGAGGTACCATTCCCCCTTTCTTTCCAAAAGGTGTCTCCACCCTACTCTCTGTATCCAACTCCTGCTTGTGGTCCCGCCTTTGATTGGCATCCTGGAAGGTTTCTCCTGTGAGCTTTCTGGAGGGGAACAGATGCAGTTCACCTCTTGAAGGACTTTGCTCTTGAACCTTGCCTCTCTGATTGTCGCCCATGGTCCTGTCACCTGCTGGAGTAAACAGAGGAACTAGCAATGAATAACCTGCCCCTGCTTCTGGAGAAAGTCCAAACAGGGCAACTGCAGAGACCCCCTGCCTGTCAGCCACCATTAGACAAAAGCACAGGAGCCAACCCCTCAGCATCTTCTCTGGGCAGTGAGGGCACGGAAACTGAGGAGTAAAGGAAAGGAGTATGACTCGAGGATAGGCAGCTACTGTGGCACAGATTACAGAGAGGGTTCTCTTTCATAAAGTCAAAGCCCTAAAGGACAAAACCTGCCACTTGGTTGTCCTCAAAGCTTCCATCTCTAGCGAGGTTAGAGGAACATCATCCACTCTCCCCATCAACCCTCTCTCCCCACCATAACTACTTTTCCTCCCACTGCCTATGAATCACTGCTTTTCTACAAGCATTCAATGCTTAATCAAGGAAGGAAGCAGCCAACATCACAGGAACGTCCACCCTGCCAAGCAGACTTTTCTTTCTTGTTTCCAGCCATAGCCCTTTTCCTTAAAAAGAAAGCTCTACATATACTGCAGCAAATTGTATCTAGATTTTATCTACTGAACAGGTAGGCAAGTGAGTGGAATGATAAACTGCTTTATTAATCAGGCATGGAAGTTAACATTTAGACTGAAACATATAGAGGCTCCTGCTTTTTTATTACTTTCATTCATACAGAGAACACACCTTGGAAATGGATCCTGGCATGTGAGGAAACCTGGTGGATGGCACTGCTCTCGGAGTTAACACCATCCTCTTACACCACATTGGTTATACTGATTTCCAAAGGGTTTCTTTACAACACTCAAGGCTGAGAAACATTTTTAGTACAAATAAAGGTATAGCACTGGCCGAAGGCATGCACCCCAAGGCAGCAAAATGACCAATAAAACATAACAAATACTGTCAGCGTGAAAGGAAGAAAAAGCCACACTTTGGTTAGTTGTGCCTTCTAACACTCTGAGTATAGTCTTTGCTGAAAAACACATAGGATTTTATTTCCTTTTGGATAGGCTCTTTTTGAACGGGTATTAGATTCCCCAGGAGTGTGTTCCATCTATATCATACCCTGCCTATGAATCTTTCTGAAAGCAGAATCTATATAGGATGGGAGCAGAAAAGGCAGGAGGAGTGCAGAGTGTGCAGCACAGTACATGCCAAATTTCAGCATTCAGCTCTTTTCTTCCCATCTCAGACATGTTCTATTCAATTTCTCACCTTGTGAGCAATCTCTCTGTCTCGATGTTTAGCTGCTTCTGAGCACAAAGCTGTTTCTTTTCACTCCATCCAGGAAGTTAGAGCCAAGTCAGGGACTGCAGATCCTGATCAGAGGAAAGAAAACAAATGTAATAAATACCTGTCATAGTGGTGCTGAAGAGTGAGATTACAGGAGAGTAAGTATTTAGGAGACAAAAGCAACCAGAGGAAAATGACACCCAGAAACATGAGTCAGGGTCACTGCCTGCTTTGCCACGCACACCATGACACCACTGTTCAGGTCCAATAACCGCAGCCAGCTCATGTAACAAAGACAGGGTCAACTACACATGCTGCACAGAGCTGTCTGCCAGCTTGCTGCCTTCTCACAATTATCTGTCTGGGTGATCTTCCTTCTGCGCTTCCAGGCCAAAAATGCCTCCTACTGAGTTTTGTATAAGAATATAGTGATCCTTCAAACCATTTTCTCTCCATCACCTTTCTTCCTAGTGAACTAAATGAGAACATAATGTAGTTAATACAGTTCTGTTCTGCAGGCAGAGGAAATGCTGCCTTCACAACAGGGCAGCTTTCTGCATCTGTTTGGAGACCCATTTACTGCCTTGACCAGAGGAGTATTTTGCATGGTTGCTCTCAGCCAGGCATGCACAGAGAGAAGAGTGTGAGAGTAGAGATTTTCATCTGCTCAGACATTATTAAGAGGAGCAGCCCAAAGGCAGCATTTCCTGTCCTGTGCTCCAGAAAAATGACAATTTG
The DNA here is from genome assembly GCA_033459285.1 of Clamator glandarius. Taxonomy (NCBI): domain Eukaryota; kingdom Metazoa; phylum Chordata; class Aves; order Cuculiformes; family Cuculidae; genus Clamator; species Clamator glandarius. Next base: position 1,203,207 of record JAUNZM010000304.1, on the reverse strand, counting down.
GCTGCCTCATTCCACACAGAATTTACAGGGCTGTCAGCGAGCAGAAAACAACAGTCACACACACCTGTTCATGCATGAACACTGCCATGATTTAGTCTGGCCAATTTTGACATCCAGCATGCAATCCCACGTCTCAAGGATCTCTTTTCAGAGCAGAAGTACACTGCACAGGAGTAGCATTTGTGGGATAAAAAATTAGGTCACTCGTTTAGCTTTAGCACTACATTTGTGCAGTGGTATTTGTACGGAGACATTTTAATATGCTGAGGGCTCAGTGGTGTCCTAGAAATGCTCAGGTTACAGAAGGAAAATGTTTAAAAACTGCATATATGAATTCCAGCTCTGCAACGGCGCTGCACCGTTTTGGTCATGTGGATTCCCACCATGCTAACAGGAAGTGTAAAATTACTCATGACTGGCTGTTTGTAAGAAAAAAATAGAAGTAAATCAGCATCTTTTCCTTCCAAAATGAGAAACAAACTGACTTGGCTGCTCAGTGGTGTAGCAGAGGAGGGTATTTTGTTAGACGTTGGTTGCCAGGCCCTCCCAAGGACAGAGGGAAAATTTCCTCACCTGCATTTTATCACCTTGATAAAAGAAGGCCCCTGATAAAATGCAGAGCTGACTTTTTGTTGGATCTGCCTCAGCCTGGTCCTTCCTGCTCCCTGCCACCTCCTCCACATTGAATTTAGTGGGCATCACCCCTTGAGGAGATGGTGTTTGCAGAACTCCCAGCGGCAGCTGCAGGCTCCGATCCCTGCTAAGAGGTAGGGAAGCTAAGGTCACCCTTCCCATACATCTCCCATCCACCTCCAAGGCAGCTTGTAAGCCTGATCCTGCTGAACCATCCTTCTGATTTTAGGCGGAGAGAAACATCCCTCTGGTTCAGTCCCTTCCTGCTGCCAGAAGCACATGGTCAACATGCACCCTAAAACGGTGTGTGAGCACCTACAGAAGGCATAAAATGGATGCAGGAGAAAGCTGATTTTGCGAGGAGCTGGGCGGACTGTGGGAAGCAGCAGCAAAACATGTTGTGCAATGGGTAGTGAAGATCTACCCTTAAACAAGACAGGAAGCCTGAAATGCCGCTAAGCACCTGGCAGGGACAAGGTGCTGGTCTCCAGGGCAGCTATGTGTGGACAAAGCCAGGTCCCCAAGTAGCATCCTGGTTAACGAGGTCACAGAATCACAGAATGAACAGGTTGGAAGAGACCCACTGGATCGTCGAGTCCAACCATTCCCACCAATCCCTAAATCATGCTCCTAAGCACCTCATCTACCCTAACCTTAAACACCTCCAGAGACGGTGACTCAACCACCTCCCTGGGCAGACCGTTCCAATGCCTAACCACCTCTCCGTGAAGAAATTTTTCCTAATCTCAAGCCTAAATCTCCCCTGGTGGAGCTTGAGGCCATTCCCTCTCGTCCTGTCCCCTGTCACTTGGGAGAAGAGACCGGCTCCCTCCTCTCCACAACCTCCCTTCAAGTAGTTGTAGAGAGTAATAAGGTCTCCCCTCAGCCTCCTCTTCTCCAGGCTGAACAACCCCAGCTCTCTCAGCCGCTCCTCATAAGACTTGTTCTACAGCCCCTTCACCAGCTTCGTTGCTCTTCTCTGGACTCGCTCCAGAGCCTCAACATCCCTCTTGTGGTGAGGGGCCCAGAACTGAACACAGTACTAGAGGTGCGGTCTCACCAGTGCCGAGTACAGGGGGAGAATAACCTCCCTGGACCTGCTGGTCACGCCGTTCCTGATACAAGCCAGGATGCCATTGGCCTTTTTGGCCACCTGGGCACACTGCTGGCTCATGTTCAGTCGGTTGTCAACCAGCACCCCCAGGTCCTTCTCCTCCTGTCAGCTTTCCAGCCAGGTTTCTCCTAGTCTGTACCTCTGCTTAGGGTTGTTGTGCCCCAAGTGCAGGACCCGGCATTTGGCCTTGTTAAACCTCATGCTGTTGGTCTCAGCCCAGCAGTCTAGCCTGTTCAGATCCCTTTGCAGAGCCTCCCGACCCTCCAGCAGATCCACACTTCCACCCAGCTTGGTGTCATCTGCAAACTTGCTAAGGGAGCACTCGATGCCTTCATCCAGGTCGTTGATAAAGACATTAAACAGGACTGGACCCAGGACTGAGCCCTAGGGAACCCCACTTGTAACTGGCCTCCAGCTGGATTTAACTCCATTTACCACCACCCTCTGGGCCCGGTCATTCAGCCAGTTTTCCACCCAGGAGAGTGTGCACCCGTCCAGGCCAGAGGCCGACAGTTTCCGAAGCAGAATGCTATGAGAAACTGTGTCAAAGGCTTTACTGAAGTCCAGGAAGACCACATCCACAGCCTTTCCCTCGTCCAAGAGTGTAGTTACTCGGTCATAGAAGGTGCAGGTGCAGTGGAGGAAGGAACAGTGGGAACAGAGGCATCTATGACACCACTAGCCATGCCACCTCTCCCAGCTCTCCTTGGAGAACTTGGTGGGGCAGGAGGAGGACGCAGGCAGGCAAGCACAGCAAGGAAGGTGACACCTCCAGCAGCCCCAGGCTGTTAACAGGTGCTGCTCACGGTGTGAAATCGGCCATGTGGTTTTTTCTGGGTTTGTGTGGTAAGTAGGGAACATCTCCTCTTCAAGCTAGGTTGTGAGGAAGGATGGCTGACCCATCTGATCTTTACCCCTCCCCGTTGCTCCTCAGCTTTGGCAAGTTGGGGCCAAGAGGAAGATATATGAGCAGCCTTGAATGCCTCCAGTGCAAATATATAAGGTGCTTAAAATTATGCAAGTCTTCACCCTCTAGAGCCAGTATTCTATTCATCAAGGAAGGCCAGAGAGTAATCAAGGAGCCAGGGAGGATGACTTGGAGTAGAGCTAGTATTTTATTTATCAAGGAATGCCAGAGGGTAACTAAGGAGTCGGGGAGGTGGACTTGGAGCTGGATGCAGTGGGCAGAGGCTAGACTACTAGTGGAGCCTGGAGGTGCAGTGACAGGGACAGCTGGGCACATAAGCCAGAGACGAGTCCAAAGGCAAACATCTGGACTTGACCTGAAAGGCCAGAAGGGAAGAGATGGCCAGGTGAAGCAAAAGAGGAGGCAGAAGAAAGAGGCCTGAGAGAGGACCTTGGATAAAGACAATTAGAAAGGGGCATAGCTGGAAGAAACGGATAGAAAGGCCAGGCTGCTCCAATCACATCCTAGCAGGAGACTTTGGAGGAGTCCTGTA